>CM061142.1:795635257-796235257 GCA_030789695.1 Scilla litardierei | reverse complement strand
TTTTTATTTTTCATAACATGAAAACCAATTATTTTTAGCTCAATTTTTATCCATGTCAAATACACATCATATCCCTTAAATTTTCAGTTATTATTCATCCTACATTCACTTTCTAATATTTCATAAAAGAATCTCCAATTGTGCAACAATATTCAATACTAGTGGAAGTGAAAGTGTAGGCGTAAAAATCATGTTATTCAATTCATTAAACATGTCATGGCTATTTAGGAATTCTAACATGTGCATGTAGCTATAACAATAATACAATAATTTCTACAAGAATATGAATGTCATTCATAACTATCACTTGAATGATACAAAGGAAAAGATTTACATTAAGCTCCATTTTTTTTTCTTTTTTGACTTTTTTTTATATTTTATATTTTTGTTTTATAATGAACTAAAACAAACTAAACATCAATCAAACTAGCACGCAAATAAAAATAAGTCAAGCACAAAAAAATGCTAACAAAAAAAGCTATGAAGGTATGCATTAAGTTCAAAGAAAAGATATACCTTCGCGTCGTCGTTTGGCTAAGGAGCTAAATAATGAAACATTCAATCCATAGAACCTCGCCAAATCTCCATCTTACCTACATGGTAGATATTATGTGTGACCTTGGAATCCAACAAGGTCCACTAATGTTAGTCATCAAAGATTTAGGAACCCATATTTTCTTGAATTTAATATTGATGTTCCTATATTTGCAATGATAAGAGGTGTGACCAACACTATCATATGTAGAGCACTTTGCATAAACATTTTTAGCAATGGTAGGCACATTGTGAAATTTCTTATACTTAGGCATTTCAGCATTTTTAGAACTAAATCCAAGCCCACTTCTATTATTGCCATATAATTGATTTCCAAGAATAATATCCAAATTTTGTTTTCCTATGGAAAATCTCTTTAATGACAATTCTAGATTGGTGACTTTGGATTTCAAGATAGAATTCTCATTCATAAGCAATGTGCATTTATTAATGAAAGCTCTCTTGTTTTTTTCCTCTTCTTTCTTTTCAAAAGCAATCATTTTTTCTTTAAGCTCATGATTTAGCATGCTAATCTTTTAAGTAAGAAATTCATTTTCAGTTTTAAGTTTAAGCAGATCTTGCTTATGCATGCTAATCTCACTTATCAAAGATGGACAAGAGAGACATTCAGTATTTTCAGGCATGTGAGCTTTCTCCTTTTTCAGCAAATTAATAGTAGCGTTGCATGCAACAAGTTCTTCTTTCAGGCTTTCAATTTCTTTAAAGAAATCGCAAATTTCTTGTTGCAATTCAAAGTTACCATCTCTAGAGTCATCTGCGATAGATTCTAGCTCTACAATTTTATCTTGCATCGCTTTATAAATAATAAGAAGTTCAGCTTTAGTACCTGAAATTACCTCATCATGTTTTCCCGTCAGAGCAAGATTGATACCAACTTTATGCTCCTCATCCTTAGCTTTGCTATCCATTCCCATGTTCTCACCATGGCTTTTCCTTTCTTGTCTGCAACATTAGCCATTTCTTTTGGGCAGTTTATCATCAAGTGTCCTCTGTTCCAGCATTTATAACACATAAATTTTTGAGTAGCAATCTGATCAGATGAACTTTTAGCAGAATTAGAGTTATTAGAACGGTTAAACCTGTTCTATTTCTGCTCTTCCTTACTTGGTTTTGATGAACTTTCTGAAGTTTCTGACCATTAGCGCTATGTTCTCATCTTCATCTTCATCATCTTCTCTAGCTTGAAGAGCTAGTGGTTTTGCTTCTTTTTCTTTCGCCTCTGGTTTCTTTCTAGCCTCTATATTTTGTAGCTCAAGCTCATAGGACATTAAATTACCTATCAAGTCATCCATCCTCATCTGTGATAGATCTTTGGCTTCTTGGATGGCAGTGACTTTAGGCCAGAACGAGCTTGGCAGCGCCCTTAAGATTTTCCTCACATGTTCAAGACTAGAGTATGGCTTACCGAGGGATCTAGACTTGTAGACGATGTTGGTGAACCTCGCAAACATCGCTGAAATGGATTTTGATGGAAGCATGCGGAAGCTCTCGTACTCTGTGCTCAGCAGGCCAAGTCTAGACTCATTCACCTATAACGTTCCCTCATGCGTCACCTCCAGCGTATGACATATTTTCTGCGCAGTTAAACAATGTGAGATACGATTAAATTTAGATTTATAAAGAGAGCATATAAGCGAATTCATAGCTTTACCATTTAAAGAATAATGCTTTTTATCAGAGGCATCCCATTTATCTTTAGGCTTAATCATTATGGTGTCTTCAATTTTAATAGTGGGTGGATTATAACTATTTTCAACAATATCCCATACATTATAATCTACAAACACTAATAGATTTTCATCCTAGCCTACCAATATGCAAAATCAACTCCATTAAATTTAGGGAGGCGTGCTATATACTGACCTTCAGCAAATGTAGAATCTAATATATTCGTGGTCATCTAAAAATCTAGACTAGATCCTCTAAACTGGCTCTGATACCACTTGTCGGATCTGGATCGTAGCCAAAAGGTGGGGTGAATAGGCTAATAAAAATATTCGTGCAACCCACGAACAATCACACGCAGTTATAAGCACATGCAGAGTAAATAGTAAGCAAACACAGATGCACAGCAGATTACCCTGATTCGGTCGTCCCAACGACCTTCGTCCAACCCCCAAAGCAGATATTATATTAATTATACGACAGGTACAACCACAAGCTATAGCACGACCTACGTATCTATACTCGATAGGCTCTCAGTACCCCACAACACACATATTCAACATAATTAATACTAGTAAGAGAGTTCTATATGCTATCCCCAGCTAGCCAAGCCCCTCTTATATAGACCAACTAGACAAGATCCCAAAATGTAACAATGGTAAAGTTTTCCCTACAGAGATCTATACAACTACACAAATATAATAATAAAGAGTTTAGAGAATCTCAGTTTGTGTAGCGGCAGTCGTCTCTATCAATCAGCTCAGGTCAGATCACATCTGACAGTATGTCGTCGCCAACGTCACGTCCTTGCCTCTGGAAGTTATAGCCTAGGTGACTTGGGCTCTTTGTAAGTTGCAGCCTTGATGTAGATGCTCCTTGAAGAGTTGCGCAATGTGTTGGACTCCTCTTTGATGTGTTGCGCAAGATGTTGAAGTTCCTCCATATGAAGTTGCGCAATGTGTGATCCCCTTGCCAAGTTGCGTCCTTGATGACGATTAGGACTAGGAGGTTGCAGCCATGAAGTCTTGGGCTATGGAGTTGCGCAAGGGGGAAGGAGAAGATGGACTTGGTAGCTTGCAATTGAATTTGGCAATGGAGCTTTTGCAATGGAGACTTGTGCAAGGAGTTATCGCATGTGATCTTGGAGCCTTGACAATGGAGATGAGAGGTTGTGCAAGGGTGATGACGCAATGTTAGTGTAGTTCGGCCATGGAATAGTTTGCAATGGAGATATGAGCTTTGGCTTTGGAGAGTGCTTGATGCAATAAAGGAGGAAGGAATTAACTATGTTGCGCAATGGGGTTAATGGCTTGAAAGTTGCGGCCTCCTCTCTCTCCCTTTGATGTTGGCCAAATTCTCCTTGGTATTCTTGTTATCCTCTCTCTCTCTGTCTCTCTCTCTCTCTCTCCATCTCTTATTGGAATATGGGTTTATATATGAGAGGATGGTATATGATAGAATCAATTAGAATCTTATATTTGATGGAGATTGGAATGAATCCGAATTTGATTAGGATTTGATTAAATCTCTTAAGATATGGAGTTTGAATATGAATGGATATGGAATTCAATTTGTGTAGCTATATGATTTGAATTAGATCTCATTTAATCACCTTTGATTTGCATGAGAATCTCCATATCTCACCATCTTTGACCAAGTCTCCAATTTGCATGGCATTAGGATTTGAATGTTGCAATAATTGATTTGAATCAATTCAAATATGGATTTGATTTGATTTTCTCCTTATATTCTCATCTTTGACTTAGTTCAATTGATGTAGCAATATTCTCCATCTTTGAGTTAGTCCATTTGAAGTGTATATAGCAATTCCTCCATCACTTTTGGCTAGTCTCTTTTTGAGTATTCACAAGAGTTCCATTCCTGAAAACACTTAGCACACACATTAAATCGTTCATACACGTTTGTTATCTTCAAACACAAAGTCATCGATCATTGTATCCAACAACACGTTGTATCCAACACCGTTTGTGCTGACACGATCATGATCTCATATACTCTGCTATGGTAATATCTTTCTAATTTATTATTTTTGTTTTAGATCAGGTAGATTTATATTTGTTTGAAACTGTATTATTTTCACCCAGAAGTTATCGTTGGGCTTATATTCTTTGAGTTAGTTATTTTGTACGGTTCGATCACCACCTGTAAGAGTGATGCGGTTAGGATGGTTTAGTCACCACCCAAAAGTGCGATCAGGTTGTAACGGTTGGATCACCACCCGTAAGTGTGATCATGTTTCTTTTTAGGGTTATCAAAAAGGGATAAATCCTCAGGGTAGAGGTCGGAGAGTAGGCGGGGAGCCAGCTCCGTTAAAATCTGTGATTGTATGCACTCTAATTGATTCTGCTTCGTGCTTAAATTTTTATTTTGTGCCATACATACTATTCACCTCCCGCTAGGGCCTTTTTCAATTGGTATCAGAGCGGGATTCTTCTTATATACACAGTCTAGTTGAATCTCGATCCTAGATATGGTACATAGTATAAACCCATTATACAATATCACAGATAATTCACAAGTACAGATATTTTTTTTAAAACTTTGATTTCTTCTTTTGCAGGTACTGTGAATGCATTTAAGACGAGAGGTAATGAGGAGATTGATGCCCTTACCCAAAAGTTTAGAAAATTTTGGATGAATAATAAAAGGAAATTTGCCAATGTATGGGGACATGAGGATGAAGAAGAGGACACCGTACTTAGATGCTTTCGGTGCAACACAAAGAGACATATGAAAACAAATTGTCCTCTTCTAAAGAACAATGGAAAACGAAAGGAAATTGTTAGAGGGAAGAAAAAATGAAAATAGGAGGCTAGACACTTGGGGAGAAAGCGATGCTGAAGAACTCTCTTCTGATGATGAATCGATGAAGAACAAAGGGACATGCTTCTTGGCAGGCAGCGATAAGGTAAAATCTAAACTCTTCTCTATTGAGAGTCATGTCTTTACTGAAGACATGTTTTCTACCATGGAAGAAGCTTTTGAATATCTAGTAGAACTCTTTAAAGACTTGACACAAAATCTTAAAAAATTACGTTATTCATTACAAGAACAACTTGCCATTATTAAGCATAGATATGAAGAGTTGTTTACTAGATGGCAAAAATCACTAGAGACTCTTAATAACATTGATGAAAATCCCCTAGAGACCAAGAATTTAGAATTAAAGGAGGCTAAATAAAAAATTAGCTAGGTTAGAACTTGTTAACTTTAATTTGGCTAAAGACTTAAATGAGAAAATTAGCACGTTAAATTCTAAAGATTTTAAGCTTAAATATTTAAACCAAGAGGTCTCTACTTATGAAGAAAAAATTAAACAATTAAAAAAGATAAAACTAATTTGATAAAAGAGAAGACGAGAACCTTAAATTCGAAAGACTCAGAGATTAAAATTTTGAATCAAAAGGTAACTAGCTATTCCAAAAAATTAGAGCATCTAGAGTAAGAAAATTCTAATCTTATTAAAGAAAAGGACATAGCTAGTAAATTAGGAAAAAAAGAAAAAATCTAATCTTATTATGGTAATTCTAATATTTTTTTTGAAAATGTGTAGTCTAACAAATACAAAACTAAATCGATATCAAGCCGATTATCTTTCTGGCAACGACGCCAAAAACTTGATACGCTTTAAATTACCGTAAGCATATGGTTTTGTGTAGCCTATGGGTCGAGCACATAGATGCGATGGTATGCATATCGATCAATTATGTATCTAATTAGCTACGCGAATGATATAGTCGGTGAAAACTTTCCCAGAAATATAAAAAGTAAGAAAAGATGGCAGGGCTTAGCATCACTGCTAATGCAGGTTAATCATGGGATTGATCTAGCTTCTCGTTCTAAGAGAGTAAGTCGTCTATGAGGGTTAAATATCAATACCCGTTCTCTACCCCAATGGTTCATCGATTATAGAGGGAACGAGGGGTAAGTTCGGATACCTATTGGAGCTCTAATGGTACGTCGGTATCTACGATATATGTGGTTCTAATGAGTGTGCCTGATGGTTCATTGGTCCTCAGCATTTGATAGTCAACCCTCCATTAGAGACATTAAACCAAATCCTGATGGTTCGTCGGTGATAGAAGTTATGAAGCCACTAATGGGGTGGATTGATATGAAAGAACATATAAACTATGCCCTAGCAGTATTCTAATAGAACGATATTTTGGGCGATCAACCCACATGAGCAACCTACACTAGTGTTCAACTACGCCCTAGGCACGAGAATCTACTCAACTAACATAGAAATAAACAACGAATAAAACATGGAGAAAAAAATTACAAATAAACATAAAAGAAAACTAAGAACAATGGAAGGAAATAGAAATCTATAATTACATATAAAAGAAATAAAGAGTCTTATAAATCACTTGAAGAACATCCGCCAAAAGGGAATGAAAACGCTAAAAACGCAAGATGATCCCCTTTTAATCGCTCACACTTCTATTTATAATCCCCAAGCAAAGAAAACAGACAATTAGGGGTGCATGGCTGTGCCGCTAATCGACACGGTCGTCCCCCTGCCAAAAAGCTAGGGTTACATGACAGTTGCTGCTTCAGACACGGCCGTGTGACAAATCAGCATGGCCATGTCAATCAACATCCGAGCTTGAGGCAGCTCCAGGCACTCCAAACATATGGCCGTGCAACACGGCCATGTCTGCAAACTATCAGGAATGTCGTTCTATTTTAATTTGGACACGGATGTGCGGTCAAGCTGCTCGGTCGTGCCACTAATGCTGTTCCTTTCTTATTTGGGAAGATAAGATGATGCTGGCACGCACGGCCGTGTTGCATGTTCTTTGGCACTTTTCTTCTCGCTTTGGCCTTTGATCCTTGTTGTTCTTCACTGTCTTCTCTCCATCGCTCCTTCCAACGTTATTATGCATCGTTTGCTTGCTTTTCTACATGAAACATACAAAACATCCCCAAAGTATGAAATGAATGGAAAGTGAATGGAAGATGCAAATAAAGACATAGAAATGCATTGGAAAAGGGATTCTAAAATGTGTAAAATAAACACTCAACAATCTCTTCTTCTTGTTTCACCTTCAATTGGGGTTTTAGTTGGCACAAGTGCCATTCTCTTCGAACTTGCATCAAGACTTAAGAGACCGGACATTAAGCGGCATGAAATACTCAAACCTGTTGAGTATTGATTCCCCTGATTTGGTTTTGATGATGAACAAACATAAATATTGGGTACTAATTATCTTTGAGCGCAGATATGAAGATCGTTGCCAAACTAGTGTGTAGATCTCAAGCGACGTTCCAAGACTTCCTTAGAGTGCGTGAACGATGTGCCTAAAGCTTCGTTGAAGCTCAAGGAGTATTAATGAAGTCGAGGGATTCTGAATCTTCGTGTTGAGGCTTTGAAGACGGTTTGTCGAGTTATTTATTTGGTCTTCTTGCTTCATTTCGTAGAATGTTAAGCCTTGAGTAGTACTTGCCTAGTTATTCTTATTTCTATCCTAGCTTATCTCTAGGATTGCCTTAGAAGTCACTAGAAAGTCTTTCCTTAGTTTATCGCGTCATCTCATGACTTTCTGTGCATCTTAGTTGGTTCATGAAGAAGGACCAACCGACTAGATGACGATCTAATCGGTTGGGAATCCTTCTTGAACCGACTAATCATCTTTGTGAATTTTGGCATTCTTACTGTTGACCAATTAGTCGGTCCAAGAAGGTTCACCGATCGACTAGTTATCAAACTAGTCGGTTGATGTTTCTTCTTAGACCGACTAGTTTATCCTCCTTATTTCTCTATACTCTCTGTCATCCTTCTAGTCGGTCAAAGAAGGTTCACCGACCGACTAGTTGTCAAACTAATCGGTCAGTGATCCTTCTTAGACCGATTAAGCTGCTTTATTTTTCCAGCCGTTGGAGAATTTATTTCCACGATTTTTCTTGATCTGTTTTTATTCTTTTCATATTTGTTTGACTCGTTTCTAACATGGAAATATTTCTAATATGAGATGAAATTGAGATCTAATTCGTATTCATTCGTTCATCAATTTCAAAAAGGCTTTCTCTCTCAAAAATCTATCTATCTCTCTCTCTCTCTCTCTCACGTTTGTGACCTAGTTTCTCAAGGGAGATTTTTGGATCTTGTGCGCTGTGTGATCATTCCTCTATTGAACTGAATCACGGTCAAGATCTTCAACCTAGCTATTTTCACGCTGCTCATCGTTGCTAGGGGTTTCGTGCTAACACTTTTCATCTTCCTTCCGTGCCCTAATTCGTAAGTATGTCAAGGCATAAGAATTTGTGGTGAGTTATATTTATTTCATTTAAACTATTATTATAAGTTTATCTCTCAGGTTGTGAGAGAACTTTGTGATCCCGGTTTGTGGGAGTCACAATTCATTCATTGTATTGTTTGATCTTGTAGTAGTTTCTACAAGAAGTTATTTAGTGGAACCTTGAGTTAGTGGATTCTAACTAAAGTATCCGGAAGGGATTCGGGTGTCTGGGACGTAGGATCACCGGGAACAAGTCGGGGAGACTTGGGTGGATCCGAACCCATTACATCGCTTGTTTGCGTTGCTATTGTTCTTGTTATTCTTATTCCACATAGTTGTTTGTGTTTGCACAATAATTAGGAATTAGACTCTTGATTATTTTATTGTACTATTCACCTCCCCTCTAGTACTTGTGCAGTAGCTACCAGGGAATCACAAAACCATCTATGAAGGAGGGTTCATCTAAGTTCGATCATCAGCCCTTTTCTATCTTCGTATCGCCCTTGCTTTTTTTCTCAGCATCGTACCAAACCTCATGCTCATTGTTCACTCCAAGAGTTTTCTCCTAAATTATGACAAGTTTTGACCTATTTATGATGTCATCCAGGCTTTGGGAGGATTTGTCATAAATATATGCTTGAGCTTCTTGTGTATGGTGTTGCTCACCAAGGTGATCATTGCAGCATCTTGGGTCACCTTGTTAGTTTTCCATCATTATTTTGTTGAATCTTTTGGTGATCTGTCACAAAGGTTCACATTCACCTACTTGATGTTAAGTGATGCTCCAGAAACCTACACCTAGAAGCCACCTAGCAATGGCACAAATGTCAAGGGCTAGATGTATCCCAAATGAGAATTCTCGGCACTTTACGCAAGCATACTGTGTCAAGTAATAGTATAGAAGATTATCGATCCCACAGGGAGGGTAGCGATATTATTGTCTCGGGCTATTTCCAAATCTCGGAATTTAGATAGCAGTCGGTTTCAACAGATTGTTTGTTTGTGATTGTGATCAATTAATAAAGACTATGGCTTTAGGACTCACCACTAGGATCATCGAATGTCGATGCTAGGTTAAGACTCTTATATTGCATTGGCTTTGTTAGGGATTGTCGCATCTAAGATGTGGAATTCATAGCTCTAAGCGCTATGAATCTAACGTATCGCATTAACCCCGCTCTCGCGCCAAGCGCACACGATCCGTGCATTAAGAATAGACAATATTCATGCTACGCTCATGGTCAGAATGATCTCAACTCACGCCACTCTCGTGGGTTAGAGTTTTGATGTATTTTGGTGGCTCTCATTGACGCAATGACGATAGCCGTCAATTAGTAATATAGTTTGTCGGTTTATCCCATCAAGAAACGAGCCGAACATGGTTACAAGCCTTAATTGAATCAACTAACTCCCTAATTAAGTTTATAGGATACTCCTTAAGCCAATCGATTCCACCGACCGTGGGCACGATCTCAGTACAAGATCTCCTACAAACTTTGCTAGATTGACCAAAATATGTCCATGTTATACCAACGCAACCTAAAAATCCTAACTTTACATCTAAATCCTAATCCATTAGCCATAGATGGAACTACTAAAGCATCATAGAAAAAACAATAAATGCTGCAAGAATAACGAGAGAATTCATATCGGCAATCAAGAGCATATAAAGTTTAGAATAACGTACCAAAGCGTTGTAGAGAAATAGCGAAGCAAAGACAATTAAGAATAATAAGATTCCTTGTGCAATAGAACAATAAAAATCCAATCTTTGGTCTTCACAAAATAACGATGGCACAAAACCAAAACTAGATCTAAAAACACTGATTAAAACTAAAGATAGGCTAAAACTCTCGATGTCCGGAAAATAGGGTAAAAACATGTTTATATACAATGGGTAGGAATCCCTCAAAAGATCAGAGAATCTGGGCACTTGGGCCCACCAACTCAACTGGTCGCGTCGCCCTACTCGACAGAGTAGCGGCGCCTGCTCAGTCGAGTCGACTTCGGGCTCCGCTTGCTACTGCTCTGCTCCTAGCTGATACAGGCTACTTGGTCAAGTAGTCACTCTACTCGGTCGAGCTACAGTAGTTCAGAACTTACCTCCAAAACGCTGCTCAGTCTGAAAGCTACTTGGGTCGAGTAGGTGACCTGCTCGGTCGAGTTGCAGGGTCCTGGGAGAAGCTCGGAATCATTGCTCTATTTGATGCGACTCGGGTCAAGTCAGCTATCTGCTCGGTCAAGTAGGTTAAGGCCGTTTCAGTGTGATTTCTGTGTGTCAGCTCAGCCGAGTAGCTGATGCTACTCGGTCGAGTCACCTGGGAAACTGAAGCTGAATTTGGCTGTCTCTCACTCTCTTCTCCTCCTCTCCTCCAATCTTCCTCCTTGCATTGGCAAACTCTCATGGGGCCTTGCCAATGACGTCTCGGACGTGTCGGATGTGTCCATGTCCCAAAATAGCTCCAATTTGCTCCAGAACTCCTGAAAATTCATAAAGCTATACAAAACTCGAATATAGAATTAGAAACACGAGGAAAAGCTAACCACGCCGCAAGAAGAAAATGTTAATATATGAAAATATGGAGTTTGGAGGCGAATATGACATGAAATGCGATAAAAACATGGAAAATGTGGACACATCAAAATCCCCCATGCTTACCTCTTACTTGTCTTTGAGGAAGACGAATACGAGACTCACCGAGCGATGAAAATAAAAAATAGAAAAAGAATGGAAGATGGAGGGGAGTGCTAGAGTATTCGGTCAAATCTCAAGCCATAGCGACATATCACAATACTTCGAAGATGGATCACATGCTTATAATAATTTCATATATTAGCTAAACATATTACTTGCAAGCATTTAAGAACCAAGGAAGGGATCCTCTAAAAGCATGCAATTAATTCATATTCACATCGTGCAATTCATAGAGTTCAATATACCAATGTTGGCGACACACTTTTTAGTCAATAGAAATAAATGAAGCGTATAAGAGTCATACCAAGCATGCAACAGAGAATAGAATAAGGGTCATGGCATTTATAAATTCATCTCAAATCATGAAAAATCTCCATAGCTAATATATTTCGCAAATTCTAAGTATTATCAAATATCCCCAAATGTGCACAACTCCACTCCAATGGCGTACTCACTCGTATAATCAAATGAATTCACCCCCCAAGCTTAGCTTGAGGCATCGCATCTAAGGAATAATAAAGGAATTTTTGTGGCTTTTTCCCAAGTATTTTTGTGTAGCTCTATATAATGAAAGTAGAAAAATAATTTCCTTTTCTTTTTTGTTTTTGAACTTTTTGTTTCCTTTTCTTTTGAACTCTTTTCTTTTGTAGGAGCAATAGGATATACATATATTTTTTGGCTCCTTTATGGCTTTTTGGGGCTTTTGAAGCTAACTTTTTCTTTTGGGATTTTTGGGAAAGATGCGGTATAAGTAGCTGCAAAGGGGGTGAACCCAAGTGACATGTAGAGAATAATAAGATATGTGGAGAAAGAAATGATATAATCACTCGGTTTACTCATAAGATGTGCACAATGGTTTAATAAGATAATACTCCAACTAAACTCATAAGCAAGCATGGATATTTTTATTCATTTCAACAAATAATGAAGTCAAGCGGTAAGGCATACAAACATATCAGGCATGCAACAGAAAGTGAAACGGATAACAAGGCAAATGCTTCAGATATTCTAATGATGCGTGAATATTGGTGCATATCCAATATATGCATACTAAATACTATTGCATACATTTATTTTCAATTCATTTCATGGATTCATATAGAGTGATCGTCAACAGAATATATATGCAAGCATATGAATAGTAAGACACTGAAATACTCTAAATTGCATAGCAAAAGTAATAAGCATCGTGGTAGCTACTAAAGCTAAGAGAGATATCATCATTCAAAATATATCTAGCAGGGATGTGAAGAGAAAGGCGGAGGGAATAAAATAAAAGCAAGCATGCAAGCATACCAAACATGGAAAATATGATGCCAAAAAATGAAACGGTGAAAAAGTGGTGGAAAATAAAAATAAAAAGGTGTAAAATGGAAGAAAATGAAAAAAATGAAAAAATGAAAAATGAAAATAAAAGCGATAGCACTCATCCCCAAGCTAAACACAGTAGTGTCCTCACTACCGAGAACACGCTGGTAAGACAGGAAAGTGAGGCTAGGGTGGGCGGGCGGTAAATAAAAGGAAAATAATAAAATAAAAGCGAAAATATGCAAATAAAAGAAGAAATGAAAATGCAGATGGATGACCTAATGCCAAAGATGCAAAAATATGAACAAGTAGGCATATGATGTAAATGATGAAATGATACAGGTGGAATATATAGAAATGCAAAATGATGGAATATACACAGGTGGTGGAAAAAGGTCACCCCCCAAGCTATGTGAAAATAGGGCCCCGAACAAACAGATGGGCATGGAATATAAGGGGTGACATGAGCAAAAATAATGAAAAGATCAAGTAGAGGCATCACCCTGAGTGGATGATGATGGGTCTGATTGCTGAGGACCAGAAAGTGGAACGTCTAGTAGGCACGACTAGTGGGTTGGCTGGGAGGTCATCGGAAGGTGAAATAGGCTCAGAAGAAGGTGGTGCAACCGCCTCAACGGTAAAAGTGATAGGCCCTGCACAAGCCTAAGAATGGGACACAATAAGCGGTGTGGCTGCGACAGAAGGCACAGGTCTGGCCTAGGAGGAGGCTTAGGTGCTAGTATAACAGGGGGGTGCAACCTGGTGCCTGAGGATATCGAGAATGGCAGAGAGGTCCCGCTCCACTGACTGTTGAAAAGTGAAGAACGAGATCGCCACGGTGTCAAAGGCATGCCTCAGGGTGATGACCTCGGTCTCCACCACAGTAAGACGTGTGTCAGTGGTGCAGGAGCTAAGAGGTGGGCACGAGCTGTTAGAAACCACTCTCATCGAATGGCCTCGTGAAAGTGATCCATGGGGTCTAAACTAAAAGTCAGGCGAGGGCAGTCTAGCAGGGATCTCGGTGGAAGAAGCAGGGAATGGAATGGATCCGAGATCCGGTACAGAGACCAAATCAGCAACGGCATCAGAAACGGGAGACATCATGGCAACAGAAGTGGTGACAGACACCACGATGCTCTCAGAGAATACTGTTGATGCTGGTGCAAAAGTGGTGCCAGGCAGTGTGACTGTGGACCCTAAAGAGGTAGGAATCGAAATGAGGAGGTCCACAAGTGCGGGAAGTGTGCTGGCAGATACACGCTCAGAAATGGGTGAAGCGATGGGCTCAGGAGTGACAAAAAAGACTGGCTCCAAAAAGGTGGAAGAAGTAAAATCAGAAGAAATGGAGACAACCGTGACTTTAGGTCCGGGCACAACAGATACAGAGGTAGTGATCTTAGGGGAAAAGGTGTCGACAGTCCCAGAGGTCTCTACGGTGGAGGAGGAGGAGGAAGTGGTGCTCACACTGACAGAAGTAGGGACAGAAGTGTGAGGTGGCTGGGTAGCTAGGATGTCAGCTATATCAGGCTCCTTCTCATCAAGGCTGAGCACCCAGTCGTTGGCATCGTCGGTGACCAGTGCTCCAGGAGGCTCGAGGGCATGAATGGGAGGGATCGATGGTGCGGTAGGACTTGGCGACGAAATGCTCGCGGTGAGCATCGTGCCTGAAGACGATATCATACGTCCGCAGAGTGGGTGGTGGAGGAACTGGATGGGATGGAGGAGCGGTAGTATGGATGGGTGGAGTTGTAGTGTGTGGGGGTGAGTTGGGCCTCTATGGCTAGAGGCGTGGGGGAAGTGGATCGGGACGAGTCGGATGAGCACAACGAATCGCCCGAGTATTCCTCTGGTGTGGATGAACGTGTACGACGTGGGCGTCGTGCCTGCGTAGAAGAGGAGGGGCCAGTGGTAGCCTTCCTCTTCTTCGGCGGAGGCTTCCTCGGCCTAAGGCAAGAAGGCATCGTACGAAAGTGCTAGCGACGATGATGTGGTAATAAAAAATAAAGTGTGGAAAGAGTATACCAACACCGATCGTCGTTGCAAAAGAAATGAAGCGTGCACATTCGTAGTCTTGACCCAAAACGATCCCTCAAGCTACTCCAAACAAAGCTCCTCCTCAAAGAAGCTCCAAGTGTACCTGCAATATGAAAAGAAAATGAATTTAGTATTCGTAGTCTTGACCCAAAACGATCCCTCAAGCTACTCCAAACAAAGCTCCTCCTCAAAGAAGCTCCAAGTGTACCTGCAATATGAAAAGAAAATGAATTTAGTATGTAATTAAGAAATTCATTGGGTTTGGGGATCAAAATTGAAAGAATTAGGGTTTGGGGATGATGAAGAGTGATGAAAAATAGGGAAAGAGAGATATAGAGATAGAGGGGATGAAGAAGGGGGTGAAGGGGAGTGGTGTGGGCTGCTCGGCCCGAGCACGAGTTGTGCTCGGGTGACGCACGCGGCACAGCTCCGGCGAGACGCTGGAGCAAGGGGGATGCAAGATTTGGGGGAAAGAGGGAGAGGGTTATAGGGAGGGGAAGAGAGGGGGAAGAGATTAGGGGGGTTGTTGCATCACCAGTACTGGGCAGTGTCGACGGCGCTGCTCTGGTAAGATGACAGAGCTAGGGCGGGTTGGGGTGGCAGCGAATGAGGGGGAGGGGGGAGAGAGAGGGAGAGAGAGAGGGAGGAGGGGGAGAGAGGAAGAGAGATGGAGAGGGGAAGGGAGGGGGAGAGGCTACCCGAGTCACGGTGGGCCGGTGGTGCTCGAGCAGAGCAGTAGCGACGACGGCGGTGATGCGGTCGGAACGAGTAGAGGGGTTAGGGTTAGGGAGAGCTCGGGATTTGGGGGTGAGTTTGATTCGAATTAGTCTTAGGAAAATCCCGAGTCGATTTCTTATTAAAACAAAACCAAGTCAAGCTTGGTTAGGTGAGGGCCCCAAAGAGTAAGTCGCTTCTCGGGCCGAGTAGCGATAGCTACTCGGTTGAGTATTAAAGGTATAAAATTTTGAAATTAAGCCCAGAAGTTGTGCCCTAGTACTGGACCGAGTTGCTTACTCATCTCGGTCGAGCTGAATTGAAACAGAGTATTGTTTTCAGCTCTCTTTTACCCCCTCTGCAGCTCAGCCGAGTAGGGTAGCTACTAGGTCGAGTCTATTGAACTTTTCGAAGCGCCCTTTGTAGCACTTTTGAACTCCTCCTGTAGCTCGACCGAGTAGTGAAGCTACTCGATCGATTCGAATTAGAAACAGAGTATTCTTTTTCGACGTTTTTGGGCTCTGTCTGTAGCTCGACCGAGTAGGGTACTACTCGATCAAGTCGCAATTGATTTTCAGAGCGACTTTTTGCCTATTCCTCCAGCTCTCTGCAGCTCGACCGAGTATGGTACCTACTCGGTCGAGTAGCTTCTCCAGGCATCCCAAGCTGTGTATTTCTCTATGTTCCTTTCCACTTGGTCCTCCTCCTTCTTTTCATCGGTTAGCACGCTTTCCTCATTGTTCAACCAGTAGAATGAAGGAATCATCAGATTTTTATGTTTTTGTATTTTCCTAGAATTAAAAACGTACTTATTTGGTTTTTGAATAGAAAAAGAAGAAAAAAAAGAAAAATTAAAGCTAAAGGAAATGAAATCGGGTTAACTCCCGATAAGTGCTATTTTTAAGTCGTAAGCTCGACTCCCTCAAGTTATTCAATCAATGGTGGTGCATTCCTTGAGAAAGTAGGTTTCTTCTTATCCAATCGGTTCTCCCGCTACATATGGCTTTATTCTTCAGCCATTCACCTTGAATTTGTTGTCCTTCCCCTCAAGTTCTATGGCATCCCCCGGGGCATACTTATTATCTTGTAGGAGCCGGACCACCTTGATTTTAGCTTTCCGGGGAAGAGTCGTAGTCTTGAGTTGTCGAGGAGTACTTGGTCACCTACTTCGTAGCGCCTCACCGTGATATTCTTATCATGATAGACCTTGGTCTTTTCATTGTACATCCTTGCATTCTCATAGGCGTGTCGTCGGATTTCGTAAAGCTCGTTGACACTCAAGAATCGTCGCATGGCGGTGCTCTTGTAATCAAAGTTCAAATTTTTTATCGCCCAATATGCTCTATGTTCCAATTCCACCGGTAGGTGGCATGCTTTTCCGTATACTAACCTGTAGGGGGTTGTTTCGATATGGGTCTTGAAAGCGGAGCGGTACGCCCAAAGAGCGTCACTCAACTTTTGGGACCAATCCTTCCTTGATGCACTCACTGTCTTCTCTAGGATGTTCTTGATCTCTCTATCGGAGATTTCAACTTGGCCACTCGTTTGGGAATGATATGCAAGACCGACCTTGTAAAGCACTCCGTATTTCTTAAACATTGTCTCAAACTTCTTTTCGATGAAATGACTCCCCCGTCGCTTATAACCATTCTCGGGACTCCAAAGCAGGGAAAAATCATATGCTTGAAAAACTTGGCCACTACCCTTGCGTTATTCGTTGGGGGTGGCTATGGCTTCCACCCACTTTAAGACGTAATCAACTGCAACTAGGATGTACATGTTGCCATTACTTGTTGGGAAGGGTCCCATGAAATCAACACCCAAGCAGTCGAACAATTCTATCTCCAAAATGCCTTGTAGGGGCATTTCATTTTTCTTCGTGATATTTCTCGTTCTTTGGCACCTGTCGCCTGATCTGATGTATTCTTTGCGTCTCTGAAGATGGTGGGCCAATAGAAACCAATTTGGAGAATTTTTGCAGTGGTTTTAGTGACTGTTGCATGTCCCCCGCAAGACTGGTCGTGGCAATATGACATAACAGAAGTGGCCTCCTCTTTCGGAATACATCGTCTGATGATCCCATCGGCGCATGTTTTGAATAAGTACGGATCATCCCAAAAGTAGTTTCTGGCATCATGTAAGAACTTCCTCCTCTGATAGGTTGCCATCCCATGAGGGATTATGCCGCTCACCAAATAGTTGACTATGTCAGCGTACCAAGGTGCTTCAGAGGAGGATGCCACAAATAACTGCTCGCTAGTGAAAGAATTATCAATCTGCAAGATGTCGTCTCCATGCCTATAAATCAACAGCGATAGATGGTCTGACACTACATTCAACCCCCTTCTTGTCCTTGATCTCTATATCAAACTCTTGGAGGAGAAGAATCCATCTTATGAAGAGCAGCTTTGCATCCTTCTTGCTTAACAAGTATTTCAGTGCTGCATGATCCGTGTGGATTATTACCTTGGATCCCAGAAGATAAGATCTGAACTTTTCAGTGGAATACACCATGGCTAGTAATTCCTTCTCTGTAGTGGTGTAATTTTTCTGAGCAGCATCCAAGGTTTTACTAGCATAGTATATTGCGTGAAGCTTTCCCTCTTTCATTTGGCCTAAAACAACTCCCACTGTTTGACCACTAGCATCACACATCAACTCAAAAGGTAGGTTTCAATCTGGCGGTTGTATGGTAGGCGCAGAAATGAGAGCTTCTTTCAACCTGTTAAATGCTAGCTAGCTAGCGTCAGAAAACACAAAAGGAGCATTCTTCACAAGGAGCTCCGTAAGAGGGCGAGCAATGCTAGAGAAGTCCTTTATAAAACGACGGTAAAATAATGCATGGCCTAGAAAACAACGGATACCCTTAAGATTAGTGGGTGGCGACAAGTCTTTGATGACCTCAACCTTGGCTTTGTCAACTTCGAACCCCTTAGAGGAGATGACATGGCCAAGAACTACTCCCTCTGTTACCATGAAATGATACTTTTCCCAATTTAAAGTCAAATTATTATCTTGGCATCGTTATTAGACTTTAGAAAAATTGGCTAAACAAGCATCAAAGTCGGTGCGATAAAAGAAAAAGTCATCCATAAAAACTTCCATTATACTTTCAATGAAGTCCGAGAAAATGGATGTCATGCACCTTTGGAATGTCACAGGTGCATTACATAATCCAAATGGCTTTCTTCGACATGTGAAGGTGCCGTAGGGACATGTAAACGTCGTTTTTCTTGGTCCTCACGATGCAATGAGATTTGGAAGAATCCGGAATACACATTAAGGTAACAAAATTATTTATGCTTGGTAAGTCGCTCAAGCATTTGATCGATGAATGGGAGGGGGAAGTGGTCTTTTCTGGTGGCTTTATTGAGTTTTCTCTAATCAATGCACATGCGTCAACCAGTGACAATCCTAGTAGATATCAATTCATCTTTATCATTCATCACAACGGTTATGACCCCCCTTATTAGGCACAACCTGAACGGGGATAACCCATCTACTGTCGGAAATGGTGTAAATAATATCGACTTATAGCAGTTTTAGCACCTCTTTTTTACTACTTCTTTCATGTTAGGATTCAGTCGCCTTTAAGGCTCAATGGATGTAGCTTCCTTATCCTCGAGATGGATTCTATGGGTGCATATGGTGTCGCTAATGCCGTTCAGGTCCGCAATGTTATACCCTATCACATTCCTATATGCTCTGAGGGTTTTGAGAAGGCTTTCTAATTATGGCTCGGTCAGGGAGGCGTTAACGATGACGGGATAGGTTGAGTCCTCCCCTAGGAAAGCATATTTCAAATTTGCAGGAAGCGGTTTTGGTTCTACCAGAGGAGGTGATGTACCCCCGTCATCGTATGCTTGTGAAAAGGATGCATCCTCAACTGCTGGTTCAGATGTTGGGAACACTTCATTGGTAGATTCATAAGATGAGCAATGTGATGATGGCGCATCGTGGTAGACGTTGGCAGAGTCCATCTCCATAGGATTTGGTTTTGTAGTGCATCTGTCAATAGGAATAGAGTATTCAGATGTGCACGCATCATCATGGGTAGAGTCAAGAAATCTTCCATGATTGATGTCGCCTTGGGTATGTCCATGGTTTATGTATTCCCAAGGACGTGGTCTTCGTATGTCTCAGTCTGGAGGAGTTGTCACCATAAAAGCGTAGAGTATCTCCCTCATACTGTACATAGACTTCGTCAGAGATAGGGACGCCGTCCAAGGACTCATCATCCTGGATGGTGCTCACAATGAAGACCAACAGTTCTTAAACAATTGGGTCTTCTGCAGGGAATTCTACCGGGCTATTGGTCCATACATCAGTCACTATGCTCTCTAGTATACTTAAGAGCTGGGGCTCATCCAGTGGTTCAATTTGACGAGTTGCTCTCCAATATGCGTCAACCGGTAGAGTTTCAACAGCGTAGAGAAACATTACGTCTCCTTCAAAGCTTATATGGATGTCATCCTCAATGGTACCTGTATCTGAGACATTGTTCATTATCTATTCCATAACCATTTGTTGATTCTCATTACCTACCATGTAGGTTCCTGCTCCGATGAATCGCACTGCATCAAGCAGCTCTCTTGTCGCGCATTCGACCATGGCTCCCCTTCACAGCCACATTCTCGAAACAGTTAAGCTAAAAATGAATGAATCAAAATCTGAAAATTATTTTATTCCTGTGTGATTTGATTGATAATTCTATTGCTTCATGGATGTTTAGTGAATCAAAAGAGATAGGATAACCCCACGACAACCAAAGTAGTGACGATTAGGATTCCTGAACAGAGCCATGTCTAGATTCTATGCTTTTTTCTTTTTCTTTTGTGAATAGCCAATAAATGATCTTTGATCATGTTTTGCATTCCATCGCATTTACGTGATTTTGCAAAAATCCCAAAAATACAAAAATCAAACAAATATCATGAATAAAAGGCCCTAGGGGTTCTTCGTAACCCAATGCCCTAAGACCGTCTTGTCTGGGATGCATAGGACACTTTTTGTATATATTGAGTTATCTCGTGTATATAAAGATAGAAAAATGCATATGAAATATTCATATAGCAAAAAACAATATAAAACTACAAAAATCCCATATCCTTATCTCCATTTCTATATAGAACCAAGACATGGCAAAGTTGATGTGTTCTAGTAGTCTTGAAATGGTCGTATTGTGGTGATGCCTTACCTTGATTGGATTTTCTAAATTCATTCCATAAAGTATAACAAAATAACACGCATGCTTGAAAACGTTTGATCACGACACATTATACTGCGTAGAGAATAAGTTGTGAACATTGGTTTCATTTCTGTGAACTTAGTATATTGCATGATAAAAAATGATATGATATAACTCTAACCTCTTTTTATTGCTTATCAAGTTCATTTTATTTATTGAAATCCACGTTATTTTAATTTGAGCGAGACTTAAGTATTTGTTGTGTATATGTGTTCTAATTTCATGTTGACGTGTGTTCACAAGATCTTGCATATCTTGGGCTCTTGTATTTTCTGAATTTAAGATTGAATCCCTTATCTCCACTACACGCCACTGCCTCGCATCTCTATTGTATCCATCTCCCGTGTTCGCTTCTTACTAGTCTTCCTCGAGGACGAGTAAGAGGTAAGCTTGGGGGGATTTTGATGTGTCCTGATATTCTACATTTTATCTATATGATTACAAGTCAAAATAATTGCTCAATTACACATTTCATACGCTTTTACGCTCATTATTGAAACTATTGTACTTTAAAAGCGTTTGGTTTCATTTCAGTGAATATCGAGCGATTTGGAGTATATTAGAGGAGAGAGCGTGTGCTTCGATATCGGAGCCCCTGAGGTGCTGTGTTCGGTGACTCAAAGCTGCTGGGAATCAAGGAAGGGGCAAGAGAGAAGGAGTGAATAAGAGGAGAATGAAGAAAGCATGGTTCTATAATACCATGACTCATGGATTCTAGGTCGTTCGATCGAGCTATGATGCAGCGAAGGAATCGAGCGATCCGAAGTGCTGAAAACAGGACAGCCGTGCATTATTTCCAAATATGCTATCACCTGGGATTTTTCATTATTTGTCTGATATGTTTTTTCAGATAGTAGACTTCAAGATGGTTCCAACACCTCAAAGAACGCATCAATCGGAGGTCGGATGAGCCCTGGGGAATTTCTGCAAGATGATGCTACAGTGCTGAAATTCTGATGAAATCTGTTTAACACCTACTTGATCGAGCAGAGCACTCTACTCGACCGATCAGGATGAAAAATCCTTCAGCTGAACATCAACCCACTCGACTGAGCAGTTGACTGCTCGACCGAGCAGGGTGAAAAATCATGCTGAAATGTGTTTTTGAGCTCCTACTCGGCTGAACATCAAACTGCTCGATCGAGCAGCTGCATACTCGACCGAGTAGCTACGTACTTGGTCCGCGCAGGCAGAGCATGATTTTGGGGAGAGATGCAACCTACAGACAGACTCTACCGAGCAGCTACATACTCGACCGAGTAGGGTGCCTACTCGACCGAGCAGACCCTACTCGGTCCGCGTAGGCAGAGCACGATTTTGGGGGAGAACTCCAACCTACTGACAGACTCGACCGAACAGCTTCCTGCTCGGACCGATTTGTCGTGGGCCCGATCGTAAGTCGCACCCAGATCACGATTTTGAAGGGGCTGTTTCGCAAGGGTTTTGAAGGGGATTGAGCAGCCGTCACAGAGGAGTTTTGGGAGGAGACTTTTAGATAGATTTTGAGAGACTTTTTGTGTACTTTTTAGAAAAGAGTTTTTTTGATCTTTTTAGGGTTTTTCGGCGACGATCTTTTGGGGAGTTAGGCTATGCCCTAGGCTCCTCCTTTGTATCAAGATAAGTACTTTTGCCCTTTTTAATTCTATTCTTATTTCTTTGTGATTTATTACTGTTTATCCCTTTCTGATGCATGCAATGAAATCTTTGTGCGTTCTATTATCTATTGCTATTACTATGCTTGAGTAGTCTTTTCTAAGGCTAAGGGATTAGCCCATGGATCTTAGGATTTAGATGTAAAGTTGGGATTTTTATGATGCGTTGGGTATAAAAGGGGTTGTATTTTGATTGATCTATCAAAATCCCTAGGAGAACTCGTACTGAGATCGTGCCCACGGTCGGTGAAATCGATTAGCTTAAGGATTATCCTATGGGTTTAATTAGGGAGTTAGTGGATTCAACCGAGGAACGTGACCATGCCCGGCTCGTCGGAATCTACCGACGAACTATATTACTAATTGATGGCTACTGCCATTGTGTCAATAAGAACACCAAAATACCTCGAAGCTATAACCCATGAGAGTGGTACGAGTTGAGAGCGTTCGAACCACGAGAGTGGTGAGAACTTTGTAGATCCTTAATGCACGTATTGTATGTGCCTATTGTGCGAGCGGGGTTAATGCGATACGTTAGATTCATGATGCTCAGACACATGAATTCACTTCCTAGATGCTACAATCCCCAATTAAACCAATGTAACATAGAAGTCTCAACCGAGCATCGACGTCTGACGGTCCTAGCGGCGAGTCCTAAAGCCCTAATCTTTTATACTTTATTTATCTCTTTCTTTGTGTGGAATCCCCCGTCTGCGACATCGAGTGACACGATCTTCACATCCATAACCATTATAACGTCCCATATTCCACATCCACCAATAAACCCCCAAGTCTAACTCAACCTTGGAGTAGATAAATAGTATAGCACCGCTTCCCCGTGTTCGATACCCGCTTGCCACTATACCGTGCGCTTGTGGTAAACGACATCGTTTCGGAGTTGATTCCGGCTCGATCACTTCCTAATTAAGTTTATAGGATACTCCTTAAGCCAATCGATTCCACCGACCGTGGGCACGATCTCAGTACAAGGTCTCCTACAAACTTTGCTAGATCGACCAAAATACGTCCCTTTTATACCAACACAACCTAAAAATCCTAACTTTACATATAAATTCTAAGATCCATGGGCTAATCCATTAGCCCTAGATGGAACTACTCACGCATCATAGAAAAAAATAAAATATGAAATAATAAAGAGAGAATTCATATCGGCAATCAAGAGCATAGAAAGTTTAGAATAACGTACCAAAGCATTGTAGAGCAATAGTGAAGTAAATACAATTAAGAATAATAAGATTCCTTGCGAAATCGAACAATAAAAATCCGATCTTTGGCCTTCAGAAAATAACGACAGCACAAAACCAAAACTAGATCTAAAAACACTAATTTAAACTAAAGATAGGCTAAAACTCTCGATGTCCGGTAAATAGGGTAAAAACGTGCTTATATGCAAGGGGTAGAAATCCCAAAAAATCTCAAAGAATCTTGGCACTTGGGCCCACCAACTCACCTGGTCACGTCGCCCTACTCAACCGAGTAGCGGTGCCTGCTCTGTCGAGTCGACTTCGGGCTTCGCTTGCTGCTGCTCTGCTTCTGGCTGATACAGGCTCATCGGTCGAGTAGACCCTCTACTCGGTCAAGATACAGTAGGTCAAAACTTGCCTCCATAACGCTGCTCTGTCTGAAAGCTACTCGGATCGAGTAGGTGACCTGTTCGATCGAGTTGCAGGGTCCTGGGGAGAGGCTCAAAATCATCGCTCTGTTTGGTGCGACTCGGGTCAAGTCGGCTGTCTGCTCGGTCGAGTAGGTTGAGGTCGTTTCCGTGTGATTTCTGTGTGTCAGCTCGGTCGAGTAGCTGATGCTACTCTGTCGAGTCACTTGGGGAACTGATGCTGAATTTGGGCGTCTCTTGCTCTCTTCTCCTCCTCTCCTCCAATCTTCCTCCTTGCCTTGGCAAACTCTCATGGGGCCTTGCCAATGACATCTCGGATGTGCCGGATGTGTCCATGTCCCAAAATAGCTCCAATTCGCTCCAAAACTCCTGAAAATCCGTAAAGCTATACAAAACTCGAATATGGCATTAGAAGCACGATAATATATGAAAATATGGAGTTTGGAGGCGAATATGACATGAAATGATGCGATAAAACATGGAAAATATGGACACATTATTAAGCAAATATACAGAAGAGCTATTCCTCCTCTTTATGGGCGAAATATTTCTTTATGTAAAGTTTGTTAAGTTTACTAAACTTTGATATGGTCACCACCTTCATCGTCATATATATATATATATATATATATATATATATATATATATATATATATATATATACTAGTCATAACCCGTGCCCATTGGGCACAGTTCATTTAAGATATGCCCCTTCAAAATCATAGATCCCCTAAAATTTAACTCATCCCAAGAAATATAGTTCCTCCCAAAAATCATAGTTCCTCCCAAAATTGACAAAAAATATACACTTTGCTAACTTGACACTCTTAAGAATGAGAATGAACATGGATGAAACACTATGTTTCACTCTGCAAACATGACACTTTGGTGTTTATTTATTAATTTCCTAAAGAGTAATTTTGGTGGGGCAAACAGGACACACATGCTAATTCAACTCCAAAAATTCTAGTATGCTTTTCTCAAGTTACCAAATTGAATCTGTCACCCAATGAGGCTCATCCACAATTAGATGACCATGATGTAAACTCATGCATTTATTTATCTGACCTCAATTAGAATCTATTCTTAATTGTTAAAACATAATTCCAAAGTCACCTATTATCAAATAATTATATCAAAGAATTAATTGATGGGTATGTCATATAACTGTCAAGAGACTTTTCCTGCTATTTAAAACTGGGTTTTGAATCATTACTCATATCTCTAATTCATGTTCCTCAGACTCTCCTTGAGATCACTTAAGATAGACATGAGCATAATCTCTTCTTGCTGCACATTCTCGTGCCAGTTCTCAGTTCTTTGCTTCACATGCTCATGCAGTTTGTGCATCATCTTCCTCCCCTTTGTTGTTCAGCTGATGGCAAAAGGAATAAAAGCAGCAGAAAAGCATTTGGTAATTCCTAATTCAACAAATTGGAATGGAGGGCTCTTGTTTTGTCTTCAGCTGTTGTGGTCGCAACCTTCTTGCATTTTCATTTCTTAGCTATATTAATGTACATTCATTTTGATGTTCTTCTCTGCAATGTTGCAATGTTCATCTGGTTTTTGAGTATCCTCTTTATTCATAAAAATTTGGAACCATATAATGTTTCAGCCTTTGCACAATTTTAAAAAATCATTTGTGCGTTTGAGTGTGTCTAGCTATCCATTTCATTCACCTATATTCAATTATCTGCATTTGTTGTCTCTCTAATTTGTGCAATGGGTTTGATCCTCCATATATCTCAACATTTTGAACCCTTGATTGTATCCATACCTTCACGCTGGTACCCACTTACCCACAACAATACAGGCAGAGTCCTACGTGATAATGGACTGCAAAAGAACATTGAGGATCTATGGTCTAAAGATTCCAAATATTACACTTTACACACTATATCATCAATCAAAAGAATGAAGAAAAATGATAGTTTTGCTAATGCCCACCAAATTACATTGCAAATTACATGGCAAATGGGCTTTACTCAGCAAACATAAAGCAAACTAACATCCGAAGTGTGCACAAACAGCTAAGTTGGATTTTTCAGCTAAGTTGCATTCCAAAGGAGGGCGGTGATATGGAGCATGTATGAGGATGCCCTTGCTGTAATATCTGTCCCTATTGTGTCAAAACCCTTGCTTTCTCCTTTTCGATGCGTTGTTTCAAAGACACCATATGATGTTTTTGTTTTAATTGAATAAGAAAGCATGGGGTATGGCATTAGTATTATTATGTAAGGGGTATGGCATAAGAAAGCATTGTATGTATCACTATATGTATTATGCAAGTAACAAACATTGTATCACTTGGATGTTTTACTTGAATGATCAGCTAATGGTTCAAGGCAAAAAAGAATTGTATCACTTGGATGTTTTAAGTTGTTCCAACACAAAAATTATTGTGATGTAGCATTTGTGTTGTAATCCAACACAAAAATTGTAATACTGTGATGTAATCCAAATCCAGATAAAAAAAACCGAGCCAGTTAACACAATTTCTTCTTTTGTAATAATGTGATGTAGCATTTCTATTGTCATAACACAAAACTTTTGTCATGTGCATTTTGATTACAATTTTTTAGATACTGGTAATATACTACGTTGGGGTATACATTTAGCCATAAGTTAATATACTCTTTTATTCAGATGATACACTATGCCTCAATTTGGATACTACACTGGGGTATCAATTTGATTTGGACTTTTTGCCTACCTCCTGTTTCTATGGGAAGTTGGAGTGTAGAAATTGTTTATTTGCATGTTGTTGGGTCCAAATAACTCTACCCAAGGGCTGTAGTCAGTAACTCCTGGAAAATAGTGGTTTTGTGGGTGGCTTCGAGCTCATGCCAGTAGCGCCTCACAAAATGTGCACATCAAGCCTCGAACTAACAACATTATATGTTGTTAACTATCGATTATTTTACCTAGAATAGAACATGATGCCTGGAACCATAAATAACTACCGATTTGCATTAATCCCACTTGTCTCAGTGAGGATTAAGCCCAAATAAAAAAATAGATAGCTTTAACATCAAATTTTGTGTTTAACTGATATTCACCTGAACATAAATGATCCATGGGTTTTGTGTTTTGCACCATTTGAATAGTTCCCATTTCAATATGTTCATAAAACTGAATTTATGTTCGTAAAACTGATTTTGAATATCAATGCTAGCTTGCTCTCTAACATATTTTGAACATATAAAACTGAATATATAACGGTTCTATATTCAAACTGCTTATAAATCAGGTCTCATTTGAATATGTTCATAAAACTGAATTTAATAGTAGTTCAAATGATTCAGTTGAATATCAGTCCATAAAACTCAAATGATTTAGTTGTACGTTGGCATTGAGTTTTATATTCAGTTTTATATGTTCAAAATAATATTATAGTCCAAATGGGAAATTAATATCAATTTTATATTCAATTTTATATTCAAATGGGAACATATTCTAATTTGGCTACCAGTTTTAAATTCAAACTTGAACTAATATTCAAATTTCTTTCTTTATGACTGAAATTTAAAACTAATATTCAACATAAATCATTTGAACCGAATCCTTTATGTTCACATGAACTGATATTCAACTGAATCAAATCCGTGAGTTTTATGAACTACTAATTACCATGTTTAAGCATGATACATAAATGATCCAGTATTATTGTTTGGATTGAAGCATGATATATAAAAACTACTAATTAACTGAATTGTCAATGAAACAAACTGGAATAGAGAGCTAGCAGTTTTTAATAGGCAGCATTGAATCTTCAAAATATGTTAGAGAGCAAGCTAGCATTGAATATAAAAATGCTATGATGCTGTGATGGGAATAGAGAGCTAGCTAGTATTTTTATAGGTATGATTGAAGATTCAAAGAAGTGTTTTATAGGCAGAATGTTAATTTGAAGATGTTAATTTCAGGTAGAATGTTTATTAACATTCACATTCAATATAACAAAATTGAATCTCAAAAGAAGTGGTTTGCAGGTTATGAAACACAAAAGTAGCAAAGTAACACAAACTAATTTGTGTTCTTGTCTGATAAGGCCTATAAAGTAACACAAACATATAAAGTAACATAAACATATAGAGATTAACATCTTACATTACCCAGCAAAACACTGTTTATAAACGCAAAACACTCAACTTACATTACCCAGCAAAGATATAATTTGTGTTTAACATTTCCCAGCACACAATGTATATAAACAGTTTATGGAATTGAATGTAATTTACTCATATCACAATCCAATAACATTGGAATGACAAAAAAACCTTCAAAGTTGTAATATTGGTTCTCAATATAAACATCTTGTTTTTCATGCTCATCTTCTGAGTACTCAAATCCATAATCCTTGGTGTCCACATCTTAAACCCGCTGGGGAAAAAAGACAAAAAAAGTTACATTCCGAAAGTAATCTCGAGATTAAAATGATCCCCTAAATGTCAAAGAGATTAAAGACAAATGTGGTTGGTCACCAGAACCCAGGATTAGTGATTTGCAATCAGTCTGTATCCCACTACAAATAAAAAACATGAGATAAAATTAGTATGAATTATATAACACGTTCAATCAAATACAAATTTACAGTCAACCCAATACATCTCATAGAATAGAATTGAATGTAATTTATCCATATCACAGCCCAATTACCATTGAAATGATCACAATTTTTACCTTTAGAATTGTAATATTGGTTCTTAATATCAACATCTGGTTCTTTCCTCTTTTGAGTGCTCGAATCCATAATCCTCTGTGTCTGCATCTCAAACCCACCGGGAAAAAGAGAAGAACATACTAAAGAGTAGCATCGGCACTTTCAACAGTGACCTTGTCATCTGTGGCATCTCAATTCAGGATGCCTAAGTCGTAATACTTGATATCCAAATAGAGAAAAGGGAGGAGAAGCTATAGATTTCCATGAACAATCAATCGTGCATAAATAATTAACTCGGGAAAACCTGCAATTGTGTTTCCAATTAATAACAAACAAAAGATTGCATTAAAATGAAGATGCTTCTCCAACTCAGAAAAAATAAACCCAACTTGGTCGGTTGGAAATAAAGCATTTGGCTGGAAGTTCCTCTCTTAAACTACAAATAAAATCATTCTTTCAATTTCAGTGAATGAAGTCTTCAATGTCAAAACATGAGCAGGAAATTTCTAATCAAGAAAAACCAACAATATCATACTTTAACTTAAAGCCATCAAAACTAACAAAAGCATATAAATTTCTCCTCAACAATTTAGCCAAAACCCAAATCATCCATCAATTCAAAGAGTAAGAGAATACCAAAACTCACCTTGCGATGAAAGAAATGAACATCTCTTGCATCCTACAAAACATCAAAACTCACAAAAAACTTTTGTATTAATGTTTATCCATGCATTAATGAGCTATGAACAAAAAACTTACATGTCTTGATGATTTGTGAGTAAAAAAATGTTGAGAACGGGATGAGTTGCTTGCTCCTCTGTGCAAGAAAAGAAAATGAGACGTGCGCCAGTCACGATAAAATCCATGAGCCTAAAAATTACATGGCTCGATGAGTCGTGAGCAAAAAGAATTTTGAGATAGAAAAACAAATTACATGTCTTGATAAGCCAAACTTAGAATCAAAATAAGCTGCTTACTCCTCTGCGCAAGCCGTGAGCCACTCAAGATTAAAAACATAAGGCCATGAGAAAATAATCTGCCACAAAGATAAAATCGAAGCACGACTAAGTCGAACTGTAAAGCAAACAAATACTCGTTTTTTCACCACAAATGGAATGTAATTGGGTTGTGATAATCACCAATTGTTTGCCTTACCGATTATTAATACCAAATAAACCGTGAGCTTGCGGAAAATTACATTCAATTCAAGTACACAATCTACTCTCTTATATTTATCCATATCACAACCCAATTACCATTTAAATGACCAAATACACAATCTACTCTCTTAAAAATACCAAAAACGTGTTAAAAATAAGATGTAAAAAAGAGGATGAGGAGGAATCAAATCTCACCGTTAACGCTCGTGGATCGATCGCTGGCAAAATGCAGCGCAAAACCTCTGGTGCCATCCACTTGGGCTGAAATAGCAGATATATATTATCCAAAAAAATAGATATGAGGTATGATGCTCATGCAAACTTTCTAGCCTCCACTACAATTAAGCAAATAAATCATTACAAGTATTGATTTCTTACCATTCCTACTGTGGATTTGGATAACAAAAAAGTACTGTGCTTCAAGCGTGAAAGGCCAAAATCACAAACCTGCAATTCTCATTTCCATCATCACTTTTGCAGATAAATAAGCAAACATGATGCAAATGAAGAATAACTGGGAAAAATAAAGATTTGTTGCAGACATAATTAAAAATTTGAGGCACAATTAGATCCATCTATGGTTTACTACAAATCTTCAACACCCAGTTTCTTCAATTTGTACAGAATGGCAAAATTTTCAGAAGTACGCTGCTGGTAGTATGCTAGTTATTTAGAATAAGACAACATCAGTTCCCTAATTGTTGACATCAAAATACATGGGATAACAGATGAAGTAGAGTTTGGGGAATATCATGAAACTGATTGTTACGACCTGTGGTGATCTTACACACAGACCAATCCTGATTGTTACGACCTGTCCTGAATGAATTTACACAACACATGGCGTTTGTTCATTTTTCATAACCTCTCTGAGATGTTTCTCTAATTTTTGGTGTCATGATGCTTAGTAAACATCAAAATTAAAAATTTGGGTAAGGATTTTCTCTCTATAAACCAAGAATTTTCAAAATTTCCCAAAAATTACATGCCAATCTCATTCATTTCAGCTAGACATTTTGACGTATAACTTGCAGGCTTGGAATAGAGGCATCGCTTCCTCTTCGAAATGTACCTGGCCATAGCTTCCTCTTCGAAATCGAACTCTGCATTCTTGGTCGTTGAAGCGCTAGTAGGTGCTAACAAAAATTAAGCGATGTACCTGGCCTTAGCTTCCTCTTCGGAATCGAACTCCGCATTCTTGGTCGTTGAAGCGCTGGTATGTGCTAACAAACATGAAGCGCTGGGTTTTTGCAGTATTCAAATTTGGTAGGTCCTAACAAATTCTCCATGAAATGGGCGGCTGAGTGTTTGATGGGACAAAATTTTTGGTGTGGGCGGCTGAATTTTCCCTAAGTGTTTGATGCCAATCTCATTCATTTCGCTGAGGGGTTTGTGTGGGCGGTTGAATTTTCCCCCCGTTTGTTTCAAAACCAAAATTTAAAAGCTTTCCCCCCAAAACATTGTCCTAGTCATCAAACTTTATCCCATTCATATCCTAGTCAGCTTGTCCTACTGGGACAAAATTCAAATTCTTCATGCTTTATAGAATATATATATATATATATATATATATATATATATATATATATATATATATATATACACCTTGCATTGCCTTATGTATGGTGATGAAGAATGCACTACGGTGGATGGTGTCACTAAAACCATGGATCTCTATGATCCCTCTATATTTGGTGGTATTGTACCAAAAGTTCACAAGTCACATCATATTGCATGAGATTAGGAAAATGGAAATACTTTAGTAGGGGCATGTCTAGCACCTCCTAAATGAATGGTAGCTCCATGAGCTTGTAATCAGGGTAGCTGTCCTTTTGTGCTTGCCTTTCTAATATCATTCCGTCGTTCAATCACCAAGAGTAGCTCCTGCTCATATTTGTCCCTTCCATAACTGAGGCTACCATACTGGTATTCTGTTGTAGTCCATTCAGTCTGCACATGGTCATTTGTGTGCTAATACTGGTTGTTGGGAGAATGATGTTATTGATGTTGTCACTCTAAATGTTCCTCTTGGTCCTGACACGACGGTTGGAATTATTGCTATGTAAGCTACGTAGATGGTATAATTGTTCCAGCAAGATGGTTGTGTGTCTCTCCTGCCATATACTGTTGTTTTTTTCCCGTTGGTGTTTCCCGTTAGTGTGATCCACAGTTTGAAAACCCGAATCCCTTTCAAAACTGAAAAAGAACAGTTTTTTCCGTTGATGGAACGGTTCAGAGATCTATAAAAATGGGTTTTGGTCCCTTAGTCGAATCACTCAAGTTTTCAGAAGATACACCCCCATTAATGAGTGATTTAGACTCAGAAGATCAAGATCTGTTAGAAAGTTTACCTTTTTATCAAAAGCAATGGCTAGAGGTAAGAATCCACGAATTTCTTCCGCATTTCGTGATGAAATCGACACACGAATTCTTACAATTGGTATCAGATCATTTGTTTTCCTCTGCCTTGGTTTATTTGCTGCTAATTTCCTTGATTTGGCTGTTTACGAGTCTGAAGGTTGAAGATGACCAAATATGGGCTTTTTGGTCGTTTCATAAAGAAGTTTTTCTCTAAAATTACGAAACTGCAAAAAGCATGATGTACTTAATTCATTTGGATGCCACGCTTCACTTCTCTTAAGGGAGGAATTGCTAAGGAGTCAAAGTGCTTCTTCTGTAAAAAGAAGGGGCACATGAAGAAGGATTGTCTTAAGTTCCTTCAGTGGCGTAAGAAGAAAGGTAACTCAATCTCTGTTTTGAATCAAATATGACTGATGTTCATTGTGACACGTGGTGGATGACTCTGGTTCTTCAATCCATGTTTCAACAACTTTGCAGGGTATGACAAACTTGCGGAAACCAGCGGGAAATGAACGAGGCATTTTCTCAGGAAACAAAATCCGCTCAGCTGCCGAATTTGTTGGAACATGCCGGCTTCTTTTATCTAGTGGCTTTCTTTTACTTTTGCAGAATGTTTTTTATGTACCTGGGTTTTCCAGGAATTTGATTTCGGTTTCAAGACTATTGCCTTTGGGTTATGATTTTAATTTCCATGGAACATCATACGGTTTAATTTATAATTCAGATGTTGTTGGTAATGGCATATTGTGTAATGGTCTATTTATGTTTAATTTGCAAAACAATGCTATTATGCATGTTAATGCTGGCATAAAAAGATGTGTTATGAATGAGGAATCTTCTATGTTATGGCACCGGAGATTGGGACATAACTCCAAGGATAAAATCAAGAAGTTAGTAAATGATGGGGTACTTAGTACTTTGGATTTTGCTGACTTCGAGATTTGTGTTGACTGCATAAAAGAAAAGCAGACCAAGATATCTAAAAAGGATGTGCATAAAAGTTCCGAATTGCTTGAAATCATTCATTCAGATATTTGTTGTCCAGACATGAACATAAGTGGTCCGAAATACTTTATCTCCTTTATAGACGATTTTTCACGTTTCATGTATATCTACTTGCTTCATAACAAAAGTGAAGCGTTAAATGCCTTTAAGGTTTTTAAGGCAGAAGTAGAGAAATAATGTGGAAACAAATTAAAATCATGAGAACTAATAGAGGAAGAGAGTATTATGGTAGTTACCCTTAAGGTGGTCAAGCACATGGTCCATTTGCTAGGTTTCTTCAAACACATAGAATAGTTGCTCAGTACACAAATCCAGGATCTCCTACTGAGAATGGTGTAGCTGAAAGAAGAAACATGACTTTATTGGAGATGGTTAGGAGTATGCACAGTAATGCCAAACTTCCATTATCCTTATAGACTGAATCTCTTAAAATGGCAGCTTACATATTAAACCGAGTTCCAACTAGGGCTGTCCCAAAGATGCCTTTTGAGTTATGGAAAGGTTGGAAACCAAGTTTGCACCATGTACGCGTTTGGGGATGCCCTTCTGAAGTAAGAATGTATAATCCACAAGAGAAGAAACTGGATCCTAGGACTATTAGTGGGTATTTCATTGGATATGCCGAACGGTCCAAAGGATACATATTGTCCATCTCATAGCACTAGGATTGTGGAATCAAGAAACACGAAATTTCATGAGAATGACATGATCAGTGGGAGTGATCGGTTTCAGGACACTATTCCTGAAAGGGATCATGCTGGTGATCAACCCTCCACATCAACTGATCGAATAATTGTCGTTTGTAGTGCCCCTCGAGTTCAAACGGGAATTACTCGACAAATTGAAACACCACATGTTGATATTGATCCAGTACATCAAGTTGTTCAAGAAAATCTGGAAGCGGTTGAAAAACCTTTTGTTCAAGAAGAACCGCTGATGGATGAGCAACCAGTTGATCAACATGATCCTCAAGAGATTGTTGATACAACATTAAGAAGATCTACTAGGACAAGAAAATTAGCAAAATCTAGTGACTATGTTGTGTATCTAAATGAGTCAGACTTTAATGTTAGAGCCGAAAATGACCCTGAGATGCTTTCACAAGCCATGAGTTCGAAAGAATCAAACTTATGGCATGATTCTATGAAAGATGAGATAAATTCGATGGCATCAAATGGGGTATGAGACCTTGTTGAGTTACCTGAAGGGGCGAAAGCCGTTGGATGCAAATGGACCTTTAAAACAAAGAAAGACTCATTGGGTAACATAAAGAGATACAAGGCCAGACTCGTTGCCAAAGGATTCACTCATAAGGAAGGAATCGATTACAAGGAGGCATTTTCTCTTGTATCATAGAAAGATTCTCTTCGCATAATCATGACATTAGTTGCACACTTTGACATGGAATTGCAACAAATAGATGTGAAAACGGCTTTTCTTAATGGAGACCTAGAGGACGAGGTATATATGAAGCAACCTGAAGGATTTTCATTTAGTAACGGTGAGCATTTGGTTTGCAAGCTCAAGAAATCCATATATGGATTGAAACAAGTCTCGCGTCAATGGTATTTAAAATTTCATGATGTTTATATCTTCATCCGGATTTGAAGAAAATGTTATGGATCAATGTATATACCAAAAGGTTGGTGGGAGCAAGATTTGTTTCTTAATTCTATACATGGGTGCCATTTTTCTTGCAAGCAATGATAAGGAATGCTATATGAGGTGAAACAATATCTCTCTAGAAACTTTGATATGAAAGATCTAGGTGATGCATCTTATGTTATTTGAATTAAAATACATTGTGAAAGAATGTGTTATACTCTAGGAATGTCCCAAGAGACATATATTAATAAAGTTCTAGAGAGGTTTCGGAGAATGATTGTTCACCAAGATTGTGAAGGGCGAAAGGTTCAATTTGAACCAATGCCCGAAGAATGACTTTGAATGGGAACAAATGAAAAACATTCCTTATGCTTCTGCTGTTGGAAGCCTAATGTATGCTCAGGTTTGCACTAGACCTGACATTGCATTTGCTGTTGGGATGTTGGGACGATATCAGAGTAATCCAGGCATAGAACATTGGAGAGCTGCAAAGACGGACGGACAACTTGGAAGTCATTGTCTACTCTGATTCAGACTTTGCTGGATGTGTTGATTCTCGAAAATCAACTTCTGGATACATATTTTTGTTAGCCGGTGGGGCAGTTTTATGGCGAAGTGCAAAGCAGACTTTGATTGCTACTTCTATCATGGCAGCCAAGTTCGTATCTTGTTTTAAGGCTACTTCACATGGTTTATGGATTAATAATTTCATCACTAGACTTGGAATCATGGATTCTATTTCTAGACCGCTAAGATTGTATTGTGACAATACAGCTGCTGTCTTCATGGCTAACAACAACAAAATTGGTAGCCGAAGTAGTCACATCAACATCAAGTACTTAGCCATATAACAGAGGGTTAATGATAAATCAGTCGTCATTGAGCATATTCGTACTGATTTAATGATTACAGATCCTTTAACTAAAGGCATGCCGCCACTGAAGTTTAAGGATCATGTGGATAGAATGGGACTTGGTTCCTTGTTGTAGTATTGTTGTTATTTAATGAAATTCTTGTTGTGATGCGTTCTTACATATGGTTATGTGCACATTTAGATATATTATTGTGAGAAAGATCATTAAGTTTAGACCATGAATAAACATAGGGTTTATTCATTAAGATATATAGCCTATTGCCGAGAAACATGATGCATTGTAATACATGGAAGATAATACTTGATTTTAAAAGGACTTATCGCCATGATTCATGTATTTTGTTTCTTGTTGGGAATCCTGGTTTACGTGGATCAAGTGGGAGAATGTTGGTTTTTTTCCCGTTGGTGTGATCAACAGTTTGAAAACCCGAATCCCTTTCAAAACCGAAAAGATCAGTTTTTTCTGTTGATAGAACAGTTCATAGATGTATAAAAATGGGGTTTTGTCCCTTAGTCAAATCACCCAAGTTTTCAGAAGATACACCATCATTAATGAGTGATTTAGACTCAGAAGATCAAGATCTGTTAGAAAGTTTACCTTTTTATCAAAAGCAATGGCTAGAGGCAAGAATCCACGAATTTCTTCCGTATTTCGTGAAAAAATCGTCACAGGCATTCTTACATCTACTAGAACGATTCAGTCGTGATGTACCATGTCAGGAGTGGTGCTTGTTGATTATTATTATTAATTATGATCCTGCATGTTATTTGCATGCCCTCCTCAAATTTGTTTGCTTGAGCATTCTCCTCATTGTTGGTACAGTCATAGCTTGGGTGGTTAGTCGATTCTAGCTTTCCTTAGTCTGTACGTGGTTGTGCTTAGGATTCCAACAGACGACGCCAATGATGAAGTATTGATGTAATTGAATGGTTAAGTCTGGTCTAGAGGCATATGCCTTATGATCTGATATGTGTCTTTTTCCTCCAGCTTTCCCACAAGTCATGTACATCGGAACCAATAAGATCGTTGGCAAGTTGAATTTGGGGTGATAACCTCGGCTTCGGCTCCTCTGACACTCAAGTCTGGTATTAGACACAGTAAAGCTTGTAGTTAAAAAGAAAACATAGAAGAGACGAACACGTTATCTTAAACATAGTGAAATTTATTTTACATAACCCTACATGATAGTTCTAATTCTACCTTCTGGCATGGCCGACTCCTTAACTTCCGTCAGTGCCACCAGGGTAGAACCAAAGCTTTGAGGGTTGCAGATCTTAAACAGATTAACATGTTACTTATGGATGAAAATCGTCATGTATTTGTTGCCATGATTCTTCCCTAATTAAATAACTAATATCATATGCTATGACTTGCCATTGTCAAAACAGCATGTTGCAAACAATGTAGCAACATGACTTACAACATGAACTTCAGAACTCGCATGTTGTGACCATGGTGTGACATGAACCAATTAACCAAGAGTACCCAAGATAACACTGAAATTACCAAGTGCCACTAATGACAATAATGAAACACACCACATGTGACCTAACAATATCATATGACATACCATGCCATGCCCTTGTCCTTATTTTTAAACTCAAAGAGGGTCATAATCTTGCATGTTTTGTGAACGGACCAATGTAATGCGTAATCACTAATCACCCAAAAAAATGCATGCTGGTTTTTCGGATTTGTCAGTATCTTAGAATAGGCACAACTAGTTGAGTTAACATGCATGGCCGAATGCAATCCATGCAAATCCATGCAAATTGAAATTTAGTACGCCATCCTAAATAGTAAAGACATGAGAATAATAACAAACAACACAGCACGACACATGGTCATTGGTAACGCAGTTCGGTGCGCACACCTACATCTACGGGGCCCCGCCCAGAAATTCAAATTACTCCACTAAAATAATGATAGTTACAATACAATTTGCTACTAGGGGAAACAAAACTCCCCCTCAATACAAACCGCAAAGGGTTTACCTCAATCAACCCTGTGGAGTAATTTGCGCAAGCTCCCCTTGCGTGCAAGATCCCCTTGCAATACCGACCAAGATCAACTCCCTTGATCCCCTACCTCTGTAGTCGTCAGCCTCCTCCCGGAGCTTTTGAGAACACCTTTTTCCAAAGCCAATCTCTGCGAAAAAGCCTCTCAACAATTCAAACCAACTTCCAACTTTTTAACATCGCTCTACAAAGTTGTTAAGTGGTTAGCCAACAATTCTTCTGGTAAAATCACTGAGGATTTTACGAACAACCCAAGAGCAGCAAGGCGCGATATATCAGATAAGAAAAGATCTTCAGCAGTCAAAACTAATATGAACCCGAACAATATCTTTTACCAGCCTACAAACCGCTTCAGCAAATATAACTAAGAAAACCACCCGATCCAAACTGAAGGAGAAGATCTGAAACCAATTAACATGATAGCTCCTATCTTCAAATAAACAACGAGCCTTATCCTTAATTAGCCGTTAAAATCAAACAGCAACAAAGAAACCACGGGAAAGATCTCAGAGGATAGATCATCACATTCAACATTTCAAATGACATAATGTTCAACATTTCATTTAAACACTTGTCTCATCTTCACAAATGTTGAACAATAAGTGCAATATATCATGTAACATTTTGTTCAACACTTCATAAGAATCATTGTGCCACAAGAGACAAATAATAGACTTAACAAACTCCCCCTTTGGCTTTTAGTGGCACAATCAAAATGAATAGGATCTGAGATCACTATATATAACACCAATAAGCATAAAAACCGGCAAACGAGATGAGGACGAGAAATGAAGACGTACCAGTCATTAAGAACATCAGATACCACAATGCATCGGGTAGATCAAACAACAACAAAAAATTGCTCCCTCCACAAGTAGTTTCAGATCCACAGAATACACCATTCACATCAGATCATTCACACCATCATATTCTCCCCCTTTGTGACACTAAAAGCCAAAATTCATACCTTGTCAGGAGACACCTTAGTTTGAAGCTGAGCAATTCGATCCTGGAGAAAATCCTTCTGAGCTTGAAGAAGAACATGCTGACCTTCAAGCATATCTAGCTGATCATCGACTGATTTGAACGCCCTCTGAAACACCAACAAGTCATCCAGTAGATCTTGCACAGAAGCTTTATGGGGAGAAGTCCTTTTGCAGGCAGGTTTAGAGGCAGAGTGAGGAGAGGTAGATGAGGTCGGCATGGAGGAAACAGGAGAGAGGACAGATAAATCATCTATTTTGCCGGCAACGGACTTAGTCATGAAGCTGATCAAGTCACAAGATACAGGAAGCTCCGAAGACTCAGGAACAACTCCTTGCGAAAACAGTATCATGGAAATGAGGGAAGCATGAGGTAGTATAGTATTGGGTGCAGATGACTCTGATAAAGAAAGGATGGAGTCAAAAATAAGTCTACCCAGATTGAAGGATTGCTTAGTCCCGGCAGCAAACAGTAGTTTGCACATAGCCTTGGTGACGATTGACATGTTGGAAGTCGGCAACCAATTCCGGGTGGCAATGCGATATAGCAAGAAGTACTTAGCAGTCAGTGCAGATGAAGGGAAGGAAAACGTCTTCGGCCAACATGTATATTGTCCACCTGTGACCGTCTAGATGAATAGATCATAGTCTTCACCAACAGAAGCTCCATACAAAGGGAGGTTTTGATTGCACGGCCACTTGAGTAGTTTGTTGATGATAGCAGGGGAGAATGGAACAATCTTTCCCCGAATAAATGCCCTGAAACCCCATTCGAAAGCGGAATCTGCAGAAGACTTGAAGAGGTTACAGTAGAATTCTCTGAGTAGAATTCTCTGACCAGAACAGGATAAAACGTCTTAAAGTAGCTTGCTGCCTGGAGGAGATCAATGTCCTTGAGAAAGACAACGAAATGGGTCTGTTTAAAGGATGAGACAGCTATAGATTTTTCACCAAAAATGGATCGCTTAAAATATCCATCCCATCGAGTCTGACAAGACTTGTCAAAGAATTAATAGGATAAAGCCTTAGTAGCAGATACAGTAGAAGGAGAGGAGGAACTAGAACCACCAGTTTTCTTGGGAATCTTGGAAGGGGAAATCCTGCTCGATCTGGAAGAAGCCTTGCGCTTGAGGGACCCGGATCTAGATCTGCGAGGAAGGAAAACAAGGGGGTCCACACTAGGATCAGCACTCAACTTAGGATCTACACCTTGATTGCAAGCAGATGTTCCGACATTTGTTCCAACATCTGAAGAAGGTCCAACATTATTACCCAGAGATAAGGTTTCCTCAGCAGAAGGAACACTCTCCTCAACCTGATCAGAGGAGAACATTTAGGGAATAGTCTCATCAGCAGCAATAGATGCATTGGTCTCTAAACCTGGTACAACTCCATCCTTCTTGCTTCCAGAACACAAAGAACCAGCAGTCTCACCCATACAGTGAGAAACATTATGAGAACTATCCTGAGGATCCGATACCCCAGCATCAGCTGTATTACTGCGGCAATCAGCATTTTGATCAGACTTAGGAGCAACATGATAAGGTGATCCTTCACCAGGATTCAGACCATCAGTACCATCATTAACGACGTCCCTACTAGGACCATCATCACTTCTATCAACATCCAGACCCTCATCACCATTCAAGGGATGATCAGAGTCAGAATCGTCCAATACTACGATCTCTGAGATTTTTACAGAGGACTCAGGTGGGTTCCAAGACTTAAGCACAACCATATCATCAAAAGGAACACGCACACTAATAAGTTTTCCATCCACATCTTTAAGGGAGACAGAACCAAAACATGTTTTTGACAAATCCAACTAGGAAATATTCAATTTGCGATACGTTCGGCGAAGGTACCAAAACCAATCCTCCACAGTGACCGGGTAAGGAAATGATTCGTCTTCTTCAGTGTGTGACATTTGAGACGTAATCCGAGAGCAAGAATCAAGAACAATTGGGGAAAAAGGTACCACGGCCAAATTCGAACGAGAATAAGATTGCATGTAGTCAGACGACAAATGAGAGGAGGAAGTAGATGAAATACCAGCGGGAGATGATCTAGAAGCGCGAGGAATAACTCCTTTCCGTTTGTAACGAAGGGATGAAGACGAGCAGGGAACTTGCTGGGACGAAGCAGCATGACGGGCAGAACAATGAGGGTTTGAGGAGGGTTTCTCATTTCGAGCACGACCATTTGCAAGAGAGACAAGAAATCTTTTAACGAAAAATCAAGAATCAAGAACCCTAGTTCCTCAGAACAGCTTCCCCTTTGTTTCTTGAAATGATCAAAAGAGATGAAGATCACAAGGAAAATCAAAATAGAGATATAAATGCTGAGGGAAGAGAATAAGCCACCAGACAAAAATTACTAAACGTACAAAGACCCCTTTTAAAGTTGCAACATAATGTACAACATTGTGTCCAACATTATGTGCAACAATAAGTCCAACATTAGATACGACACAGCCCAAGAGCTTGTCGTAACTCCTCGAACCTGCAAGAATCCAAGGGTTTTGTAAAAATGTCTGCCAACTGACTGGTAGTATCTATATATTCCATGACGAGAATCTTCTTTTCAACCAGCTCTCTTATGAAATGATGTCGAATGTCAATATGTTTGGTCCTTGAGTGTTGAACAGGATTCTTAGAAATGTTTATAGCACTCTGGTTGTCACACAGAATGGTCAAGACATCCTGATCAATGCCATAATCAGTCAGCATTTGTTTCATCCACAGGAGTTGAGTACAACAGCTCCCTGCTGCGATATATTTTGCCTCAGCTGTTGACAACGAAATAGAATTCTGCTTTTTACTATACCAGGAGACCAAGTTGTTTCCGACGTAAAAACACCCTCCTGTAGTACTCTTCCTATCATCAGCATTACCGGCCCAATCAGCATCACTATACCCTGATAAAAGAGTGTTGGTATCTTTGGAGTACCAAATCCCATAATCAATTGTCCCACTTATATACCTGATTATACGTTTAACAGCCGTGATATGAGATTCCTTAGGACAGGATTGATAACGTGCACATACCCCAACACTGAAACTGATGTCGGGTCTACTTGCTGTCAGATACAATAAGCTTCCTATCATGCTCCTGTACAAAGTAACCTCCACTTGCTTTCCACCATCATCCTTCGTGAGTTTTTCAGTAGTACCCATAGGAGTGCGAGCTTGACGGGCATTCTCAAGACCGAACCTTTTAACAAGGTTCTTAGCATACTTATTCTGAGATATAAACAAGCCATCGCTAGTTTGTTTAACTTGAAGTCCAAGAAACATATGTAACTCACCGACCATACTCATTTCGAACTCTCTTTGCATGAGGTCGATGAATTCACGAACCAGTTGAGATGAAGTAGACCCAAAAACTATGTCATCAACATAGATCTGTGCAACTATGATAGCAGACCTGGTTCTCTGGACGAACATCGTCTTGTCAGCTCCCCCTCGCTCATAACCCTTTTTAAGGAGATATCTGGTCAGTCTCTCATACCAAGCTCTAGGAGCTTGCTTGAGACCATAAAGAGATTTCTTCAAACGATAAACATGGCTAGGCAAGAATGGATCTTCAAACCCCTTTGGCTGTTCAACATATACCTCCTCATTTAAAATCCCATTTAGAAAGGCACTTTTCACGTCCATCTGATGAAGCTTGAAATTGAAACTACATGCCATGGCGAGAAGTAACCTAATAGATTCCAAGCAGGCCACTGGAGCAAAGGTCTCGTCAAAATCAATTCCCTCGATCTGTGTGTATCCCTGAGCTACCAGACGAGCTTTGTTACGTGTGACGTTTCCTTTTTCATCCGTTTTGTTTTTGAAAATCCACTTAGTTCCAATGACATTAATCCCTTTTGGTCTCTCAACAAGACTCCAGACGTCATTACGCTGAAATTGATTCAGCTCCTCTTGCATCGCCATCACCCAGAAGTCATCGAGTAATGCTTCTTTAACATTCTTGGGTTCAACATTGGATAAAAAACAAGTATAACCAGCAAGATCTCGATAATTTACTTGACTAGTGCCTCTGGTGCGAAGACCATCTTCAACATTCCCAATGACAAGTTCAGGGGGATGATTTCGAATAACATTTGTGATCCCATGCGAGGAGTGAGCTGCATTTTCATCTGATTGAGATTCCCCAACAGATACAGTTTCCTGAGAAGTACCATTCTGACAGGTACTCTTAGATGTTGAATCAAATGTTATAACATTTTGTTCAACATTTCCATCTTCTTCGTTAACCTCTCCTTGAGTTCCAGGCACCTCATGCATAGCAACCTCACCCGTCTCGAAATCATCAACGACAACATTGATAGACTCCATCAAAACATCAGTGCGATGGTTCAGAACCCTGAAGGCACGGCTCGTAATAGAATATCCGAGAAATGTTCCTTTATCACTCTTTGCATCGAACTGTCCCTTAGAGGTTCGATCCTGCAAAATATAACATTTGCTACCAAAAACATGAAAGTAGGAGACATTAGGTTTTTTACCTTTCCATATCTCATAGGGAGTTTTCTCCGTTCTGGGTCTCAGATATACTCTATTTATAGTGTAGCAAGCAGTGTTAATTGCTTCGGCCCACCATTTAGTACTGACTTTCCTGGCGTTCAACATCACGCGAGCCATCTCCTGTAGAGTGCGATTCTTCCTTTCAACAATTCCATTTTGTTGAGGAGTCTTAGGCGCAGAGAACTCATGTCGTATTCCCTTTGCCTCACAGAAATCAGCAAACAGGTGATTTTCAAATTCCTTACCATGATCGCTGCGAATTCGTATAATTTTTTCAATAGTAACTCCTTTCTCTGTCTGAAGACGGGTGCAGAGTTTCTTGAAGGCATTGAAGGCATCAGACTTTTCTTTGAGAAAATCTACCCAAGTGAAACGAGAGAAGTCATCAACACAAACAAAAATGTACTTCTTACCTCCCATGCTGACTTCAATCGTGGGTCCTATCAGATCCATGTGTAGTAGCTCCATATTCTTAGATGTGGTGATGGTCTGAAGTTGTTTATGACTAGTTCTCTTCTGTTTTCCCAGCTGGAAAGGACCGCAGACTCCTTCTTTTTTCTTGGACAAAACAGGTATCCCACGAACAGCTCCGACCCTGGTGATTTCAATTAAGGTTTTGTAGTTAACATGACCAAGTTTTTGATGCCACTGTTCGGAGACTTCAACACTGGTGGTGAGGCAGCTGTTAGCTTCTTGAAGCAGATAGCAGTTGTCAGCCGAACGTTTCCCAGTAAGAACGTTAACTCCAGCTTTATTCAGTACAACACACTCATCCTTAGTGAACTGAACAAATAACCCTTGGTCGCCTAATTGACTTATACTAATCAGGTTTGCCTTTAAGTCTTGAACATGCATGACATCCTTCAGAGTAACAGATTCAGTCATCTTCAGCTCTCCCTTTCCAATGACTTTGCTTCTCTGGCCATCACCAAAAGTAACGTGTCCTTTGTTGCCAGTCGTGTACTCTGAAAGAAGACCCCGATTTCATGTCATATGTCGAGAACATCCGCTGTCGAAATACCACGTGTTTTCTGAGAAAGCTACCATGGAAGTGTAGGCAACTAGGCTGTGAACACTAGACTTCCTTACCCATCTCTTTGCGAGCCTTTTCTCAGGATGTCCTGTGTTTCATCCTTCATGTTGATGTCTCATTCGTCTGAAGCACATGTTCTCAGTGTGACCTTTGCATCGACAGTAATTACAGACCAATTGCCCATGAATAGTACTCTTTTTGTGTCCATCCTTTTGACTCCCTTGCTTGAAGTAATTGTTGTTGCTCTTACTCTTGATAGTTCGACCGTGTACCTCCTTTGTGAACTGAATATAGCCTCCTCTATTGAACCCTACGCCCGTACGATCTCCGGATACTTTTCCCATGCTTAGAATGTCATCAAGCTTAGTCTTACCAGAGTTCCATTTGTTAAGAACACTCTCTGCCTTCTCGGCTCTCAGCAGTGTTCTTCTGAGTTGTCCCTCTAGATTTCTGAAATCTACCTTGATCTCTCCTAGTTGAGTTACAGCCTCTTCCCTTTCACCTTTTAGTCTAGTGTTTTCTTTCTTCAAGGACTTGTTTATCTCACAAATCTTTATCCAATTTGCAAACATGATTTGGTATGCAGATCGAATATCAACTTCGTCAACTTCTTCATCCTCACCCGTATCAGAAGTAGATTCACTATCCGATGTTGTACTGAATGTTATAACATTTTTCTTGACATTCTTACATTTTTCCTCCAACATGGTGTGTATTTTACCCACACTAGGTCCAACATTGCTAGTAATGTCATCAGTACATTGATCATTCATAATGGCCATAAAAGCAACATAATTGCTGACAATATCTTCTTCTCCAGTACATCCTTCGGACTCTTCATCACTCCAGGAACTTGCCAGAGATTTTCCTTTTTGTTTCTTGATGGTGTTTGCACATTCGGCTTGTATATGTCCAAACCCTTCACACTCTCTGCACTGAATTCCCTTGCCTCTATTCTTTGGTTCATACTTCTGTATAGGACGGTTGTTACCTCTTCCTGCAGGGGAGAAATTTGGACGAACTTCCTTGCTAGCATTTCTGAAGTTCTGGCCTCTACTTCCTATTTTCCTCATCATTTTACTAAAGTTTTTGGTTAACAATGCTATGTCGTCTTCAAGATCAGTGGCATTCCCTTCATGCAAAATATCAGTAGTTTCCACCTTTAGAGCCACTCCTTTCTCCCTTTTATTTTGCTTCAAGTTCATCTCAAAAGTTTGAAGAGACCCCATCAATTCATCCTATCTCATATCAGATGTATTCCTGACTTCTGCAATGGTAGCAATTTTGGCTGAAAATTTTTCAGGTAGCGATCTTAGAGTTTTCTCCACTAATTTCTTTTGAGAGTACTTCTTTCCCAATTGAAAAGCCTGATTAGCTATATCACGAAGTCTTCCATTGAATTCAGACACAGATTCATCATCATTCATTCTAAGATTTTCAAACTGAGAGGCCAGAATTTGAAGTTTAGATGCTCTTACAGTGCTTGTCCCTTCATGTATGTTTTGAAGGATGTCCCAAGCTTCCTTCGCAACTTCGCAAGTAGAGATCAACTTGAACAGTTCTTCATCAACAGCGGTGAAAATTGCATTCACGTTCTTCTTCGAGACTCCAGTCTTGGGCAGGCTTGATAGATTCATGTCCTTTCTTGTCATCAACAGTAGGAGGAGTCCAGTCTTCGATAGTTGCCACCCATGCTTTCTCGTCAAGCGATTTGATGAATACGCGCATCCGAGATTTCCAATACGTATAATTAGTACCATTGAGCAACGGAGGCTGGGTCACAGAAGCTCCCTCATTCGTGTTCATGGTTGACGTACTCAAACAGCAGAATCACACCCCCTTTGACAAACGAAGAACGCGGATGACCTGCTCTGATACCAATTGAAATTTAGTACGCCATCCTAAATAGTAAAGACATGAGAATAATAACAAACAACACAACACGACACATGGTCATTGGTAACGCAGTTCGGTGCGCACACCTACATCTGCGGGGCCCCGCCCAGAAATTCAAATTACTCCACTAAAATAATGATAGTTACAATACAATTTGATACTAGGGGAAACAAAACTCCCCCTCAATACAAACCGCAAAGGGTTGACCTCAATCAACCCCGTGGAGTAATTTGTGCAAGCTCCCCTTGCGTGCAAGATCCCCTTGCAATACTGACCAAGATCAACTCCCTTGATCCCCTACCTCTGTAGTTGTCAGCCTCCTCCCGGAGCTTTTGAGAACACCTTTTTCCAAAGCCAATCTCTGCGAAAAAGCCTCTCAACAATTCAAACCAACTTCCAACTTTTTAACATCGCTCTACAAAGTTGTTAAGTGGTTAGCCAACAATTCTTCTGGTAAAATCACTGAGGATTTTACGAACAACCCAAGAGCAGCAAGGCGCGATAGATCAGATAAGAAAAGATGTAACGACTGGTTTTTGTATGATTGGATTATCAGGGTGTTTTGCTTGCGATGGTGGGTTCTCTCCTTGTGTGGTTTCCATTTCCATAGTTCTCGCTTTCATTTATCTCGTTGAGAATTCCTAGCTTTCGTTTTCGTTCCTTTTGATGTGATCTTCTAGGTCCTTCCTTAGAATCATTGAACTCGGAGTAAGTCACTCGTGACGAGCTTCATATCGATCATATCTTAGAGTATAAATCAATCCTAGAAGCCATAGAAATCTTCCCGAAGCTTCGCACTTCGAATCGGCACTTTTCGTGCACGTTAGTTGGTTCAAGAAGATCGACCGACCGACTAGATTCCAATTTAGTCGGTCAGGAAATCAACTGGAACCGACTAGTTTATTCAATCAATAATTCAGGAGTTACTGTTTACTCTTAGTCGGTCTAAGAACGTTCATCGACCGACTAGATGCCAAACTAGTCGGTCAGTACTTGTTCATGGACCGACTAACTCTATATCCTATTTTCGTTCAGGAGTTACTGTTTGCACTTAGTCGGTCCGCGTTGGTCGACCGACCGACTAGTTGCCAAACTAGTCGGTCAGTGGTTGCTCTTTGACCGACTAACCAGTGTTAAAACCCTAATTTCTGGGCAGCCGCCAGCCTAGCCTATAAATACCCCTCCCAAACGACTTCATCTTCTCCAACACGACCCTAAGCCCTAGTTTCTCCCCCATTGAGCCCCCATCTTCCTCCAAGCTCCATTTCTCCATTCCAAGCCCTAAATCCATCATCCAATCCATCCATTCACTCATTCCACCCCTCATCTTCCCCAAATCTCCATCAAAACCCATCAAATCCCCAAATCCCCTAAAACCCTAGTTTCCCCAAACTTCTCCAATCTTTTCCAGATCTGATCCTAGGGATCCCCGGGGTGTTCCTTCCGTCTCCTCTTGGTAAGAAATCGATTCCTCTATGTTTTCATAGCCTATTGGTATTTTTACGAAACCCTAATAAATTTCATGTTGTTTGATGGTTGTTCCCCCTATCAGTGATTTCCCCATAGATTGGCATCCGTGTGACGAAGTAGTCGCCATCCCCGGTGCTAGGCAAGTGAAACTTGCATCTCTTGATTTAGGCCATGTCTTAGGCCATTACCTTGCTTTAGCGTAAAAGAGACTAGACGGTGAAAGGATAGCCGTCTAGACGCCATTGACCTAGCTTGACAACGAAGCTTGGTCCGTCACCCTCATCATGCTTGTATGTCACGTTTACTTTTCTTAACGGTACGCATATTACTGTTCATGTCATCCATGCATCCTTAACTGTTATTGCATTTTAACTGTCACGTTTAAATACAATTAACGGTACGCGAATATGTTCATGTCATTGCATTTTAACTGTCACGTTTAAATACAATTAACGGTACGCGAATATGTTCATGTCATTGCATTTTGCCTGTCATGTTTAAATACAATTAACGGTACGCGAATATCTGTTCATGTCATTGCATTTTTCCTGTCACGTTTAATTACAATTAACGGTACACGTATTAACTGCTCATGTCATTGCATGCTTGAATACTCATCGTGATTGCGTAGCTTCGCTACATACTTGTACTATTGTTCCGGTTAGGCACCCACCTTGCGTGGGCACAATCCTATGCCATTTACACTTTCTGGCTCGTGTTCCAGAAGACGAGCTCAACACAGCCTGCGGGCAATAGGGCACTCGTTGAGTGATCCCTTGTACTTGAATACAGCCTGCGGGCAATAGGGCATCCATGTGTGGGTGATCCCTTGTACTCGTTACTTGACATTACATGTCACAACTACCACTTGTTTACTTGACTGTTCACTTGACGTGAACCACTTGACTTGTACTTGTCCGTATTTTACTTGTAAAACTTGTTATCCATGACATACTTGTTACTTGCTACTTGTACTTTACTTGTCACTTCCATACTATACTTGCCATGCCATGCATCATACTATAACTGCTAGGTTGTTAGTTTACCTTTCTTCCAGTTTCCTTGCACAAGTCTTTCCAGACTTGCTGACATGTGCCCCTCTCTCTTTTGGGTGACACATGTTAGACCCAGAGCCAGAGTTTTGTTGCAGGGAATATGGTGTTGCTGATGCTGATGTGTGCTGTGGTGGTGAGTGGACACCAGGGGCCTGTCTTGAAGACCGCTCGTGTTCACTTCTTTGTTAGGTTTGCTGTTAGCCGTTGGTGCGTGGCACCCTTATATGTATGTTATTCTTTGTTGGCCATGTTTGGGCCTTAGATCCTTTTCCTTTAGCCTGGTGGTTTTTCTGCGATATTGTAATTTGTTTATGGACATTTGGAGATTCAATGAAATGTCGTCTCATTTCCTTATTATCATTGTTGTTTCGTTTCGCTTTGCGAGGACTTGCCATAATAAGTGTTTTTTTACGCTTATCAGACTTGGAGCTTCACGGCTTCAAGTTTGTGCGGACCTTCTCACGTCTCGCCTCCCCATTTTTGGGAAGCGGGGCGTGACAGGTTTTAGTGGTGGCCCATGCAGGTCCATTTGCAAATGCGAACTATCGGAACAACAATAATAATTATAGAATGTCCATTAAATAAATTAGAACATCCAAGTTATAAGCCCGGAGTCTAGGTTTTAGCGTTCCTATGTCTTAGGTGGCTGGTAGGCGTGTTAGAGCATATGTCTCAACTTAGTAGGAAATCCATTAGGTCAGGACTATAGTGAGACTTAGTTAGAAGTTCGTGCTTGCTAGTTAGGGATCCTTGATTGTTAGTTAGACTCCATGTTAGTGATTGATTTGATAGCCTTAAGAGTTACCTTAGTGGTTCCTGTCTAGCTTTGACTATGATAGACTCCTAGGATTTCTTTGGTCTCTCGCTTGGGTTCATCGATTTCGGACCAAGTTGAACTCATTTCATCGATGTCTAGCCCTTAGGGAGTCTTCCATAATCTTTAGCTGGTTGACCGTAGGAGATTCCCGTAGATTTTCCTAAGTCATATCCTAGGCGTATTTGTGCTTTGATCATCCGACCAAATCCCTTGCCTCGATTTCCATGACCACCATGTTTCGATAATCGTTGATCCTTCGAATGTCCCCGTTTGCAAGGCTTAATTTCTTTTAAAAAGTTGTTTTTCTATTTCCCTTATTAAAGTTTTCGCTAAGTTTAAATTTTGTTTTAAACCCGCTACGTATATACTTAAAATTTCTCACTTTTCGATTGAGTCAAATTCCTTGTAGATTTCGGAGTCTAATGGTTGAAATTATAATTGCTAACTCGTAACCATTTTCTTGTCTATATTTTTGCATTTTGGTTTAAAGACTCCAATACTATTTTGGAAAATTCGATGTACCATTTTCTAACTATGAGATTCATTTTAATCGCATGACATACTCTAAAATCTTTCCAAGCTAAATGGAATTTCAATTGTTATATGTATACTTATATCTCGTACTCTTTCGTTGACTTAAATTAATTTTTTTTTAAATTCGAAAGTTTTGACGAGATTTTGATTACTGTTTTATAATGTTTTACAGCCTATACCTTTCATGCCTATTTAAATATCTTGTCCCTTTTCATAAATCGATTTAATTCTGAGCCGCAATTCTATTTTCCAAATTCGATTTATGAATTTTCCCTTCTTATTTATGATATTCAAATGACTCGTTGCGCTCCCTTAATATACTTTTCAAGTCACGGATGATTTCAGCTTTCAACAAATCCAAGTTGTGTTCAAACATTTTCCCGACTACAAATTTTTGGAAAATTACGTTTCCGTAACCACTTCCTTTGTCCTCAATTCACATGACCACCTCATTCCAATTATCCTTGATCTTTCAAATGTTTTCCGTTGCAAATCTTGATTCTTCCAAAGTTATTTTCGAATGCTTTCCTTATTTGAAGTTTCACTCAATTTAAATTTTGTTCTAACTTCTTTAAATATGTCTCCCTAAATTTCGATGGAGTTAAAAGTCGTTCTTGAATTTTGAAGACTTTTGGTCGTAATTTTAAAATTACTAACTTGTACTATTCTTCTAACGATGTACCTTTCGCATTTTGATTTTTAAACTTTATTACTATCCTGATGGTTCGATATACCGTCCTTTTCCTAACTACAAAAAAAAAATCTATTTTAACCACTTATCTTACATACCTTTAGGGGTATTTTTCCAAACTAAATGGGTTTCAACTAATTTTTGTATATACATCAATTATAGGTTCGACGTACTCGTTAAGTTTAAATTTGTTCGAAACGCTTTTGATATATGTAAGGTTTCATGCTCCTTCGCCGACTTAAATTATTTATGTTTTAAAATATCGAAACTTGTGTTGAGATTTTTAGATTAGAAGTTTATAATATTTTCTGCATGTACCTTCGTATCGATATAAACGTCTTGTCCCTTTTCATATACAAATTTCATTCTGAACCGTATTTCTATTTTCCTAACTCGATTCATAATTTCTTTTCTTACTTGTGCCATTAAAATTTTATTCGAAAACACTTTGTGCTTACTTTTAATAACCTTTTCAAGCCCCTTTGGACTTCGGCTTTTAGCAAGTCGATTTTATGCTCAACATTTTCCATATTTCAGATTTTTGTATTAAAATAATAATAATAATAATTTTTATTACCATTTCGAAATCATTCCTGACTTAGACCCTTCATAAAACGGTTTAAAAGTTTTAACACTAACTTGATGAGTTTAAATATCCTTTTCTCTTTCCATACTACTAAGATATTATCTTTCCATTCACCATGCACACTTCTAAGATAATTTCTGAGATATGACTTCAATTATTTTTATATATCGGTACCACGTTCGTTTGCTCGTACATTAAGATCTTGTATAAATCAATTTTGTTGGCAAATCCAGATTTCTCTAAAAGTATTTTCGATATGGTTTATTTGGGATTTCTCTTCAGCTTTAAGATTCGGAAAACCTTTAGCATGCGCTTAAATTCTCCACACTATACTTGATCTGATTTCAATCTTCGAATCTCAAAACTTTTCCAAAATTTTTAGATTGCTGCCGCATAACATTCCTGACCTATGTTTCGATGTTCGAGTAAATGATTTCCTTTTCCTCATAATAATTTTATATAAGCCAATAAACTGCTTTTCCTCTTATTACGTATATTCGTCTCAAACCCGTTTTCAAACAATTTGTTTTACCGACTGTTTTCATGCTTTTCGATCTTTCTATTCGTTACGCATGTGATTTCAGTTCCTTCCTTTTTGTCTAGCCCTTAGAGCTTGTCGTTGCCTGTGTCAACCTTATTATGGTTTGGTGGGCCCATTAGTTAAGTGGTTATGTCGTCGTAGTGTTGATTTCGTGGTGTGTATATAGTGGTATGGGTGTTGGCATTTGTTTGTTGTGTGTAGGTAATTTTCTGCTTGAGTATGATGTGATATACGTATGATGGCAGAATGATAATTTTGATTGATAATACTTGTTTTTATGAGATGTCGTATGCGTGTATATCAGGAGGTATACCCGACTATTGCATCTCTTAAACTTGTATGTAGTTGATGTGTTGATATGGTAATTATAAATGGGTGGATGTGGTGTGAAAATATGTGATACGTGGATGTGTATGCCTTGGAGTGGTATTGGTATGTGTATGGATACTGTGTTACGCATATAAATGTCCTGCTATGATTCGAGTCTCACTCAAGCTTGAGTGGGTGTACTCTATGTGCTGTGGTATAATTGTATGTGGTGATGAATAGTGATGGATGATGTATGTATGGTGTTTGAATTGTTTGTGCTTGGTTGTGTTACGCACATGATTGTGGGTGGCTATACCAAAATATAGATATAGGACTATATGTGAGGTGAAAATATGGTGAAATATTTGCATGTACTTGAATGACAAAAAAATGTGAAATTATTTTCAAATAAGAGAGGCTTGGTTATTTTCTTATAGTAAGTAATGAGTGTTTATTGTTGTATGAAATTGATTGACTATAATAAGTATGAGTGTACTATGTGCGTGAAAATATGTGTGTGGTAGTAATATTTGATTCCTAGTGCATATATATATAAACACTCGAAATGAAAGTACTTGGTTGAAGTTATGATGTGATATTGGTTGAGGGTAGTTACCCGAGCGACTATATAAGTGTTAGAAAGTCCGAGGACGGACTTTATTCTAAGGTGGGTAGGATGTAACGACTGGTTTTTGTATGATTGGATTATCAGGGTGTTTTGCTTGCGATGGTGGGTTCTCTCCTTGTGTGGTTTCCATTTCCATAGTTCTCGCTTTCATTTATCTCGTTGAGAATTCCTAGCTTTCGTTTTCGTTCCTTTTGATGTGATCTTCTAGGTCCTTCCTTAGAATCATTGAACTCGGAGTAAGTCACTCGTGACGAGCTTCATATCGATCATATCTTAGAGTATAAATCAATCCTAGAAGCCATAGAAATCTTCCCGAAGCTTCGCACTTCGAATCGGCACTTTTCGTGCACGTTAGTTGGTTCAAGAAGATCGACCGACCGACTAGATTCCAATTTAGTCGGTCAGGAAATCAACTGGAACCGACTAGTTTATTCAATCAATAATTCAGGAGTTACTGTTTACTCTTAGTCGGTCTAAGAACGTTCATCGACCGACTAGATGCCAAACTAGTCGGTCAGTACTTGTTCATGGACCGACTAACTCTATATCCTATTTTCGTTCAGGAGTTACTGTTTGCACTTAGTCGGTCCGCGTTGGTCGACCGACCGACTAGTTGCCAAACTAGTCGGTCAGTGGTTGCTCTTTGACCGACTAACCAGTGTTAAAACCCTAATTTCTGGGCAGCCGCCAGCCTAGCCTATAAATACCCCTCCCAAACGACTTCATCTTCTCCAACACGACCCTAAGCCCTAGTTTCTCCCCCATTGAGCCCCCATCTTCCTCCAAGCTCCATTTCTCCATTCCAAGCCCTAAATCCATCATCCAATCCATCCATTCACTCATTCCACCCCTCATCTTCCCCAAATCTCCATCAAAACCCATCAAATCCCCAAATCCCCTAAAACCCTAGTTTCCCCAAACTTCTCCAATCTTTTCCAGATCTGATCCTAGGGTTCCCCGGGGTGTTCCTTCCGTCTCCTCTTGGTAAGAAATCGATTCCTCTATGTTTTCATAGCCTATTGGTATTTTTACGAAACCCTAATAAATTTCATGTTGTTTGATGGTTGTTCCCCCTATTTTTCCCCATAGATTGGCATCCGTGTGACGAAGTAGTCGCCATCCCCGGTGCTAGGCAAGTGAAACTTGCATCTCTTGATTTAGGCCATGTCTTAGGCCATTTACCTTGCTTTAGCGTAAAAGAGACTAGACGGTGAAAGGATAGCCGTTTAGACGCCATTGACCTAGCTTGACAACGAAGCTTGGTCCGTCACCTTCATCATGCTTGTATGTCACGTTTACTTTCCCTTAACGGTACGCGATTATGTTCATGTCATCCATGCATCCTTAACTGTCATTTTAACTGTCATGTTTAAATACAATTAACGGTATCTAACTGTCATGTCTAATTTCACGTTTAAATAAACGGTACGCGAATATTGTTCATGTCATTGCATTTTGCCTGTCATGTCTAATTTCAATAAACGGTACGCGAATATCTGTTCATGTCATTGCATTTTGCCTGTCACGTTTAATTTCTATTAACGGTACGCGTATTAACTGCTCATGACATTGCATGCTTGAATACTCATCGTGATTGCGTAGCATCGCTACATACTAGTGTTACTTGTTCCGGCTAGGTGCACCCCCTACGCCATACTTATCAAATTAAACTTTCTGGCTCGTGTTCCAGAGGACGAGCTCATCACAGCCTGCGGGCAATAGGGCACTCGTTGAGTGATCCCTTGTACTTGATACTTGAACACAGCCTGCGGGCAATAGGGCACTCGTTGTGAGTGATCCCTTGTACTTGTACTTGTTACTTGACTATACTTGTCACACTTACCACTTGTACTTGTCCGTATTTTACTTGTAAAACTTGTTATCCATGACATACTTGTTACTTGCTACTTGTACTTTACTTGTCACTTCCATACTATACTTGCCATGCCATGCATCATACTATAACTGCTAGGTTGTTAGTTTACCTTTCTTCCAGTTTCCTTGCACAAGTCTTTCCAGACTTGCTGACATGTGCCCCTCTCTCTTTTGGGTGACACATGTTAGACCCAGAGCCAGAGTTTTGTTGCAGGGAATATGGTGTTGCTGATGCTGATGTGTGCTGTGGTGGTGAGTGGACACCAGGGGCCTGTCTTGAAGACCGCTCGTGTTCACTTCTTTGTTAGGTTTGCTGTTAGCCGTTGGTGCGTGGCACCCTTATATGTATGTTATTCTTTGTTGGCCATGTTTGGGCCTTAGATCCTTTTCCTTTAGCCTGGTGGTTTTTCTGCGATATTGTAATTTGTTTATGGACATTTGGAGATTCAATGAAATGTCGTCTCATTTCCTTATTATCATTGTTGTTTCGTTTCGCTTTGCGAGGACTTGCCATAATAAGTGTTTTTTTACGCTTATCAGACTTGGAGCTTCACGGCTTCAAGTTTGTGCGGACCTTCTCACGTCTCGCCTCCCCATTTTTGGGAAGCGGGGCATGACAAAAGATCTTCAGCAGTCGAAACTAATCTGAACCCGAACAATATCTATTACCAGTCTACAAACCGCTTCAGCAAATATAACTGAGAAAACCACCCGATCCAAACTGAAGGAGAAGATCTGAAACCAATTAACATGATAGCTCCTATCGTCAAATAAACAACGAGCCTTATCATTAATCAGCCGTTAAAATCAAACAACAACAAAGAAACCACGGGAAAGATCTCAGAGGATAGAGCAGCACATTCAACATTTCATATGACATAATGTTCAACATTTCATATAAACACTTGTCTCATCTTCACAAATGTTGAACAATAAGTGCAACATATCAAGTAACATTTTGTTCAACACTTCATAAGAATCATTGTGCCACAAGAGACAAATAATAGACTTAACACAAATCAATGACACTAGTGCTTCATTCAACAAACGTTTACTCGGTACCATAAGGGATGAGAATATAAGTCAGAATTCACTGCAAGAAATTTTGGACACAAAGACTACGAGTATCATCTTAAGCAAAACTTTATTGACATCAGCCAGAATATCAACAAGATTAGCACAAGGATATAGAAAAGTAGCCAGCAGTGGCAGCAGTGGAGGTGAATCTTTTGCCTTCACGTTTTTATTCATTAATTCTGTGCTACTCCATCGCATATATAAAAGTCCACAGTTCAAGAATCTAACATCCAAAAGTACAAGTCTACAGTAATCATTGAGCTCCATTTTTCTCAGACTCGCAATCGAAGCAGGTAATATGTCCACGTTTCTCAGACTATGGCCAACTTGCTATTTCAAGGCTGAGGGGCTCTTACTTGTACTACACATCAACCCATTAACTTCAAAAGGCGCCGACTGAAAGAGAGAGACTCCAATCTGCGTCAACTGCAAAGTGATTGTGGCCGGACGGTCAGTGAGATGAATTATTCGCATCCAAGCTTGGTTTAATTGTGTTTTTTTATACATCGGAAAGCAGGAATCGTCGACCTCTCACAAGGGAGGGAAGGCGACCACTAAACCAATTGGCTCGGGTAATTTTTCACTTCAGGCTTATTGAAGCAAAATATGAATCTTGCAGTCTCATTCTGCAATCAACCTAGAGATGCTAATGCTAAGTATTAAACGAAGCTTGATCCTCTCCTGATTGTAAATACAACCGACAGTTACTTTTCCATGATAATATCTTTGTTTTGCTAATAAATTTGCAAAATCATGAAGTTGCAAGTTGAAGTAAACCAAAAGACAGCAAATTAACAGTCTTAGTGCTTGGTACACTAGTAGAGGAATAGACACCTAAAACGAGCAAAAGGAAGAAGAGGACCCCCTTGAAGCTATCTCCTTCGGTTATACAAAAAAATGCGCCCCATCATAACAACTTTCTCACGTCTTCGGCTGGAGGAGAGACGCATATCAAGGGACAAACGCATTGGCATCTCTCTCTTTCTCTCTTTTTGACAACATTTGCGGCTGACTTCTCTCTTTTTTGCAGTGTGGGCCGCATTAGGTTGCAGGTAGCTAGTTTGATTGGAGAGTTGTTTTTATTCGGAAATTTCCACACACAAAAGTCAGCTAACTGGACTGGAGAAGGCCTAACATTGGCTGAAAACTTAGAAGGCTGGCCTGGTTATCGATATGGGTGGCAAAACCAATCCGACCCGACCCGATCCAGGCCACCTTAACCGGGTATGTGTATAAGAATATTTCGGTAGGGTGGAATCCCGGTCGACCCGGCCGATCCGGATAAAATCCAGGTCCGATCTGGATTTACCCACCAACCAGAATTCTACCCGGCTTAGTATACATATATGTTTTCTAAAGGCAACATGTTGTCGGTACTTGTGGACTTTGGTTAGTCTGTTTGGTTGGCTCATTGCTCTCTAACAAAGGTTTTGGCATCAAATCCCATTGTAGGCATTGCATTTTTTTCATTTTTTAACACGAGTTTGGAATTTAAATAAATAAATAAATGATTTGCAAGTTTCGCATGAGCTTGTTAGCTCAATTGGTTGGCTTGTGCTATTGTTCCGTGAGGTATGCGGTTTGACTCCTGAGCAATTGATCCATAACATTTTTTAAAACGTGAATGAAATGTAGGTCAGACTATCTTGAAAGGTGCATTTCGAAAATGATGAAGTATATATCTTGAAAGAGGAAGACATTCTTGAAAGGTGCATTTCGAAAATGACGAAATACATATCTTGAAAGAGGATGACATTCTTTTCAAAGGCACATCATACAATAACATCTATACTATCAAACTTAGTGATGCAAATAATCTAAAATGTTTAGTTGTATCACATGAGACTAGTTGGATATGGCAATGAAGGTTAGACCATGCCAATATGAACTTAATCTCAAAGCTTGCTTGTAAGAAACCTGTGAGAGGGTTACCTCAAATTAGTATGGATAGAAACAAGCTTTGCAATGCATGTCAGCTAGGCAAGCAATATAAAAGTAATTCAACCCGAAAACATTGTCTCTATTACTAAGCCTTTGCAACTAATATATTCGTGTTATAAACGGGCTTTTGGAGGCCCAACCCGTTATTGGGTATCCACCCATTATGTAACCCGACTTCTATAAATACAGGGCTACTGGGTTCCGTAGCCGCCAAGTTTACAACACGTTATCAGCACGCTCGAGGCTGAGCCGAACCCCTTCCGACGAACAAACGCGACGCGAACGGGCTTCCTTCACCGAACGTCGATAGATCCGACGGGTAGGATCTAGAGGTAATTCTTTTCCCTAGATCTAAATTCGTATGCGCATATGTTTAGATCCAAATACTTGGATCGATATCTTGATTAGTATAGATCTAATTTTTCTACCTGGATCTGCATGCTAAATCAATTGTTTAATGCAAAATCGCCGTTTTATTGTTAAAAATCAACTTTTTTCGATAAAAAACGCCGTTTTGAAGATCAAAAATAGATTTTTTCCCGTAAAAATCGGATTTATATCATATTCTTCCCCAAAAACCATTAAACCCTAGGGGATTCTCCTTCGCCACGCGGCCAGAGGCCGCCACGCGAACCCCCCCGATTCACGACGTCGCCGCCGCCTGAAGCGGCGGCACCCACCCGCCGCTCGAAGCGGCGGGCGGAACCGTCGCCAGAAGCGCCCCCCCGTCGCTCGAAGCGGCGGGCGGAACCGCCGCCCGAAGCGGCGCCCCCCCCCCCCCCCCCCCCCCCCCCCCGCCGCTCGAAGCGGCGGGCGGAACCGCCGCCCGAATTGACGACCCCCCGCCGCTAGAACGGCGGGCGGAACCACCGCCCGAAGCGCCCCCCCTCGCCCGAAACGATGGGCGGATCCGCCGCCCGAAGCGGCCCCCCCCGCCGCTCAAACTGCGGGCGGATCCGCAGCCCGAAGCGTCGGCCCCCCCCCCGCCGCTCGAAGCGACGGGCGAATCCGCCGCCTGAAGCGGCGGCCACCCCCGCCGCTCGAACGGCGGGTGGATCCGCTGCCCTAAGAGGCGGCCTCCAACCGCTCGAAGCGACAGGCGGAACCGCCACTCGCGGTGGCGGGTTAACCCCCGTCGCTCGAAGCGGCGGTGGGCTAACCCTGCCGCCTGTAGCGGCGACAGGCCCCGCCGCCTGTAGACTGCGGGCAGCACCCGTCGCCTGCAGCGCCCGTCGCCAGCAGCGACGGACGGGCCCCGCCGCCAGCAGTGGTGCCCCCCGTGCGCGCGTGTGTCCGAAACCCTAGCCACCGGACGCGTCCACACACACGTCCAAAACCCTAATCGGGTGCACGGGATCGCACGGCAGATCGAATCTAAAAACCCTAATTAGGGTTTGACCAATTTCATTTCCGTAATATTTTTCATATTCAATTACTATTTCTTTTCTGTTAAACATCTGGATAAATTACACGTTTTTAATTCATCACATTTTTCGTTAGATTTTTTGATTATCATGCATTCAATAATCAGGAAGATCCTGCGATCGCTCTGTCGTTAGTCAACTAACCTAACAGTGCATGACGTTACCTAGTGGTCCAATAATTATTAAACGAAAGTACATTCATTTCCGCTATAAAAATGCATGTGATGATTAAAAATGCATGTAATGACTAAACTGTATGTGATGAACATCTTATTTAGCATGCTAAAATCTATATGATATATTAAATGCCTGTAGCAAAACTATATGTCTGCGATGAGATTATTTAATGACTGCAACATATAAGTAGCATGTGTATACATCATACTTGTTTCAATTCAGGTTAATTGAGCATAACTTTTTAGTTTACAAGTTTTATATTATATATATGATGGGCTCATGATATGACGATATTTTATGACAACAACCCAATAATGATTTCAAAAAGTTTAATATCATACCCTATTTGACAAAATGAACCTGGAGTTCAAAATCAATACGAACCTGAAGTTCAAAATCAAATCAAAAGTCAACACACATTCACCCTAAATTAACATATACGATGGATTATGCGAAAAACATTTATGCGATTTCTTTTAGAAATACGCATTCTGCGGTAAATAGATCTATCAGATCTATGGTTTATATAAACCAATATTGACACCAGCAGTTGTCATAACACCGCTAAACTCTTTTAGAGCAATCTCACTTTACAAGGTATGATTCTTTAATCTAACCTTAATTTTAAGTGTACGCTCAAAGTCATGTCTTAATAGATAGTGAGAAATTATAAACTTCGTAGCCACGTACTTGTTTCCCGTTGAGCATGATTCTATATCCACATAATACTTGAATGACTCAATCAAAATGGCCTGAAGACCATACTTGAGTTTTAAAATAGACTTTTAAAAGTCTATCATAAACTGGAAAAGTGGAAATATAGAAACTGACTCATTTCCCTTGTATATGTCTACTTCATAAGACCAATATTCATTCTTCCTTATGAATGTCAATGAGGAAGACTGAAAACAGGGGAAGTCTTATATTAAATGAGAAAAAGAAGATATGATATATCTTGACATGGAGTATGCAATGGCAACCCAATATCAGACCAGAAGTTCTGACAAGACCCATAATGATTTTTGCAATATGAATGGGCATTAACCTATGCCATATAAAAATATATACATATCTAGTCTAAACGACGAAAGTCAAATTGACTGTATGTATATTTCGCTACTCCCCGAGGACAAATAAATTTTGAAAATAAATTTGATCTGTTGTCATAACATGAGTCTACAATGAGCACAATTGTGGACGTATATTTTCTAGAGCACACATCATACTATGAAACTTGTTTCTGTAACATAATTATTAGTAGTATTCTTTTGCCACCCTCAACGGACATATTACCTTACTGGGATATTGGTTGGGCTTTTACTTACCCTCATACCACCCTCAAAATGCCTTGACGGTTTCATATCCCCAGTTCTATGCTCAACTTCATTGAAGTCGCGCTTATTGCGGATTTTTGGATAACACTGGGAAATCAATTATATTTAACAACTAGAAGAAAATTGAACACTCTGAAGCTTTGTGTTCACACCCAGAAATGGGTTATATGTAAATCATTAAAATGATTTAAACGGATTACTTGTCCATTAGAAATCCAGTTGTAGGTGACCATGTGGGAACATGCAAACCATCAAAACACCTCCTTAGAACCTATTTATATGAGCCCGATCACCTCATATAAACAGTTTCCGAGAACCCCTTACGGGGGAAGCGTTTAGTGCACATCTTATCGATGGAGCCATGATGAGTATACATCCCCATAGCACCACATGGACCATCAGTACACAGAACTATTTATCGGAAGTAATTACCCCAGATAAATTGATTCTGAGCACTCTGAACAGGGGAAGCATTTAAATCACTTCTCTTAAGACGTGCATTGATGGGCCCTCTTTTAAAGACTTGATGTGATCCTGAAGATCCTTCATAACCTTAATTCCCCAGTATTAGGTTTAACAAAAATACTATAATCATCCATGAGCCTGAAGCTCAATTTGACCATTTAAAACATTAATACCTATGATCTGATTATCATGAATAGTGATGAGATCCTGAAGATCCACACTTATGAAACTGTTAAACAGTTATCAGACATAGCTACTGACAATATAAATATTGTCAAATTCACACATCCCTGCTACTAAAAATCCAGCTCCGATTGACATACCAACTATAATGGATGCAATCTACCAGTAGCAGAAGTGGATACCTCAATGGATGAGAGGACATACCACGAGACCCTAAAACAATACCACCACAGGAAAGTGAGCTCATCTCCATATCCTCTCCCTTTCCAGAACCTCCAGAAGAGATAAATCTGGAATAAATGGAATAATGTACGTACACGGAGAGGTATTTGGATAAAACACACTTGTCGACGATTACTCACATTCCATTTTGCCATTGATATCGTTCCCAATCTCCGTTTCCTGAAGCAAACGCAGAAATTTGGCCAGATTATGTGGAACGATGCAATAATAAGTTGAGCTGGACTCACTTATGAAATGTGAAGTGTTTGGACCTGAAGTCCTGATATCAAAAGATATCAAACCTGTGGGTTACCGAGTATTGTATAAATAAATAAAATCGTATGCTATAAGCAAAACAATATAGCTTAGAGGTTTATTTCGCAGAAACCAGGAAGTAACTGTAATGCCCTGATAGCTACTACACAAGTACTAGAGGGGGGGTGAATAGTACTTTAAAATAATCAAGAGTATAATTCCTAATTATCTTGCAAATTCAACCAACAATGCGGAAATGAAAATAGACAACAATCAAAGACAAGCGCAAACAAGCGATGTAACGGGTTCGGATCCACCCAAGTGTCCCCGACTTGTTCCCGGTGATCCTACGTCTGACCGGCGCCCTGCTTGCATTGCGACGGCGCGGTGTCGTTTACCGCAAGTTTCACGGTTAGTGTAGGGTGCGGGAATATCGAACTCAGGGAGGCGAGGTTGTGCATGGGTCAGGTAGGACCTAAATCACCCCGAGGGGCGAGCTAGCCTGAATCGGTGAATGGTTGTCACGAAAGGAAATAAAAGGGTATGAACAACAAGAAAGAAAACCCGGGACTTTGGTTTCCAACCCGACGAGAGACTCTCGCCGATACGGCCTACGGGTATGGATAGCGATCGGGATTAGGGTCTAATGGTGAGACGTTGCCTCTGAAAGTGGTACCGGCGTCCCATGGGCCCGATATTCCGGTCGGTGCCCAGGATGATACACCGGACTTCCCGGATTCGATCAGTGGGCACTCCCGTGTCCATTAACACTGATCGATCCCGGGAGCACTAAGCCCGCAACGATATCTCCCAATGTCTCATCCTGCCGCTCCCGCGTGCTAGGATTCTGCGTCTACGCTAAGGGTGTGAGCTATGGCTAGGGAGTCAACCGCCAAGTTTATTCCCCCTTGGCCCAATGGTCAAAGGCGGTCTTTTTCCCGCCGATGACAATGAAACACCCCGCGTAACCGTTAGATTCCTACTCCCTATCGATTTCCTAACCCTATGGACGCATCGGGAAGAGCCCCCGAAGGGGTTTCCACCAAAATCCCAGATTTGGGAACTACTCACAAAAATTCATGAAAAAGCGATCTAAATGAAATTTAACCGTTGGAATCATAATCGGACAATTGCAATGCGGAAGTAATAGAGTAATAAAGACAATACTAAAATTTTAGAAAGATCTGAAAACTTACAAAAGAGTAACAATTACAGCCGTCACAAGGAGATAAAACAGTAGAAAAAATAACAGCTCCCGTTTCTGGAACCCTAGGGGTTCTATTTTGCCACGACCCGCTTCCCTAAAATGGAGGCGAGACGTGAAAAGGTCCGCACGAGAGTGGAGCTGTGAAGCCCCAAACCCGATAAGCGTCAATAAAACATAAGCAGGTCCATGTAACCACAATGGAACAACAATAATAACACAAGGAGAGACTGAAATAAAATCTCACATCTCATAAATTGTCCAACAAGAAAATAAGTCCAACATCCAGAAAAGCCACCAGGCTAAAAGAAAGAGTCTAAAGGCCCAGAACAAGGCCAACAAAAGCAACGACATAACAAAGTATAGGTGCTATGCACCGATAACACAACTGTCTAAACAAAAGTAAAACACAACGAAGACACTAGGACTGGTCCCCAGTGTCCACGTACTCCCCGTCAAACACAAGCTCGGGCTCGGCGTCAGCAAACACCTCGTCCTCAACAAGGTACTCGGGCTCAGGATCTAACATGTGTCACCCAAAAGAGTAAAGGGGCACATGTCAGCAAGTCTAAAAGACTTGGGCAAGGAAACTGAAAGTAAGGCAACTAGCAACCTAACAGTTTTAGTATGCATGACATGGCAGTTATAACATGAGTGCACAATTAAGACATGGTGAACAGTAAGTACAATAGAACAAGCATCGGGACAAGAAAAGAGTAGCCAAGCTACTAACATTCTCAATCAATTCACATTGTTTTGTAGGTGTTTACGCCCTTCAGCTGAATGGTACATCATTCACACCGATCGGCACTAAACACAATTCACGTTTCACTGTTGTTTGTAGATGTTTACGCCCTTCAGCTGAATGGTTCATCATTCACACCGATCGGCACTAAACACTACCCCACCCCAGAGTTTACGCCTTACAACTGCAGTTGCTGATCAGGCAGACCCCCAGTTGAATGGCCGCTTAACCCTTACCCCATCCCACACGTAAACAAGCCAGGGTCCCTGCACATGAGCCCAGCAAGTGAGCCAGGGTTGCCCCGCACGGGAGCTTGTTTTCCAAGTTCACAATTCAATATATCGAGCGTTGGGGTTAGCAACTCATTATGCTCGCTTCTGGTCACGAGCCAGGAACACAAGTATTGTAGCGATGCTACGCAATCACGGGATCACCAAAGAATGCAATGACATGACAATTAATTCGCGTACCGTTAATGGAAAATAAACATGACATGGTAATTGTGCAACATGCTAAATGTCGGGACTAGCTTCGTTGTCAAGCTAGTTCCCCAATTTGCGCCTAGGCGAGTATCATTTCGTCGCCTAGCCTCTTTTACGCCTACAACAAGCAAATGGCCTAAAACATGGCCTAAACCCTAAGTGGCAAGTTTCACTTGCCTAGCACCGGGGATGACGACCACTTCGTCACACGGATGCTAATCTACGGGGAGATCGTTGTTATGGGGAACAATCATCAAACAACATGAAATTTTATTAGGGTTTCATAAAAATACAAATAGGTTATAAAAACACCAATGGATCGATTTCTTACCGAGAGGAGGCGGAAGAAACACTCCGGAGAACCCTAGGACCAGATCTGGAAACAAATGGAGAAGTTTGGGAAACTAGGGTTTTGGGGGGATTTTGGGGATTTGGTGAGATTTTGGGGAAGATGAGAGGTAGATAGAGTGGATGGATGGATTGGATGATGGATTTAGGGCTTGGAATGAAGGAATGAAGCTTGGAGGAAGATGTGGGCTCAATGGGGGAGATTTTAGGGTTTAGGGTCGAGTGGAGGAAGATGAAATCGTTTGGGATGGGTTTAAATAGGATGGGCTGGCGGCTGCCCAGAAATTAGGGTTTTAACACAGGTTAGTCGGTCAAAGAGCAACCACTGACCGACTAGTTTGGCAACTAGTCGGTCGGTCGACCAACGCAGATCGACTAAGTGTAAACAGTAACTTCTGAACGAAAATAGGATTTAGATTTAGTCGGTCCATGAACAAATACTGACCGACTAGTTTAGCATCTAGTCGGTCGATGAACGTTCTTAGACCGACTAAGAGTGAACAGTATTGATACTAAAATTAAGATGATGTGTTAGTCGGTTAAAGAAGCATTGCCGACCGACTAGTTTGCAACCTAGTCGGTCAACCAACGTTCTTAGACCGACTAACGATAAACAGTAACTCCTGAGAAATTTAGAAAGCCAACTAGTCGGTCCAAGAAGGATTGCCGACCGACTGGATCGTCATCTAGTCGGTCGGTGCCCCTTCTTATACCGGCCAATGAGCACAAAAAGTTCCGATACGGAGCGTGGGGCCCCGGGATCGATTCCTAAGACTCCTAGGCTTGATCTAATAGTAAGATACGACCGTTATGAAGTCCGTCACGAATGACATACTTCGAAATCGACAATCCTAAGGAAGAAACGAGAAAATACGACGAATCGATCGAAAATGAAAGCTACGGAGACGAAAACCACACATGAGGAGAAAATTCACCAAAACATATATTATATTATAATAAATCCAAATACATGAAAAGCATTCGTTACATCCTCCCCAACTTAAGAAAAATTCCGTCCTCGGAATTTCCAAATACTCACGAGTCCGGAAACAAAAGCAGGGAAACGCTCTCGCATCTCATCCTCATTCTCCCAAGTAGACTCTCCAGGTGAGCCGCGTCGCCACATCACCCTCACAAGATTGACAATCTTGTTCCGAAGCGATTTCTGACGCCTGTCCAGAATCTGCACTGGATACTGGTCATACGTCATATCGGGGCGAACGGTAATCTCCGAAAAATCCACAGCATGAGATGGATCGCTAATGTATCGACGAAGCTACGACACATGGAAAACATTGTGAACTCCTTCCAAAAATGGCGGCAAGGCCAAGCGATAAGCTACCTCGCCAACCCTCTCCAAAATGTCAAACGGTCCAATGTATCGCGGGCTCAACTTCCTACGCTTCCCACAACGAATCACACCACGATTCAGGGAAATCTTCAAGAACACATGGTCGCCCGGCTGAAACTCCAAAAGACGACGTTTAGCATCCGCCCAATGCTTAAAACGGTCCTGAGCAATTCTCAACCTCTCCCGAATATTCCTGACGATATCCACGGCCTCCACGATCATCTCAGGTCCCAACAACTCCCGATCACCAACGTCATCCCAACTCAATGGCGATCGACATTTCCTCCCATAAAGAGCGGTGAAAGGCGCCATGCCAATACTCGCCTGGAAGCTGTTGTTGTAAGAGAACTCCACCAAATGCAGATGGTCCTCCCACGAACCCTTGAAATCCAACATGCACGCCCTCAGCATGTCTTCCAAAATCTGAATCGTCCTCTCGGACTGGCCATCCGTCTGTGGAAGGTACGCCGTGCTGAAACTCAGACGCGTACCCAAGCTCTTCTGCAAACTCTGCCAGAACTGAGATGTGAACCTCGTGTCTCTGTCCGACACGATACTCACGGGGACTCCGTGAAGTCGCACGACCTCCTGCACGATTCACGTTACATCACTATCCACACTAGGGAAAAGGAAATAAAAACGGAGAGTAAAAGAATTTTACCTCCATATATCTCCTTGCTATCGCCTCAGTGGACTGTCCCACTCGGAACAGAATAAAGTGCGCAGATTTGGTCAATCGATCCACTATCACCCAAATCGTGGCATTCTGCTTCGGACTCCGAGGTAGTCCAGTCACGAAATCCATAGTGATGTGTTGCCACTTCCACTCCGGAATCGGAAGCGGTTGTAGCAACCCGGCCATATGCTGATGCTCCGCCTTCACTTGCTGGCAAACCAAGCACTTGGCTACACTTCGAGCCACGCTCCTCTTCATACCATGCCACCAATAATTCAGACGAAGATCCTGGTACATCTTGGTGCCACCAGGATGCACAGAATACGGCGAACTGTGTGCCTCCACCATCAGCTCCTCTCTGATATCTCCAGCCGGCACACACAACCTGGCTCCGAACCTCAGCGAGCCATCCTCATGAATCAAAAAGTCAGTCCACAGACCGGCTTCCACCTGCTCCCGAATCTTCACCAGCTTCGGATCCTCAGCCTGGCCAGCCTTAATCCGATCCACGATCGTCGACTGTACCTGCATGTACATCAACGACGAAGCCTTCCCAGGAAGAACAATCTCCACGCCAGACTCATAAAAATCCTGCTGCAATCTCCACTGCGAGGTCAAAAACATCACCGCTGGAAGCCTACTCAAAGCATCTGGAACCACATTCACCTTGCCAGGGTGATACTGCAAATCAATCTCATAATCTGCCATAAGCTCCAACCATCGACGCTGTCACATGTTGAGCTCCTTCTGAGTGAAAATATACTTCAAGCTTTTGTGATCGGTGAAAATCTTCACTTTCTCACTCAGCAGGAAGTGCCTCCAAATCTTAAGAGCAAACACAACGGCAGCCAACTCCAAATCATGCGTCGGGTAATTCTTCTCATGAACCTTAAGCTGACGAGACGCATACGCCACAAATGCCCATGCTGATGCAACACACAACCGAGACCCTTGCCAGAAGCATCGCAAAAGATCTCAAATCCACCGCTGCGATCAGGCACAACAAGAATAGGGGCAGTCGTCAACCTCTCCTTCAGAATACCAAAAGCACTCTCACAATCACCCGACCAAACAAAAGCAACATCCTTCCGCATCAACCTGGTCATCGGCTCAGCAATACGGGAAAAGTCCTTAATGAATCGCCGATAGTAACCAGCAAGTCCAAGGAAACTCCGAATCTCATACGCAGACGACGGAACAGGCCACTCTCTGATGGCCCTAATCTTCTCGGGATCCACTGAAATACCATCTCCAGTCACCACGTGACCGAGAAAAGCAACTCTATCCAGCCAAAACTCGTACTTCGAAAACTTAGCATACAACCGATGCTTCCTCAAAATCTCCAACACCGTCCTTAAGTGCGAGGCATGCTCTTCCTCCGACTTCGAATAGATCAGAATGTCGTCAATAAAGATAACGACAAACTTATCCAAAAAGTCGTAGAAAATCAGGTTAATCAGATTCATGAAAACTGCGGGCGCGTTAGTTACGCCGAAAGGCATAACCACGAACTCATAGTGTCCATACTTCGTCCTGAACGCTGTCTTCGGAACATCATCCTTCTTCACCTTCAACTGATGGTAACCACTCCTCAAATCCAATTTAGAAAACACCCTCGAACCTCCAAGCTGATCAAAAATATCATCGATGCGAGGCAACGGGTATTTATTCTTGATGGTCACCGCATTCAACTCCCGATAGTCCACGCACATGCGACACGAACCATCCTTCTTCTTAACCAGCAACACCGGTGCTCCCCACGGAGACACACTAGGACTAATATAACCCTTCTGCAAGAGCTCATCCAACTGCTTCCGCAGCTCTTCCAATTCTGCAGGTGCCATACGATACGGCGCCTTCAAAATCGGCTGCGCACCTGGAACAAGATCAATAGAAAATTCCAAAGCTCGATCAGGTGGCAAACCAGACATCTCCTCGGGGAAGACGTCGCCAAAATCTCGCACCACAGCTGGCCACTCCAACTCCATCTGCATAGCCACAGCCTCCACCGGCCTGGCCCGAAATCTGACAGGACCAAGCGAACTGTTACCACGACTGAACTCAAATACTGGATGTCCGGGAATCTCGAACACCACCTTCTTCCTTCGACAGTCGATCGTAGCATAGAAGCTCACAAGCCAGTCCATCCCAAGAACTGCATCATAGTTGATGATGTCGTGGACAACGAAATCGGCGAAAAGCTCATGTCCATAGACCACCAACGAGCAAGAATTGCAACCACGATGCACCGAGACCACGCCATTCCATGTAACGATATTCCAACTCTTGGAAAGAGGGGACGTTGACAAGGAATGCCTCTCCACGAAGCTCCGAGAAATAATGCACATCGATGCACCAGAGTCAAAGAGGACTCGTGCAGGAAATGTGCAAACCAAAACCACACCTAATCAATCAATTAACAATCAAACCCTAGTCTAGCAAACAAACATGTTCAAGCAAACAACACAATCTAACAATCAAAACCAGCTAGGAAAGTTACAGCTAGATTGAGGATTACCTGCGATAACCTCATCCACAGCCTCGCTCTCCACAGCGGTCATCAGAAAAGCCTGCCTCCTCGGCGGAACAACCTGCTGAAAAGCCTGCCTCTACGGAACAAGAGCTGCTCCACGACCAGCAGGAACAGACGCTCGCTGCTGCAACGGCTGAGCTGCAACAGGTGCCCTCCGCAACGGACCCGCATGCCGACAATCCCTCGCGACATGGGAAGCATCACCACAAACCAGACACTGGCCCAAAAACTTCCGACACTGATCCTTGATGTGGCCAGGCTTGCCGCAGAAATGGCAAGACTTCAGAATAGGCCCTCCTGGCCTCTTAAACTGAGCAGACTGATTAGGCCTGAATCCAGGTCTAACCACAGCTCTCGCCTGTTCCACAGGCCTCTTCCCAGCACCAACAACAGACCCCCTCCTCTGGTTCACGAGCAGCTCCTGCCTCTTGGCTGCTACTAGAACCTTCTGATAAGACTCCCGGTCAGAAGAGGTCACAAAACTCTGGAGCTCCGAAGCAAGCCCCTGCAGGAACCTCTGAGCTCTCTCCTCAGCGTCCTGTACCATCTTTGGTGCAAACCGACTCAGCCTCATGAACTCTTGGTGATATAGGTCCACCGACGAGCTCCCTTGCTTCAAGTCGATAAAACGCTGCAGCATCTCCTCCCTGGCAGCTTTCGGGAAGAACTCACCCTCAAATCTGGCCTTGAAGGTAGCCCAAGCTATCGGCTCCACCAACATCTTCTCTTCCGCATCCCACCAATTCCGAGCATTATCTTTGAGTTGCCTCTTCACCAAATCAACCCATCCAGCCGGGGTGATCTTGGCCATCTTCAGATTTTCCTCGATGTTCCGAATCCACTCATCGACAGCCAGAGGACCCTCAGAACCATCAAAATATGCGGGGCCCAGCTCCCGAAATTGCTTCGCTCCTGGCTCAGAGCGAGGGGCATCCGGAAGAGCCCGGGCAGCTCGAGCAAGTGGAGCATTCTGGACTTGCAGAAGCACGCCCTGCTGTACTTGCATCATCTGGAGCATCATCCGCATCATCTCACCGCTGGTGGGTTCCCGCTCAGGCTCCTCATTATGAGGGAGCGCACCACTGCCCCCACCACGGGTGAAACGCCTTCCTGCCATCTAATGACACAGAAAACGAATCAGATTAGACTCATAGCTTATGACATCGGACATCGAACTTAGTTTATTGGACATTCTAATATTATTATCGTCATTCCAAAAATCGCAGTTACAGAAGGACCTGCATGGGCCACCAACAAAATCTGTCACGACCCGCTTCCCTAAAATGGAGGCGAGACGTGAAAAGGTCCGCACGAGAGTGGAGCTGTGAAGCCCCAAACCCGATAAGCGTCAATAAAACATAAGCAGGTCCCTGTAACCACAATGGAACAACAATAATAACACAAGGAGAGACTGAAATAAAATCTCACATCTCATAAATTGTCCAACAAGAAAATAAGTCCAACATCCAGAAAAGCCACCAGGCTAAAAGAAAGAGTCTAAAGGCCCAGAACAAGGCCAACAAAAGCAACGACATAACAAAGTATAGGTGCTACGCACCGATAACACAACTGTCTAAACAAAAGTAAAACACAACGAAGACACTAGGACTGGTCCCCAGTGTCCACGTACTCCCCGTCAAACACAAGCTCGGGCTCGGCGTCAGCAAACACCTCGTCCTCAACAAGGTACTCGGGCTCAGGATCTAACATGTGTCTCCCAAAAGAGTAAAGGGGCACATGTCAGCAAGTCTAAAAGACTTGGGCAAGGAAACTGAAAGTAAGGCAACTAGCAACCTAACAGTTTTAGTATGCATGACATGGCAGTTATAACATGAGTGCACAATTAAGACATGGTGAACAGTAAGTACAATAGAACAAGCATCGGGACAAGAAAAGAGTAGCCAAGCTACTAACATTCTCAATCAATTCACATTGTTTTGTAGGTGTTTACGCCCTTCAGCTGAATGGTACATCATTCACACCGATCGGCACTAAACACAATTCACGTTTCACTGTTGTTTGTAGATGTTTACGCCCTTCAGCTGAATGGTTCATCATTCACACCGATCGGCACTAAACACTACCCCACCCCAGAGTTTACGCCTTACAACTGCAGTTGCTGATCAGGCAGACCCCCAGTTGAATGGCCGCTTAACCCTTACCCCATCCCACACGTAAACAAGCCAGGGTCCCTGCACATGAGCCCAGCAAGTGAGCCAGGGTTGCCCCGCACGGGAGCTTGTTTTCCAAGTTCACAATTCAATATATCGAGCGTTGGGGTTAGCAACTCATTATGCTCGCTTCTGGTCACGAGCCAGGAACACAAGTATTGTAGCGATGCTACGCAATCACGGGATCACCAAAGAATGCAATGACATGACAATTAATTCGCGTACCGTTAATGGAAAATAAACATGACATGGTAATTGTGCAACATGCTAAATGTCGGGACTAGCTTCGTTGTCAAGCTAGTTCCCCAATTTGCGCCTAGGCGAGTATCATTTCGTCGCCTAGCCTCTTTTACGCCTACAACAAGCAAATGGCCTAAAACATGGCCTAAACCCTAAGTGGCAAGTTTCACTTGCCTAGCACCGGGGATGACGACCACTTCGTCACACGGATGCTAATCTACGGGGAGATCGCTGTTATGGGGAAACAATCATCAAACAACGTGAAATTTTATTAGGGTTTCAGAAAAATACAAATAGGTTATAAAAACACCAAGGGATCGATTTCTTACCGAGAGGAGGTGGAAGAAACACTCCGGAGAACCCTAGGACCAGATCTGGAAACAAATGGAGAAGTTTGGGAAACTAGGGTTTTGGGGGGATTTTGGGGATTTGGTGAGATTTTGGGGAAGATGAGAGGTAGATAGAGTGGATGGATGGATTGGATGATGGATTTAGGGCTTGGAATGAAGGAATGAAGATTGGAGGAAGATGGGGGCTCAAAGGGGGAGATTTTAGGGTTTAGGGTCGAGTGGAGGAAGATGAAATCTTTTGGGATGGGTTTAAATAGGATGGGCTGGCGGCTGCCCAGAAATTAGGGTTTTAACACAGGTTAGTCGGTCAAAGAGCAACCACTGACCTACTAGTTTGGCAACTAGTCGGTCGGTCGACCAACGCAGACCGACTAAGTGTAAACAGTAACTTCTGAATGAAAATAGGATTTAGATTTAGTCGGTCCATGAACAAATATTGACCGACTAGTTTAGCATCTAGTCGGTCGATGAACGTTCTTAGACCGACTAAAAGTGAACAGTATTGATACTAAAATTAAGATGATGTGTTTGTCGGTTAAAGAAGCATTGCCGACCGACTAGTTTGCAACCTAGTCGGTCAACCAACGTTCTTAGACCGACTAACGATAAACAGTAACTCCTGAGAAATTTAGAAAGCCAACTAGTCGGTCCAAGAAGGATTGTCGACCGACTGGATCGTCATCTAGTCGGTCGGTGCCCCTTCTTATACCGGCTAATGAGCACAAAAAGTTCCGATACGGAGCGCGGGGCCCCAGGATCGATTCCTAAGACTCCTAGGCTTGATCTAATAGTAAGATACGACCGTTATGAAGTCCGTCACGAATGACATACTTCGAAATCGACAATCCTAAGGAAGAAACGAGAAAATATGACGAATCGATCGAAAATGAAAGCTACGGAGACGAAAACCACACATGAGGAGAAAATTCACCAAAACATATATTATATTATAATAAATCCAAATACATGAAAAGCAGTCGTTACATATTTATAGACCTTCGCATCAACCGATCGGTTGACAAGTCAACCGATCGGTTGATCCGTTACAAATTAATAACAGAAAACGGCGAGCTTTCACCCGATCACATGAACCGGTCGGGTGAGTTCTTGAGTGACCGGTTGGATCTTGGAGCAGTCGGGTGAATCGATCGATTCGACGTCCGTGTCTTCAGCTCTTCTTCTTCAGCTACAGATGAACCGATCGGGTGAGAGTCACCCGATCGGTTGGCGTTTTGCTTCGAGAAAACAGAGAACAGCCCCCGCTGAACCGGTCTGCGAATCGGTCGGGTGACTTCTTTGTGAGCTGCGGCAGAGACCGGGTGGTGCACGCGTGCATCACCCGATCGGTTGGAGATGACCAACCGACCGGGTGAGGGGCTGAAAGATGAATTCTTCGACGTTTGACCCCCTGGATCACGCGTGACTTCTCCCGTTGCTCCGGGGACTTGGGATATCATCGTTAAACGTCCCCTACGTGGTCAATCCCCTGCAATCATGGATAAACAAAGAAAAGTGAAAGAAAACGGGAAAATACGCGAAAACGAATAAAAGACGGCGAAAAAACACAGAGAAACACAAAAGAAAACGTGCGTGAATATATGAAATATAAACGCACGTCAAAATCCCCCAAGCTGAACTCTTCCTCGTCCTCGAGGAAGACGAGTGAGAGTAGGAGCTCGGAAGGGAAAAATAGAGAGGAAGAAAGAAAAAGAAAACTCTAAACCCTAGATCATCCATCAGAGCCACCAAAATCAAAAACGACACACCAAGCAAGCAAACGCCAAATCACACCACTAAACCTAGGAAAGCGAGTCCAAATAAGTGTCGTGGGTCCACGCGGTGAAGCGCGAGTGAGCGTGGTCGTGTGCTAGCAAATGGTGATGCTTTCTACAATGTGCTATGAGGCTCGATATACACAAATCCAAGATATGACCCAAAATATCGATCCGAATTGAATTAAGCGGTGAATATAAGTTCAAGCATGCATGAGAAGAGTGATAATAGAAGCGTATCATGCATCGGGGACTCCACAACTAGGGTTAAGGAAATCACGCCACTATAGCCTAGATACTAGCTAAAAAGTTCCTAAGCCAAGTGTTTTCGATAATGACGGGGGTTGAGATGATGTGGAGAAGAACACTCGGTGCAAATTCTCGCCTCCCCTTTATTCTTGGCAAGTAGGAAAAAATATTCACACGGAAATTTTTTTGGGTTTTGGGCATTTGTATTTTTTTTGGATTTTGGGCTATACACAATTTTTCTTTTCTTTTCTTTTTGGGTTTTTCTTTTCTTTTCTCCTTTTTTTGGATTTTTGGGTTTTTGGCTATACACATGTGTACTCTCCCAAGTGGGAGAACGGTACACGACGAGGGGATTTGCACCAAGTAAAACAAAAAAGAAGTCGAAATCTAAAAACTCGGGCAAAGGAAACTATTCTCGCTAAATAGAGCATAGGCTAAATGGGTTATCCTAGTCCTTAGTTGTGGAATCCCGACGCATGCGAATTGAAGTATACGATATAAATATAGCATGCATATAGTGGAAACAAATACCGCATATTCAAATCGGAGCATGATAATCTAGGGGTCATTCCTGGACAGGTATATAAAGTAAAATCACAAAGCAGAAGCACACCAAATGATAGTCACGACACACGACTCACAAAAAGCTAAGTGGACCCATGATGCGTGAAATGCAAGAGGACTCGAAATCCTAGGGTTAGTGAGTGTGATTATCGATGCAATGCTAGGTGTGTGTGACTTTGTGGCGATTCATCATAGGATTCATCTCTAGGAGAAAGAGCTAAAAAAGAAGAAAAGAAAAAAAAAGAAAAACACGGAGAAAAACGACTCAAATAAACGAAAAAGAAGGACTCAAACGACGCACACAGTGTGACTCCCCCAAGCTGAAGTTTGCATTGCCCTCAATGCAATATGAGTGAGTACGGGAGGGCAATGAAAGCGGGGGGAATGCGCACCGACAAAAAAAGAAATGAAAACGAGGAAAACACATAGATGGAACTGAAAAAAAGATGAAAGATCAAAATCAAAATCAAACAATACGAAAATAAAAATAAAAACACACGGCACGACACGACACTCAAAAAAAATGAAAATGAAGCACACACACAAAAATGAGAAAAACAAACAAAACACGACAGCACACCAAAATAGACGTCCCCCAAGCTAGACCAGAATACATGATCGATGAAATGTAGAGATATGCAAGGGGTGGTTAATCGGATTCGCTGGTACTGGAATGGTAGGGGGAGGGGGAGGAGGGAGGGGAATAGTGAATGAAAGAATCCTCAGAGGAAGAGGAGGGTGTGCCTATGGGTGAAGGAGGGGCGACAGGCTGGAGCACGGGAGGATCGATGTGCACCGGTGGGCTGTGGTGGAAGAAGATCATACCAGGTGGGCCGACAGTTGGGTGCCAATCGGGAGGATCCAAGGGTGGTAGATGCACTAATGGAGAATACCAAGGATCGGGGTAAAACTCCCAAGGAAGACGAGACGGGGTATAGGGTACCCGCAAAGGGGCCAAAGGTGGCAGGATCGCGAAAGGTTCGCAGGCGGGGCTGTAGAGGTAGACAGCACGGTCTTCACCGGAGGGAGTGAGCATATTGATGTCGATCAAGTAATCGCGATCAATACGGCTACGTCCAGGCAAAATAGGGAGGTCGGGAGGTACCCTCAGAACACAGCTGACAATAAGAGTGATCATCCCACCACAACAGATGGAACCAGAAGTGGCGTGGCTAACAGCGAAAATTTCGTGGACGATCCAATGAGCGGCGTTTATGGGCATAGGGATGTGCCCAAGGATCCTGTCATCGGACATGGCATAGAGAAAGAAGAGCTCATCCCTAGATACAGTGGACACATCTACGCGGGCGAAAACAGTGTTGGCGAGGATGCAATGGGCGAGGCGGTAACATGGGTGAATAATGTAGGAGGCAGGAGCCTCGGGTGGAAAGGTGGTGTACCGGGTAAATCGTTGCCAAACACCATCAGCCCGAAATTGAGAGTAGATGTCAGTTCGATCGTGGATGGAATGTTCAGTATTAAGATCGGGGTGACGGAGATTAAGGATATTGTTCAGCTCGATGAAACCCAGAGAAAAGTCACAATTGAAAGCGCGGAAGGTGAAACCTCCATCAAACAACTCGAGGGAACTGAGGAATTCAAGCGTGAGATTTCTGTGTGTGTGAGCATGGATGTGAGAGAGGGTATGGCACCCGATACAGTTGAAAATTCTGGCGACGCCGTTCGAAAGCCCTAGAGCTTCGAGTGTGGGGCGATCGGCGAAGAGTGTAGGTCTCATCGGACGATGAAGCAGTGCTCGTAAACGGTCAGATTGCTCTTCCGTAGAAGGGTTTATGCCAAGGAAAGAGGTGGAAAAGGGGCCGTGGAGCGGATCACGGCGCGAAGATGATGCAATCTCTTTCCCTTCCTTAGACATGGCGGCTATGTGGGTGGCGAACTTAAGATGAATATAGGGCAAGTGAAGCAGATACCACACCAATTTAGGATATTACAGATAAATTTGAAGATGTGCAGAGTGGAAGAATGTTACCCATCGATGTAGCAAGATCAAGCGCCCGGGGGTCTCGCGTAGTAGGAGGAAACAATCCGGGAAGCCGCCGCTCGCTGATCCGACAAGAACAGAATTTTGAAAATTTTGGGGCTAGGGTTAGTGTTTGGGGGTTTTGATAATGGAATGTCGACGATGGCGAGGTGGCGGAGGTGGGGAAGTATGGGAGCGAGTGGGGATGAGGGTTTAGGGACAGTATGTAGGGTCGAGGAAGTCATTCTACAGCTGGAGGGTGTGAAATCGCGTGAAGGGGATTTTCTGAGGTCAGGTGGCGGTCGCCGTGTGTCAAGGTTATTTATAGGGGCGAAAGTGAACCGATCGGGTGGGAACCCACCCGATCGGGTAGCCAAATTTCGAAAGTTCTAGTCGGTCAACAGCTACAGGCGAACCGGTCGGTTGAAATGTCAACCGATCGGTTGGCCGCTTACCAAGTTTTTCCCGAGAATTGAGGGCTGCTCACCCGGTTGCTTCAACCGATCGCGCTCAAACTCAACCGATCGGGTGGTATTCCCCAAAAATTTCCCGAGAGTTCTCCCCAACTCACCCGGTCTGTCACCCGGTCTTCTCATTTTTCAACCGATCGGTTCATTCGGGGACAGTTCTTGGTTTGTATCTGACACATCCCAACCGATCGTGTGGGAACCCACCCGATCGGTTGAGGCCTCGTTTTTCTGCAAAACCCAAGAAATGCCTGAGTTCCTTCATAGAAGTTGATTCGGCTGGATTTATTTATAAAAATAGAGAAAAATAAAGTGGAAAAAATACTACAAAACGAAACATAAGTTTAGAACATGGGTTGCCTCCCATGAAGCGCACTTGTTTAACGTCGTTGGCTCGACGCCCGCAGCGGTGGTCAATTAGGATCCGGAGGGTTAGAGGAAGAGTTGTCGCTCGTGGGGGATCCGACCGGAGAGAATTCTGGTTCTCCTACTGCATAGTGTTTCAGACGCTACCCGTTTACTTTAAACGGCTCATCCCTTCCCATTATCTCGATAGCCCCATGCGGGAAAACCTTGGTGACGCGGAATGGTCCCAACCATCTTGACTTGAGTTTCCCAGGAAAGAGCTTCAGTCGTGAGTTGAACAGGAGAACTAAGTCCCCTTCTTTGAATTCCCTCTTTAAGATTCGCTTATCGTGCCACCGCTTCAGCTTCTCCTTGTAGATCTTGGCGTTCTCATAGGCATTGATCCGGATTTTGTCGAGTTCGTTGAGTTGTAGCTGCCGGTGCACTCCTACCTTCTTGGTGTCGAAGTTCAGATTCTTAACTGCCCAATATGCCTTATGTTCCAATTCCACAGGAAGATGGCAAGCTTTCCCATAGATGAGCCGATATGGAGTTGTGCCGATAGGAGTTTTAAATGCCGTCCTGTAAGCCCAAAGCACGTCAGGGAGCTTTGATGACCAGTCCTTCCTGGAATTGCCCACCGTCTTTTCTAGTATGCTTTTAATCTCCCGGTTAGAGACTTCCACCTGACCGCTGGTCTGCGGGTGGTAGGCACGCCCCACCCGGTGTTGTACTCCGTATTTTTTTAAGAGGGCCTCAAATTTCTTATCTATAAAGTGGCTCCCTCTGTCACTGATCAGGACACGAGGCACACCGAACCGCGGGAAGATGTTGCTTTTAAAGAACTTGGCCACCACTCTGGAGTCGTTGGTTGGACTGGCCACCGCTTCAACCTATTTCGACACGTAGTCTACGGCCACCAAGATATACTGGTTTCCCGAGGAAGAAGGGAACTGTCCCATGAAGTCCACTCCCCATACATCGAAGATTTCTATCTCCAGGATGTAGTGTTGAGGCATCTCATTTCTTTTGGAGATATTCCCAGCTCTTTGGCATCTATCGCAGGCTTGGACATAAACATGTGTGTCCTTGAAGAGTGTAGGCCAGTAAAATCCGCTTTGGAGAATTTTTGCGGTGGTCTTGTAGGTGCTCGCGTGCCCTCCACATTGCTGCCCGTGGCAGTGGGAAATGATGGAAGTCGCCTCAGTTTCAGGGATGCATCTTTGTATCACCCCATCATTGCAGGTTTTGTATAGGTGGGGGTCATCCCAATAGAATTTACGGACCTCAAGGAAAAATTTCTTCTTCTGCTGAAAGCTCACATTGTGGGGAACGATGGCACAAGCCAGATAATTTGCGATGTCGGCGTACCAGGGGGTCCAGGAGGAAGAGACAGAGAAGAGATGCTCGTCAGGGAGTGAATCATCGATCGGTGTAGCATTTAAATCGAGAGTGGGCATCCTGGACAGGTGATCGGTAACAACATTCTCCGCCCCCTTCTTGTCTCTGATTTCCAGGTCAAACTCCTGGAGGAGGAGAATCCATCTAATGAGTCGTGGCTTGGCTTCTTTCTTGTTCAATAGGTATTTAAGAGCCACGTGATCCGTGTGTACGATCACCTTGGCGCCAACGAGATATTGTCGGAACTTATCCATGGCGTAGATCACCGCGAGCAATTCCTTTTCCGTGGTAGTATAATTTCTTTGGGCGGCATCAAGGGTTTTGCTCATATAATATATGACATGAAGATTTTTATCTTTCCTCTGCCCTAGGACGGCACCAACCGCATAATCACTAGCGTCACACATCAGCTCAAAGGGGAGTTTCCAGTTTGGTGGCTGTATTATGGGTGCGGAAATCAATGCTTGCTTCAAAGTGCGGAAGGCCTCCATACACTCCTTGCTGAAGACGAAAGGTGCGTCCTTCATGAGGAGCTGGGTCAGAGGCCTGGAAATCTTCAAGAAGTCTTTTATGAAGCGGCGATAAAATCCCGCGTGTCCTAAGAAACCACGGACTCCTAGAAGATTGTGCGGTGGTGGAAGCTTTTCAATCACTTCGACTTTAGCCTTATCAACCTCGATTCCCCTCGAAGAGATGATGTGTCCCAGCACAACTCCCTCTTGGACCATGAAGTGACACTTCTCCCAGTTTAGGACTAGTCCCTTTTCCTGACATCTCTCCATGACCTTAGTGAGATTACTGAGGCACGAGTCAAATTTAGTTCTGTAGACTGAGAAGTCGTCCATGAAAACCTCCATGATGTCTTGGGAGTAGTCAGAGAAGATAGCGGACATGAGTCTTTGGAATGTAGCAGGGGCGTTACAAAGTCCGAACGGCATTCTTCTATAGGCATACGTCCCGAACGGGCAAGTGAAAGTCGTCTTCTCCTGGTCATCGTTATGAATAGGGATTTGAAGAAATCCTGAATACCCGTCCATGAAACAGAAATAATTATGCTTCGCCAGCCTCTCGAGCATCTGGTCAATAAAGGGGAGGGGGTAATGATCCTTCTTTGTAGCCTTGTTCAGCTTTCTATAGTCAATGCACATCATGTACCCCGTGACGGTCCTCGTTGGTACAAGCTCGTTTTTTTCATTGCGAACCACCGTCATCCCTCCTTTCTTGGGTACAACATGCACCGGGCTAACCCAGCGACTATCGGAGATAGGGTATATAATACCGACATGTAGAAGCCTAACAATCTCTTTCTTCACAACTTCCATCATTATGGGATTTAACCTCTGCTGTCGCTCAATCGAGGAGGCTTGCTCAACCCCTTTTAAATCCTCAATTGCATATCCGAAAACTCCTTTAAACCTTTTTAGAACTCCAAGAAGTTTGGTCATTTGGTCTTCGGGTAGTGAAGAGTTGACTATAACCGGAAGGGTCGAGCCTGCTCCCAAATATTCATATTTAAGCCCTGTCGGTAATTCTTTCATCTCAACTTCTTGGGGCCCTGACGCATACTTTTCAAGCTGAGCATCCTCAAGGGAAAGGAGTTCTTCGTGGATTTCACGGAAGCCAGCATCCGGAATCTCACCCTCGGCCGTGGCTCCGCACGGCGAAATTTCGCAGGGTATAGTGGGAACGATCGAGGGATGCACCGGGTCTCTTCCGAGCTCATCATAATTATCCGGGAAGAAGGCTTGTAGGTGAAAACATGTTTCAGTCATCGATGATTCTCCACAACCGTTTCCAGCTTCTCCATTGTCCAAAGACCGGGGACGCTCAATAGAAGTCTGCAAGGGATAGATTGATTCCTGTTCAGCGTAGCCTACAAACCCGGTCAGGTGGCTCTCCTGACACAACTCTGCGGTTAACTCTTCTTCACTACATTCGAGACCATGGTTGTCGATATACGCCACTTCTCCGTGGGGAAAGGGAGTTGCCATGGCAAGGTGCTCCTTTGCATCTCGATATCTCTGGCCTTCCACGGCGGCAGACAGGAGGGATAGTATATTCGAAGTATTCAGTGATTCTGCTAAGCTCTGCGCCAAACAGCGGATATGGTGAGAGTGATCCCAGATGTCTCCTGAAACTGCATGCAACATCTTTGCCGTGGGGCCGGGATCTTATACGAAAGGAGAGAGAGAGAACTGCACAAGTGGCAAACACGTCAAAAGCACAGGTTGCATAAACGGGAACCGCAAGTTGCGATGGAAGCACGGCGATCCAGTCAATTAGCACTATACAATTACTATCCACAGTATATCCAAGTGAAATCTAAAAGTGTAGAGTGCGAAAATTATCGCAAGGTAGGGATGTGAGCTAGACACGAGGGTTCATGAGATCTTAGAATAACAAGCACGTTGCCTCCCCGGCAACGGCGCCATAAACTTGACCGGCGCCCCGCTTGCGTTGCGGCGGCGCGGTGTCGTTTACCGCAAGTTTCATGGTTAGTGTAGGGTGCGGGAATATCGAACTCAGGGAGGCGAGGTTGTGCTTGGGTCAGGTAGGACCTAAATCACCCCGAGGGGCGAGCTAGCCCGAATCGGTGAATGGTTGTCACGAAAGGAAATAAAAGGGTATGAACAACAAGAAAGAAAACCCGGGACTTTGGTTTCCAACCCGACGAGAGACTCTCACCGATACGGCCTACGGGTATGGATAGCGATCGGGATTAGGGTCTAATGGTGAGACGTTGCCTCTGAAAGTGGTACCGGCGTCCCATGGGCCCGATATTCCGGTCGGTGCCCAGGATGATACACCGGACTTCCCGGATTCGATCAGTGGGCACTCCCGTGTCCATTAACACTGATCGATCCTGGGAGCACTAAGCCCGCAACGATATCTCCCAACGTCTCATCCTGCCGCTCCCGCGTGCTAGGATTCGGCGTCTACGCTAAGGGTGTGAGCTATGGCTAGGGAGTCAACCGCCAAGTTTATTCCCCCTTGGCCCAACGGTCAAAGGCGGTCTTTTTCCCGCCGATGACAATGAAACACCCCGCGTAACCGTTAGATTCCTACTCCCTATCGATTTCCTAACCCTATGGACGCATCGGGAAGAGCCCCCGAAGGGGTTTCCACCAAAATCCCAGATTTGGGAACTACTCACAAAAATTCATGAAAAAGCGATCTAAATGAAATTTAACCGTTGGAATCATAATCGGACAATTGCAATGCGGAAGTAATAGAGTAATAAAGACAATACTAAAATTTTAGAAAGATCTGAAAACTTACAAAAGAGTAACAATTACAGCCATCACAAGGAGATAAAACAGTAGAAAAAATAACAGCTCTCGTTTCTGGAACCCTAGGGGTTCTATTTATAGACCTTCGCATCAACCGATCGGTTGACAAGTCAACCGATCGGTTGATCCGTTACAAATTAATAACAGAAAACGGCGAGCTTTCACCCGATCACATGAACCGGTCGGGTGAGTTCTTGAGTGACCGGTTGGATCTTGGAGCAGTCGGGTGAATCGATCGGTTCGACGTCCGTGTCTTCAGCTCTTCTTCTTCAGCTACAGATGAACCGATCGGGTGAGAGTCACCCGATCGGTTGGCGTTTTGCTTCGAGAAAACAGAGAACAGCCCCCGCTGAACCGGTCTGCGAACCGGTCGGGTGACTTCTTTGTGAGCTGCGGCAGAGACCGTGTGGTGCACGCGTGCATCACCCGATCGGTTGGAGATGACCAACCGACCGGGTGAGGGGCTGAAAGATGAATTCTTCGACGTTTGACCCCCTGGATCACGCGTGACTTCTCCCGTTGCTCAGAGGACTTGGGATATCATCGTCAAACGTCCCCTACGTGGTCAATCCCCTGCAATCATGGATAAACAAAGAAAAGTGAAAGAAAACGGGAAAATACGCGAAAACGAATATGAGACGGCGGAAAAACACGGAGAAACACAAAAGAAAACGTGCGTGAATATATGAAATATAAACGCACGTCAACGTCCCAAATACCCGGATCCCCTCCGGCTACTTGAGTTAGAATCCTCTAACCCCAAGCTTTGCACTATGAAATTCTTGTAGAAAACCTCTACAAGATCAAATCATACACAAAACGAAATATGACTCCCACAAACCGGGATCACACACTTCTCTCACAACTGAGAGAAAAACTTGCTATAACAAAGTAAATGAAACAATAAACACTTATCAACATAATCCGATGCCTTGAGTAAAACTTACGATTTTAGGGCAAGAAGGATTTTGGGGAAGAAGCAAGCACCAAACCCTAGCTCCACCAAGATGACCAGCAATAGGTGGCTAGGGAGAAGTTTGTGGCTTGAGTTCAAGCTCCTAGCTTGAGTAGCTCATAATCAATGAGAATCTCTCTTGAGGAATAAGAGTAAGGGAGAGATTCTTGTGAAGAGAGGGAGCTTGGAAATAGGAATTAAATGCTCTCTCTTTGATTCTTAAAGTCTCAATAATATCAGCCTTGAATGCTATGAAGAAGCATCACAAGATTATATAGGATAGAGAGAAGAGAGAGGGAAAATTTGTCCATTTAATGCTCCAACGGATCTATTTCTGAAGCAGTCTAATCGGTCTAAGAAGGATCACTGACCGATTAGTTTTGCAACTAGTCGGTCGGTGATTCTTCTCGGACCGACTAAGAGGTTGACTGTCAAGAAAAATAGTTCAGGAGGTTAGAACTAGTCGGTTTAAGATGACTTGCAAACCAACTAGTTTGACAACTAGTCGGTCGGTGAGTGTTCTTTGACCGACTAAGAGTTGAAAAACAATAAGCTGAACACAAAAGAACTAGTCGGTCTAAGAACAAATTCCAACCGACTAGTTTCTTAACTAGTCGGTCGATAAATGTTCTTGGACCGACTAACGAGTAAACAGTAGCTAGGCTGTGAAAATAAATATATAACTAGTCGGTCTAAGAAGGATTCCAAACCGACTAGTTTGACAACTAGTCGGTCGGTGAACTTTCTTGGACCGACTAATTGGTCAACAGTGAAGAGGCTGAATTGAGCAAGGAGATCTAGTCGGTTCAAGAAGAATTCTTAACCGACTAGATGACAATCTAGTCGGTTGGTTCTTCTTCTTAAACCAACTAACATGCACTAGAAGCCGCGAAATGAAGCGTGAAGCTTCGGGAAAGTTTCTATGGGCTTCTAAGATAATCCTAGCTCTAAGATATGAGCGTTATGAAGATTATAATGTAAGACCTACTCAAGGCTTAACATTATACGAAAAGAAGCTAGAAGACTATAAATTAAACTAGACGAACCGTCTTCAAAGCTTCAATCCGAAACTCTTGACTTCAATAATGCTCTTAGAGATTCAACGAAGCTTCAGGCACACGATCACGCGCATTGAGAAGTCTTGAGACGTCGCTTTTGATATACGTAGAATTTTGACGACGATCTCCATAACTGCACTCACAAAGAGTTAGTTCACGATATTTATGTTTGTTCATCATCAAACCCAAATTCGGGGAATCAATACTCAGCATTCTCCCCCTTTTTGGTGATGACAAACCAACATAAATAATAATCAATAATAATGATTCAAATGAAATTTACTTACTCCCCCTGCATTGATGACACGTTAATTCCATATTAAATAATAATCATACGCATCAAGCAGACGAGGAAAGTATAAAATATGAACCCAATTATTGAAATTTAGGATCTAAATCCATTTTTATATCTTAACTCCCCCTGAATCTAACATATCAAATTAGATTCATGGTAAATTGCTTTAAATTATCATTTAGCACATCGTCATTATTAATTCTCTCCCCCTTTGGCATTAGCAAAAAGAGCGGGAGAAGATCAATGACAACAACAATGGCTAAAAAATAAAAGCACGAGAGTCGAAGAATACAACCACGGTCCAAATGACACCAATGTAAAATACCAAAGAAAATCAATGCGTGCCAACGAGACCATAGTCGAAAATCAGAAAATGAAATCATCAAAACTCAAATCAATTTCACATATTGAGTTATGGAACATACTCTCCAATATCAACATTCTTAGTGAGTTTAGTGCATGGAAAACAATTCTATGTTTTCATAGAAAGAATTCTATTTAATCAAATATAATCGTCGAGCGACGAAATCAACATCAGAGACAAAAAATAATATAATGTGCACACTGAAGTAAATGGCAACACGATGTGTGTGTATATATATATATATATATATATATATATATATATATATATATATATATATATATATATATATAACATGGTACATCAAACATTATACATCCGCCAACACAAATATAAACGATCATCAGATCGGTGCACAAAATATAACACATGTCTCAACAGACATCAAAACGAATATACATTAAAGTGTATCATCAAAACATCCAAAAATACATCAAAAATACATCACCACCCAACTATCCTACCCCACTCTCGCACAACAAATATATCATCCAAGTGCACAGGGGAGAGTCCTCCAACGCAAGCTCAGGAGGCGGGGGGGGAGGATCAGCAGCAACAGGCTGTGCAGACGAGGTGGTGGTGGTCTCGGGAACGACTGGAGTGTCCACCGAAGGGAGAGTGACAGCAGGAGTGCTCTCGGGAGCACGAGCAGAAGAGGTGCCAACTGAAGTACCCTCGGGGGCACGAGCAGGAGAAGCATCTCGCCCTACATCCTCATCAACATCCATAACCTCCTCGTCAGAAATTGTAGGAGGGACCTCAATGTCCAGATGCTCACAGATGCGAGCCAGCATCTCCTCACAACGAGAAATACGAGACTCCTGACGTCTCAGGGAAACTGCAAAACTCAGCGAGTGAAGGAGTAGGAGTAGGAGCAGGAGCAGCAGCAGGGGTAGTCCTCTGAACGTGACAAAGCGCCGCAAGAGACTTCTTGACGACAGTCGTTTTCAGGGGAGGACCCAAAGGACGCTGGTCATCAGGAGGGAGAGGGACGCCAAATTGACGAAAAACGAGAGTCAATAGGCAAGGATAAGGAATGTGAGCAGACTTGGTGGATTTCCTTATGCACTCAAAGGAATCCATCTTGTCAATGATAATACGAGCCCAATTTATCTCGCTCCCCATGAAAAGAGCGTAGATAAGCTTGAGAAATGGCTAGGAGGGCAAGCTGGAAGAACCATACTTCGGTAGGAGGCACGACTTCAGGATCAGATTAAGGACCCAAGCATTTGGCTTAAAATATTTCGAAGGGACGCCAATCATGGCAGGAGGGATGACATGGAACATCTCAGCAAGCATGGTCTGGTCAAAATCGTGGATATTATCCACGGAGATATCAGAAGGAAGCAGGCCAGAGGATGAAACACCGATCAGCTGCCCTAAAATATCTATCGTGAGGACAATAGGTGTCCCCAAGATAGTGGTCTCAATGCAATGGGTGTCATCATACTCACCCCGGACTCGATTGGCATATAACAATTTGACGAGTCGGGGAAACAGATGAGGATTCGCCTTGGGGTCATGGCGAAGGTAGTCTAGTAGGCCGCTATAGGAGAGGAGATCTGCAAGCTGAGGAAAGTCAGAAAACTGGACGAAGTGCTCCAGAATCAAATGACAATGCTCAATACGATTGTATGTCGCTAGACACATCGGGTCATCGCGACATAACGAAATATCTACACCACCCAAAGGCATGTGGGTCTTCCCCTTAAACGGACGAGAATGAGGAGGAGTAGGAGCCCTATCGGTAGGCTCAGACTTAGGAATATAATCATCGTCGGAGTCATCGAGAGGAGTGGGAGCACGGAAGGGGCCTGGAGTCAGTCTTTTCTTTGGCCTTGGTTCGGGGCTTGGGCTGAGATTGAGATTGGGTTTGGGCTTGGAAGTCCTCTTCTTCTTGAGGGGAGGCAAGTAAGAGGAAGGAGTGGTTTTGGCACGATGTTTGGGTTGAGGAGGGTCGGTAGGAGGAGACTCGACGGTCATGGGAGACGGATTGGTAGGACGGACAAGGATTCGAGTTCTCACCATGATATCGAGACAACACAAACTAACGAAATCGAACGAAATTGAAAACTAGGTCGAACGAACCCTTATACGAACACTAAAACACAAACGATCGGAAATGAAAACGATTGAACCCTAAACAAGAGAGGGAGAGAGGAGATATACCAAGCGAGACCCTAGGAAGGAGAGAGACGGTCGGTGACGGCAGATGGCGGCCGGAAACGACGACACACGGTGGAGGGAGGAGAAGGGTCGCGGGGTTATGGGGTTTGAGAAGAGGGATTGCACCGATTAGAATAAATTCCAATCGGTGCGGGGAGATATAAATCGACTCGGGATGCCAAAAGACACAACAGCCCCTGCACAACTAGTCGGTCTAAGTTCAAGTGCTGACCGACTAGAATGCAATCTAGTCGGTCGGCCAATGAGCTTGGACCGACTAACTGCAAACAGCAGCTGAAGTCAAAAAATTAGGGCAAGATCTAGTCGGTCTGAGTTCAATTACCAATCGACTAGAATGCAATCTAGTCGATCGGCCAGTGAGCTTGGACCGACTAAATGCACACAGCAAGAGGGGCCAAATAAAGAGCATGAATTAGTCGGTCTAAGTTCATTCACTGACCGACTAGAACTGAATCTAGTCGGTCGATGACTGAACTGGGACCGACTAAGAGAGTCCAAAAGTTTGAAGACCAGAAATTTTGATTTCTCTCCTAAGCACACTTGGACGAAATATCGTAATAATCTCACACATCATTATTCTACCCCATAAAACATAGAAAATCTTAAATACGACGCGCAAATCGAAAAACCATTCACAAATCCCGAATATCACAAAAAATCTTAGCATGAACATATAAGAATAACATTATCATGCGGGATTAACGAAATTATGAATCCTAAATCTCGGATTCACCCATAATCCCCAATTCTCGACGTAACCGCACAAAGGAGTCTTCCTTGAGTGGTTTTGTGAAAATATCAGCGATTTGCTTCTGGGTTTCAACGTACACTAAAATGATGTCCTTTTTAGCAACATGATCATCTAGGAAATGGTGACGGACATCTATGTGTTTTGAACGGGAATGGTGTACCGGATTCTTAGAGAGACATATTGCACTTTGGTTGTCCACCATGATAGGGCAAGTATCACAGTTTATACCAAAGTCTTTAAGTGTGTGTCTCATCCAAAGAACCTGAGCACATGCAGCACCGGCAGAAATATATTCTGCCTCGGTGGTTGAAAGTGATACGGAATTCTGCTTCTTGGAAAACCAAGAGACAAGAGAATTTCCTATAAAATGGCAAGTGCCACTAGTACTTTTCCTGTCGGATTTGCATCCAGCATAATCTGCGTCACTATATGAGATTAACTCATATGTGCTAGACTTTGGATAATATAATCGTAGTCGAGGGTGTAACTTAAATAATGGAAAATACGTTTTACCGCTACTAAGTGTGAATCCTTAGGTTGAGATTGATAACGAGCACATACACATACAGCAAACATAATATCAGGCCGACTAGCAGTAAGATATAATAAACTACCTATCATACCTCGATATAGACTGATGTCTACATCTTTGCCACCCGTATCTTTATCAAGATGTGTAGTCGTGCTCATTGGAGTCTTCTTGCTAGAAGAATTCTCCATTCCAAATCGCTTTAGCAACTCCACCGTGTACTTGGTTTGGTGGATGAAGATTCCATCGTGCATTTGGCGAATTTGGAGACCTAAGAAATATTTAAGCTCACCCATGTGGCTCATCTCAAATTGGTCCTTTATGACATTAGAAAACTCTTCGCAAAGAGTGAAGTTAGTAGCACCGAAAATGATATCATCAACATAAATTTGAACTAAAATAATATCATGATTGGCATACTTAACAAATAGTGTAGAATCAACTTCACCCATTTTAAAACCCAAATCCAAAAGAAAGTTCTTTAGGCGGTCATACCAAGCTCTGGGAGCTTGTCTCAAACCATAAAGTGCTTTCTTAAGTTTTAAAACGTGATTTGGAAATTTTTCATTTATAAAACCCAGAGGTTGAGAAACATAAACATCCTCAACGACATCTCCGTTTAAAAATGCACTTTTTACATCCATTTGAAAGGGTTTAAAATCTTTATGGCATGGAAAATATAACAACAACCTAATGGATTCTAATATAGCTACAGGAGCAAAGGATTCTTCGAAGTTTATACCTTCCTCTTACCTGTAGCCTTGAGCTACTAACCGAGCTTTGTTCTGGACGACGTTTTGGTTCTCGTCGGTCTTGTTCTTGAAAATCCACTTCGTTACTATAACGGTGTGGTTCTTCGAAGGCAATGGAACTAGCTCCCAAACCTCATTCCTCTCAAACTGAATGAGTTCCTCCTCCATGGCTAGGATCCAAGCACTGTCTTCGCACGCTTCGTTAATATTCTTTGGCTCTATTGAGGAGGCAAATGCACAATGAGCGAAGTAGTTGGCTTGAGATCTCGTCTTGACACTATCAAGTATGTTGCCAATGACTTGCTCATGGGGATGGTCACGAACTGTATGAAGCCGTTTGGGAATTCCCTGATCACTAGGAACATTCTCAAAAGAATCATCAGTAGGGTCAGTATCAATAGAATCAATAGAATTAGAATTACCAATAGAATCACATAAAACATCCATGGAGTCATCATCATTGGTAATTCTAAACGGGACAAAATTTTCATTAAATGAAACATGAAGCGATTCTTCGATCATTGAGGTTATTTTGTTGTATATCCGGTAGGCTTTGCTACGGGAGAAATATCCAATAAATATTCCCTCATCGGATCTTGGATCAAATTTGTCCAAACTCCCATACGTGTTTTTAATAAAACATTTTGCACCAAAAACTTGAAAATGTTTAACTTGAGGCAATCTACCAAACAACAATTTATAACAAGTTTGTTTGGTGCCGAGCCTCAAGAGTATCCTATTAAACACATAGCAAGCGGTATAAACCGCTTCCGCCCAAAATTGATGGCCAAGTTGGCTATCATCAAGCATTGTGCGAGCACATTCCACTAGCATCCTATTATTTCTCTCAACAACACCATTTTGAGGGGGTGCACGAGGGAAAGAAAAGGTGTGAGTAATACAAACTTCATCACAAAAATTTGAGAAAGGCTCATTCTCAAATTCCCCTCCATGATCACTACGAATAGTGACAATGGTGGTTCCAATGAGATTTTGTACTTTCTTCACAAATATTATGAAGTTTTCAAAAGCATCATTTTTATTACTTAAAGAAAATACCCAAGTAAATCTAGAAAAGTCATCAACGATGACAAGTCCATATCGAGCATTCCCTAATGAAGAAACTCTAGTTGGCCCAAAAAGATCTAGATGTAAAAGCTCTAGAGGCCGCTTAGATGAAATGCTTTTCTTAGGTTTGAATGACGACTTCAGAAGCTTGCCTCGTTGACACGAGTCACAAAAGCTTTTCTTTTGGAAAGTAAGCTTAGGAAATCCTTTAATAGAATATAACTTGGATAGCTTAAAAAGTGTTCCAAAGTTCACATGACCAAATCGTCGATGCCATAAGTGTTGTTCACTTGTGTTGGCAATGAGACATTGTTCATGTGACTTGGGGATATCTAGGATATATATATATATCCTTATGACGTGTGCCAAAAAATAACAAATTATTATTATCTTTACTAAAAATATGACACATTCCTTTCGCAAAGCTAACTTTGTAACCCTTGTCACAAAGTTGGCTAATTGAAATAAGATTTTTATGTAATCCTTTAACAAGGTAAACATCACTTATTAGTGGTTTAGATGGGTTACCAACTTTACCAACACCAATGATGGTTCCGCTCTCGTTGCCTCCAAAGACTACACTGTTACCATTGGCAATGGGCACCACTCCGGAGAGCAATTGAGCTTCACCCGTCATGTATTTTGAACACCCGCTATCGAGTATCCACCCATCCTTGGAGCAAAATTAGGATTTGTTGCTCCGTTTCTTTTTCTTGAGTACCTAAAGATAGAAATATCATTCCATAATATCCAAGGTCATTGGGTCCTAAAAGATTAGACCTTTGGAAGCCAAGTCCAATTGGACTTAGACTTCCCAACATAATCATCATTGTGCACTACATTCATGAAATAAGAATTTATGTAAGCTTGTTTTTCATGCATGCTAGTGTCCTTCGGGCCCCAAATAGTGAATGTCTTGGGAGCCCTATTTCTATTGGGAGCATGCATACGTTGTTGATGTCTACGTGATGCATATGGCCTATGAGGAGGTGGCCTAGGAAATGGCACATGATTAAATGCATGGCGTGGATAAGCATATGGCACATGATGAAATGGTGGTGACGACATATGATATGGTGCATGATGGTAATCATTCATATAATAGTGATGTGGATGAACATATGCATGTGGGGGAACACGTGCGTGAGTGTGTCTCACTTGGTGTGCACGTGCTCGCGGACATGAAGCATAAAAATCATCATATGTGTGAACCGGTGGAGTAGGATGTGTGTTCCTACGTGGCATAGTATTGGTGTACATAAATGCATGACCCTTCTTTGGAGGTCCACCCAAAGTGGGTTTCTTTCCAAACGTGGGTGTGTACCTAGTGGAAGCACCATTGGTAGAAGAACTACCCATGGGGTGTTTACTCCCACTAGTTGAGGCTTCGGAAGATGGCCTAACAAAGGTGGTAGACGATTTGGATGAATTTCCCATCTTATACCCCAAGCCAATGTGATGATTGGCCGGAAGTAAGTCACTTAGGATTTTATCCAAATGGTCCTTGCCTTTATTGAATTTATTAATTCGGCCTAATGTGGACTCATACTTCTCGGTGAGAGAAAGTATAGAAGCATCCAAAGTGGACACTTGAGTAGTGAGTTCACAAACACGAGACTTGAGATTCTCATTCTCAATACTCAAAGTTGAGCTTCGAGAAATCCAATCCTCTATCTCGTGTTCCTCCGAATCCTCAATATGAACATGCTCAAGTTGAGATTTGAGATTTACAATCTCATTTCTCAAACCTTCAACAACGATGTCGGTGTTGATGATGATTGGCTTAGGTGAGGTTTGGAGACTAGTTAGCTCATCTTTAGTTTTAGTATATCTATTTACTAGTTTAGAATATTTAGACCAAATTTGCTCGTTAGCTAATCTAAGGTCATCCATAGTTACCTCATCGCCTTCATCCTCGCTTTCATCGGAGGAGGACTCTTGATCATGTTCCTCTCTAGCCATGAAGCACATGTGTGCTTGCTCCACTTGTTCATCATCCGACTCTCCACTTGAGGAGTCCTCGTCGGAGTCGGTGAATGTGCCGACAAGTCCTTTCTTGTACCCTTTCTTGTACTTTCGAGACTTGTCGAACTTTGGCGCCTTCCATTTCTCCTTTTGTTTGTTTTGAGGACAATCTTCTTTGATGTGTCCTGGCTTGTTGCATTTAAAACATAAAGGAGCAGAGGCGTTAGTAGAACTAAATTTTGATTTGTTCTTAAAGTTACCTTTTCGGAAGAATCGGTTGAACTTCTTTGCCATGAGGGCAATGGATTCCAAGTCCAACTCGTCTTCCGATTCTTCATCATCGGTAGAAGTAGATGGAGCGGCCTTGAATGCAATCGCCTTTTTCTTCGGCTCGTCTTGCTTCAAGTATGACTTCATCTTGTCCTGCATCTTTAGTTTACTGTCCTTGCGTACCTCATAGGACATCAAGGTACCCATTAGTTGTACGACAGTATATTTATTCATATCGTTACCTTCCTCGATGGCGAAGGTACGCTTTTCCCAACAAGAAGGAAGTCCATCAATAATCTTTGAGACTTTCTCCTTTTGGGTGTAAGTCTTTCCAAGAGCCTCCAACTCGTTGGTAATGTCAACGAAGCAAGCATAGTACTCCTTCATCTTCTAACCCTGTTGCATGTGAAATAATTCGTAATCTTTATTTACAACAGTGAGTTTGTAGTCTCTTACCCTACTCGTTCCTTCATGCAAGATGAGGAGTGAGTTCCAGATTTGATATGCACTCTTACATGTGCATATCTTGTTGAAGTCTTCGGGCTCCAACGCATATTGCAAGGCATTCATTGCCTTGGCATTGTTTACCTCTGTGACGACCTCCGCGGTAGTCTACTTAGTGAAGTCTGGTTCGGTGGGCTCGACATACTCCGTCAACGTAGCTCTCCATAGTGAAGTGCTCCGGAGGAACGTTTCCATCCGGCATTTCCAGTACCCATAATTGGCACCATTGAAGTAGGGAGGCCTAGTTGAGGAATGTCCTTCCATCACCGAAGAAGCTCCTTCACGGTTCCTGAAGGTGCTATAGTCTGAAGGTGGACGAACGGTCTTGTTGTCGTTGGTAGACATAGCTACAAACTTGGCTCTGATACCAAATGTAATGCCCTGATAGCTACTGCACAAGTACTAGAGGGGGGTGAATAGTACTTTAAAATAATCAAGAGTATAATTCCTAATTATCTTGCAAACTCAACCAACAATGCGGAAATGAAAATAGACAACAATCAAAAACAAGTGTAAACAAGCGATGTAACGGGTTCGGATCCACCCAAGTCTCCCCGACTTGTTTCCGGTGATCCTACGTCCCAAACACCCGGATCCCCTCCGGCTACTTGAGTTAGAATCCTCTAACCCAAGCTTTGCACTATGAAATTCTTGTAGAAAACCTCTGCAAGATCAAATCATGCACAAAACGAAATGTGACTCCCACAAACCGGGATCACACACTTCTCTCACAACCGAGAGAAAAATTTGCAATAACAAAGTAAATGAAACAATAAACACTTACCAACAAAATCCGATGCCTTGAATAAAACTTACGATTTTAGGGCAAGAAGGATTTTGGTGAAGAAGCAAGCACCAAACCCTAGCTCCACCAAGATGACCAGTAATAGGTGGATAGGGAGAAGTTGGTGGCTTGAGTTCAAGCTCCTAGCTTGAGTAGCTCACAATCAATGAGAATCTCTCTTGAGTAATAAGAGTGAGGGAGAGATTCTTGGGAAGAGAGGGAGCTTGGAAATAGGAATTAAATGCTCTCTTTGATTCTCAAAGTCTCAATAATATCAACCTTGAATGCTATGAAGAAGCATCAGAAGATTATATAGGATAGAGAGAAGAGAGAGGGAAAATTCGTGCATTTAATGCTCCAACGGATCTATTTCTGAAGCAGTCTAATCGGTCTAAGAAGGATCACTGACTGATTAGTTTTACAACTAGTCGGTCGGTGATTCTTCTTGGACCGAGTAAGAGGTTGACAGCCAAGAAAGATAGTTCAGGAGGTTAGAACTAGTCGGTCTAAGAAGACTTGCCAACCGACTAGTTTGACAACTAGTCGGTCGGTGAGTGTTCTTTGACCGACTAAGAGTTGAAAAACAATAAGCTGAACACAAGAGAACTAGTCGGTCTAAGAACAAATTCCAACCGACTAGTTTCTCAACTAGTCGGTTGATAAATGTTCTTGGACCGACTAATGAGTAAACAGTAGATAGGTTGTGAAAATGAATATATGACTAGTCGGTCTAAGAAGGATGCCAAACCGACTAGTTTGACAACTAGTCGGTCAGTGAACCTTCTTGGACCGACTAATTGGTCAACATTGAAGAGGCTGAATTGAGCAAGGAGATCTAGTCGGTTCAAGAAGAATTCTTAACCGACTAGATGACAATCTAGTCGGTTGGTTCTTCTTCTTGAACCAACTAACATGCACCAGAAGCCGCGAAATGAAGCGTGAAGCTTCGGGAAAGTTTCTATGGGCTTCTAAGATAATCCTAGCTCTAAGATATGAGCGTTATGAAGATTATAATGTAAGACCTACTCAAGGCTTAACATTCTATGAAAAGAAGCTAGAAGACTATAAATTAAACTAGACGAACCGTCTTCAAAGCTTCAATCCGAAACTCTTGACTTAAATAATGCTCCTAGAGCTTCAACGAAGCTTCAGGCACACGATCACACGCATTGAGAAGTCTTGAGATGTCGCTTTTGATATACGTAGAATTTTGGCGACGATCTCCATAACTGCGCTCACAAAGAGTTAGTTCACGATATTTATGTTTGTTCATCATCAAAACCAAATCTGGAGGATCAATACTCAACAGTAACCATGTAAGATGAGCTTAACTCACTTACAAAATTAATTAAACTGATGCATCAGGCTCCCTGGTCATGATTACGAAACCCATGCGATTGGCAAAGATAGTTTTAGGCTATGTTGCTATGGATGATGTGACAACATACCCTTATGAATTATCATCTCGAAGATGAAATCATCATCCTGAAGATGAATTATCATCCTGAAGATGAAACCAGCATCCTGAAGATGAATAATCATCCTGAAGATGAATTATCATCCCGAAGATGAAACCTTCATCCTGAAGATAAATAATCATCCCGAAGATGAAACCATCATCCTGAAGATGAACAATCATCCCGCAGATGAAACCATCATCCAGAAGATGAATAATCATCCAGCAGATGAATAATCATCCAGCAGATAAATAATCATCCAGTTGATGAAGAAACATGGATAATTGCTATCCAATAATACACCAACTGGTTGTATGGATGCACATTAAGACCCCTTCCGTTCGCTGGAAGAGGGGAAGGATATCCTAGGTCCCGAAGTGCCTTACTCAAATGTCTTTTGTACACTCCTTTATCTGGCAGTAAACCCTTTAACCAGATACAGTGCAGCGCCTGCAGCGCACCACTGGACCAGAGATATGTAGCTTCTGCACTACCTCCAAGGGTCAAGGATCATCCAACATGTTAAATGTATTTGCAGATACAGGTTACAGATCATCGCGATGACTGCAACAAAGAAGCGACCAACTCCTGGAGACCAGCAAAGCATGCTTCCAAGGCAACATCAATCCCGCCATCCCGAGAGGCACATAAATCCAAGAAGCAAATCATAAGTACGCACAGCCAGGTCCTGTAGTACCTCACAGACACAGTGACAACTGGGTCAGAGATGTGGTGCTACCTACCGAGTCTGCAGACCACTCCTCTTCAGAAGAGCTTCCTCAGATTCAGTAGCTACCATAGATGAGCGATACTTGTATAGATGAGCGATGTCTTGTATAGGTGAGAGATGCCTTGTACTCTACAGACCACTCCTCTTCAGAAGACCTCCCTCAGATTCAGTAGCTGCCATAGATGAGCGATACTTGTATAGATGAGCGATGTCTTGTATAGGCGAGCAATGCCATGTACTTTGTACTTATTATCGGAACACTGTAAGATATTGATGTATAGTTGCCTAGGAGATCTGCAAGCCTGCAGCTTGTACAGATCAGGGGGATTCAAATGTAGTGTTGTACTCTTTCCCCTTGGCTATTAGTATTTTCCCTGGGTTTTCTATAGCTAAAGGTTTTAACGAGGCAGCCTCATTGACTGTGGATCCAGAAGTATCCACCCCCTAAATACTCCCACTAATCAGGGGAAGTTATGGAAAACTGTACTCTTTTTCCTTGGCTATTGGTTTTTTCCACTGGGTTTTCCATAGCTAAAGGTTTTAATGAGGCAGTTATCCCTAACTTAGGATCCAGAAGCATCCACCTCTAGTGATATCCATCAATCAGGAGAAGTTATAGAGACTTGTACTCTTTTCCCTTAGCCACTGGTTTTCCCACTGGGTTTTCCATGGCAAAGGTTTTAACGAGGCAAGAACTCTTAAACTTAGGATCCAGAAGTATCCATAGACCCATGATCAGATAAGCTCTATGAACCTTCTGAAAAACACCCTAGAGGGGGGGTGAATAGGGTGTGTGGCACAAATTTTAAAAACAATCACAATCACAGAGATAATCAGACAAAGATATTTTTAACGGAGTGGCTCCCCGCCAAAACTCCGACCCCAAGACCTATGAGGATTTCACTCAATAAAACTGATCACACTTACGGGTAGTGATCTCACCGTACAAATATAATTCAAGAGTTAAAGCGCAGAGATAGCTTCAGAGTAAAGCTATTCACAATACAATCTCACAACTAAAACAGATTCAAATAGCTTTAATACTACGGTGAAAAATCAGAGAGATATCACCGTGATAAATTTTGTGAGATCGTGATCGCGTGGGCGCAAACGGTTCGCTGATCCGATGTCTGGATTGGAAGATATAGTCTTCGGAAGTCGGATGCGCGAATCTGAATTCTGCAGTGACGAATCTGTAGTAAAACGTCCGAACTGAGTATGATCCTGTGGATTGAGCAATGGAGACTATCACCGTTGCGAAGGGCATGAAGATGTGGTCGCGTGGGCGTAAACGGCTCGTCGATCCGACGTCTGGATCTTGAGATATGAGCATACGAAGTCGGATGCGTGAATCTGAAATCTGCAGTGACGAATCTTTAGAAAAACGCCTGAACTTTGTATGATTATGAGAACTAAGGAAATGAGTCTATCACCGTTGCGAAGAGCATGAAGATGTGGTCGCGTGGGTGCGAATGGCGAGTCGATCCGACATCTGGATCAGGAGATATGTACGTACGAATTCGACTGCGCGATAGAAATCCTCCCTTGAGATCTGCCGTTGCACAAGCCGTGAGTTTCTCTTTGCATCAGCAAGAAGAAGATGGACATGTGATTTGCTCCTCAATGTTTGGAAGTAGCCACTGCAAAAATTAAGAGAAAGCACAAGAACAATTGAATGCGTGCCGTAATATTTTTGGCAGAGGAGCCGCGCACAAAAAATGACACACGACCAAAAAAAATCCTCTGTGCGTTCTTTTGTTGAGGAAGAGCACAGTATGATTAATGATTAAAAGATGGCAACTTGAGCACAAAAATGTTTAATGATCAAAAGAGATGGCCTTTGAAAATTTGTGCTAGCATTAAAACTCAGAATCACAAAAAAAAAAGGAAACCATTGGGTGCGTGTGTTAAAAAAAAATAAGAAGCACTACAAAAAGGAGAACGCTAATAACTATTTTTTTTTTGCGTGCGTTCCACTTCATGTTTTTGTGTTCTGTTCCTTTTTTTTATAAGAATGCATCATCTAATAATTAGATGAGATCAAAAAACCATCAAACTCAAAAAGGAATGTGGAAGTTAAAAAAGTCGGCAGGCTTAAAGGAATTGTGTTTGAAGATACCGCATGTCAAAAAAATTCGTCAGTTAAAATAATTTGAACTATGCGGCAGTAAGGATTTTTTGTGCGTGAGCCTTATTTTCTTTTTTTTTTGAAAAATGTTGTTGCATCAAAAAGATTTTGTGATTGAAGATACCGCCTGTTTTGGATGAGAACATGGAGTTTGAATTCAAGTAGAAAATCCCTTGAATATCCAATCCACAACTTCATCTTCATTGTTGATAATGTAAGACTGTTTCCTTTTTGCACCATTGTCCTCTTATACTCTTCCTCTTGCAAATAAAATTTATTTTGCGCTTTGCTCCCTGTAATCACTTAATAAAGTATGTTAGTCGCACGACTTGTTTTTCATCATCAAAATTAAATCGTACGACCTAGTTAGTAGACTAACTAGGCCAACAATCTCCCCCTTTTTGATGATGGCAAACAAGTCTGGAAAAATTGAGAAATGATATTAAAGAGCAAGTCATATAGTGCACATGATTATAAACATCATACAAAGCTCCCCCTATCGATGTGCTCTCATGAAAAGTTGTGACATGCTCCCCCCCTCAAAATGTGCACCTCTCCCTTGTGCATTATTTTTCGCATTCATTTTTCTACTCTCCCCCTTTTGCCATTAATCGAAAAGATCACAAAAATAAATTGAAGAGGTTAAGAATGAGACATGAAACAATTTTAGCATATCGAAGAAACAAGCAATTGATAACGATGCTCATATTAATGCGTTTTCCCCACGAACTTAAAGTATAACAGATGTCATGAGCATTGAAAGCATACGGTCGTTGTAAGAAATATAACAAAAAGATGTTGTATTATGGAAACACTTTGACAATATGAAGGGTGCTTAGAAACTTAAGAGATGAAAGTATAAGATTATCTAATATATTTTGTGAGCTTTCGTTGCTATGGAATAATCAATAAGTAATATGTAGGGAAACACCAAACAAGGGATACCATGATGTTAAATTACGGGTCCTTTGGAATTGAGATGCGCTAAGTGGTTACTTCATCTACCATATTTCATACGCTTTGCTCAACAAACCCCCGAAATCCGGTTACTAGCCGCCGGTATCAAATATATCATATTTGAAAATGTTTTGATATTTCCCCTTTTTTTAATATATATGAATGCTCATTGCATTTTTTTTAATTACAATGTTGGTGTCTCAGAATAGTGACACATGAAGGCATCGACATATTCGGCTCCTACTAAATGATTTTCCATAGAGACTTAAGCGCACACAATTGTAAGGATAAAATATAAATTCAGAAACTTTAGAATCTAAGCACATCCAATTGTCTCCATAATTTATAAGACTCAATCAATCTATTTGATTCGTACAATTTGGCATGCTTACGAGTTTCACTTTTTCATTAATAATTCAATCATGGGGATTTTACAATAATATGGTGCATCATCATCAAAAACATTTTAATGTTTCTAAGATGTCTAACAAGGTTCATATCAAATTCTCAACCAAAATCAACAATAGTAATAACGATCATGCATGCACATACAAAGAATGACCAAACCCACGTGAAGATGAAATAATGTGTGGCTTAGGAACAATATTTAAGCATGTGTATGTGCGTGGATATGCGTGCTAATGCTCAATTAGTGACATAATCCCCAACTCCCTTCGAATGAAGCAAAATTGTTTTTGGTTTAAGGGCCATCAAATTAAAGCTACTTCTAGTGCGTATACCTTCCGTCGTGTCTCTAAGGATTTGTTTCTTTGGATGATCCTTCTTGAAGCGCCAATCCTTACGGAGATCTTGTGATAACGTAGTAGCTTTTGCTTCTTTTGGTACACCATCATTGTTGTTCTCTTGCTCATTAGAATTGCTAGTGTTTATCTCCAGTCCATCCAAGCCACCTGCAATATTTGAAGATTCAATGTTATCTTTACCCAAGATTTTGCACTTCTTTCCATCTCCAAGAATAACCGTCCCTCCATCTTTCCTTGATAGCGTCGTGAAGAGGGATTCTGACCGGCGCCCTGTTTACGGTTTGGGCGTGGTGTCGTTTTACCGCAAGTGCACGGTTAGTGTAGGGTGCGGGTTTATCGAACTCAGGGAGGTGGATGGCTTGAGTGGCTACTAGCCTCGCCTAGGTTGTGTGCTAGCTACGCGGATAGTATGGGTGGAAGCGTAGAAATAAAAGAAAGAAATAAAAAAGACACGAAAAGAATCCCCGCTAACACGGGCTAGAGCATTCATGACACTAGGCATTTGACTTGACCCAGGGTGAGACATTGCCCCAAAAGGTGGTACCTAGCGTCCGTGGCCCGATATTCCGGTTGGTGCCAAGCACGCTAGGCCTACCCGATTCCGGACGGTGGGCATTCCCATGTCCATTAACACCTTCCGCAACCGGGAGCATTAAGGCCACAATGATAACTCCCAACACTTCGTCCAAGCCGTTCCCACGCGCGAGGACTCCATGTCTACACTAGGGGCGTGAGCTGTGGCTAGGGAATCAACCGCCAAGTTTATTCCCCCTTGGCCCGACGGTCAAAGGCGGTCTTTCTCCTGCCAATGACAATGAAACACCCCCGCGTAACCCTAATGGCCAAATAGGTCAAATGTGATTTCTAGCAATACAGCGAAGCGGATCTTGACTGGACAAGCACCGGACCCCAACCCCCAACACAACTAGTGTGTTGCCGTACGAATTGGACCCAGATTGCTAGAAATCCCCATTGACACATTTCATCGAACACGTGCCATGCAACCAAGCCAAATGAAACAACCCAAGCATCAATCCTACCCTAACCCGTATTAGGGTTCATCAATACTACTCCGTGATGAAAAACATATAAACAAACAACACAAAAGACATACAAACATTCATCATGAAGCAAAACAAATACAACACAAAAAAATGGAGAACAAGAGAAAGAAATACTTATCTTGAGTTTGAATCTTCAATCCAATACAATATTTATTACAATAGAAAACCTAATCTAACCTAATCTAAAACTCCCAAGAAATGGGAGGAAAAGTTGCTGGAAAAATGGTGGAAGAAGTCTCCAAGTCGTGCCCCCAACCTCTATTTATAAAACCCTCAAAAACCCTCTTGGTTCGGGTTCAGAACTGTCAAAACAGGCCCACCCGATCGGGTGGAATAAACAGAGAGCACGAAACTGCTGAAATTGACTTCAACCGATCGGTTGGACTCCCAACCGATCGGTTGAAGTGAAATTTCAGACAGCAGCCAATTTCAGCACATAGCTGCGCTCGGAAAATTCCAGAAAAATCTAGAAAAATCGGATTTAGGCATGCGACCTATCGTTGGAAAGATAACGATGATGCCGACGCTAGAAAAATAAGAGATCACCCAAAATCCTTCTGGAATGATAGCAGATCTTCAATGAGTGCATCAGCAGCGAGCAAAGGCGGAAGAAAAGGCCACCCGATCGGTTGAAACATCAACCGATCGGGTGAGCCGCTTGTTGCTTTGGCCATCGGGCTTCGGGAGCTTCAACCGGGCGCAGAGGAGAGCGGGTGGCGTGACCGAGTCGTCCTTCGGAGGAATCGGCTACAGATGAACCGATCGGGTGAAGGTCACCCGATCGGTTGGAATTCAGCTCCATTTTCCCGAGAACTCTGTTGGGATGAACCGGTCGGTGAACCGGTCGGTTGACTTTGCTCCTCGCTCCAACTTCAGTCTGGGTCATGCACGCGTGCATCACCTGATCGGGTGGATGTGTCCAACCGATCGGGTAGGGGCTGAAAAGTGGCAATCTTGGTCGTTTGACCCCCTGGATCACGCGTGACTCCTCCCGTTGCTCCGGGGACTCATAATATCGCCGTTTATATCCCAAATGCTAGAAATTCCTGCAAAATACCAAAAACAAGGAAAAGTGAAAGAAAACAAGAAAACACGAGAAAACGAATACAAGACGACGGTAAATAACGGAAAAACGCGAAAGAAAACGTGCGCAAATATATGAAATATAAACGCACGTCAAAATCCCCCAAGCTGAACTCTTCCTCGTCCTCGAGGAAGACGAGCGAGAGTAGGAGCTCGGAGAGGAAAAATAGAGAGAAAAAGAGAAAAAGAGAACTCAATATCCTAGATCCCCCGTCCGGGCCAACAAAATCAAAAACGACACACCAAGCAATCAAACGCCAAATCACATCACTAAACCAAGGAGTACGAGTCCAGACAAGTGTCGTGGGCCCACGCGGTGAAGCGCGAGTGAGTGCGGTCGTGTGCTAGCAGACGGTGTCACTATCTACGATGTGCAATAAAGCTCCATATACATGTACCCAAAGAAAGACCCAAATATCGTTTCGATTCGAATAAAGCGGTGAATATATAGCTCAAGCATGCATGAGAATAGAGCAAGAATCGAAACATATCATGCGTCATGGACTCCACAACTAGGGTTAAGGAAATCACCACACTATAGCCTATGTAATCGCTAGAAGGTCCTTATGCCAAGTGTTTTCGAAAACGATGGAGGTTGAGAAGATGTGGAGTAGAACACTCGGTGCAAATTCTCGCCTTCCCCTTATTCACGGCAAGTAGGAAAATATTCACACTGGAATTTTTTTGGTTTATGGGTATTTGTATTTTTTTCTTTTCATTTCATTTCTCATCTTTTTGGGTTTTTCTTTTCTTTTCTCCTTTTTTTGGATTTTTGGGAATTGGGATATTTACATGTGTACTCTCCCAAGTGGGAGAACGGTACACGACGAGGGGATTTGCACCAAGTAAAATAAAAATGAAATCGGATTCTAAACACTTGGACAAAGGAGATATTTCTCGCTAATCAGAGCATAGGCTAAATGGGTTATCCTAGTCCTTGTTTGTGGAATCCCGACACATGCGAAATGAAGTACCCGCTATATATATAGCATGCAGAAGCAGACAGGGAAAATAAATACCGCATATTCAAATCGAAGCATGATAATCTAGGGGTCATTCATGGACGGGTATATAAAGTAAAATCACAAAGTAGAAGCACACCAAATAGCTAGGCACGACGCATGACTCACAAAAAAGCTAAGTGGACCCACGATGCGTGAAATGTGAGAGAACTCGAAATCCTGAGGTTAGTGAATGTGATTATCGAAGCCGTGTAAGGTGTGCGTGTGATTTTCGTGGCAATTCATCATAGGGTGCATCTCTGGGAGAAAGAGATAAAAAGAAGAAAAGAAAAAGAAAAAAAAGAAAAATACGGAGAAAAACGACTCAAATAACGAAGAAAAAGAGACAAATGACGCACGAAGTGCGACTCCCCCAAGCTGAAACTTGCATTGTTCTCAATGCAATAATAGTGAATACGGGAGGGCAATGAAAATGGGGGGGAGTTACACACCGACACAAAAAATGAAAAACACGAAAAGCACACGAACGAAACTGGAAAATAAAGAAAAAGAAACATACAGAATAAAAGATATAAAACACGACAAAGGACTCAAAGACACAAACACACGACGACGACACACGAAAAAAATGCACACAAAAGTCGATTTCCCCCAAGCTGAACATGACAATGCTAGCAAAATGATATGATCAATGTGATGCAGAAATATGCTAGGGGAAAATCAGAAAAGAAAGAAATCAGAATGCAGGAGAGACAGTCTGCTCGTTCTCCTCGGAAGAGGATGAGGGGTGAAATGATAGAAGGGCACGACATGAATGGTTATTAAGATGCAAAAGCAAATCCTAGATACGCTCCCCTTGCTAATGAGAGGAGACGAGATTATTCAAATCAAGACTAGAAAGCGGTAAATTTTTACACTACTGGATTAGGATACACCTTAGCATAGGCGGATCCAAGATCTGAAGTGGGGCAGATAGCTGCTCTAACTGCTCCTTCTGTGGCTCCGCCAGAAGCGCTGTGCCACGTGTGCCAATGGACCCAAGAAATGCACCTCCAAGCATCCTTAGTAGGTAACCACCTGTGACCTACAAAGGATGAGGTGCATTAGTCCATGTCAAGAAATTATTTCCCAAAATAAATGTATCCCAGAGATAATCGTCAACATAAGATGGAAAAATAATAAAAGGGTGACGAATACTCCCTGAGAATGGGTCGCTATCCTCTGTACTATCGACGACCAAATCCTCGCTCTCCATGAGAAGTGGCTCTCCAGGTGGTGACACACCGCAGTATACCTCAAGGGAAGTAGATCTTGTGTCCTGCGAGAGATATGGTATGTCAAATATATACGAGTCTAAAGAAATAGGAAGTGAAAAGCGAGACTCAAAAGTGGAGTGAGAGTGAGTATGAAAATCTCCCTGAATAGGGGCAATATGCTCCAGTAGATGCTCAGCCGCAGAAGAAGTGGAGAGCGACGGTAAAGGTAGATGTGACTCGGGCTCTATAGAGTGGACCATCGTATCCAAGCCCTCATGCACATCCTCCTCGACGATATGCTCATGCTCCACCATCTGCCCGATGTCCTGAATGACATCCTCGTGGTTGACTACAGACCAAGGAAGAAGCAGCAACAGAGATGACAGTGGAGGTGGATGTGGAGCGGACCACTCGTATGTGGTCGTGGTGTCCTCGTCCTCACGCACATCCTCCTCGCCGGTATGCATAATCTCTGTAAACTCCTCAGTGCTCTCATAGGACTCATATGGGGTATCCAAATCAAGACAAGAAGTCTCTCCCACAGATCCTATAGAAATCACCCCATCCTCACTATCATCATCAAAAAATGCTTCGTCATCCAAGTGGTAGTGATGGAAAAATGGGGTATCGGCTTGAGATGTGTCTATGGTGGCCGATGGCATGGTGGTCTCAACTATGAAAGTGGGTATATCCTCTCCTTCATCCCCTCTCCTCGGTGTCGGCTCGGTGATTGGTACCATTAAGTTTTGTAATATTTGGCCTTGGTTAAACATGGCACTTTCAAGGAGAGACACGAGGCTTGATTCTTCTTGTGTTTGTGGAGGGGTATAAGGTTGATGAAATGGATGGGAGGTGTTTGGGCTAAGGTTGTGGGAAAATGTTTGGCCTTGGAGTGGGGGGAGGCTCTCAAGCGTAAATGGGCAATCATAATACACGTGCCCCGCCATCCCACAAGTCTCACAAACCAAAACTGGATAAGGATCGTATCCTCCCATCTGAGCATCGAAATTTGATCTCCACATGGTAATATCAAAGATACCTGGACAACAAAAATAAGAAAACTAGAGAGGAGAGTCAATAGTACAAGAGAATAACAAAAAGATAATATAATGGTGGGGGAAAAATTTCTTGGTTATTGAATATATATTTTTTTAAAAAAAAGAAAAAGAAATTTTTTTTGTTTTTATGCGTAGTCTAACGAACCCAAGCTAAGCTAATATCAAACCGAACGCCTCCCCGGCAACGACGCCAAAAACATGACCGGCGCCCCGTTTACGGTTTGGGCGCGGTGTCGTTTTACCGCAAGTGCACGGTTAGTGTAGGGTGCGAGTTTATCGAACTCAGGGAGGTGGATGGCTTGAGTGGCTACTAGCCTCGCCTAGGTTGTGTGCTAGCTACGCGGATAGTATGGGTGGAAGCGTAGAAATAAAAGAAAGAAATAAAAAAGACACGAAAAGAATCCCCGCTAACACGGGCTAGAGCATTCATGACACTAGGCATTTGACTTGACCCAGGGTGAGACATTGCCCAAAAAGGTGGTACCTAGCGTCCGTGGCCCGATATTCCGGTCGGTGCCAAGCACGCTGGGCCTACCCGATTCCGGACGGTGGGCATTCCCATGTCCATTAACACCTTCCGCAACCGGGAGCATTAAGGCCACAATGATAACTCCCAATACTTCGTCCAAGCCGTTCCCACGCGCGAGGACTCCATGTCTACACTAGGGGCGTGAGCTGTAGCTAGGGAGTCAACCGCCAAGTTTATTCCCCCTTGGCCCGACGGTCAAAGGCGGTCTTTCTCCTGCCAATGACAATGAAACACCCCCGCGTAACCCTAATGGCCAAATAGGTCAAATGTGATTTCTAGCAATACAGCGAAGCGGATCTTGACTGGACAAGCACCGGACCCCAACCCCCAACACAACTAGTGTGTTGCCGTACGAATTGGACCCAGATTGCTAGAAATTCCCATTGACACATTTCATCGAACACGTGCCATGCAACCAAACCAAATGAAACAACCCAAGCATCAATCCTACCCTAACCCGTATTAGGGTTCATCAATACTACTCTGTGATGAAAAACATATAAACAAACAACACAAAAGACATACAAACATTCATCATGAAGCAAAACAAATACAACAAACAAAAATGGAGAACAAGAGAAAGAAATACTTATCTTGAGTTTGAATCTTCAATCCAATACAAGATTTATTACAATAGAAAACCTAATCTAACCTAATCTAAAACTCCCAAGAAATGGGAGGAAAAGTTGCTGGAAAAATGGTGGAAGAAGTCTCCAAGTCGTGCCCCCAACCTCTATTTATAAAACCCTCAAAAACTCTCTTGGTTCGGGTTCAGAACTGTCAAAACAGGCCCACCCGATCGGGTGAAAACTCACCCGATCGGGTGGAATAAACAGAGAGCACGAAACTGCTGAAATTGACTTCAACCGATCGGTTGGACTCCCAACCGATCGGTTGAAGTGAAATTTCAGACAGCAGCCAATTTCAGCACATAGCTGCGCTCGGAAAATTCCAGAAAAATCTAGAAAAATCGGATTTGGGCATGCGACCTATCGTTGGAAAGATAACGACGATGCCGACGCTAGAAAAATAAGAGATCACCCAAAATCCTTCTGGAATGATAGCAGATCTTCAATGAGTGCATCAGCAGCGAGCAAAGGCGGAAGAAAAGGCCACCCGATCGGTTGAAACATCAACCGATCGGGTGAGCCGCTTGTTGCTTTGGCCATCGGGCTTCGGGAGCTTCAACCGGGCGCAGAGGAGAGCGGGTGGCGTGACCGGGTCGTCCTTCGGAGGAATCGGCTACAGATGAACCGATCGGGTGAAGGTCACCCGATCGGTTGGAATTCAGCTCCAATTTCCTGAGAACTCTGTTGGGATGAACCGGTCGGCGAACCGGTCGGTTGAATTTGCTCCTCACTCCAACTTCAGTCCGGGTCGTGCATGCGTGCATCACCCGATCGGGTGGATGTGTCCAACCGATCGGGTGGGGGCTGAAAAGTGGCAATCTTGGTCGTTTGACCCCCTGGATCACGCGTGACTCCTCCCGTTGCTCCGGGGACTCATAATATCGCCGTTTTATATCCTAAATGCTAGAAATTCCTGCAAAATACCAAAAACATGGAAAAGTGAAAGAAAACAAGAAAACACGAGAAAACGAATACAAGACGACGGTAAATAACGAAAAAACACGGAAGAAAACGTGCGCAAATATATGAAATATAAACGCACGTCAGATTCGTTGCCTGTCATGTGGTTCGAGCAACCGCTATCAAGGTACCAAATGCTGTCATTTTCCACTTGAAGATGCACCTACAAAAGAAGATGCACCATTTGGTAACCAAATTTTGGATCCACAATTGTTAGTACGATGCTTTGGAACCCATATAAAATATTCAGGATAATATTTGGCCAAGCAATCATTCATAACATGCCCACTTTTGTTGCAATAAAAACATGTAACATTGAAATGCTTATTAGTAGATGACATATGATTTTTGTGCATGCAATGGTGAAAGCTCATGTCTCTTGCAAAATTCTTTTCAATGATCTTTCTAGTTTTCTTTTTTAGGTTGTTTTTTTGAAAGCCATGACCATGTTTACTAGATTGTTCATTAAGCCCATTTATCATCTTATTAAAACTTTCTTGGGTATTTGTGAATTTCTTCAATGTCAAGCTAAGATTTTGATTTTCATTCTCAAGTTCACTAATTTTAGTCTCATATCTTTTTTCTTTTTTGCTAATTTCTAAATCGATGGCTATGTGTTTTTCTTTTATTAAATTAGACTTTTCTTTTTCAAGCTCTTCCAATTTTTCTTCTTAGCTAGCCACTTTTAGGTTCAATAATTTTATTTCAGAGTCTTTAGAGCCAAGAATGCTAATTTTCTACTTTAATTCTTTAGCTAAATTAACGTTGTCAAGCTCTAACGTAGCCAATTTTTTATTAGTATTTTCTAGCTCTAAGGTTTTTATTTCTAATTGGGTTTCATCAAAATTATCTATTATTTCCTTTTGTTCTTTCCACTTAACAAAAAGCTCATCTCTCTCTCTTGTCATGCTCCCTAGTTCCTCTTTTAATGAATCACGAACCTTTTTTTGTTTAAGAAATTTAGGACCCATTTCTTGAAGGAGTTCTACAAGAAATTCATAAGCTTCCTCCATGCTAGAAAACATATCATCACTAATATTCATTTCATCATCAAAACTTTGAACAAGAGAGCCAATTTTTACCTTTTCGTTTCCAGCCATAAAGCAAGTTCCAGTGTTGCCGTTCCAGTCATCATCCGAGGAGAGCTCCTCTGCGTCATTTTCTCCCCAAGTAGCCACCATTCCTCGCTTTGATGTCCTCTTTTCTTCATCACCAATCTTTTCCTTTCCTTTTCCTTTTAGAAGTGGACATTCTGCTTTCATGTGCCCTATCTTGTTGCATCTAAAACACCGAGGTGCAGAACTTTCTCCATCATTTTCTTCGTTTTTCTTAGTTCCCCAAATGCTTCCCGTCCTTCTTTTGTTGTTTTTCATGAATTTCACAAATTTCCTTGTGACAAGAGCCATGCTTTCATCGTCTGATTCGTTCATCTCCTCCTTGAGCATTTTGGAAACTTGTAAAGCTAAGTTCTTTTCCTTTGTTTCCTCCTTCTTAGATTTCTCTTCCTTCTTTGCTGTGCTATCATTGGCCATCTTCAATTGAACCTCATAAGCCATTAATTTTCCTATTAGCTTCTCGAAACTGATATCTGCCAAGTCATGTGCTTCTTCGATCTCCGTTCTCTTTTGAATCCAATCGCCAGATAAAGAGTATAAAATCTTTCCAACCAGATCTTCCTCTGGGATGTCCTTCCCTAAGGATTTCAAAGGATTGACGATATCTGCAAAATGAGAAAACATAGCATCAATAGACTCATTAGGTATCATAGCAAAATTTTCATATTTCTGTAATAACATTCTAATACGAGTTTTCTTAACTTCACTAGTTCCCTCATGAGTAACTTCAAGTCTCATCCAAATATCCTTAGCAGCAGAACAAGAACTAATGCGGTTAAATTCAGTTTTACTAAGACCACAATACAAGATGCTCATAGCCTTAAAGTTTAGGTTTTGTAACCGGTCATTTTCTTTTTGCTGCTCAGGAGTAGGTTTATCAAATAGTGTAAAGCCTTCACTAATTATTTTCCATAATGCCATATCGATACCTTTGATGTGTATGGACATGCGTTGTTTCCAGTAACTATAGTCCGTACCATCAAATAGAGGAGATCTGAGATACGACTGACCTTCTCTTTGATTGTGTGTGTCATATGAGTATGTGTGTGGAATTTGTGCCATAGGATCGAAATTCCACTAGACTTTGAGTCTAAAAGGAATCCCGCTCTGATACCAATTGAAAAACACCTTAGAGGGGGGGTGAATAGGGTGTGTGGCACAAATTTTAAAAACAATCACAATCACAGAGATAATCAGACACGGATATTTTTAACGGAGTGGCTCCCCGCCAAAACTCCGACCCCAAGACCTATGAGGATTTCACTCAATAAAACTGATCACACTTACGGGTAGTGATCTCACCGTACAAATATAATTCAAGAGTTAAAGCGCAGAGATAGCTTCATAGTAAAGCTATTCACAATACAATCTCACAACTAAAGCAGATTCAAATAGCTTTAATACTTCGGTGAAAAATCAGAGAGATATCACCGTGATAAATTTTTTGAGATCGTGATCACGTGGGCGCAAACGGTTCGCTGATCCGATGTCTGGATTGGAAGATATAGTCTTCGGAAGTCGGATGCGCGAATCTGAATTCTGCAGTGACGAATCTGTAGTAAAACGTCCGAACTGATTATGATCCTGTGGATTGAGCAATGGAGACTATCACCGTTGTGAAGGGCATGAAGATGTGGTCGCGTGGACGCAAACGGCTCGTCGATCCGATGTCTGGATCATGAGATATGAGCGTACGAAGTCGAATGCGCGAATCTGAAATCTGCAATGACGAATCTGTAGAAAAACGCGTGAACTTTGTATGATTCTGAGGACTAAGGAAAGGAGTCTATCACCGTTGCGAAGAGCATGAAGATGTGGTCGCGTGGGTGCGAACGGCGAGTCGATCCGACGTCTGGATCAGGAGATATGTACGTACGAATTCGACTGCGCGATAGAAATCCTCCCTTGAGATCTTCCGTTGCACAAGCCGTGAGTTTCTCTTTGCATCAGCAAGAAGAAGATGGACATGTGATTTGCTCTTCAATGTTTGGAAGTAGCTGCTGCAAAAATTAAGAGAAAGCACAAGAACAATTGCATGCGTGCCGTAATATTTTTGACAGAGGAGCCGCGCGCAAAAAATGACACACGGCCAAAAAAAAATCTCTGTGCGTTCTTTTGTTGAGGAAGAGCACAGTATGATTAATGAATAAAATATGGAAACTTGAGCACAAAAATGTTTAATGATCAAAAGAGATGGCCTTTGAAAATTTGTGCTAGCATTAAAACTCAGAAGCACCAAAAAAAAGGAAACCATTGGGTGCGTGTGTTAAAAAAATGAGAAGCACTACAAAAAGGAGAACGCTAATAACTATTATTTTTTTGTGCATGCGTTCCATTTCATGTTTTTGTGTTCTGTTCCTTTTTTTATAAGAATGCATCATCTAATAATTAGATGAGATCAAAAAACCATCAAACTCAAAAAGGAATGTGGAAGTTAAAAAAGTCGGCAGGCTTAAAGGAATTGTGTTTGAAGATACCGCATGTTAAAAAAATTCGTCAGTTAAAATAATTTGAACTATGCGGCCGTAAGGATTTTTTGTGTATGATCCTTATTATCTTTTTTCTTTGAAAAATGTTGTTGCATCAAAAAGATTTTGTGATTGAAGATACCGCCTGTTTTGGATGAGAACATGGAGTTTGAATTCAAGTAGAAAATCCCTTGAATATCTAATCCAAAACTTCATCTTAATTGTTGATAATGTAAGACTGTTTCCTTTTTGCACCATTGTCCTCATATACTCTTCCTCTTGCAAATAAAATTTATTTTGCGCTTTGCTCCCTGTAATCACTTAATGAAGTACATTAGTCGCACGATTTGTTTTTCATCATCAAAATTAAATCGTACGACCTAGTTAGTAGACTAACTAAGCCAACACCTTGAAGCGTTCATTACGGCTTACAACAATGGATGGATAAGGGGAAGTGTTATAAACGGGCTTTTGGAGGCCCAACCCGTTATTGGGTATCCACCCATTATGTAACCCTACTTCTAAAAATACATGGCTACGAGGTTCTGTAGCCGCCAAGTTTACAACAATTTGGATTTATTTAGACCCACCAAGGTTGCTTGTTTAGGTGGTATGCATTATTGCTTCGTCATTTTCGATGATTTTTCACAATTCACTTGGGTGTATTTCTTGAAACACAAACATGAGACTTTCAATGTTTTCAAAATATTTTGTAAAAATGTTGAAAACGAAAAAGGTTTTTCTATAGCCAAAGTTTGGAGTGATCATGGTGGTGAGTTTGTAAATGCTAGCTTTGATTATATTTGTGTTTCACAAGGTTATTCACATTATTTTTTCGCCACGAGGACACTACAACAAAATAGGGTAGTTGAGAGGAAAAACCGTACTTTGCAAGAAATGGCTAAGACATTGATTCATGATTATGAATTGCTATTATATTTTTGGGCCGAACCCATACATACATCTTGCTACATTTTGAATTGTGTGTCAATAGGACCCATTTTGAAGAAAACACCATATGAGCTTTATAGAAAGTTGACTCCCAACTTACCACATCTTAAACCATTTGGATGCAAATGTTATATTTTAAAAGTAGGCGATAATTTTAAAAGCAACGTTAAATTTGATGCCAAATCCGTTGAGGGTATTTTTGTTGGGTACTCTCCACATAGCAAATCTTAAAGAGTATTCAACAAAAAGACCCTCACTATCCAAGAAATCGTGCATGTTAAATTTGATGAGAAAAGTGCTATTAACCAATCTTTTAGTGCTGCAGAATCTCTTGGAATTGTAGATGAAATTGAAGGCTTGGAGCTGAACACTAGCAATTTCGATGAGCAAAGGGATAACAATGACAATGCACCAAGAGAGGAAGAGGAAGATACTACATCATCACAAGATCTCCCTAAGGATTGGAGGTTTAAGAAGTATCATCATAAGGACCAAATTCTTGGAGACACAACGAAAGGTATGCGCACTAGAAGTTGCTTTAATTTGATGGTTAACGTTCTTTTATATCTTTTTTAGAACCTAAGAATGTGGATTGTTCTTTGGAAGATTCTTATTGGATTATGGCAATGCAGGAGAAATTGTCTGGGAACTTGTTTCCAAACCCAAACACCAAACAATCATTGGTACTAAATGTGCATTTAGAAACAAACTTGATGGGGCAATGTTATTCGAAATAAAGCTAGATTAGTTGCCCAAGGATACAACAAGAGGAAGGGATTGACTTTGATGAAACGTTTGCTCTTCGTCGCAAGATTGGAAGCAATTTGGATGCTTTTAGTGTTCGCTAATTTCATGAAATTTAAACTCAACCAGATGGATGTCAAGATTGCTTTCTTGAATGTGGTTTTATCAGCGGAAGTATATGTCAAACAACCTCCTAGGTTTGAAGACTCCAATCATCCGGCTTATGTTTTCAAGCTTAAACTTGCTTTATATGGGCTCAAACAAGCTTCTAGAGCTTGGTATGAGCGACTAAGTAAATTTTTTTCTTGAGAACAATTTTTCCATGGGAAATGGGGATAAAACCTTATTTGTTAAACATCAAAATAAAGATCTATTAATAGTGCTAATTTATGTTGATGATATTGTTTTTGGTGCTACTAACAACTCTCTTTGTGATGAATTTGCCAAGTGTATGTCTAGGGAATTTGAGATGAGCTTGATGGGTGAACTCACATTTATGCTTTGATTGTAAATCAAACAATGTGAGAATGCAATTTTCATCAACAAAGAAAAATTTACAAGGGAATTGGTCAGAAATTCGGCCTTGACAATGCGAAGGAGTGCTCTACTCCCATGTCAATAACAGCAAATGTAGATAAGGATGAAAAAGGAAAGAAGGTGGAAGAGCACATGTACCGAGGTATGATAGGTAACCTATTACATTTGACATCTAGTAGGCCCGGTATAAAGTTTAGTGTGTGTTTATGTGCTTGGTTTCAATCATGTCATAGAGAATCACATCTATCTTTAGTAAACCGAATTATTCAATATGTTAATGGTACCCTTGCTCCTCATCTTTTGAGCTTGTTGGATATTGTGATGCAGATTTTGCGGAAGTAGGACCGATCGTAAGAGTACTTCAGGCACTTCCATCTATTAAGTATGTCTCTAGTTTCTTGGGTTTTTCATAAGCAAAACTCCATAGCATTGAGTACAATCAAAGCCAAATATGTTTCAGCGAGTTGTTGTTATGACAAGCACTTAGAGATTACGGTCTTACTTTTCAACCAATAACCATTTGGTACGATAACAAGAGCGCCATAGACTTATCTAAAAATCCAGTCCTACACTCTAGGACTAAGCATATCGATATTCGTCACCACTTTCTTCGCGATCATGTTGATAAGAAAGATATCTCCAGACTAGTTGATACCGAAAAACAATTAGCGGACATCTTCACCAAACCCTTAAATCGAAATCAATTTTGCTTTATTCGAATGGAATTGGGGATCATTTCACTAATTGAGCACTAACACAATTATCCCTGCACATACACATGCCTAAACGTTGTATATAGCCTTTACACATTGATTATACTTCAAGCCATTATAGGCTAATTCCCATATTGTATGTGCATGCGTCATCGTCATTAATATTCTTAAATAATGTTAAGCATTTGATTTGAACTTTTTTAGATATCCTAGACAGATTAAAAATGATCTTGATAATTGTCTCATTTGTATGCACATTTCCCATGCTTGAATTATGAATAATCTAGTAAAATTTGTTAGCATGCCAGGTCGCTTGATTTTATCTAGTTGATTGAGTTATATAATTTATGGAAACATATGGATGATATTTAAACTCATATGAAATTAAAATATCGATTGTCTCTATACTTATGGGTAACATAAATCACCTTGGACAAATTGAGTAATAGGAGCCGAATATGTCGATGCCTGCATGCGTCACTTTTCCAAGGCACTAACATAGCAAGAAAGAATAAAATGAGTAATGTAAACAAAAAGAAAAAAGTGTATTGGGAAAAGAGAAAAGATAGTAAGATAATATACAATGTATGCCAATTTCTTTTGATACAGATGGTTAGTAACCAGATTTTGGGAATTTGTTGAGCAATGCGTGTGACATAGGGTAGCTAAAGTAACCACTTAAAACTGACCATTAGCCACGAACAAACTGACCATTAGCCACAGACCATCTGCCATGAACAGATTCTATGGCAAATGTTTAGTCATTGTCCACGGAACTGTCTGTGACAGATGTTCCATGGCAGATGACTAACATCCGCCACAGACTATTCTGTGGCAGATAATTGCCATCCACCACTAAAATTTGGTGATAGATTCATATCCGCCACGGATCTGTACGCGGAATTTTCCCCAAAGTAGGCAGGTGAGCACGGGCTTTTATTTCTGCTTGCCTGTGCTCTCGTTGACCCTTTATCTCCTCTCTCTTTCTATCTGGCGACTTGGCAACCGGTGAAGACAAGGTCTCTCTCTCTCTCTCTCTCTCTCTCTCTCTCTCTCTCTCTCTCTCTCTCTCTCTCTCTCTCTCTCTCTCTCTCTCTCTCTCTCTCTCTCTCTCTCTCTGTGTGTCTCTGTGTGTGTGTGTGTGTGTGTGTGTGTGTGTGTGGCCGCTCGGCAACCAGTGACTACAAGGTCTCCCCCTCCATCTCTCTCTCTCTCTCAGACGCCCTCATATCGCTCGATGATGACCACTACGACCGGCCATGAATCTGTCTTGCATCGGCAACTCGACCTCCACCATGAGAAGATTAAGCCCTAAAATTTGTATACCCCCATTTTTATCAGATTTTATGAATTTTTGCATGTTTGCACATCAACTGTTTGATGAAATTCCCCATAGAGGCAAATGTTTGATCTGGCATGAATTTAGTGGTAATTGTTAGCCACTTATTGTGAATGTTTGCCAAAGTTGAAAGCCAGACCTCAGGTTATAAGCATATGTCATTACTCTATGCCATTGGTACAAGAAAATAAGAAATCAATCATTTTCATGGTGCCTAGCAAGGAACCACATCAACTAAAATGTTAGTTTCACCCAACAAATTGCCGCGCACGCGCGTGTGGGTGGGGATGGTAGTCTGGTGCCTTACCACAATAGCGAAAAGGGGAGTTGTTGGCGATGGTTGCTATCACATTGCAAGGATCTTATGCAGTTCACAAGGGCGATAGAAGAAAGTAGCAATTAATTTTTTGCAGAATTCAAACATTTTGGAGTTTTGACTTGGCCTACAAGGTATGCCTCAATTTAATTAAACTAATTAGTATATTAGTCATCTGCCACGTTAATTCATCAGTCTATGATAGCCAGCTAGTTAGATATTCTATCTTTTCATCCGTTTACAAACCATAGAGCTTTGATCACAATATGAAGAAGATATGTTTTGGTATGTTCACTGCCACACTCCTATGTGAAAAAATGTATGTATTTGTACTTCTGCAATCAAAGCATGATCAGATTGTATATAGATTGTTTTTTGGCACCAAAATGATGTATAACTGTCGTAAAATAAACTTTGTTCAGATCTTCAGACATGCTATATGTTAGGTCATTTATTTTGTCATTAGTGGCACAATGGGTCTTCTGGTGATGTTGGTTAATATGTCATATATTATGTTGAATATAATGTTCAACATTTGAGATCAGGTTTTGAAGTGGTTACATGACGCTGATTGTATTGCAGTTATTAAAGATAAGACGATGTCTTGGTTGTTGACTGTAGCCGTCAAAGTTGTTGGGAGTGCTTCACAACTAAAGAACTGCTGCAGTGTCTGTTTGGATTGCGTTTCAATATTCTGTTAGAGGCGGCTATTGAAGAATGTTGGTTTTCGCTCAAATATTCTGTTATTACTGTTTGTGGCAGTTGAGGCAAAAACAACCACTTTTCCTAGCCTGGCTTTGCTAGTTGCGAACGGCCAATCTTCTGAGATTTGATTGCGTGTACCTTCTTTACCAACTCAATATTTGAGGGGGAGGTTTTTACTTAAGAAGAAAGGCGCGGGTTACTACTGGAACTTGAGCTTTTGCGAAAGCTACAAGGAACTCCGGGAGGAGGCTGACTACTACAGAGGTAGGGGATCAAGGGAGTTGATCTTTGTCAGTTTTGTAAGGGGATCTTGCATGCAAGGGGAGCTTGCGCAAATTACTCTATGGGGTTGATTGAGATCACCTCTAGTGGTTTGTATTGAGGGGGAGTTTGTTCCCCTTAATATCACGTAGTATTGGTGACTACAATTATCAATAATTAGTGGAGTAATTTGATTTTCTGGGCGAGGCCCTGTAGATGTAGGTGTGCGCACCGAACTGCGTTACCAATGTCTTTGTGTCATCTTGTGTTCTCTATTGTTTCTATGTGTTTAATTGTTTATGCTTGCATACTAAACTTCAATTGGTAGCAGATCAGGTCACCCGTGTTACTTTGTTTGTCAAAGTGGGCGTGATTCTACTGTTGAGTACGTCATGCATGAATACGAAGGAAGGAGCTTCTGAGACCCGGCCTTTGCTGCTCACTGATACTAACTACACATACTGGAAGTCTCAGATGCGTGCGTTTATAAAGTCTCTTGATGAGAAGGCTTGGGTGGCAACTATAGAAGGATGGACTCCTCCAATTGAAGATGACAAAGAAGGAAATGAATACCTTAAGACGGCTAAAGACTGGATTCCCGAAGAAGAACATGCGGCACTGGGAAATTCGAAGGCTGTGAATGCTATCTTTACTGCTGTAGATGAAGAGCAGTTCAAGTTAAACTCTACATATGAGTATGCAAAGGAAGCGTGGGACATTCTTCAAAATATTCATGAAGGGACAAGTACTGTAAGAGCTTCTAAACTTCAAATACTCGCCTCTCAATTTGAAAATCTTAGAATGAACGATGATGAATCTGTGGCTGAATTCAATGGAAGATTACGTGATATAGCTAATCAGGCATTTCAATTGGGGAAGAAGTACTCCCAAAAGAAGTTAGTAGAGAAAACTCTGAGATCTCTACCTGAAAAATTTTCGTCAAAGATTGCAGCTATTGAAGAGGTGAGGAACACATCCAATATGAGATTGGATGAACTGATGGGGTCTCTTCAGACCTACGAAATGAATTTGAAGCAAAATAAAAGGGAAAAAGGAGTGTCCCTAAAGGTGGAAGCTACTGAAGTATCAAAAACAGTAAATGACACTGAACTTGAAGATGACATCGCCTTGTTAACTAAAAACTTTAGCAAGATGATGAGGAAGGTCAGTAATTGGGGCCAAAATTTCAGAACTGTCAACACGTAATTGCGTCCAAGTTGTCACACTGCAGGAAAGGGTGTCAGCTGCCCTATACAGAAGTATGAATCTAAGAGTAAAGGCAAGTGAATACAGTGCAAAGAGTGTGAAGGTTTTGGTCATATACAAGCCGAATGTGCAAATACTCTTCAGAAACAAAAATAAAAATCTCTAGCCAGTTCCTGCAGTGATGAGGAGTCCGAAGGTAGTGCTGGAGATGAGGATATCATCAGCAATTACGTTGCGTTTACTGCCATTCTGAATGATCAATCCGATTGTGACATCTCTAGTCATGTTGGACCAAGTGTTGCCACAACTTGTACAACATTGGAGAATAAACTTGGAAATGTCAAGAAGAATGTTATAACTTATAGTCCAACATCTGACAGTGAATCTAGTTCAGATGTGGGTGACGATGTGGAAGTTGATGAAGTTTATATTCGGTCTGCTTAACAAACTATGTTCACAAATTGGATGAAGATTTGTGAGATCAATAAATCATTAAAGAAAGAAAATCTCAGACTGAAAGGAGAAAAGGATGAGGTTAATGCTCAACTATTAAAGACCGAGCTCAATTTCAGAAATCTCGAAAGCCAACTCAGGAGAACTGTCACGCCCTGCTTCCCAAAAACGTGGAGGCGAGACGTGAGAAGGTCCGCTCAGACTTGAAGCTACAAAGCTGCAAGTCCGATAAGCGTCAATCAAAATTTAAACTGCAGGTCCTTACAACGCGAAACGAAACAAAGATAATAATAAGGAAATAAGAAAAAAGATAAATCTCAGAATATCCATAATAATAAATTTCAACATCGCAGAAAAGCCACCAGGCTAAAAGAAAAGAGTCTAAAAGAGGCCCCAGCATGGCCAACAAAAGTACAAAGTACAAAAGCAAAGTAATGGTGCTACGCACCGACAACTAATAGCAACCTAAAGAAAAGCAACTCCAAATCAGTCTCGAAGACTGGTCTCCGGTGTTCACCAACTCCTCGTCAAAAGTAGGCTCTGGCTCAGCGTCAGCAAACACCTCGTCCTCAGCTACGGTCTCTGGCTCAGGGTCTAACATGTGACACCCAAAAGAGCAAGGGGCACATGTCAGCAAGTCTACAAGAGACTTGTGCAAGGAAACTGAAAGTAGGTAAAACAACCGAGCAGTTCTAGCATGATGCAATGACATGGCAGGTATAGCATGAGTGCAACAAGTAAAGTAAAGTACGAGCATGGCATTTAAACATGGCATGGATGACAAGTTTTACATGAATCATTCACAAAGACAAGTACAAGTCAAGTAAGCACGTCGTGCACAGAGATTACGCCTTTTGGCTAGAGTGGCTGCGTGGGCCAACTCCTAAGCTCAAGTGATCGCTTATCCCTACCCCTCCACGTGTATCGGGCATTGGCTTTTGACCAACACATGAGGCCCGCTTCTGGATCACGAGCTAGGAAGTGTTTTTCATGATGGCATAGGGGTGCACCTAGCCGGACAAGGAAGTACAAGTAGTGTAGCGTGTGCTACGAATGCAACAATCAACTTGGATGACATGTAAGATGCAATGCATGGCAGTTAAAAGTGCGTACAGTTAATGAATTTAAACGTGACAGATATCAATGCATGCATGACATGGAAGGGAGGCGGATCTAGCTTCGTTGTCAAGCTAGATCATAAAATTGCGTCTAGACAGCTATCATTTCACTGTCTAGTCTCTTTTACGCTAAAAACAAGGAAGTGGCCTAAAAACATGGCCCTACACAAGAGTTGGCAAGTTTCACTTGCCTGTAAGTACAACGTCTGAGAACACCGTCCAACGAGTCCAAAGTCACAATTATCCTACGTGCACAAGTCCACCGGCCTACATCCGTTTTATTTATCTTGATTAGTGAATTCTAAAACATTTAAAATACTTTAAAGACATTGATTTTAGTCTTGATTAACAGGCAATGGGTTGGGGGTCCTAGGGGTGCAAAGCGTTACCTCAACACGACGCGAAAGCTACACTGGCGTCGGGTAGGGACGCCAGGGCTTGGAATAAAAGAACGCGCTCTAAGTCCTGATTCCAGAATAGATTCCTCGCTGGAAAGATCATAGCAGTAACCAGAGCAACGAATCCAGATTCCAAAGATAGCACGTGCGACGACGGGCTATGACGTATCACAACGTCGTACACGACAAATTGTCGGAGAGAAAGCACCTAGGTGGGGCCCACAGTAGTCCTAGGGACCAATAGGGGACCCACAATATCTCTGGAGAACTTGTGGGGCCCACGGTGGCAAGCGGTGTGGGAGTTGCGACGTTGCGACGAACGTCGCTCGGTCAGACACTAGCCGGTGCGGGAGATTGGCTCGGTCAGACACAGCGGGTGGCTGTGCAGCGCAGCGGTGCAGAGCTTGGTGCGGGGGCGGCTGTCGGTCAGTGCGGGGATTTTGGGGCTGTTTCCTCGGTTGGGCTCGTGCGACGGCTGTGCGACGTTGCGACGAAACGTCGCAAGTGAGTTTTTGGTTTTTGGAAGCGGCTAGGGTTAATTTCTTGCGAAAATAGGTCTTCCTAGGGATTGTTTATATAGTGTAGAGGGGTTGACTTGGTCTAGGGCTAATCCTAATGGGATTAGGAGTTTAAAAATATTTAAAATTCAAATCTACCTCTTCTAATCACATAGGGATTGGGTGCGGCCAAGATAGGGGCTAAGATTTGGCTCAAAAATTGTTTAAAACCTTTTAAACTTAAATAAATTTTATTTGGTCAAAAATAATTGAAAACTTGGTATTTAAAAAATATTTAAAACTTTGTAAAAAATGTAAAAGTGGTCAAATAAACTCCAAAAATTATAAAATAAATATTGGGGTGATCGAGACGACGAGAGGAAGGTAACTAAGAAGACGGATCTCAATTTTGATGTCGGACGACGAAACTAAAAATAGAAACGTCTCACGTCAAAAGTGAAAATCACAACGTCTCTTCGAATAAGATCAGATCGTGGAAAAACGACCCGAGAAATGTTGTTCCAAATTAGTGCCACAATTTAATACTCTCAGAGACGTTCACAATGACATATCACACCAAAGTGTTCACAAACAAACAAAGTCTAAAATAAATACGTGCACGGTCAAAAGCACGTGCACAAACAAAGTACAACGAAAACAGACCGTTACATCCTCCCCACCTTAGAAATGATTCCGTCCTCGGAATCAACATCAAGCACTGCTCGGGAAGAGGTGCAGGAATCGCTCTCTCATGTCATCCTCACGCTCCCAGGTGGACTCACTAGTGGAACCGTGACGCGACTGCACTCGAACCAAGTCGACGGTCTTATTCCTCAGCTGCTTCTGTCGACGATCCAGAATCTCAACTGGCTGCTGATCATAAGACAGATCCGGACGAACCGTGATCTCTGAGAAATCCACAGCATGGGATGGATCACTAACGTATCGACGTAACTGAGATACGTGAAATACGTCGTGAACTCCCTCCAGCGACGGCGGAAACGCCAAGCGATAAGCCACAGCTCCAACTCTCTCTAGGACATCAAACGGCCCAATGTACCTCGGACTCAGCTTGCCTCTCTTCACAAATCGAATAACTCCGCGGTTCGGAGAAATCTTTAGAAAGACATGATCTCCAAGCTGAAACTCCAAAGGCCTCTGTTTAGCATCGGCCCAATGCTTGAAACGGTCCTGCACAATCCTCAGCTTCTCCCGGATGTTCCTCACAACATCCACGGCCTACACAATCATCTCCGGTCCTAACAGCTCCTGATCTCCAATGTCATCCCAGCTCAGTGGCGATCGACATTTCTTCCCATATAACGCAGTGAAAGGCGTCATTCCAATACTCGCCTGGTAGCTGTTATTGTAGGCAAACTCAACGTGATGGAGGTGATCCTCCCAAGATCCCTTGAAGTCCAACATGCACGCTCTCAGCATGTCCTCTAAAATCTGAATCGTCCTCTTGGACTGGCCATCCGTCTGCGGGTGGTACGCCGTGATGAAACTCAGACGTACCCAAGCTCTTCTACAGACTCTGCCAAAACTGAGATGTGAATCTCGTGTCTCTGTCCGACACGATACTCACGGGGACTCTGTGAAGTCGTACGATCTCCTGCACGATTCACGTTACATCACTATCTAAACTAGGAAGGGGAAATAAAAACGGAGAGTAAAATAATTTACCTCCATTTATCTCCTCGCTAGCGTCTCAGTAGACTGTCCTACTCGGAAGGGAATAAAGTGCGCGGATTTGGTCAATCGGTCTACGATCACCCAAATCGCGTCATTATGCTTCGGACTCCGAGGTAGTCCAGTCACGAAATCCATATTGATGTGCTGCCACTTCCACTCCGGAATCGAACGCGGTTGCAGCAACCCTGCCATACGCTGATGCTCCGCCTTTACTTGTTGGCAAACCAAACACTTGGCTACACTCCGAGCCACACTCCTCTTCATACCATGCCACCAAAAGTTCAGGCGAAGATCCTTGTACATCTTGGTGCCACCAGGATGTACAGAATACGGCGAACTGTGTGCCTCCACCAATAATTCCTCTCTGATATCTCCAGCTGGTACACACAACCTGGCTCCAAATCTCAACGAACCATCCTCTTGAATCAAAAAGTCAGTCCGTAGACCGGCTTCCACCTGCTCCTGAATCTTCACCAGCTTAGCATCTCCAACCTGTCCAGCCTTGATCCTATCCACGATCGTCGACTGTATCTGCATGCTCATCAACGAAGAAGTCTCTCCAGGAAGAATAATCTCGATACCAGTCTCGCAAAAATCCTGCTGCAATCTCCACTGCGAGGTCAACATCATCACCGCTGGGAGTCTGCTCAGCGCATCCGGAACCACATTCACCTTGCCAGGGTGATACTGCAAATCGATCTCATAATCTGCCATGAGCTCTAACCATCGACACTGTCGCATGTTGAGCTCCTTCTGCGTGAAGATATACTTCAAGCTTTTGTGATCGGTGAAGATCTTCACCTTCTCACTCAGCAAGAGGTGCCTCCAAATCTTCAGCCCAAACACGACTACAGCCAACTCCAAATCATGCGTCGGGTAATTCTTCTCATGAGCCTTAAGCTGACGAGAAGCATACGCAACCACATACCCATGCTGATGCAACATACATCCAAGACCTTTGCCAGAAGCATCGCAAAAGATCTCGAATCCTCCACTCCGATCAGGCACAGCAAGTACAGGGGCAGTCGTCAATCTCTCCTTCAGAATATCAAAAGCCTTCTCGCAATCATCAGACCAAACATATGGTACATCCTTTTGCGTCAGTCTGGTCATCGGCTCAGCAATCCGGGGAAAGTCCTTAATGAAACGTCGATAATAACCTATCCCAAGGAAACTCCAGATCTCAGACGCTGACTGTGGAACAGGCCACTCTCTGATAGCCATGATCTTCTCGGGATCCACCGAAATTCCATCACCTGACACCACATGCCCGAGAAAAGCAACTCTATCCAGCCAAAACTCGCACTTGGAATACTTAGCATACAAATGATGCATCCTTAATATCTCCAACAATGTCCTCAAGTGCGATGCATGCTCTTCCTCCGACTTTGAATAGATCAGAATGTCGTCAATAAAGATAACGATAAACTTGTCTAGAAAGTCGTAGAAGATCAGATTCATCAGGTTCATAAAAACTGCGGGTGCGTTGGTTACACCGAAAGGCATAACCACGACTCGTAGTGACCATACTTTGTCCTGAACGCTGTCTTCGGGATATCTTCCTTCTTAACTTTGAGCTGATGATAACCACTCCTCAGATCCAACTTAGAGAACACCCTCGATCCACCAAGCTGATCGAAAATGTCATCAATACGAGGCAATGGATATTTATTCTTGATGGTCACAACATTCAGCTCCCTGTAGTCCACGCACATGCGACGCGAACCATCCTTCTTCTTCACTAGCAGAACCGGTGCTCCCCACGGAGACACACTGGGATTGATGTAACCCTTCTGCAAAAGCTCATCCAGCTGCCTACGCAACTCCTCCAACTCTGCTGGAGCCATACGATACGGCGCCTTCGAAATAGGCTGCGCCCCGGAATAAGATCGATCAAAAACTCGAGAGCTCGATCGGGCGACAGTCCAGACATCTCCTCGGGGAAGACGTCGTCGAATTCACATACCACAGCTGGTCTATCCTGCTCCATATGCATAGCAACAATCTCCCCCGGTCTGGCCCGAAACCTGACAGGGCCAAGCGAACTGCTACCTCGACTGAACTCAAACACTGGATGTCCTGGGATCTCGAACACACCTTCTTCCTCGGACAATCGATTGTAGCATAGAAACTCGCAAGCCAATCCATTCCAAGCACTGCATCGTAGTTGATGATGTGGTGGATGATAAAATCAGCGTAAAGCTCATGTCCACAGACAACCAAAGGGCAAGAATTGCCCCCAAGATGCACCGAGATCACGCCATTTCCTGTAACGATGTTCCAACTCTTAGGAAGAGGGGAAGTCGTTAAGGAATGCTTCTCCACGAAGCTCTAAGAAATAATACACATCGATGCACCAGAGTCAAAGAGGACTCGTGTAGGAAATGTGCAAACCAAGATCACACCTAACAAACAGTCTATCAATCAAACCCTATTCTAACAAACAATCATTATGCAAGCAAACAAACATAATCTAACAACCAAAATTAACTAAGGAAGGAAACAACTAGATTGAGAGTTAACTGCGATAACCTCATCCACAGCCTCACTCTCCACTGTCGTCATCAGATAAGCCTGCCTCCTCAGCTGCATAGCTTGCTGAAAAGCCTGCCTCTGTGGAGCGAGGGCTGCTCCATGTCCTGTAGGTACAGGTGCTCTCTGCTGCAACGGCTGTGCTACAACTGGTTCCTTCCAAGGCTGCTTCGACTTCGGGCACTCCTTCATAGCATGAGTAGGATCTCCACAAATCAGACATTGTCCCAACATCCTCCTCCACTGCTCCTTGACATGCCCGGCCTTGCCACAGAAATAGCAAGTTTTCTGAGGAGGCCCACCTGGCCTCTTGAACTTCACTGGCTTATTAGGCTTGATCCCAGGCCTAACCACTCCTCTGACCTGCTCCATGGGCCTCTTCCCAGCTCCAGAAATCTATCCTCTCTTCTGCCTCGCAATCAGCTCCTGTCTCCGAGCAGCTACCAGTAACTTCTGATATAACTCCATATCCGTCGTAGACATCAGGCTCTGCAAGTCTAGGGAAAGGCCCTGCAGAAACCTCTGAGCTTTCTCCTCAGCATCCTACACCATCTTCGGTGCGAAGCGACTCAGCCTGGTGAACTCCTGGTGGTACTGGTCCACCGTCATATTTCCCTGCTTCAGCTCAATGAAGCGCTGCAACATCTCCCTCCTGGCAGCCTTCAGAAAGTACTCCTCATCGAACCTAGACTTGAAAGTAGCCCAAGGTATAAGGCTCACCAACAGCTCCTCCTCTGCATCCCACCAGTTGCGGGCATTATCCTTGAGCTGCTTCTTCACCAAATCAACCCATCCAGCCGGTTTGACCTTCGACATCTTCAGATTATCCTCAGTATTTCTGATCCACTCCTCTGCAGCCAACGGTCCTTCAGATCCATCAAAGTAAGTTGGGCCCAGCTCCCGAAACTGCTTCGCTCCCGGCTCGAAGCGAGGAGCACTCTGGGTATTCTAGAGCATGCCATGCTGCACCTGCATCATCTGATGCATCATCCTCATGATCTCAGAATTGGTGGACACTCTATCCGGCTCCTCAGCACGATTGGGCCCACTACCAGATCGGGTCTGACGTCGTCCAACCATCTAATGACATAGAAAACAAACAAACAAATTAGACTCAAAGCTTAATGACTTGGATGTTGCAATTTATTTAATGGACATTCCGTTATTATCGTTGTTCCGTTAGTTCGCAATTACAAGATAGGACCTGCATGGGCCACTAACAAAACCTGTCACGTCCTGCTTCCCAAAAACGTGGAGGCAAGACGTGAGAAGGTCCGCTCAGACTTGAAGCTACAAAGCTGCAAGTCCGATAAGCGTCAATCAAAATTTAAACTGCAGGTCTTTGCAACGCGAAATGAAACAAAGATAATAATAAGGAAATGAGACAAATGATAAATCTCAGAATATCCATAATAATAAATTCCAACATCGCAGAAAAGCCACCAGGCTAAAAGAAAAGAGTCTAAAAGAGGCCCCAGCATGACCAACAAAAGTACAAAGTACAAAAGCAAAGTAATGGTGCTACGCACCGACAACTAACAGCAACCTAAAGAAAAGCAACTCCAAATTAGTCTCTAAGACTGGTCTCCGGTGTCCACCAACTCCTCGTCAAAAGTAGGCTCTGGCTCAGCGTCAGTAAACACCTCGTCCTCAGCTACGGTCTCTGGTTCAGGGTCTAACATGTGACACCCAAAAGAGCAAGGGGCATATGTCAGCAAGTCTACAAGAGACTTGTGCAAGGAAACTGAAAGTAGGTAAAACAACCTAGCAGTTCTAGCATGATGCAATGACATGGCAGGTATAGCATGAGTGCAACAAGTAAAGTAAAGTACGAGCATGGCATTTAAACATGGCATGGATGACAAGTTTTACATGAATCATTCACAAAGACAAGTACAAGTCAAGTAAGCACATCGTGCATAGAGATTACGCCTTTTGGATAGAGTGGCTGCGCGGGCCAACTCCTAAGCTCAAGTGATCGCTTATCCCTACCCCTCCACGTGTATCGGGCATTGGCTTTTGACCAACACATGAGGCCCGCTTCTGGATCACGAGCCAGGAAGTGTTTTTCATGATGGCATAGGGGTGCACCTAGCCGGACAAGGAAGTACAAGTAGCGTAGCGTATGCTACGAATGCAACAATCAACTTGGATGACATGTAAGATGCAATGCATGGCAGTTAAAAGTGCGTACAGTTAAGGAATTTAAACGTGACAGATATCAATGCATGCATGACATAGCAGGGAGGCGGATCTAGCTTCGTTGTCAAGCTATATCCTAAAATTGCGTCTAGACAGCTATCATTTCACTGTCTAGTCTCTTTTACGCTAAAAACAAGGAAGTGGCCTGAAAACATGGCCCTACACAAGAGTTGGCAAGTTTCACTTGCCTGCAAGTACAAAGTCTGAGAACACCGTCCAACGAGTCCAAAGTCACAATTATCCTACGTGCACAAGTCCACCGGCCTACATCCGTTTTATTTATCTTGATTAGTGAATTCTAAAACATTTAAAACACTTTAAAAACATTGATTTTAGTCTTGATTAACAGGCAATGGGTTGGTGGTCCTAGGGGTGCAAAGCGTTACCTCAACACGACGCGAAAGCTACACTGGCGTCGGGTAACGACGCCAGGGGTTGGAATAAAAGAACGCGCTCCAAGTCCTGATTCCAGAATAGATTCCTCGCTAGAAAGATCAGAGCAGCAACCGGAGCAACGAATCCAGATTTCAAAGCTAGCACGTGCGATGAGGGGCTATGACGTATCGCAACGTCGTACGCGGCAAATCGTCGGAGAGAAAGCACCTAGGTGGGGCCCACAGTAGTCCTAGGGACCAATAGGGACCCACAATACCTCTGAAGAACTTGGGGGGCCCACGGTGGCAAGCGGTGCGGGAGTTGCGACGTTACGACGAACGTCGCTCGGTCAGACACTAGTCGGTGCGGGAGATTGGCTCGGTCAGACACAGCGGGCAGCTGTGCAGCGCAGCGGTGTGGAGCTTGGTGCGGGGGCGGCTGTCAGTCGGTGCGGGGATTTTGGGGATGTTTCCTCGGTCGGGCTCGTGCGACGGCTGTGCGACGTTGCGACGAAACGTCGCAAGTGAGTTTTTGGGTTTTGGAAGCGGCTAGGGTTAATTTCTTGCGAAAATAGGTCTTCCTAGGGATTGTTTATATAGTGTAGAGGGGTTGACTTGGTCTAGGGCTAATCCTAATGGGATTAGGAGTTTAAAAATATTTAAAATTCAAATCTACCTCTTCTAATCACATAAGGATTGGGTGCGGCCAAGATAGGGGCTATGATTTGGCTCAAAATTGTTTAAAATATTTTAAACTTAAATAAATTTTATTTGGTCGAAAATAATTGAAAACTTGGTATTTAAAAAATATTTAAAACTTTGTAAAAAATGTAAAAGTGGTCAAATAAACTCCAAAAATTATAAAATAAATATTGGGGTGATCGGGACGACGAGAGGATGGTAACTAAGAAGACGGATCTCAATTTCGATGTCGAACGACGAAACTAAAAATAGAAACGTCTCACGTCAAAAGTGAAAATCACAACGTCTCTTCGAATAAGATCAAATCGTGAAAAAACGACCCGAGAAACGTCGTTCCAAATTAGTGCCACAATTTAATACTTTCAGAGACGTTCACAACGACATATCAAACCAAAGTGTTCACAAACAAACAAAGTCTAAAACAAATACGTGCAAGGTCAAAAGCACGTGCACGAACAAAGTACAACGAAAACAGACCGTTACAAGAACTCTTCTTAGAGCCAAGAAGGTAGAAAGCATCCTCAACAAGTGGAACTCCAGAAAGGCAAAGCTCGATGACATACTGATCATGGAGAAAGTTTCTGGAGATCGTACAGGTGTAGGGTACAATAGAGGAGGCTACCTTCACACTTCCAAGGAAAGACATGTTCACATTACAGAAGGTCAGAAGAAGAAGATGCACTTCAAGTAAGGTGGTCAGAAGGAGGAACAGAAGAGGAGTACTACATCCAGGCATTCTGTGTGTAATTACTGTCAGCTTAAAGGTCACTCTGACATGAATTGTTTTAGTCATATAAGACACCCGCGTGAAGGAAGAGTCACAGGACATTCCGAGAAAAGGTTCATGAAAAAGTGGGTTAGGAAATCTGAAATTCTCAGTTTGGTTTCCTACACCTCTATGGTTGCTTTTTCGAAAAACATGTGGTACTTAGACAATGGATGTTCCCGGCACATGACAGGAAATCGAAGTCTTCTCACTGAATATACTGTGGGAAATAAAGGGCATGTTACCTTTGGTGATGGTCAAGAGCTGAAGATGACTGGATTTGTTACTCTGAAGGATGTGATGCATGTAGAAGACTTGAAGGCTAATCTGATTAGCATAAGCCAACTGTGCAACCAAGGTCTGTTCGTTCAGTCTACCAAAAACAAGTGGGTGGTTCTCAATGAAGCAAGGACCTGCATCCTGACTGGGAAAAGATCTACAGACAACTGCTATTTACTTCAGGAAGCGAACAGTTGTCTAAATGTAAGTGTTGATGTCTCTGAACAGTGGCACCAAAAGCTAGGGCATCTCAACTACAACACATGAATAGAGATATCCAGAGTGGGAGAGGTTCGAGGGATACCTGTCATAAACAAGAGAAGAGAAGGTGTTTGTGGTCCTTGTCAACTGGGAAAACAAAAGAAGACTAGCCATAGACAACTTCAGACCATCACCACATTTAAGAACATGGAGCTGCTACACATGGATCTGATCGGACCCATAACAGAAGTCAGCGTGGGAGGTAAGAAATACATCTATGTTTGCGTTGATGATTTCTCACGCTTTACTTGGGTAGATTTTCTCAAGGAGAAGTCAGACGCATTTGACGCATTCAAGAAGCTATGCACCTGTCTTCAGACTGAGAAAGGAGACACCATTGGAAAGATTACCAGAATTCGGAGTGACCACGGCAAGGAGTTTGAGAATCATTTCTTTGCTGACTTTTGTGAAGCGCCTGGAGTCGGTCACGAGTTTTCAGCTCTTAAGACTCCTCAACAGAATGGAGTTGTTGAAAGGAAAAATCATACTCTACAAGATATGGCTCGTGTGATGCTGAATGCCAAGAAGGTCAGTACTAAATGGTGGGCAGAGGCTGTCAACACTGCATGCTACACCATAAATAGAGTGTATCTAAGACCCAGAATGGAGAAAACTCCTTATGAGATCTGGAAAGGTAAGAAACCCAATGTATCTTACTTTCATGTCTTTGGAAGCAAATGTTACGTTTTGCAGGATCGGACTCCTAAAGGAAAGTTTGATGCTAAGAGTAATAGAGGGATATTCCTTGGATACTCTACTACCAGTCGTGCTTTCAGGGTGCTAAATCATCGCACTAATTTCCTGATGGAGTCAATTAATGTTGTTGTCGATGATTTTAAACAAGGTGAAGCTGTTATAAATGGAGGGCCTGTTCCACAGGAAGAAGATAATGAAGAAGAAGATTGTGTTGAACAAAATGTTACGACATTGGATACAACACAAGGTAATGTTGAACAGAATGTTGTACCATAGGGGTCAACAGCCATAGAGGAACCACTGTCAGAGGAAAATGAAATACATTCCACAAGAGGTATCACGAAAGTCATTCGAAATCATCCTCTCGAACTTGTTATTGGCGATATTCAAGATGGTCTTCGAACAAGAGGTACTAGTCAAGTCAACTATCGTGATCTTGCCGGGTATGTCTGTTTCCTTTCAAGTGTTGAACCAAAGAATATGAAGGAAGCACTTCTTGACGATTTCTTCGTGTTAGCCATGCAAGAAGAGCTGAATCAATTTCAGCGTAATGATGTCTGGAGTCTAGTAGAGAGACCGAAAGGGTTGAATGTCATTGTGACAAAGTGGATTTTCAAGAATAAAACCGATGAGAATGGCAATGTCACGTATAACAAGGCACGTCTTGTGGCTCAAGGCTACATTCAGATTGAGGGTATTGACTTTGATGAGACGTTTGCACCAGTAGCTCGACTGGAATCTATCAGATTACTTCTAGCAGTGGCATGCAGCTTCAATTTCAAGCTCTATCAGATGGATGTGAAGAGTGCGTTTCTGAATGGGATATTAAATGAAGAGGTGTATATCGAACAACTGAAGGGATTTCAAGATCCATTCCTACACAACCATGTCTACCGACTGAAGAAAGCACTCTATGGTCTGAAACAAGCACCAAGAGCATGGTATGAGAGGTTGACCAAATATCTTCTCCAAAAGGGGTATGAATGAGGGGGAGCGGATAAAACATTATTTGTCAAAAGAACCAGATCAGCGGTTATTGTTGCTCAGATTTATGTGGACGATATAGTCTTTGGCTCCACTTCACAACAACTGGTGCGTGAATTCATTGTCCTCATGCAGAAAGAGTTTGAAATGAGTATGGTCGGTGAATTAAACATGTTTCTTGGTCTTCAAGTAAAGAAATCGAGTGATGGATTGTTTATATCCCAAAGTAAGTACGCTAAAAACCTTGTTAAGAGGTTTGGCCTGGAAAAAGCTCGACAAGTTCGCACCGCTATGGTCACAAATGAGAAGCTGTCTAAGGATGATGGTGGGAAACAAGTTGAGGTTACATTGTACAGAAGTATGATAGGAAGTTTACTATATTTGATAGCAAGTAGGCCAGACATCAGTTTTAGTGTTGGGGTATGTGCTCGCTACCAAGCTTTTCATAAAGAATCTCATATCACTACTGTGAAACATATAATAAGATATATCAGTGGGACTGCTGACTATGGTATTTGGTATTCTAAAGACACTAACACCTTACTCTCAGGCTATAGTGATGCTGATTGGGCAGAAAATGCAGATGATAGAAAAAGTACCACAGGAGGATGTTTCTACGTTGGAAACAATTTAGTTTCCTGGTACAGCAAGAAGCAAAATTCTATTTCCCTATCCACTGCTGAGGCCGAATATATTGCGGCAGGAAGCTGTTGTGCTCAACTACTGTGGATGAAACAGATGCTGACAGACTACAGTGTCGAGCAAGATGTCTTGACTATTCTGTGTGACAACCAGAGCGCCATAAATATATCCACAAATCATGTTCAACATTCCAGGACCAAGCATATTGACATTCGACATCATTTCATCAGAGAACTGGTGGAAAAGAAGGTTCTTGTCATGGAGTATATTGCTACTACCAGCCAGTAAGCTAACATCTTTACAAAACCCTTGGACTCCAGCAGATTTGAAGAATTACGACAAGCTCATGGGCTATGTCGTATCTAATGTTACACATTATGTTGTACATAATGCTGCACATTATGTTGCAACTCAGAGAGGGGTCCGAGTGTCCTTTATTGGTATTTCTTGGTTATTTCCTTTCTTTCTCTACATTTATTATTCCTGGTTGGTTCTTTCAGTTCTCGTCGGTTCTCTGGAGCATTTCAAAAGGGGGGCTGCTAAGTGTTCTTCGGGTTCTTGTTTTTCTCTCTGCAAAAGAAATTCTTGTCTTTCTCTCGGCAAAAGAAATTCTTGTCTTCCTTGAAGAATAGGGAGTGTGACATCCCGTCGGTTTCACTATGTAAAGTCGGAACGAGGATACCAAGATTAAATATTTATAACCGCAAGCGCACGGTGTCGAAGTATGGCTTGTGGGTCGAACACTGGGATGCGTGTGATGTGCTTGTCAATAAAGAGGAACCGGATCACCCGGTGGGTGAGCTAGCCCTATCGCTCGGTGGGCTGTCACGATATGAAACTACGGTAATGTGTAAGATATAAAAAGTAACCTAGGACTTTGTCTTCCGCCCTATCATGTGTTCTCTCTATTACGACCGACGGATAGGAGTGTGATCGGATTCTAGGATTTAGTGGTGAGACGTTGCCTCTAAGAGTGGTACCTAGCGTCACATGGGCCCGATATTCCGGTCGATGTCCAGGATGATATGCTAGGTATACCCGGGTTTGGACGGGGGGCATTCTCATGTCCTGCACCGACCGACTCTGGGAGCACTAAGCTCGCAACGATTGCTCCCGACATTTCATCCAAGCCGTTCCCACGCGCGAGGAGTCAATGTCTACGCTAGGGGTGTGAGCTGTGGCTAGGGGATCAAACTCCCGTTTTATTTTCCCTTGGCCCGACGTCAAAGGCGGTCTGTCTCCTACCAGAGACAATAAAACACCCTGCGTAACCATCTAAATCCATATATCCTATCGAATACGTAATCCTATGGTCGTTCTAGAGAGAACCCACGAAGGGGCTTCCACCAATGTCCCAGATTAGAAAAATACTCACTAATCATTGCAATAGATTCAACAAAACAGATTTTAGCCATTGAAATGAAGATCAAGCAATAGATAACTAGAGCAAACGGTATTATAAACGCAATATCAAAGTATTAGAAAGATCAAAGAACTTACAATACGAGTTTAATTGAAAGCAGCCATAAACCCCGAAAAACATTTACGAAAATGGGGATTCGTTTTTTGGGAAACCTAGGGCTATTTATACATTCTGGCAAGATGCCAGGGAATATTCTCGCTAGAAGACAAAAATAAACGCTCACCCGATCGGTTGAAACATCAACCGATCGGGTGAGGCAGTGGTTGGAATAGGTCTTCGGCTCTGAGTAACCCCACCAGATCGTTAAACCGATCGGTTGAGGTCATTGGGCTCTGGAGCTGGGGATGATGCTGCTACAGGTGACCCGATCGGTTCAAGTCAACATATCGGGTGGACTTTGGCACTCAAAAAAGAGAGCACTGTCACACCCAACCGGTTGCTGAACCGATCGGTTGTGGTTTGCTCCTTTTATTCATGGTCAGGTCTGATTCGGTGCATGAACCGATCGGGTAGGTCTGTCCATCCGATCGGTTGAGGGCTGAAACATGTCCTTTCTTGACGTTTGGCCCTCAGGTTCTCGTGTGACACCTCACGTTGCTCTGGATACTCATGATGTTAGCTTTGTATGTCCCTTATGCCAGCAATCCTACAAAAACACAAAAACACAACGAAAGTGAAAAGGAACTAAAAATCACAGAAAGACAGACTCAAAATAACGAAAAACGACGGGAAATCACGAAGAAGACGTGCGTGAATATATAAAATATAAACGCACATCAAAATCCCCCAAGCTGAACCCTTCCTCGTCCTCGGGGAAGACGAGTGAGAATAGGATCTTGGAGGAAAAATAGAAAGGGAGAAACAGAAAAAGAAAATAAAATCCTAGATCACCCGTCAGAGCCAACGAAAACTAACACGCCACACTAAGCAAGCATGCGATAAGCATTTCACTAAACCCAGGAATATGAGTCCATACAAGTGTCATGGGTACACGCGGTGAGGCATGAGTGAGTGGGGTCGTGAGCTAGCAGATGGTGTAACTATCTAAATTGTGCAATAACGCTCCATATACACATACCCATGGAATGGCCCAAATATCGAATCAATTCAAATTAGCGGCAAATAATAGCTCAAGCATGCATGAGAATAGAGTAGAATAGAAACATATCATGTGTCAGGGACTCTACTGCTAGGAACTAGGGAATCACCGCACGATTGCCTAGATGATCGCTAGAAAGCTCATATGCCAAGTGTGTTCGAAAACGAAGGGGGTTGAGTAGGTGTGGAGGAGAGCACTTGGTGCAAATTATCGCCTTCCCTTTATTCACGGTGGATAGGAGTAATATTCACAACGGGAATTTTTTGGGTTTTGGGTATTTGTAAATTTTTTTGGATTTTTGGCTATTCATTTTTTATTTTCTCTCTCCCCCTTTTTCTTTTCCCCTTTTTTGATTATTTTTGAATTTTCTGGATTTTTTTGGATTTTGGCTAAGTTGTGAACTCTCCCAAGTGAAAGAACGATACACGACGAGGGGATTTGCACCAAGTAAAACAAAAAAGAATTCGAATTCTAAACAATTGGGCAAAAGGAAAAAAATTTAGCGGATCAGAGCATAAGCGAAATGGGTTATCCTAGTCCTATTGGTAGAGTCCTGACACATGTGAATTGAAGCGTAAATATATAGATAATTCATGCATAAAGAAGCAGACAGTGGAGGCAAAATACCGCATATTCGAAATTGAAGCATGGTAGTCTAGGGGTCATCCAAGGACAAGCATATAAAACAAAATCACAATGTAGAAGCACACCAACTATCTAGTCACGACACACAACTCACACCAAAGTAAAGTGAACCCACGGAGCATAAAATGCAATAGGACTCGGCTTCCTAGGGTTAGTGATGATGATTATCGTAGCTAAGCTAAGTATATGTGTGGTTCCGTGGCAGTTCATCATGTGGGGTCATCTCTAGGAGAGTGAGAATAAAAGGATGGAAAGAAAGAAAAAAAGAAAACCACGATGAAAAACAACTCAAAAACGGTGAAAAAGACAAGACTCCCCCAAGCTGAACGTTGCATTTCCCTCAATGCAATAGAAGTAAATGCAGGAGGGCAACGAAAGATGGAAGGAAAGTACGCACCGACAATTAAAAGTGAAAACATGAAAAACATACTGAAAGAGACGGAAAAATAAAGAAAATAAATAACGAAACCCACTATACAAACACATACACACGACACACAAAACAAGCACACGACAAAAATGACACGATAACAATCACAAAAGATGATTTCCCCCAAGCTGATCATGACAATGCCATCAAAGAGATGTGATCATGGTGAATTAGAAAAAAGCTGGTTCGGGGGAAAAATCAGTCCGAGCTGCCATCGGAGGAATTGTAAGGAGATGGTGAAGAAGGAGGTGAATAGTGGACGAAAGATAATGGCAAGGACGATGGAGAAGGAGTGCCGACAGGAGAAGGAGGGGCAACAGGCTGGATCACAGGTGGATCGAAATTGATCGGTGGATCGTGGTGGATTATGATGGTGCCAAGTGAACCGGCATACGGCCGCCAATCGGGGGATCCAAGGGTGGAAGATGTACTAGTGTTGCATACCAAGGATCGGGATAGAATTCCCATGGTAAATGAGAAGTGCGAATGGGGATTCGCTCAAGAGTCGACGGTGGGAGGACGGCAAAAGGAGTATTGTCAAAACCATAAAGGTAGACTGCACGTTCGCGACCAAAATGAGTGATCATACAAATTTCGATCAAGTAGTCGCGATTGATACGGGTCCGTCCCGGTAAAATTTGGAGGTCAGGCGGAAGCCTCAAAACATGACTGACAACAAGAGTGATAATCCCACCACAACAAATAGGTCCGGACGCTGCACGGCTAACATGTAAAAGCTCATGGATGATCTAATGGGCGGTGTTAAAGGGCAATGGGTCATGTCCACGGATCATGTGTGAGACATGGCATATAGAAAGAAAAGTTCATCCCTAGACATCGTGGAAACATCCACGCAGAAAAAAATGGTGTTGGCAAAGAGGTAGTGGGCGTATCGGTAACACGGGTGTATAATATAGGAGGCAAGTGCCCCCGATGGAAAGGCTGGATACCGGGTGAATCGTTGCCAAACACCATTGTCCCGGAAGTATGAATAGATATCGGACCGATCGTGAGTTGAACATTCAACATAACGATCAGGGTGAGAGAAATTCAGTGAATTGTTAAGCTCAACAAACGTCATTGTAAAGTCGGTATTAAAAGCGCGGAAAGCGAATCCCCAAAGAAACTCGAGTATGAGATTTCGATGTGTGTGGGCATGAGCACGTAGTAGAAAATCGCACCCAATGCAGTTGAAAAATTTTGGTGACGCCCCTCAAAAGTCCGAGAGATTTGAGCTTGGGGCGATCAGCAAAAAGGGTAAGCAGCATGGGGAGATGAAGAAGGGCGTGCACACGTGTAGATTGTTCTTCAGAAGAAGGATTGATGCCAAGGAAAGATGGGGGAAAAGAGCCGTGTAGGTAGTGTCTGCGTGATGACGATGCTGGTTCTTTTCCCTTCCCAGACATGGTAATGGCGTAGGATAAGAACAATAGCGTGGGGGGTGGTGTCTATGATGATGATAACACAGATGTAGGATGTAGACACAAAATTAAAATATTGCACACAAGAAGAGAAACATAAAGCTTAGAAAGAGGTTACCCAGCAATGAGGCAACTCCAAGCTAGATGCTCCCCTCTAGCTCCCATGGCGAAATGCAGAGAGCTGTTGCTTCATTTCTCAGATGTAACTGTTGGGATTTTGGGGTTTTGGGGAAAAAAGTGGTTGGTATGGTTAGGGTTTTTGTGGTATTATGATGTAGGGCTTAATAGGAGGGGATGGGGAGTAGATGGTGTTTATTGCGTTGAGTAATGGTCGTGGGATGGTTTGATGCCAAGAAATTGGTGGTTGTGGGAGAATTTGGTGTTTGGATGTTGTGTCCTCTCTTTTTCTGCGAAATGGGTTGTGTGGGAAAGATGGGGGCTTTATTGGGATGCAGCGAACCGGTCGGGTGGAGCCCAACCGATTGAGTCACTGCATCGGGTGAGTTTCAAATGAGAAACGAAGCTACGGGTCACCCGATCGGGTGAGATCTCACTCGATCGATTGATCGCTCCCCGAAAAAATCCGAAGCCTCTGTCATCATTACCCGTTCCGCGACCCGATCCACGATTTTGTCAACCGATCGGTTCGCTCACATGTTGAAGTTGGCCACTTACTGATACTGACCACCCGATCGTTTGATGCATGAACCGATTGGGTGGGGGCAATTCCTGCACAGATACAAAAAATCATCTAAGTATCCCAACGAAGATCCCCACAGCAGTGTTTATTCACAAAAATTACTAAACTAATCCTATCGAAAACCAATAAAAGTTTAGAACATAGGTTGCCTCCCATGAAGCGCTTGGTTATAGTCGACAGCTCGACTCCTCAGTTCGTGATCAATGCGGATCCGGAAGATTTGCAGCGGAGCTGTCGGTCGTCGAGTTTCCGACCGGAGAGATTACAGGCTCGCTGATTGTATAGTGCTTTAGACGATGCCCATGGACCTTGAACGGTTCATCTCTTTCCATGATCTTGATGGCTCCATGCTGGAAGACCTTGGTGACTCGGTAGGGTCCCGACCATCTAGACTTGAGCTTTTTGGGAAAGAGCCTCAGTCTGAATTGAATAGGAGAACTAAGTCTCATTCCTTGAATTTTTCTCTAAAATGCGCCTGTCGTGGCACCGCTTCAACTTCTCTTTGTATATCCGGGCATTTTCGTATGCGTCAAGCCGGATCTCATCAAGTTCATTCCGCTGGAGTTGTCGGTGGATCCCCGCCTCTTTGGCGTCGAAGTTCAGATTCTTGACAGCCCAAAATGCTTTATGCTCCAACTCTACCGACAGATGACATGCCTTTCCGTAGACAAGTCGATAAAGGGTCGTACCGATCGGAGTCTTAAATGCAGTTCTGTAGGCCCAGAGCGCATCTGAAAGCTTGGATGACCAATCCTTTCTTGAGCTAGCCACAGTCTTCTCCATTATGCTCTTTATTTCCAGGTTTGAGACTTCTACTTGGCCGCTAGTTTGTGGGTGATAAGCACGCTCGATTCGGTGCTACACTCTGTACTTCTTCAAAAGGGATTCAAATTTCTTTTCTATGAAGTGGCTCCCTCCATCGCTAATTAGGACTCGAGGCACGCCGAATCTCGGAAAGATGTTGTTTTTCAAGAATCTTGCCACCACCCGGGAATCATTCATGGGGCTAGCTATCGCCTCCACCCATTTGGATACATAGTCCACGACCAACAAAATATACTGTTTACCAGAGGAAGAAGGAAACGGCCCCATGAAGTCGATTCCCCAAACATCGAAGATCTCGACTTCCAAGATGTAATTCTGTGGCATTTCGTTTCTCTTGGAGATGTTCCCCGTCCTTTGGCACTTGTCGTAGGCCTGTACATAAGCATAAGTGTCCTTGAAGAGAGTCAGCCAATAGAATCCACTCTGGAGAATCTTCGCCGTGGTCTTATATGTACTCGCATGGCCTCCACATTGTTGATCATGGTAATGAGAAATTATGGAGGTTGCCTCAGTTCCGGGAATACACCTCCGTATCACCCCATCATTGCAAGTCTTGTACAAATAAGGGTCGTCCCAATAAAATTGCCGGACTTCGTGGAAGAACTTCTTCTTTTGCTGATAACTCACATTGTGGGGGACGATGGCACATGTTAGATAGTTGGCGATGTCGACATACCATGGAGTCCAAGCAGAAGCGATAGAGAAAAGATGCTTGTAAGGCAGTGAGTCATCAATAGGAGTGGCTTCCGGGTCGAGAGTAGATAACCTAAATAGATGGTCGGCCACGACATTCTCTGCCTCTTTCTTGTCCTTGATTTCCAAGTCAAATTCCTGGAGAAGGAGAATCCACCTTATGAGGCGCGGCTTGGCCTCCTTCTTGCTCAAAAGGTACTTGAGGGCGGCGTGATCAGTATGCACGATAACCTTAGCACCCACAAGATACAACCGGAACTTATCCATGGCGTGGATGACGGTTAGCAATTCCTTTTCCGTCGTCGTATAGTTCCTTTGAGCTTCGTCGAGGGTCTTGCTTGTATAGTAAATTACGTGCAGATTTTTCTCCTTCCTTTGCCCCAAGACGGTCCCAACTACATAGTCGCTAGCGCCGCACATCAATTCGAACGGCAGACTCTAATCGGGCGGTTGAATCACAGGTGCAGAAATAAGGGCTTGTTTCAAGAGGCGAAAATATTCCATACACTTGTCATCGAAGATGAAAGGTGTATCCTTCACAAGGAGCTGAGTCAAGGGCCTAGAAATTTTAGAAAAGTCCTTCATAAAACGGCGGTAGAATCCGGCATGCCCTAGGAAACCACGGACTCCCCGAAGGTTAAGTGGAGGCGGAAGCTTTTCGATCACATCTACCTTTGCTTTGTCAACCTCAATCCCTCTTGAAGAGATAATGTGCCCCAATATGACTCCTTCTTGCACTATAAAGTGGTATTTCTCCCAATTTAGAACTAGCCTTTTATCTTGACATCTTTTCATAACTTTAGCTAGGTTTCGGAGACATGAGTCGAACTCCGTTCCATAGACAGAAAAATCATCCATGAAGACCTCCATTATGTCCTGGGAGAAATCAGAGAAAATTGCGGACATCAATCTTTGAAATGTAGCCGGGGCGTTGCAGAGCCCGAACGGCATCCTCCTATAAGCATACGTCCCGAACGGACATGTAAAAGTGGTCTTTTCTTGGTTATCATTGTGGATGGGGATTTACAGGAAGCCAGAGTATCCATCTATGAAGCAAATATAGTTGTGCTTGGACAGTCTTTCGAGCATCTGATCAATAAAAGGGAGGGGATATGATCTTTCCTCGTGGCTTTGTTTAATTTCCGGTAATCGATGCACATCCGATATCCGGTGACAGTCCTTGTAGATATAAGCTCGTTTTTCTCATTACGAATGACTGTCACCCCTTCCTTCTTAGGTACAACATGAACCGGACTAACCCAACGACTGTCTGAAATAGGGTAGATAATCCCGGCCTGGAGAAGTCTAACAATCTTCTTCTTAACTACTTCCATCATAATAGGGTTCAATCTTCATTGTGGCTTGATGGAAGTGGCTTGCTCATCTTCAAGTGATATCCTATGTGAGCAAATTCCCAAGCTTACTCCCTTCAAGTCTTCAATTGCATACCCGAAAATGTTCTTAAATTTCTTCAGAACATCAAGCAGTTTGGTCATTGGGTCTTCGGGTAGCGAGGAGTTCACAATGATCGGTTGCTTTGAATCCTCCCCCAAATATTCATACTTCAATCCCGGAGGTAACTCCTTCATCTCGACTTCGTGTGGCCCCGATACATATTTCTCAAGCTGTGCATATTCCAGCGAAAGAGCCTCTTCATGGATCTCCGGGATGTCAACATCCGGAACTTCTCTTTCAACCATGGGTTCGTGGGGCGAAGCCTTGCAAGGTGGTGATAAGACCATGGAGGAAGACTCTGGTTTCATCTCAAGAGTATGATAATTATCCGGCAAAAAGGCTTCAACACGAAAACAGGTCTCAATAGTAGACATTTCTCCACCACTACCTTCAGTTTCATAATGGTCCCAAACTCCAGGGTGCTCTGTAGAGGTCTACAAGAAAAGGATAGATTCCTGCTCACGCACTCGACAAGTCCCGCCAAATGATCCTCCATACAAATTTTCCAATTGGTGTGTAGATCCCCCTCACTGAAGTCTGTGCTGGGTATGTCAATAAGCATCGAATCATCAGAAGGGAAAAAGAATGTCGTGTCGGGTTGCTGCTGAATATCATGATTCCTCTTTTGATTTTCCACTGCAGCTGTCAGGAAGGATAGGATTCTTGAGGTGCTTAGAGATCCTGCTAGACTCTAGACCCAATGGCTGGTGTCGGGTTCATGTCCCGAGACGTCATCGTAAAAGGCACACGACATTCTTGCTGTAGAGAAGAGAACCTGTAAGAAAAGGAGAGAAAGGGGACTGCAACAATAGAGAGCACGTTAATAGAGCAGGTTGGTCCACCAACCCTCTTAAATGAATATGTACAATATGTCCATGCAAAATTAGAAAGGGTGTAGAATGTGAAAATTATCACGGGGTAGGGATAGGAGCTAGTCTGGAGATGACAGGGTCCTAAATGAAACAAGCACGTTGCCTCCCCGGCAACGGCGCCATAAAGCTTGACGTCCCACCTGTTTCACTATGTAAAGTCGGAACGAGGATATCAGGTTAAATATTTATAACTGCAAGCGCACGGTGTCGAAGTGTGGCTTGGGGGTCGAACACGGGGTGGCGTGTGATGTGCTTGTCAAGAAAGAGGAACCGGATCACCCGGTGGGTGAGCTAGCCCTATCACTTGGTGGGTTGTCACGATATGAAACTACGGTAAGGTGTAAGATATAAAAAGTAACCTAAGACTTTGGCTTCCGCTCTATCATGAGTTCTCTCTATTACGACCGACGGATAGGAGTCTGATCGGATTCTAGAGTTTAGTGGTGAGACGTTGCCTCTAAGAGTGGTACCTAGCGTCCCATGGACCAGATATTCTGGTCGATGCCCAGGATGATACGTACGGTCTACCCAGGTTCGGACGGTGGGCATTCCCATGTCCTGTACCAACCGACTCCGGGAGCACTAAGCTCGCAACGATTGCTCCTGACATTTCATCCAAGCCGTTTTCACGTGCAAGGAATCAATGTCTACACTAGGGGTGTGAGCTGCGGCTAGGGGATCAAACTCTCGTTTTATTACCCCTTGGCCCGACGGTCAAAGGTGGTCTTTCTCCCGCCAGAGACAATAAAACACCCTGCGTAACCATCTAAATCCCTATATCCGATCGAATCCTTAATCCTATGGTCGTTCTAGGGAGAACCCACGAAGGGGCTTCCACCAATGTCCCAGATTAGAAAACTACTCACTAATCATTGCAATAGATTCAACAAAACAGATTTTAGCCATTCAAATGAAGATCAAGCAATAGATAACTAGCGCAAACGGTAGTATAAACGCAATATCAAAGTATTAGAAAGATCAAAGAACTTACAATACGAGTTTAATTGAAAGAAGCCAAAAACCCCAAAAAACAGTTAAGAAAATGGGGATTCGTTTTCTGGGAAACCTAGGGATATTTATACATTCTGACAAGATGCTAGGGAATATTCCCGCTAAAAAACAAAAATAAACGCTCACCCGACCGATCAGGTGAGGCAACGGTTGGAATAGGTCTTCGGCTCTGAATAACCCCACCCGATCGCTGAACTGATCGATTGTGGTCGTTGGGCTCTGGAGCTAGGGATGCTGCTGCTACAGGTGACCCGATCGGTTCAAGTCAACCGATCGGGTGGACTTTGGCACTCAAAACAGAGAGCACTGTCACACCCAACCGATCGCTGAACCGATCGGTTGGGGTTTGCTCCTTCTTCGCTTCATGCTCGGGTCTGATTCGGTGCACGAACCGATCGAGTGGGTCTGTCCATCCGATCGGTTGATGGCTGTTACATGTTCTTTCTTGATGATTGGCCCTCAGGTTCTTGTGTGACACTTCCCGTTTCTCCGGGGACTCATGATGTTAGCTTTGTATGTCCCCTACACCAGCAATCCTGCAAAAACACAAAAACACAACGAAAGTGAAAAGGAACTAAAAATCACAGAAAGACGGACTCAAAATAACGAAAAACGACGGGAATTCACGAAGAAGACATGCGTGAATATATAAAATATAAACGCACGTCAGCATGCACAGAGTAAAAAACCCTCACCGAATCCTTGTCGCTCATCTCGTCAGTCTGCATCTTCTCAGAGTGCTTCTGCGTCGTCTTCGTCTTCTCGTATTAAACGAAAGGGGACGGTTCCTCGTGCCCCTAGGGCTTTCCCATTTGGTATTTATCCTCTTACCTCCTCTCCAATGTCTAATGATAACATGCATCCTTGTTCGATTTTGAATTCGGCTGTGGTGGTCTTCTCCCCAATTCTTGATATTCCTTTTTTCCCGATAAATCCCTCAATGTCTGAATCTAAAGGAGATGAGAGGGTTTCTCATCATGTAACTGTTCAAGATTGGTTCTGGTATCTCCGGCGTACTGGGCGCAAATTGGATGTTTCTTGGCTGGATTTATCTGGAGTTCGTTTTGGCTCTCTTGATCTTAAAAATGTGTGTGGAAAATTGATGAGTGTGCAAGTGCCTTTTGATGACTTGATCATTCTTAAAACCTGGAATCGCTGTGAATCGTCGGTGAGAATCTCAGAAATTGTTGTTTTGGATATCTCCGACTCTGAATCTTCTATGTCTGTAGATATCCCCAATATAGATACTGATGGGGATGTTGTATCTAGTTATGCTAATGTGTGTACTGAAGATCAGGATGCCTATGGCGATCCTTCAGAATGTGGAGTTCATGGTGATGTTCACAATGATTGTGGTAGTGTTGACATGAGTATTTCAGATACATATATTGATGGAGAGGTTGGTACATTAGCTGATGTGGATGTTGATCCTATCTCAAATGATGTGGAAAATGGAAGTCACATTGCTCCAGATAAGGAGGGTTTGTCTGACATAGATTTGGGTGCAAGACCACCAAAAGTTATGATTGAGGATACTCTCCCTGAAGAAACCCCAATGAAGATGACTCCAATCTTTCAATCTGAGTCATAGGTGGCTTCTGCTCATGAAGAAGATGCATATGTTGGAGTACCTGTGACTGTACAAGTAGAGGAGATTAATCATTCTACTACTCCAAGTGTCAATGTTGGACCTAGTTCCAATGTTGCATCTAATGTCAGACCATCTGTGGCTGCTCAAGAAGAAGTTATCTCAGTAGCTGATACTCCTAGTGTGGATCCATTTCATTCTCACCCTTGCAAAACCAGGTCTAGATCCCACAGGCATGCTGCCTCATCCAGGTTGTGTACCCCTTCACCTTCCAAGAAATCTAAAGGTTCTGTTGTTTCAGGTTCTCCTTCATCCTCTACTATTTCTGCTTCCAATGCCTTGTCAAAAAATTCTTTAACAAGTCCTGCCAGAAAAGATGGCCCTCATACTCTGAGAGGTCCATTCTAGGAGAAAAATCTCTTGCTATTTCCTTGTTTTCCAAGACACATTTAATATCTTTTCTCAAGGAGATTGACCTATTTCATGCAGCAAGCTGTTCTAAAATGTTTTATCCTGTCTTAGTTTGTGAATTTTACTGCAATCTTCACAAATCCTCTGGGGATTCTGCCTCTAGATGGACTTTCAGGACATGCATTAGGGGCAAAATAGTTCCGTTCTCCCCTTCTGAGATCAACAAATTTCTGAAGTGGCCCTGCTCTCGGAATCTACCTGTCTATGGTATTTTGGTTGGTGATGACTTTGATTTGTTTGTGAAGACTGTCACAGGAGGGCAGTACAAATGTTGGCCTAAATCTTTTTCCTTTCCTTCCTCAGCTTTGACTGCCAAATTCTTCTTGCTTTATCGCATTGCTACTTGAAATTGGCTTCCTACTTCAAATATGTCTATTGTCACCAAGACCATGTGTAAGCTGATTTATGCTGCTGAAACAAAGAAGCCCTTCAATCTGGGTCAGATCATATTTGACTCCAACCTCTCTCTTTCAGAGTCTTCTGCTCCCTCATGCCTCTCTCCCTCATGCCTCTCTCATATCTGTGGTGCTTTTCTCTCAAAGTATTGTCCCTGACACATCTGAGATGGCCATGACATGTGAAGAGATCAGCTTTACTACCAAGTCAGTAGTGGGTAAATTTGACGATATATCTGATGTCTCTGCTTCTTCTCTGACGTCTGTGCCTACTTCACCTATTTCCCCTCCATCTGCCTCGGCATCTGATGTTACAGGGACTTCTTCATCATCTGTCTCCATGCAAGACATTCTAGTGACATTCTGGTGCTTGAAAGAGGTGTGAAAAATGTGGATGATCAACTGGCCCTTCTTCACAGTCAGAGGGTTTTACTTGAATCCCATAAGGTTCTGCTTCAGGACGGGATTTCTCAACTCAATACCAAACTTTCTTCAGACAGAGGTGACCCGTAAGGTATGTCCTTTGTCGTTTTGTGTCCCAAAGGGGGAGAGTACAGTAGGTACAGTAGGAGTATACTGTATGTTTTGGTGGGGTGTTTTGGTGGTGGCCTTAGGAACTCTATGAAATTGTACGATGGTTCTTGAGGGGTATACTGTATGGTCTCTTGATGAAGTATATTGTATGTTATCTCTCTGATGTTCATCTGGATGACTGGTATGTCAGCAATTTGCCCTTGTTAGTTCAGTATATTCTTTGCATCTCATCTATATTCCTTTTGATTGTGCCACTAAAAGCCAAAGGGAGAGATTATTAGGTCATTTATTTTGTCATTAGTGGCATAATGGGTCTTCTGGTGATGTTGATTAATATGTCATATATTATCTTAAACATAATGTTCAACATTTGAGATCAGGTTTTAAAGTGGTTACATGAAGCTGATCGTATTGCAGTTATTGAAGATAAGACACTGTCTTGGTTGTTGACTGTAGCCGTCAAAGTTGTTGGGAGTGCTTCATCAACTAAAGAACCGCTGCAGTGTCTGTTTGGATTGCCTTTCAATATTCTGTTAGAGGCGCTTATTGAAGGATGTTGGTTTTCGCTCAAATATTCTGTTATTACTGTTTGTGGCAGTTGAGGCAAAAACAACCACTTTTCCTTGCCTGACTTTTCTAGTTGCGGATGGCCAATCTTCTAAAATTTGATTGCGTGTACCTTCTTTAACAATTCAATATTTGAGGGGGAGGTTTTTACTTAAGAAGAAAGGCGATTGGCGGCTAGGGTTACAACTGGAACTAGAGCTTTTACGAAAGCTAAAAGGAACTCCGGGAGGAGGCTGACTACTGCAGAGGTAGAGGATCAAGTGAGTTGATCTTTGTCAGTTTTACAAGGGGAGCTTGCGCAAATTACTCCATGGGGTTGATTCAGATCACCCCTAGCGGTTTGTATTGAAGGGGAGTTTGTCCCCCCTAATATCACGTAGTACTGGTGACTGTAATTATCAATATTTAATGGAGTAATTTGATTTTCTGGGCGAGGTCCCGCAAATGTAGGTGTGCGCACCGAACTGCGTTACCAATGTCATTGTGTCATCTTGTGTTCTTTATTTTTCCTATGTGTTTAATTGTTTGAGCTTGAGTACTAAACTTCACTATAGTTTCAAATCGTTGTTGAGGGGTTCAAATTTACGGTAGTTTGCAAATACTTGATTGTGGAATTGTAACTCAATTTTGTGTTCTGGTGAATTTCAGTATACAAAAGTTGTCCTCAATGCATATATTATGGTCTTTTTGGGTGCAACTGTAAATCCCAGCACTAGCAATTTTTAGACATCAATTTGATTACTTCAAAAAAGTGTGCTTGCATTCGACATATGAATTTTGTTTTTGTTGCTTAATTAGCAAGTTATTTGGAAGAATATTGAATATTGGAAGAAATTCCTTGCTTAATTTATACATTAATTCAGTTCATTCACGTCTTTAATTTACCTTCTTCAATGGATCGGAAAGGCTTCATTTATACAGGATTTCATGATGCAACAATTTGTTAGGTTTGCTTTGTTTTAAGGGACTAATGTGTATCATATGCCATATGAGGCGTTGCCTCATATTCCCTCTCACATAAACCAACGAAGTACAAGCCCATTATAAGGCGTTGCCTTATATTCCCTCTCACATAAACCAACCAAGTACAAGTCCACATGGGCTTGTACTTGGTTGCTTTATGTGAGAGGGAATATGAGACAATGCCTCATATGGCATATGATATCCATTATTCTCTTGTTTTAGGGACTAATGGGTATCATATGCCATATGAGGCCTTGTCGCATATTCCCTCTCACATAAAGCAACCAAGTAGAAGTCCACATGTGCTTGTAGTTGGTTGTTGGTTGCTTTATGTGAGAGGGAATATGAGGCAAGGCCTCATATGGCATATGATCTCATTATTCTCTTGTTTATTTTGATAAAGATGATTGGAAAATAAGAAGAAATTAATATCGTTATTAATTTAAAATCTATTATCATTCAGGCATGTCTTCGATTCATTTTTTTTGAATGGATCGAAACTGTTTTATTTGTAGGATTTCATCATGCAAATTTTACTTTTGATTTTGATGTTGATTTTACTTTTATTATTACTCTTATTATATATATAGACATTTCCCTTCCATATGCTGATTTACATACAGCATATGCAATCATATTAATTCTTAATGTATTGGACTCCTCATACATAGTCATTTACCCTTTCTCTCCCTCTCACTCAGGTTAGCTAATTAATATAATAAAACGTCAAAATTAAGCTTAATTATTAAAGGACGAATTTATATGTTTTTGCATAATATTTATTTTAATATTTAATATTTAATCAATCACATTTCATTATTCTATTTCATGCTTGCATAAATTACACACATACACCTCAATATGTAGACCAGCTTTTAAAAATTAACCTTGAAAGTTGTGTGCCAGATCTTTAAGAAGTACAAGCAGGATAATTTGTTACCCTCAGAATTTTTCCTCAAATTAGTGAACAAAAAAGTGAGTTTTGTAAAAATAAACTTAGCTATAATCCTTGGTGATTTCAATTAAATTAAGAATATTATATTATGGTTCAGAAGGACCAGAGGTTCTCTTTCACTATCAAATTCTTGTGTGTTTTTTGAATCATAAGGTTACCCAGTGTGCTTTTAACTCATCAATGTGGTGTTAGTTGATCAACTTGCCAACACTCAACTCATATATGTTATATGGATTGTTAGTTGTACTGAAAAATCATGCCATACGTGAAAAACTTGTTGATAGCCATTATTCGTCTAGTTTATTTTTCTGCATCATTCTCCAGTTGTTTTTTTCATGCATATATTAGAATTTTGAGAAATGAATTTCTCTATAAGGTAAGTGCTAGCTAATGTAAATAGCATCCATCCCTCCTTTACGGTGGCTGTGTATTCGAAGAAATCTTGTAACGAACTCCACCTTTGATGAAACGAATGCAAGGAATCATGAAACCTGAAATCTCTATAGTAAATATCCTTCATTTCTGAAGACAACAAAAATAAAAATGCGAGGGAAATGCTAATGGTATATTGTTGTCTTCTGGTTCTTCTGACTTCTTCCTTCTGTATCGGTACTCATCATTTTTGTTGTATTATTGTCAAGCTTCCTTCATCGTTGTAACATAAGTTTCTATCCTTACTAGCTTGTAAGATTTCCAGAGTAGAATTTTAGAACAAATCTACATTAATATGAAATATGGTCAATTTGCTCGATTCTGATATGTAGCTTTTTTTGCCTCCCCTTTGCTTATGTTGCTTGTGTTTTGTCACGACCCGCTTCCCTAAAATGGAGGCGAGACGTGAAAAGGTCCGCACGAGAGTGGAGCTGTGAAGCCCCAAACCCGATAAGCATCAATAAAACATAAGCAGGTCCCTGTAACCACAACGGAGCAACAATAATAATAAAAGGAGAGACTGAAATAAAATTCTCATATCTCATAAATTGTCCAACATGAAAATAAGTCCAACATCCAGAAAAGCCACCAGGCTAAAAGAAAAGAGTCTAAGGCCCAGAACAAGGCCAACAAAAGCAACGACATAACAAGTATAGGTGCTACGCACCGATAACAAAACAGAAGTCTAAAACAAAAAGGGAAACACAACGAAAACACTAGGACTGGTCCCTAGTGTCCACGTACTCCCCGTCAAACACAAGCTCGGGCTCGGCTTCAGCAAACACCTCGTCCTCAACAAGGTACTCAGGCTCAGGATCTAACATGTGTCACCCAAAAGAGTAAAGGGGCACATGTCAGCAAGTCTAAAAGACTTGGGCAAGGAAACTGAAAGTAAGGCAACTAGCAACCTAGCAGTTATAGTATGCATGACATGGCAGTTATAACATGAGTGCACAATCAAGACGTGGCAAGACAATTTGTACAAGAGAACAATCATCGGGACAAGACAAGAGTAGCCAAGCTACTATCAATCTCAATCAATTCACTATTCACGTTGTTTGTAGATGTTTACGCCTTACAGCTGAATGGTTTCACATTCACGCTGATTGGCCGCTTAACACTACCCCAAACCCAGAGTTTACGCCTTACCACTGCAGTTGCTGATCGGACAGACTCCCAGTTGATTGGCCGCTTAACTCTTACCCCCAATACCCACACGTAATGGAGCCAGGGTCCCCGCACATGAGCTCAGCAAGTGAGCCGGGGTTGCCCCGCACATGAGCTCGCATTCTTAAACATTTGGCGTAGGGGTGCACCTAGCCGGAAACAAGCAATTCGGGCATTGGCTATCAACCAACACATGGCCCGCTTCTGGAACACGAGCCAGGAACACAAGCATTGTAGCGAAGCTACGCATTCACAGAAATACTTAAAGAATGCAATGACATGACAATTAATTTGCGTACCGTTAATGGAAAGTAAACATGACATGGTAATTGTGCAACATGATATATGTCGGAACTAGCTTCGTTGTCAAGCTAGTTCCCCAATTTGCGCCTAGGCGAGTATCATTTCGTCGCCTAGCCTCTTTTACGCCTACAACAAGCAAAATGGCCTAAAACATGGCCTAAACCCTAAGTGGCAAATTTCACTTGCCTAGCACCGGGGACGACGATCACGAAGGTTCGTCTCGCAGATGCTAATCTATGGGGGAAATCGCTGTTATGGGAAAACAATCATCAAACAACATGAAATTTTATTAGGGTTTCATAAAAATATAAATTGGTTATGAAAACATCGGGAGATCGATTTCTTACCGAGAGGAAGCGGAAGAAACACTCCGGAGAACCCTAGGACCAGATCTGGAAACAAATGGAGAAGTTTGGAGAGTTAGGGTTTTTGGGGGGGGGGGGATTTTGGGGATTTTGGGGATTTTGGGGAAAATGAGAGGTAGATAGAGTTGATGGAGGGTTTAGATGATGAATCTAGGGCTTGGGATTAAGGAATAGGGCTTGGAGGAAGATGGGGGCTCAATGGGGGAGATTTTAGGGTTTTAGGTCGAGTGGAGGAAGAAGAAAACGTTTGGGAGGGGTATAAATAGGTTGGGCTGGCGGCTGCCCAGAAATTAGGGTTTTAACACAGATTAGTCGGTCAAAGAGCAACCACTGACCGACTAGTTTGACAACTAGTCGGTCGGTTGACCAACGCAGACCGACTAAGTGTAAACAGTAACTTCTGAACGAAAATAGGATTTAGATTTAGTCGGTCCATGAACAAATACTGACCGACTAGTTTAACATCTAGTCGGTCGATGAACGTTCTTAGACCGACTAAGAGTGAACAGTATTGATACCAAAAATTAGATGATGAGTTAGTCGGTTAAAGAAGCATTGCTGACCGACTAGTTTGCAACCTAGTCGGTCAACCAACGTTCTTAGACCGACTAACGATAAACAGTAACTCCTGAATAATTTAGAAAGCCAACTAGTCGGTTCAAGAAGGATTGCCGACCGACTGGATCGTCATCTAGTCGGTCGGTGCCCCTCCTTACACAGGCTAATAAGCACCAAAAGTTCCGATACGGAGCGCGGGGCCCCGGGATCGATTCCTAAGACTCCTAGGCTTGATCTAATAGTAAGATACGACCGTTACGAAGTCCGTCACGAATGACATACTTCGAAATCGACAATCCTAAGGAATAAACGAGAAAATACGACGAATCGATCGAAAATGAAAGCTACGGAGACGAAAACCACACATGAGGAGAAAATCCACCAAACATATATTATATTATAATAAATCCAGATACATGAAAAGCAGTCGTTACATCCTCCCCAACTTAAGAAAAATTCCGTCCTCGGAATTTCCAAACACTCACGTGTCCGAAAACAAAAGTGGGAAACGCTCTCGCATCTCGTCCTCATTCTCCCAAGTAGACTCTCCAGGTGAGCCATGATCGCTCCGGGACGTAACCCAAAAGAACGGTTGTAGTTTTACCGTAAGTGCACGATGTAGCAGCGAGGGGGATATCGAACACAGGGAGGACGAATGACCGTGCTTGATCCAATCAACCTGGCTATTCAAGAAGAAAGATTTGCCTTTGGCGATCCTGTCACAATCGTCAGACAAAGTGCGGAAATATCAAATCAAATAAAGAACGTCTAGGGAATGTGGAATCCCCGCTACTCACCGTATCTCATAAATGTGGGTCGTCGGTATCAAAATTGCTAGATTAAGATTTTGGATGGACTAGTTGCAACTGAATGTAGAACCAAGCTCACGCTCTCGCGCTGTTGCCGGTCTATAGCTATCCTAGGTTTGGGTCCAATCTCTTGCAAACCCTAGCCTAGGAAAGCTAGCATTAGGATCAACATCATCGTCCAATCGCGCACCGAGCCCAATCTCTTGCAAACTCGGCTCGCGATCTAGATTGGGATAGTTCCTACCCGTCCAATCTCTTGCAAACGGGTATTGGCACGGAATTGCAACCGGAAACCCTAGTATCGGTCCAATCTCTTGCAAACCGATACTACGGAAATTCGATTCCAACCCAATTCGGATTTCTAGGGTTTTCCTATCGAATCGGGATCCAATCTCTTGCAAATCCCGATCTGTATGAACTCCTAGCTAACCGTAGTAAATTGATCCCAATCTAATCCCTAGATATCAATTCTAGCTAAATTTCTACTAATTCATCACAAATATGAAGTTGGGCTTGTAGGGTTCATCCCCACGCCCCAAGACGTGGCGACTACTCACAATTCATAGCAAGATCACAAAAATAATCAATGAAATAAGCAATAGAATTCATCACAATATTGAGATATGCAATAAAAATAGAATTTTTAGAGAGGAGAAAGACAAACCAATGGAGTTCTTTAATTGTTCCAACAAAAATCAAACTTTTTCTCCTCTCCAATCTCAAGAATAAAACTAAAAAGCTAATCTAAAAAGCTGCAAAAAATCTAAGGAGAAGCTCTCCAAAACTAGGGTAAAAACAGGGGTTAAATAGCCCCCAAAATCGTCCAAAAACTGTGACCAAAATACCCCTGCGCAGCCTGTTTTCCGCAATTTTCGCTACAGGCAGCGCGTCGCACTCGGCCGAGTGACAAAAGTCGCTCGGCCGAGTGAGAAACCCTGTAATTTTCCAGTAAGTCGGGGCCTTCAGGGGTCTCTACTTCGGGGGCGGCTCGGCCGAGTGAGTTGTCGTCACTCGGCCGATGGCTTCATTGTACTCGTGCGGACGGGATTCTCCACTCGGCCGAGTGGGTCTTCTGAAGCTCAGGCAGCCGAAAAACAGAAACTTGGGGATTTTTGAAGGGCTTCGTCTGGGCGCCACTCGGGCGGACGTGATCTCTTCACTCGGCCGATGTGGTCTCCGTCGCTCGACCGAGTGCACATAGGAATCGTGTCTGATCTGGTCGGCCGAGCGGTGTCTCGCTGGTCGGCCGAGTGGGTCCTCCACTCGGCCGAGTGGGACACTAAACATGCCCAATCTGCTTATTTTGGCCTCCTCGTCGCTCCTGCGACGTCCGTTCTTCTTCCGCTCCTCTCCAACAGCAAAATACCCCTCGCGGAGGTCGTCGGTGACCGTCTAGAGTAAGCGCATCACGAGATCACTCCAAATTGCGCCAAATCACCTGAAATGCGACAAAAACAACAAATCATGAAAAGCATCGCAACATCGTCGATATATCGTGAAAAACATGATTTGGGCGATCTAAATGGCATGCAAAAATGCGGAAAAAAGGTGTAAAATAAGGAGTGATCAAGCCGTGTCGCCACATCACCCTCACAAGATTGACAATCTTGTTCCGAAGCGACTTCTGACGCCAGTCCAGAATCTGCACTGGATGCTGGTCATACGTCATATCGGGGCGAACGGTAATCTCCGAGAAATCTACAGCATGAGATGGATCGCTAATGTATCAACAAAGCTGCGACACTTGGAAAACATTGTGAACTCCTTCCAAAGATGGCGGCAAGGCCAAGCGATAAGCTACCTCGCCAACGCTCTCCAAAATGTCAAACGGTCCAATGTATCGCGGGCTCAACTTCCCTCGCTTCCCAAAACGAATCACACCGCGATTCGGGGAAATCTTCAAGAACACATGGTCGCCCGGCTGAAACTCCAAAGGACGACGTTTAGCATCCGCCCAATGCTTAAAACGGTCCTGAGCAATTCTCAACCTCTCCCGAATATTCCTGACGATATCCACGGCCTCCACGATCATCTCAGGTCCCAACAACTCCCGATCACCAACGTCATCCCTACTCAATGGCGATCGACATTTCCTCCCATAAAGAGCGGCGAAAGGCGCCATGCCAATACTCGCCTGGAAGCTGTTGTGTAAGAGAACTCCACCAAATGTAGATGGTCCTCCCACGAACCCTTGAAATCCAACATGCACGCCCTCAGCATGTCTTCCAAAATCTGAATCGTCCTCTCGGACTGGCCATCCGTCTGCGGATGGTACGCCGTGCTGAAACTCAGACGCGTACCCAAGCTCTTCTGCAAACTCTGCCAGAACTGAGATGTGAACCTCGTGTCTCTGTCCGACACGATACTCACGGGGACTCCATGAAGTCGCACGACCTCCTGCACGATTCACGTTACATCACTATCCAAACTAGGAAAAGGAAATAAAACGGAGAGTAAAAGAATTTTACCTCCATATATCTCCTCGCTAGCGCCTCAGTGGACTGTCCCACTCGGAATGGAATAAAGTGCGCGGATTTGGTCAATCGATCTACGATCACCCAAATCGCGTCATTCTGCTTCGGACTCCGAGGTAGTCCAGTCACGAAATCCATAATGATGTGTTTCCATTTCCACTCCGGAATCGGAAGCGGTTGTAGCAACCCGGCCGCACGCTGATGCTCCGCCTTCACTTGCTGGCAAACCAAACACTTGGCTACACTCCGAGCCACACTCCTCTTCATACCATGCCACCAATAATTCAGACGAAGATCCTGGTACATCTTGGTGCCACCAGGATGCACAGAATACGTCGAACTGTGTGCCTCCACCATCAACTCCTCTCTGATATCCACAGCTGGCACACACAGCCTGGCTCCAAACCTCAGCGAGCCATCCTCATGAATCAAAAAGTCAGTCCGCAGACCGGCCTCCACCTGCTCCCGAATCTTCACCAGCTTCGGATCCTCAGCCTGGCCAGCCTTAATCCGATCCACGATCGTCGACTGTACCTGCATGTACATCAACGATGAATCCTCCCCAGGAAGAACAATCTCCACACCAGACTCGTAAAAATCCTGCTGCAATCTCCACTGCGAGGTCAAAATCATCACCGCTGGAAGCCTACTCAAAGCATCTGGTACCACATTCACCTTGCCAGGGTGAAACTCCAAATCAATCTCATAATCCGCCATAAGCTCCAACCATCGACGCTGTCGCATGTTGAGCTCCTTCTGAGTGAAAATATACTTCAAGCTTTTGTGATCGGTGAAAATCTTCACTTTCTCACTCAGCAGGAAGTGCCTCCAAATCTTAAGAGCAAACACAACGGCAGTCAACTCCAAATCATGCGTCGGGTAATTCTTCTCATGAACCTTAAGCTGACGAGACGCATACGCCACAACATGCCCATGCTGATGCAACACACAACCGAGACCCTTTCCAGAAGCATCGCAAAAGATCTCAAATCCACCGCTGCGATCAGGCACAACCAGAATAGGGGCAGTCGTCAACCTCTCCTTCAGAATACCAAAAGCACTCTCACAATCACCCGACCAAACAAAAGCAACATCCTTCCGCGTCAACCTGGTCATCGGCTCAGCAATACGAGAAAAGTCCTTAATGAATCGCCGATAGTAACAAGCAAGTCCAAGGAAACTCCGAATCTCAGATGCTGACGACGGAACAGGCCACTCCCTGATGGCCCTGATCTTCTCGGGATCCACTGAAATACCATCTCCAGTCACCGCATGCCCAAGAAAAGCAACTCTATCCAGCCAAAACTCGGACTTCGAAAACTTAGCATACAACCGATGCTTCCTCAAAATCTCCAACACCGTCCTTAAGTGCGAGGCATGCTCTTCCTCCGACTTCGAATAGATCAGAATGTCGTCAATAAAGATAACGACAAACTTATCCAAAAATTCGTAGAAAATCAGGTTCATCAGATTCATGAAAACTGCGGGCGCGTTAGTTACACCGAAAGGCATAACCACAAACTCATAGTGTCCATACTTCGTCCTGAACGCTGTCTTCGGAACATCATCCTTCTTCACCTTCAACTGATGGTAACCACTCCTCAAATCCAATTTAGAAAACACCCTCAAACCTCCAAGCTGATCAAAAATATCATCGATGCGGGGCAACGGGTATTTATTCTTAATGGTCACCGCATTCAACTCCCGATAGTCCACGCACATGCGACGCGAACCATCCTTCTTATTTACCAGCAACACCGGTGCTCCCCACGGAGACACGCTAGGATTAATATAACCCTTCTGCAAAAGCTCATCCAACTGCTTCCGCAACTCTTCCAATTCAGCGGGTGCCATACGATACGGCGCCTTCGAAATCGGCTGCGCACCCGGAACAAGATCGATAGAAAATTCTAGGGCTCGATCAGGTGGCAAACCAGACATCTCCTCGGGGAAGACGTCGCCAAAATCTCGCACCACAGCTGGCCACTCCAACTCCATCTGCATAGCCACAGCCTCCACCGGCCTGGCCCGAAATCTGACAGGACCAAGCGAACTGCTACCACGACTGAACTCAAATAATGGATGTCCGGGAATCTCGAACACCACCTTCTTCCTTCGACAGTCGATCGTAGCATAGAAGCTCGCAAGCCAGTCCATCCCAAGAACCGCATCATAGTTGATGATGTCGTGGACAATGAAATCAACGAAAAGCTCATGTCCACAGACCACCAACGAGCAAGAATTGCAACCATGATGCACCGAGACCACGCCATTCCCTGTAACGATATTCCAACTCTTGGAAAGAGGGGACGTCAACAAGGAATGCCTCTCCACGAAGCTCCGAGAAATAATGCACATCGATGCACCAGAGTCAAAGAGGACTCGTGCAGGAAAGGTGCACACCAAAACCACACCTAACAATCAATTTAACAATCAAACCCTAGTCTAGCAAACAACCATGTTCAAGCAAACAACACAATCTCACAATCAAAACCAGCTAGGAAAGTAACAGCTAGATTGAGGATTACCTGCGATAACCTCATCCACAGCCTCGCTCTCCACAGTGGTCATCAGAAAAGCATGCCTTCTCGGCGGAACAACCTGCCGAAAAGCCTGTCCCTGCGGAACAAGAGCTGCTCCACGTCCAGTAGGAACAGACGCTCGCTGCTGCAACGGCTGTGCTGCAACAGGTGCCCTCTGTTGGGGTTTTGGCGGACCCCCAGAGCTCGGATCGATATCCGTCCTAAGTCGGACGGACCACGGAGGCACAAAAGCGCAGCGGAAAAAACCAGAAATCAAAATTTCTACACTAGCTAAACAATTTAGCTAGGCTCTGGGGAGCCAGAACCTAGCCCGATCTATGCCGACTTGGAGTGGGTCTGACCACCCCAAGAAGGATCTACACTAAAGCGACTAATTAAAAACTACACTAGAAAACGCTTAACTACATACCGGGAATCTTGGCCCTGGAGCAGGCAAGATGTACCGCACCGTCTTGAGAAGCTCCTAGTAGCCGAGCCGCGTTGACCCGATCTAGTCAAAGTTAGCATTTTTCCTCAAGTTAGTGAACAAAAAAGTGCGGTGTGGAAAAATAAACTTAGCTATAATCCTTAGTGATTTCAATTAAATTAAGAATATTATATTATGGTTCAGAAGGACCAAAAGTTCAACTTTCACTATCAAATTCTTATGTGTTTTCTGAATCATAAGGTTATCCAGTGTGCTTTTAAGTCATCAATGTGGTGTTAGTTGATCAACTTGCAAACACTCAAGTCATATATGTTATAAGGATTGTCAGTGCGTGTACTGAAAAAATCATGCCATACATGAAAAACTTGTTGATGGACATTATTCATCTAATTTATTTTTCTGCATCATTCTCCAGTTGTTTTTTTTCATGCATATATTAGAATTTTGAGAAATGAAATTCTTTATAAGGTAAGTGCTAGCTAATGTAAATAACATCCATCCCTCCTTTACGGTGGCTGTGTATTCGAAGAAATCTTGTAACGAACTCCACCTTTGATGAAACGAATGCAAGGAATCATGAAACCTGAAATCTCTATAGTAAATATCCTTCATTTCTGAAGACAACAAAAATAAAAATGTGAGGGAAATGATAATGGTATATTGTTGTCTTCTGGTTCTTTTGACTTCTTCCTTCTGTATCGGTACTCATCATTTCTGTTGTATTATTGCCAAGCTTCCTTCATCGTTGTAACATAAGTTTCTATCCTTACTAGCTTGTAAGATTTCCAGAGTAGAATTTTAGAACAAATCTACATTAATATGAAATATGGTCAATTTGCTCGATTCTGATATGTAGCTTTTTTTGCCTCCCCTTTGCTTATGTTGCTTGTGTTTTGTCACGACCCGCTTCCCTAAAATGGAGGCGAGACGTGAAAAGGTCCGCACGAGAGTGGAGCTGTGAAGCCCCAAACCCGATAAGCGTCAATAAAACATAAGCAGGTCTCTGTAACCACAACGGAGCAACAATAATAATAAAAGGAGAGACTGAAATAAAATTCTCATATCTCATAAATTGTCCAACATGAAAATAAGTCCAACATCCAGAAAAGCCACCAGGCTAAAAGAAAAGAGTCTAAGGCCCAGAACAAGGCCAACAAAAGCAACGACATAACAAGTATAGGTGCTACGCACCGATAACAAAACAGCAGTCTAAAACAAAAAGGGAAACACAACGAAAACACTAGGACTGGTCCCCAGTGTCCACGTACTCCCCGTAAAACACAAGCTCGGGCTCGGCGTCAGCAAACACCTCGTCCTCAACAAGGTACTCAGGCTCATGATCTAACATGTGTCACCCAAAAGAGTAAAGGGGCACATGTCAGCAAGTCTAAAAGACTTGGGCAAGGAAACTGAAAGTAAGGCAACTAGCAACCTAGCAGTTATAGTATGCATGACATGGCAGTTATAACATGAGTGCACAATCAAGACTTGGCAAGACAATTTGTACAAGAGAACAATCATCGGGACAAGACAAGAGTAGCCAAGCTACTATCAATCTCAATCAATTCACTATTCACGTTGTTTGTAGATGTTTACGCCTTACAGCTGAATGGTTTCACATTCACGCTGATTGGCCGCTTAACACTACCCCAAACCCAGAGTTTACACCTTACCACTGCAGTTGCTGATCAGGCAGACTCCCAGTTGATTGGCCGCTTAACTCTTACCCCTAATACCCACACGTAATGGAGCCAGGGTCCCCGCACATGAGCTCAGCAAGTGAACCGGGGTTGCCCCGCACATGAGCTCGCATTCTTAAACATTTGGCGTAGGGGTCCACCTAGCCGGAAACAAGCAATTCGGGCATTGGCTATCAACCAACACATGGCCCGCTTCTGTAACATGAGCCAGGAACACAAGCATTGTAGCGAAGCTACGCATTCACAGAAATACTTAAAGAATGCAATGACATGACAATTAATTTGCGTACCGTTAATGGAAAGTAAACATGACATGGTAATTGTGCAACATGATATGTCGGAACTAGCTTCGTTGTCAAGCTAGTTCCCCAATTTACGCCTAGACGAGTATCATTTCGTCACCTAGCCTCTTTTACGCCTACAACAAGCAAAATGGCCTAAAACATAGCCTAAACCCTAAGTGGCAAGTTTCACTTGCCTAGCACCGGGGACGACGACCACGAAGGTTCGTCTCGCAGATGCTAATCTACGGGGGAAATCGCTGTTATGGGGAAACAATCATCAAACAACATGAAATTTCATTAGGGTTTCATAAAAATACAAATAGGTTATGAAAACATCGGGAGATCGATTTCTTACCGAGAGGAAGCGGAAGAAACACTCCGGAGAACCCTAGGACCAGATCTGGAAACAAATGGAGAAGTTTGGAGAGTTAGGGTTTTTGAGGGGATTTTGGGGATTTTGGGGATTTTGGGGAAAATGAGAGGTAGATAGAGTTGATGGAGTGTTTAGATGATGAATCTAGGGCTTGGGATGAAGGAATAGGGCTTGGAGGAAGATGTGGGCTCAATGGGGGAGATTTTAGGGTTTTGGGTCGAGTGGAGGAAGAAGAAAACGTTTGGGAGGGGTATAAATAGGTTGGGCTGGCGGCTGCCCAGAAATTAGGGTTTTAACACAGATTAGTCGGTCAAAGAGCAACCACTGACCGACTAGTTTGATAACTAGTCGGTTGGTCGACCAACGCAGACCGACTAAGTGTAAACAGTAACTTCTGAACGAAAATAGGATTTAGATTTAGTCGGTCCATGAACAAATACTGACCGACTAGTTTAACATCTAGTCGGTCGATGAACGTTCTTAGACCGACTAAGAGTGAACAGTATTGATACCAAAAATTAGATGATGAGTTAGTCGGTTAAAGAAGCATTGCTGACCGACTAGTTTGCAACCTAGTCGGTCAACCAACGTTCTTAGAACGACTAACGATAAACAGTAACTCCTGAATAATTTAGAAAGCCAACTAGTCGGTTCAAGAAGGATTGCCGACCGACTGGATCGTCATCTAGTCGGTCGGTGCCCCTCCTTACACCGGCTAATAAGCACCAAAAGTTCCGATACGGAGCGCGGGGCCCCGGGATCGATTCCTAAGACTCCTAGGCTTGATCTAATAGTAAGATACGAATGTTATGAAGTCAGTCACGAATGACATACTTCGAAATCGACAATCCTAAGGAATAAACGAGAAAATACGACGAATCGATCGAAAATGAAAGCTACGGAGACGAAAACCACACATGAGGAGAAAATCCACCAAACATATATTATATTATAATAAATCCAGATACATGAAAAGCAGTCGTTACATGTTTCCATTCTATGAGTGAAGAGTCCTTACGGAATGAATCATTTCATGTTACCCTGATTCAAAAGCAGAGGGAATACGAGAGAATATGAGAGAATATGAGTTTGATTCATTCTAAGTAATACTGAAATATTGTATTGTTGACGAACGAATAATTGCAGTTGATCTTCATGAAATCGTTCTAGCAAACTGAGATACAATTCATGTGAAACAAATATTTTTCCCCCATGTTACATTAATACATTCGACAAAAACATATTTGAGCATTACATGGGTTAAAATTTTCCTTGTGTTATTGGTAAACATTTATAAGCTTCCATTTATTCTTTCTTATTATGAACATTTCTACTAGCATTCAGTCTTGAGTAATATCAATTAATTGATACATGATTGCAAAATGAGCTTTCACGGAATTTTTATGATTTTCTAATTTTTTATTAAAACAATTTAACATTAGCCACTGATTGGCCGTGGCTTATACGCATAGCCACGGCCTGTTCGCACAGATTGGTTATGGCTAATGAGTATTAGCCACAGCCAAGCCGTGGCTAATGTAAACATTAGCCATAGCCATTGAAGAACCGTGGCTAATGTAACGATCGGTTTTTTATCGTTACCATTATCTGTACTTATTTAGTGTATTTTTTTTCATGTATCTACGGTTGGACATTCCCGTACCCGTACCCGTACCCACTTCTTTCTTCTTCATACTTACTACTATTATTATTATCATCCTTTAATAATAATTTGAAAATATCTTTGTATAATTAGTTAACTTTTCCAAAATTCAAATTCAAACTTTAAACTTTTAAATTCAAGATTCAAATCTTTTTAAACATTTTAAAATTCTAATGGAGACTTTCATAATTAAACCCATTTAAACATATTGATTAGCTATTATTCCCTATTATAACCTATTAATTAGAATCCCATTATTAACAATTCAAACCCTTTCCTATTATAACTTGGCACTAGCCCTAGCCCACGTTTTTACCCATCTGGCCGAAACCACACACTCACGCACAGCCTTTAATCACACAAAAAAGAGAAGAGTAACATTAATCTAAGGACCTAGGCGAAACCTAGTCACGTGCTGTTTGAACCCCACACCATATTCCTATAAGAAGCCAAGATATATACATACATATATATATATATATATATATATATATATATATATATATATATATATATATATATATATCTATATCTATATCTATATCTATATTATAAAAGAGGGATGTTATCAAGAGAAATTGGATAAGAGATATTGGACATGAGAAATTGGATAAGAGATATCTATATTATAAACGAGGGATGTTATCAAGAGAAATTGGATTAGAGATATTGGACAAGATAAATTGGATAAGAGATATCTATATTATAAAAGAGGGATGTTATCAAGAGAAATTGAATAAGAGATATTGGACAATAGAAATTGGATAAGAGTGATGTTATCAAGAGAAATTGGATAAGAGATATCTATATTACAAACGAGAGATGTTATCAAGAGAAATTGGATAAGAGATATTGGACAAGAGAAATTGGATAAGGGATATCTATTATATAAAAGACGGATGTTATCAAGAGAAATTGATAAGAGAATTTGGACATGAGAAATTGGATAAGATAATTTGGATATTTATTATATAAAACAGGGAAATTGAATAAGAGAAAATATAAGAGATGAGATTTTGAGGGATAAAAGAGGAGGTGGGGAATTTTGCACATACAACCCCGGTTTTTGTATTTTTGCCTATGGACCCTCCCCACACACACACACCCACACTTTTTATTCTCACCCCTTCCGGCCATTTTTTTCCCAGTTCTATGAAGATTTTGAATCTTATCCTACTAGGACAAAGCTTTGTCCTACGTGGCAAGTTTGTCCTTGGTGGTAATGACAATTTTGGGGGGACTTAAATTTTTTGGGGGAAAGCTTAAATTTGGGGGGAAACTTGAAATTTTGTGGGAAAACTTGAAATTTGGGGGAACTTGAAATTTGTGGGGAAGAAAAACTCAGCCATTAAATAAACCGTGCCCTATGGGCACGGGTAATGACTAATATATATATATATATATATATATATATATATATATATATATATATATATATATACATACTAGTCATAACCCGTGCCCTTAGGGCACGGTTCATTTAAAATATTCCCCGGTCAAAATTCTTGGATCCTTTAATTTTAAACAAACAACAATAATTAATACACAACAAATGTTATTTGCTCCACCCAAAAAATTTATTTTCCTCCCGAAATTTAGTTCCCACTCAAAAGATTTAGTTCCCCCCTTAAAAATTCAATTTCCATATAGAATTTAGTTCCCCCAAGATTTAATTCCCTCAAAATCTGCTAGATTAGCATGAGTTCCACCCCAAGAAGAAAGCCTAAGAGCCAGTTAAGAGTCCAAATCAAATTTGATCTGCAATCACTATGATTTACACTTTTATTCTAGATCACTTCAGCATCCAAAGTTGTTTCATTAAGAATAGAGTATGTACCAGATATGCGGTGGACCAAACATTGAGAAAGATGCAACCAATAACAATAATAAAAACAATATCCTAATTTTTTAGGGTTGGGACATATGAATCTCGGAAAAGGGTCATTATCTCCATTTAGTTATCAAGAATGTATCTTGTTTTACTACTTCAATATGTGTTTGTCTGGATCAACCCTCGATCCTACCAGCAACTCCAAGTATAAGGCAATCAAACCTACCTACTCCTAACTGGTGTACTCTTCCATCTCTCATTACTGCTCAATTCATATCATATCTTTTAGCCAACTGTCACATCGGTCTCAACGTTCACATTTCTGCAATTTCTATTTAATGGACATGTTATTCATAATTATCCATTACTTTAACCCACAAACACAATGAACTGCAATTGTAGATAATTTTCTCATAAAATTCATTGGCATTCTAGTATAACAATGAACTCTAGAAATGGGTCTCCACTTTAACTAACAAAAAATATACTCCTCAAAACCCATGATCGAAAATGAATACCGAAAATGATCTATTCTGGGCACTTTACTGTCCATGTAAGTTACATCTTTCTTATTCTTAGATGAACATATATCATATCTTCTTTACCCTTTAGATACCATGTGTCCTTCCCCTTTCTAATTCATAAATTATTCCTTCTCTACTTTCACTAAACAAAGTTCGCCATGGGACTCATCCTGAAGACACTCAATCTGTAACTGGCAGAACCACAACTATTGCTACAGTAACATTGTGACACTGATGTCATATCCATCATGACTTAAATACTCCTATTTTTAAAGTTGAAGGAAAGATTACAATTATACACAGGAAAGATTCCAAAAAAGATTACAATTACAATTATACAGTTATACACAGTTAATGTCATTCAGAAATCTCTAGATTTTGGATAAAGAACAGATAATCAATTAAATCATGATGATTATTAACATAATTGTCCTGGACCAAAATAAGGACTGAGAATTTTGGCACCATCCCACTGCAACTAAGCTTATTTTAAAATATGGTACCCACTCAATAGCATCAATAGATAAACACAATTAAATTATAACATCATTATGAGGACCAATAACTCTAGCATGCATGCCGAAACCGATAATTTCTCCAATAGTTGGAATGCACCAGTTTACAATAAGAATGATAACTAAAAAAGTAAATCGAAAAAGAGTAACTTTCTCCAATAAATTTTATCCCAAAACACAAAAAATAAAGAAAATGTAAATTGCTTACCTAGATCTTGGGGTCATATGTTGTGAATGCACGAAACCCCAACTCTATCTGATAAATTATTCTTTAAACAGTAGGATTAAAAAAGATTAGGCCAAAAACAATCAAGTAATGAAATTGACCCAATAGAAAGGAAACAACTTTAAAATTTAAAATTACCTGAAAATCCGAAGTAGCTACCGATATCAACTTCTTGTTAGAATCAGAAACCGAAGCTTCAGAATCTAATCCTGATCCTTGGATATCATTCAATCAACTTCAGTCGGCTAATCTCCTAATAATTTTTAGCAATGTGCAAAGGAAATAAATTAATAAATAAAATAAAATGATGAGTAGAAGAAATAAATTAAAAGTGTAACTAAAAGAAAGACAATTGAAAAAAATTCCAAAAAGGTTCTAGAAGCTTGCATAAAAGTGCTGGAAGCTTGTGTAAAAAGAGGGAGGTTTTAGAGAAAAATTCCAGAAAAGGCTGCTTTCATGCTTCCACGGCTCAAACAAAAGGCTGATATTAAAGGGGTTTGAAAAATTGAAAAAGGTGAACTCAAAACTTACCACATTAAATCAAAAATGCATTTTAAAACCAAATCAAAGACATGCACACACAGTTGGGTTCAGATATTCGAAATTAGAAATGAAGTCCAAAGGGATAGACAAAATGTCAAATTTTAGTGCCAAAAATCAACAAAATGCGAACAAAAGAGAAAGAAAGAACCTTTCTGTTAATTTTGTAATGGCCATTAATTTTTCTAAAGCTTGCATCAGATCTGCACACAAAGTCAAAATATGAGAAAAAGAATAAACAAAGAGTAAAAAAGAGAGTTTTAGGCCATGACCGAAAATGAGAGATCATTTTACATATCTTTGAGTAAGATAAACATGGATTTAACATTAAAAAATCATAAATTTGCAACTTTTATTCATAATACCTATTAAAGATATTATTTTTAAAATTTTAACTTCATAAATAGCCATAGATATAAACCAAACATCCTTAGATCTTTTGATTTCTTCTTTGCTATGACAGTTTGAAGTGTTACCTTATCTTGGAGATCTGACCTTTAGATCTTTTGGCCTCCTTCACTAACCGTAGGGTGATCTGACCTCCCAACTAACCAAGCTCAAATGGAAGGGCACCCAACCTGCTTTAGCATGCACATCCAAACATAAGAAAGAGGAGAATAATGAATGATTAGATGCTCAGCCAAACATAAGAAATAGAAACAGAGTCAAAAGAGATGAGGATAAATGGAGGGGGGAGAGAATATGAATGAAAGAAGTTAGATGCCCCCATCAAATTCTGCTTGTTTTCCTTATTTTTGCCTAATTAAATGTCCAGTTAAATGTCCCCAATTACTGTGCATTAATTGTGGGCATGCGGTCTTGGTTTTGCCCAATTCGATGCTCCATTCTGCTGCATTGGTTTTCCCAAGAGCATGCATTAAATAAATGCCCCTACTGCCTTGGTTTTCCCCCGCGGTATGGAGATAGCTTTGCCCTACGGTCAAACTCCCCTACGTGATTTGCAAAGCACTGTCTACTCATCACCACTCATCACTTCTTGTTTCTACTCATCGCTATTTTAATTGTTGAGCAAGGTAATTTATGTTTCTTTGTTACTAATCACTATTTTGATTATTGCGGAGGGAACTTATTTATATTTGCACATATTACACTGTGTTTATTCTTCTTTTCCTTTTGACCCAAGGTTTTTGCTCAAACTTAGTCTCATTGTTATCTTGGGGATAACAATTATGGTTTTTTCTTAAAAAGTGCTGCCTATGCCCGCGGCGCTTGCTCAGTTATGCCTGATGCCATCAATTTAATGCCATGCGAATCTCTCTTTTGCCTGATGTCATCAATTTAATACCTGATCCCCCAAATACCTGATGCCGTGCGAAGTCTCTCTTTTGCCCAAGATGTGTATGTGTGCAAATCTCAATGTAATGCCGCGCAAATGGGTGAAACTGTGTATGCCGTGCAAATCTCTATGTAATTTAATGCAGGGGGCCATGCCATCAATTTAATGCCTAAAAGCAACGTGGGGCCCGGTCAGTTAGGCCAGCTGCATCTATCACCTGTAGTTTTCGCACTGGCACTGTTACAACGGCCATCGGCACAGTGATCAATGGCCAGCGGATGTGACTGCCTGTGGCATGCGGTCTGTGACAATTAAGTGAGCCAGAAAAAATTATTTGTTTCCCTCTGAAAATACAAACCAGCCCTAGAAACTAAAAATACAAAAGAAAATTTCCACAATCCTAACTGTTGATTTCCCAAGATTAAATCCTGGCCGTCTTTTATCTACCCCCTTTGTCCTAGTCAGCTTGTCCTAGTCAGCCCTAGTATTCAAAAATCTCTGTCAAATGTAATATATATATATATATATATATATATATATATGAGTTTAAGGGGGATGAGCAGCCCGTGTAGGGTTTTCCTACACCGGAGCTGATGTGGCATTAATTGATTGGCTAATGCTTCTTTAATTTGCGTTTAGGGGTTAATAGCAAAATGTTACGCCTATTAGTAAATAAACCCAACGCATAACTTAAGGCCACCAAAACTCTAAACCCTTAATTCATCTCCTTCCTCACGTGAAGCGTCGGTCAACAGCCGCATCCTATCGTCCTCCCAAAATTGGTTCCTCTTGATTCTTCTCCGAGCACGAAATTTGTCCCAATGTTGGGACGATAGGAAAACAACCCTTAGTTCTGCCTCTTTTGATCACGGCCGCGTCTCCCCGTCCTGTCTTCCTCTTCCGATCTCACGGCCGCGTCTCCTCGGAGGGTGGAGTTTAGGGCCAACTCACCGCCTCTTTTTCTTATTCCACGATCCGACGGCGGCTAGCGGATTCGTACGACGAGAGGTAGCCGCTGAAGGAGGTTCTATCGGTACGGCTTCCTTATTATTCGAATCTAATTTTTTTCTTGCATCTAACTTCCCAAAAATTTCTGTTCTATTAGTAAGAGCGTTATACGATTATTTGATTGTTTGAACGTTACCTTTTCTCTTGGTTTACAGATATACTGAGATTATTTTTCTTTGTTAATACGACAACACTCAACAAAAACATTGGTAGATTAGCACTGTTTTTCTATTACAAAAAACTCATTCGAGTAAAATAGAAAATTTACTAGAATTAGAAAGCTAATGGATGAAAGTATATTTACTACTTTTACAACCACGACACTTCCCTTCAACTTCTACTTCAGATTAAGATTTTTACAATTTTATCAAAGATGTTATGAACCTGTACCGTACTCATTTTGGCCTGTTTAAAAATTGATTAGATATCAAATTTTATTAAAAGTTTAATATTGACAAACCTTAATTCTCAATGAGAAGCTTGAAGTCTTGGCTAAATAACAGAAAATTTATAGAACTCATAATCTTTTTAAATCAATATACTGATGCGGAATCGTGGATGGATAAGGGCCTGAAAGAAATTTTTGTAAAGAAAAGGGGGAACATGAAACTGAATTATTTAATCGTGGATGTTCTGTATTGACTCCAGATACAGTATCAAAGTATCTTGTCCAGATTATTTAATCCAGTCTGCAGGATTTTGTATCATAATACACTTGTATGTTACTGAAAAGATTTCTCCTTATAAAGGACCATCCTTATAAAGGACCAGTATAACTTTGGACTGTTTTCCTTATAACGGATTTCTCCTTATAAGGATTTCTAATTATACATTATGGACTGTTTTCCGTCACTGCCTCAGCCCTTGACAGTCTTGCATTTGGACGCACTATTCACTTTCATCTATCTAGTTTTGTGAATCCTAATTTGAAGTGTTTATTATTATTTTATGTTTGTTTTTTGTGAGGGAACGTATAGAACAGTTAAGTGAAACTGCAAAACAAATTATTTACTGAACTCTATTTATCTCGTAAAACTACTTAAGATATTTGGAATGGTGCGATTTCTGTTTTGTAGTTCCTATTGAGAATCTGATCTTACAATTCTTCCCATGCATGTTCAGCCTTCATAATGTGACTGGTTTGAGAATTTATTGTCCTTTTCTACATTTTATAGATTTAAGTTCCCTATAAAATGCCAGGTAGATGACAAAAGAAGATTGGGGCTTTCTTATTCTACACTCTCCTACAGATTAATTTCCAGGTAAAATGCCCAAAATCAATCAAATTAGTGAGACCTTAGCCTATATCCTTAATATTTATTTAGATCTGAACATCAAGTAAGATGTTTAAGGGATGAAATACGTCAAAATACAGATTAAGTTCCCTGTGGCAATTGGTTGTTTATGATCCTTTTTGGTGCTATTATTAGATTTCACTAATGATGATACACTGCAATAGTAATATAAACTTGTGTATAAATTCTGTGGTTATTTGGTTATTATGTTGAATGCTTATATTCATCTGATAATACATGCAAAAAAATCTTTTTTCGCATTATAAATTTTATAAAATATTTTATTTTCAGTTTTTCATTGATATGGATGATATAATTGTCGAGAATGATGATGCAACATCATTTCCAAATTCTGATCATCACGAGTCTCAACATGGATTAGAAAGAGGAGAATCTACTGCTGAACACCGCACTGTAAGGGAAAATTATCATTGTCAGCCTTCTGTTGGAATGGAGTTCCCGAATATTGAAGCTGCATACCAGTTTTACAATGCATATGCAAAAATGAAAGGATTTGGAATTCGCAGGCAGTCAACAAATTCTTCTAAAAAGCCAGGAAAAGAGATTATATCAAAAACTTTTGTGTGTGACAAGGAAGGACGGAAGTTCTTGAAGGATAAGAGGGAGGATGGAAAAGAAGTTGCTCGTCGACGGGAAACTAGAGTTGGTTGTAAGGCGAGGATGAGGCTTAAGCTAACCAAGTTCAAAACATGGATAGTGAGTGTATTTATTGAGGAACACTATGGCCATGATCTAACTAGTCCAGATAAAGTGAGAAGGCATCGTTCACATAAGCAGTTGCATCGAACAAAAGCATGCATGACACTTGTTCATAGTCTTGAAGACGAAGGGCTTGCACCTTCAACAATTTCTAGGGTAATTAATGTCGTTGGTGGTGATAAGGAAGAAACCATCACTCCTCAACAATGCCATGAAATTATAAGGACTCAAAGAAAAAGTAACATCGGTCAAGAATGCGTGTTGATTATAAAGAAATTTCAAGAACGAAGTGTACTTGATCCCGATTTCTATTTTTCAATGCAAGTGGATGAAACTGGAGTGATGAGGAGTGTGTTTTGGGCAGATGGAAGATCCAGATCTTCTTACTTAACTTTTGGAGATGTTGTAGTGTTTGACGTTACTTACAAAACTAATAAATTTAGTTTACCGTTTGCTCCGTTCACTGGAGTAAATCATCATCGACAATCTATATTATTTGGATGTGCATTGCTGGCTGATGAGAAAGAAGACACTTTTGAGTGGTTATTTAGAGAATGGTTGAAATGTATGCATAATATGCAACCGATCGCTATTATTACAGATCAAGATATTGGTATGTGCAATGCAATCCATAGTGTTTTTCCGAACACTCGTCATCGATATTGCAAATGGCATTTAGATTCACATATTGCAGAACATTTGATATCATTAAGGACTCTTCACGGAGAGGATTTTATTAACTATTTCGATAAATGGTATCATAGTAAGAGCATAAAAGAATGTGAGTTGATGTGGAAAGAGTTACAAGATCGGTACAAAATCAATGAGGAAGAAGATCGATGGCTGCAGAATATGTACAAATTAAAAGATCATTGGGTTTCTGCATATCTGAAAGACACTTTTTTTGCAGGCATGAAATCAAGTCAGCGCAGCGAAAGCATAAATGCATTCTTTGATTCATATGTAAATGCACAAACTCAATTGAATGCATTCATTCAGCAATATGATAAGGCTGTCGCAACTCGTCGGGAGACAGAAGCTCGTGAAGACTTCATGAATATTAATACAAAGCCTCTAAACTATATTTCGCACCCAATAGAGATACAAGCTGGAAAGCTCTATACACGGGCTATTTTTGATCTTTTTCAACATGAGTTTAAATGTTGTATGTCACTGTCTCGTGATCAGATAAAGATGGATGGTTCTCTTTTCGTATATAAAGTTGGTAAGTTTTCTGAAAATACTAGTAAATGGGAAGAAGTTAATTATGATCATAATGGATTAAAGTTTTCATGTACATGTGCTATGTTCGAGACAAGTGGAATTTTATGCAGTCATATTCTGAAGATTATGGTATGGAATGAATCACAAGCTATTCCTGAGCAATACATATTGCATAGGTGGACAATCCATGCCAGACACCGCAATGTTGGAGTTAATACTATTATGTTGATGAGAGGCAGCCCATCTAATGAAAACCAATGGCATATTTTACATTCATGGGCCCTACGAGCAAAGTTTAGCAGTGCATTGGAGATGACAACCACATCAAAGTCACTTCTACTAAAACTTGATTCAGCATTGGAAGCATTCATTAAGGAGGCTGAGAAAGAACTAAGTGAAAGGCGGAGTCATGAAGCTATAAAAGTTAGTCAATTTCCCAATACAACATCACTCTCTCAAACAATACAACAAATCCCACAAATTTCTGTTTATGACCCAAGTGGACCTGTAAAAACGAAAGGTCGTCCTAAGAAAGCAAGCAGATTTCAATCTGGGTTAGAGCAAGCACAAAAGAAAATGGAGCGAAAGAAACGACGTTGCGGAAATTGTAAGCAAAAGGGTCATTATAGGACAAGTTGTACTAATCCACCGGGTAATGATGTTACAGAAGAGGTAAAATATAAATATCGAATATTAATCTACCCGTATATGTGAATTCTTCAATTACATCAGTTTTTAAATTGAATCTGATTGTAAATATATCATTTGTTTAATTTAGGGTAGCACAGAGGATGATGGATCCGATGGCGTGGACACTTAAACATGAATGTCATTGAAATCGATTGCTAGTAACTTTCTAAAGTTTATATTTCATTTTTTTAATAATTCTTACATTTTTTGTACATTCCTCATGTTTGAACTCTTTTTTGTAGGGGAAGATTCTAATCAACATTATATATCCAAAGCAAGATAAAGGACCGGGGAAAGGAAGAATTTCAATGTCTCAAGATTTTCTACAACTTAATATGGCCGGAGTTGGAATTTTTAAATTGTGATCCTTAATAGTAATTGTTGATTTTTATGCATTAAGATGTAGTGTACCTTGTTTTTTTAAACCATAGGGTTAATTGGTGTTTCAATTGGAATTTTTAAACCTTAGGAATAATTGGGTTAATTTGGTCTCTTTATACATATTTACAGTCTCAAACTGTAATATTTTTATATCGTGTGCGCATGTTTTTGTTGTTGTGTTGTTGATGCTACTACGGTTTTTTTTGTTCATCGTTTCTTGGTTTATATCGAATCTATTTCTTTTCCTAGAATCTGAAATATCATTGCATATGAAAATTACTGATAAGTACCAGAGCTACATTGTTTCTTGGTTCTTGCTTTCTTCTAGACCTCGTTGTTTTAAGGCCATTTTCTCGATTTGGATTAGTCGAAGGACTCAAATAATGCTGGAACTGTTTAACTCTATGTCTCAAAATTACTTCACACCAAAGGTGTTCTTATTGTGGACATGCACGTCTTTTTCTCCAAAATCAGTGTATTATTGTTTGCTTCAAATTTGTAGCTGTTGATGTGATCTGAAAAATATCTACTTGTTAAATTACGGTATGTGACACATCCTTCGGATTTGGTAAGATCACATGTATGCTACAAAAAACCAATAATGATCTCTTCTACACGGGTTATATAGCATTTATATTAACTTTTATCTTCAGCGGAAAGCTTCAGTATCTAATTCCTTGCTAAATTCAGCGTTAGTCAATGTATGATTCAAATAGGCACATTTCAAACCATCTTCTGTTCTTTGAAATTTCAGTTTTTTGAATTTTCAACCAAATTGCTAGAAATATATTAGTTGTTAATGTTCTCGAGCTGGCTATTTGTATTTGCAGCTGTGATAAGGTCAACTGGGTTTGAGTACCTCAAAGAGAATTGTCCTTTGCTTCAGTCAGAACTGCTGAAGATTATCGCAGGGTGTGAAGAGGAGTGCAGCAGTGTGAAGAGGAGTGCAGCAGTGCTGAAGATTATGGGGAAATCTGCATCAAGGGAAATACATGAATGCTGGTCGAAGCAAGGCATCTGGAGCGAGCTGTAGCACAATCGATGCAAACATGAATGTAGGCTGAAGCAAATATGAATCAAATATCAGATTCTGTTCGTCTATGTTCTTGTGTGATTTTTTCCATGTATGTATAAATGACAGGCTCCCAGAACTGTTCATGTATGTTTTTTGCTTGAGAAACATAATGTCAAGAAGTGTGGTTTCTGAAGTTTCCAGATAATGGGAAATATCTAGCATCATATTATAGTCATAAATATTATAAGACCTAGTACAACAACCTACTTTTATATATTATAAACCCTTGGTTATTTTTTCTTCAGCCTACAGCTAGCAGCCGCCCCCATCCAAATTCCTCATCTCCATGCAACCGACACAACAACGCCCAGACCTCGCAAGCCGCAGCCCCCCTCGCTCACGCACGCCGACTACCTCCCTCCTTCGCGTCGACTCCCCCGCCCCCACACAGGGCGCTGCCCCTGTCCTTTTTTGCTTCCACATGCCAAGCACCACTCGCCCGTGGCCCCTTTCTTCTCTCCAAGATCTCATCACACTGCAGACGGGATCTCCTTCTTCATCTCCCTACGCACGCCACCTCCCTAGCGCCGCCCAGCCCCATCGACAGCCCAGGCCGCGAGCTACCTCCCTCTCTTCATTCGCACGCAGCAGCGGCCTCTTCTTCCTCCCGCTCGTTGCATCGGCGTCATCCCTCACCCCTGCAAGCAACACGAGCACCCAGGACGTCGGAACAGCGCCGTTCCCGACCGTCGCGATGCCGTACCGGTCGTCCCCCAAAGCCTCGTCGATCAACTGCAGCCCCGTTGTTCTCTTCGCGAGACGGCAGCCCCTCACTTGCTGTTTTGCTCCCCGATCACTGTCCGCTCTTTCCGTCGTTGGGCGCCTTTCACGACGCCCCCTTGCTTGCAGATCTACTCCTGCTTGCTGTCCAGCGCCTTGCTCGCTCCCCTCACCTTTCGTTCGCTGCCAGAATGTATCTTACTACGTCAACTGTAGCCGAGACGCCGTAGACGACGAGGAGCTTCCACCGTTCAGACTCTACTTCTATTCTATGTCAAACGCCAGAGAGGTTGGTTCCCCTAACATGTAGTAAAACACACACCGTAGCTCATCAAACCCTAAATAAAATCAACAACTTAATTTAACTAAAGTTATTTTCTGCATCTTTAAAACGTTGTCCACCGTAGGAAATCGACGAACGAACTGAACTTCTGTGCACATAGGGTAGACGTCGATCTAGACTGAACAAAATCATCAAAGACATGACTTTTGACTGTTAGAGTAGTCCCGCCAAATTTAGAGACAAACCGTAATAGGACTGACGAAAAGCGCGATCTGACATCGCCGTTATCCTGTTTCAGACGGACCAACGCCGATGCGGTGTTTTGACAGGATGCTCCGAACAGACGATGCACTCGCCACCGCAGGCAAGTGTATACACTTGTACTTTCGGCCGTGTTTAGGCCATAGACTCTTAGAACTGTTAAAACGTAAACAAAGAGAACCAGACGTGAAATGATAGCGTCCGGGACCCCCTTGACAGCTTAGACTTGACGACGAAGTCTAAGCACAACAACAACATTTGATACCTTAGGGTTTTCCTGTGTGTGCGTGCGTGTGGACCCCCTAAAAAGAACTATCCCTTTCACTTTTCATGTCGTGTCATGTTACACATCATGCGGGTAATAGGGCACTCACTTACCAGAGTGAGTGATCCCTTGTACAGATACACAGCCAGCAGGCAATAGGGCACTCACTTACCAGAGTGAGTGATCTCTTGTACGGATACACAGCCTGCGGGCAATAGGGCACTCACTTACCAGAGTGAGTGATCCCTTGTACGGACTTGTCTGGTGCACTTGGGTGTGGTAGGGTTGAGCGTGCGCACGGGGAGAGGGTTTGGTACCCCTCGAACCGCAAGGCATGAACCCTTCGAGTCACACGTGTCTTGTTTTGTCTTGTCTTGTCTTGTCCCGTTTAGGTTAGTCCCATAGTCAGTAGCACACGCTACGGCTACTGTTTGCCGTGTTTACTTTTCCTGCACAGTTTTACTTTCTTTAACTGCTATGTTATAACCCCAGCATGTTAATCAACCAGTAAATCGTTGCTTTAAATTACAGTACACTTGCAGTAGAGTCTAACCCTCCATTGTAGACTTTACCTGAGGTACAGTTCCTTTTCTCTTGGGTGTTGTACGTCAGGTGTCGAGCCAGAGTTCGTGGACGTGGCAGACTTATCAGAGTACGTGGAGCCCGAGGACGTCAACCCAAAGTACGTGCCTGAGGAGGACCAGAGCTAGAGGTTCCTCACTGTCGTTGTTTCAAAGTTCTCATGCTTACTAGGTTGGGTGCGTAGCACCGTTTACTTTTCCTGTCTAGGTTGGGTGCTTGCACCAGTAGTTTTGTTTTCAGCTGTTGTAGCCGTGCAGGGTGTGTTTTAGACTTTCGTACTCTTTCTGGATATCTGTTGGAATAAAATAAATGCATTTTCTTTTGGTACTTTTGTTGTTCCGTACTTTTCTGCAGGGACCTGTTCCTTCGTCTTGGAGTACCACACAGACGCTTATTGGGTCCGAGCCTCACAGCTCTGGCCTAAGCGGGCATTAATCACGCTTCGCCTCCGTAGTTTTGGGAAGCAGGGCGTGACAGGTTTTAGTGGTGGCCCATACAGGTCCTTTTCTACAAAAGTTCGGAACAATAAGAGTATCGCATTCATTTAATATCCAGTACGAGTCTAAGTTGGGTTTTCCTGTCAATCGGATGGTGGGAGGATGCAAAACCCGAGTTGGACCTTCAGCTGACGGGATCATGGATGGCCGAGGTGACGAGTTTTGCCAATTACTGGATGTTAAGAGAGAGATGTTGGATGTTCAGTATCGGTTGGTTGAACAGGCACATCAGATTGCTCGTGCTGCCCAAGCTCCTCCGGCTACACCACCACCGCCACTGCGAGGGAACCGACCAGCAGAGCAGTTCAGGCCAGCAGCTAGGCCTGCAGTGGGACCCGTTCAGCCGGTGTCTTTCAAGAGGCCAGGAGCACCTGCACAGAGCCAGGCTAGGGATCAATGTCATTTCTGTGGAAAGCCGGGGCATCATTCGAGTTATTGCAGGAAGAAGCTGGGTTTGTGTCTGGCATGTGGAGCTTCCACACACGGCACTAGAGATTGCCCGAGGTATCGCCATGTGGAGGGCAGAGCGCCAGTTCCAGTGCAGAGTAGAGCGCCTGCCCCAGTTCAGAGAGGAGCTACTGTCCGTGGACCACCCTTGGTCCCACAGGAGCATATGTTTCGACAGGCAGTGCAACTCCGGAGGCCGGCGTACACCATGACAGCCGGCAAGGCTGAAGACTTGGATGGAGTTATTGCAGGTATTTCTTCAGATCTAGTCTTTTATTTCATAGTTTAGACCTTATTATTTAGCATTGTTTGTTTTCCTTGTTAGTTAGAGTAGTTTTGTTTGACCTTAGTTCCTTATATCTTAGGCGTCATTCTAGTGTCCTCTCACCCGGCCTTGGCCTTGTTCGACTCCGATGCATCCATGTGCATCATATCTCAGAGGTTTGTACCAAGGCACTCTATTCCCACCCATACACTTCCAAAGTGTTGGGATATCACCACAGGGAACGGAGTGGTGACAGTGAACCTGGGTTGTCGATAGATCCCATTGGTGGTCAGTAAACACGAACTTTTTGCAGATTTCATTGTCCATGATCTGCCGCATTTCGATGTCGTTCTTGGCATCGATTGGCTGGAAGGTCTCGATAGAATGCCACGGTAAGAAGGTGGTATTCAGGATTCCAGGCCATCTTAAGTTCGAGTTCTCGAGGAATGCAGAGCCGATGATGAAGCTGACGAGGATGGATGTGGAGTTTCATTGGTCAGAAGCTTGTGAGGAGGCTTTCAGTATCTTGAAGGCGAGGTTGACTTCAGCACCAGTTTTGGCGGTACCAGATCGGAGCAGAGGCTTCGAGGTATATTGTGATGCATCGGGGAAGGGCCTTGGATGCGTTCTGCATCAGCATGGCCACGTGGTCGCATACGCTTCTCGTCAGTTCGGTACTGTTAGGTGAAAACGATGGTCATTTCAGTGAAAATAAGATGAACACACCAATTCATCTACAGCTTGCTTGGAACCTAGGGTTCCGAAAAATTTATCCTAAAGACAGATGCACAAGCAGGCCTTCAGTTGGTTGAGTCGCACAAACTCAATAACTTATTCTTTGACTACATCCAGGCAATCAAAAGGCTCTTACATGGTCAATGGAAAGTCTCACTCACGGATATACCATGCAAAGAGAATATGGTGACGGACGCTCTGGCAAAGTATATACGTAGTTGTAGAAGAGATTCTTATCATATAATTGATGTGTCTAGATTTTTATTCTTCTCTTGTAATTTTTGATTGTCAATAACATGTCCTTCGCTGCCTCCTTCGGATCAAAAAAACTGCTACTACTATTCCACTCCAACGCGAGTGTTCAATCATTGCAAAAGAAAAAAAAAACAGAGAGCATCGTCATGAAGATAAGCTTCCATTGGCCATTTTTTTCTCAAAGTTGCTGTCTTTATCTTAAAAGCGCTATCCAAGTATAAAAAAAGCGCTATGCAAGCGTTGTTTTGTAGTAGTGGTAGGTATGCACACCGAACTGCATTACCAAGGTCCTTGTATCACCTTGGTTTCTTAGATATATCTCTGTGTTTTATTGGTTGTGCTTAAGTACTGAATTTCAATTGGTATCAGAGCAGGTCATCCGTGCTGCTTTGTGTTGTCAAAGTGGGTGTGATCATGTGCTTTTAGTACGCAAACCATGAATATGAAAGAAGGTGCATCCGTGACACGTCCTCCGTTGCTCACCTGTACGAACTACACCTACTGGAAGTCTCGGATGCGTGCATTCATTAAGTTGCTCGATGAAAAAGCTTGGGTGGCCACGATAGAAGGATGGACTCCTCCAGTCCAAGTTGACAAAGAAGGAAAAGAAAACTTTATACCTGCCAAAGATTGGAGTCCCGAAGAAGATCGAGAAGCTTTGAGAAATTCAAAGGCAATGAATGCTATATTTACAGTTGTAGATGAAGAGAAATTCAAGTTAATCTCTACATGTGAGTATGCAAAGAAAGCATGGGATATACTACAGAATATTCATGAAGGAACCAGTACGGTAAGAGCCTCTAAACTCCAAATGCTTGCATCTCAACTTGAAAATCTCAGGATGAATGCTGATGAGACTGTAGCTGAGTTCAATAGGAGATTGCGGGATATAACTAATCAGGCCTTCCAATTGGGTAAGAAGTACTCTCAAAAGAAGTTGGTTAAAAAGACTCTGAGATCCCTACCTGATAAGTTCTCTGTGAAGATTGCGGCCATTGAAGAAATGAGGAACAAATCTACTATGAGATTGGATGAACTCATTGGATTACTTCAGACCTATGAAATGAATCTGAAGCAGAACAAAAGGGCCAAAGGGGTGGCTCTAAAGACAGAAGTCAGTGAAACACCTAAACCTGAGAATGAATCAGATATTGATGATGACATTGTACTGTTGACTAAGAACTTCAGCAGAATGATGAGAAAGATCAGCAACAAGTGCCAGAATTACAGATCTGCCAACAAGGAAACACGACATTGTGTCCCTACTACTGGAAAGGCTATTAGTCGTGGCCACCCAAGATCATACATAATTTGTAGATAAAAGTGACATGTTGATCAAAGTTAAAAAGAAGTGGAAAGTGAAATTTTTGAAGATCGGTGTAGGTGTAAGAAATTTCATAGACCGATTATGCATATGCTTAATTTTACACATAACATATAACTAATCTACGAGCTTGTACATTTTATTCTACTTTCCAAATGCCGTCTAATATATAAAGAAGAATGAACAAGCTTATACCTTTTATTCTTATTTCGAAATGCATTTTATTCTTCTTTCCAGATTCGACCATTGTCCTCTTACGTTACTTTTTTTGGCTTAGGTTAGGTATCAATATTCATTAATAAGCTCTTCTGGCCTGCAATGCTTACAATAATTAAAACAAATGAATGCAACGCACATAAGCCCTTACGAAGAGGATGTAATGAACGCGCGCAACCAAAAATGAGTGAGAAATGTGGGTGTACGTGTCGGTATCGTCGGTTGGTAAAAAGTGCAAAGTCTGGGGGTCAAAATGCAAAAAATCTTTGGGTGGCAAACATGTAAATAAGTGGGTGTTTTTTTTTTGGTTTTTTGAGGTGAATGGCAAACATGTAAATAAGTGAGTTTGTGTGGGTTTTTTTTGAGAGGATGACAAATAAGTAAATACATGGCTTGGATTGAGTTTTTGGGTGAGGTGGAGGGGGGTGATGTGGGGGTGGGCCCCACCTTTGTCCTAGTCATATTTTAGCATACACCTAGGACAACTTCACCATCATAGACTAGAAATAACACATGCACAAGTGCAATGAGCAAAAAAAACCCCATGAAGTGGATGTGGTGCACGCGAGCAACCAAAAAGGAGTGAGAAATGTGGGTGTGCTTGTCGGTATCGTTTAGGGGTAAAAAGTGCAAAGTCCAAGGGTTAAAATGCGAAAAACCTTGTGGTGGCAAACCCATAAATAAGTGGGTGTTTTTTGGCTTTTTGGAGGCAGTGACAAACATATAAATAAGTGAGTGTGTGTGTGGGTTTATTTAGGAGATGGCATCATGTAAATGAGTGCGGTTAATTGCACTGCGTAACTTTATGAATTCACCGCATCAAAATCTTGTTATTTATTAATTCACCACAATATATTTCATTTTTACCCTTTATATCTCCCGTTAAATAGTCTTTAATCAATACTATGAAAAAAAAAAAATAGTTAGATACATCCTTATTCAGTAGGACTTGAATAAAAGAAGTGCATGATATCTTATAGTTTTGAATTCAATCTAATTAATAATGACTAAGAACACAGTAGTGAATAAAGATACTATCAAATTTCCAGAAGTTAAAACTGACGTGAGATCGAATGTAGTTTACTGGGGACTTCCGTTGAGGGTTCAAATTCGTACATTTTCACACCGACTTGTGTATGGTATATATGGTTTCTTGTGTGACCTCGTATGGCTTTGCTTTCTTGGTCGTTTTACCCAAACTGTTCTTTTCACCTCTCTATGATCTTTTTAGTTTGTAATTGCCCACTCCGCATACCAGTCAATGAATCACATGGGTGTCTTGTTCTTTTAAACATAACGAGTTGCTGATTACTGTTTCATTCTTGTTCTTATCTTTTCAATTGATCCTTAGTTTGCATTTTAAAAGAATCGATAAACATAATTGGAAGCATGGAAAGAAATAGAGGGGGAAAGCAAATTTTGCGGTGATATAAAAAGAACAAATTGCTAAGTTCGTAATTAATCAACAATTTTAAGAGTAATAATTAAAATCTAATTAAGGTTAAATTTGTAATTTCGAAAAATTAACAATTACGGTGAATTGATAAAGTTACGCGGTGCAACTAACAGCACTCCATGTAAATAAGTGGTTTAGGGTGAGTTTTTGGGTGAGGTGGACGATGATGTGAAGTGGGGTGATGTGAGGGGCACACCTTTGTCCTAGTCACACTTTAGCCTCCACCTAGGAACTTCACCAATTGTATTACAAATATCACGCTTACACTAAGAAATGACTTGGTGGTGACCATAATCAAACATGAGTCTTCTTCAAACTGTTACAAATGACAGATGCCACAAGTATAAAATTACTGGAGTTAACTGCGCGCACACCACATAAACAAAAACACTCTCAATCAACAAGCTCGATCACACTCCGATCAGTTGGTCTTCCTACAATTAGTCCTGACCTCGCCACTGGTCCCAGTGAGAGGACTAATGTTCCCCATCTTCACCATCGCAGCCGCGAAATCAGTGAAGAACTTGGCCGAGTTCGTGGTGTAAGAATTGACCTGCGAGTCCGCGGATCCCCCATTAAAGAGCTCCTGATCGGAGTGAAGCAGGCCCTTGTTGCTGACCAAGTTCTGGAAGTAGAAATTGTCGAATGTGGTTGGAGTGGAGAGATCAAGAGCCGCGAGGTTGTTGTCTCCCCCGGAGCTCGGGCAGTTGGCCTGCAGCGATTTAGCGAAGGAAGAGTCTATGTTGGTGTCATTGTAGATGCGAGTCCGGAACGATGAGCACTTGGCCTGGCCGATTGTATGGGCTCCTGCATGCATAATGTAGACCCAGTAACGCCTATGCTCCTTTGACTAAGATACTGAGATGTTTCTGATTGATTGATTGAGTAACTGATTACCGGAGAGGGCAACCATGTCGGTGGCAGTGAGACCTTTCTTGGAGAAGTTCCCGACGAGGGCGCTAAGTGACGATGATGGCGGGGGGATGTCGGAATTGGCGGTGCTGAGACTTGCAGTCGTTGAGTCTCTCCTTCCCAACTGAACAGTCCATGAAGGGCCACCCAGCTAAAAATTGATCCAAAATTTGATCAGTTATATGATCATTAATTTGATCGAGATGAGACATGACGAGTAGTAAACTAGTCATAGTACCTATATGTGAAATCGCATGTTACAAATTTTACTAGCCAGTAATAGGGTTTCCTACAGATTTTAAAATATAGCCTGAAACACACAGATTTACGATTTGTATGCGGGGGGGTGTCGTTCTTACCGCGACGACGGAATCGCGAGCAGCCACGGCGAGGATGTCGGCACAGGAAACAGTCTGGTTGCAAATAGCCTCGACGTTGGTCTTGATCGTGTCGATCACGTCAAACCCCCTGAGCGAGTTCTGGTTGGGTCCTGCGGTCTTCTCTCCGGTGAAGCTTGACGTGTCGTCCAGCAGAACCGAGCCATCACATCCCTGCAGCAGTCATCGGATCAAATTTGGGCTCCAGTCAGTTTCAGCCAACAGAGAAGCATAACATGCATGCATGCAACTTTATTGGTTATATAATATTACTGCTGGCTAGCAAGTATTCCACCTTGTATATATAATATATAACCTGAAGTAGTGAAAATTAAGCAAAGCAACCATGCATGGAAAAAAGCAAAGAGACTTGCATTGACAAAGCAATCATGAAAATGGAGTCTGACTAGCGAAGCGCCCATCCGACGCTCCTTGGACACGGCGGCCGTGACCGCGGAATTGATGGTGGAGAGGGCATTTGGGCAAGAAGTATCGTAGAAAGTCGACGACAGCTGAGCCGAAGCTCCCGAAGAAAGGAGCAAGAGGAGGGAGGCCATGGGATATATGAGGCAAAAGTTGGAGGCCATTGCTAGAGATTTGAGATGTTGTAAGTAAGAAGATAGGCTCGCCTGCTCATCAATTTATAGACCAAGGTTGTGACCGACCGCAGGTTCAACTTGGTAGCGGCAATGACCGAAGCTGCTGCTCGTGGTCAAAGTCTGAAAAGTAAAGAAAGTTGCAGAGTGGGGGCCAGCAAACAATGATTGAACTTATCTAAGCCCGCTGGGGCCCAGTGAATTCAGGTGGGGGCCACTAAGATTTGTGAGTGCATGCCAATTAAGTTGTATCAGAGCTAGAGATGGTAAAACAATCTCACCGTTTGTTACATGAACATACGCATGTTTTACTAAACCACATAAATATTTTTGTAAATATTTTTGTCATGTTTTACTAAACCACTAAAGACCCTGACAAACCGAGCAGGCAGAGAGTTTGGAAAGTTTTCCCTTTGACTCGGGTGACTCCTACTCGGTCGAGCAGCTGGAAGGCGATGTTTGCCCGAGCAGGCCGAGGGCATACGGCTTGAAGAGGAATACTGACACGGGGGCCAAGTAGCTAGGCTACTCGACCGAGTCGACTCGACTCCACCTAGGGCATGTCATCTCGACCGAGCAGGCCGAGCTGACAGCCGACTCGGGACGAGTCGGCGCGGGCCCATGCGCGAAAGGAGCGGCTGGATGCGTTTTTTCTCCATTGTTTTGGGTTTGTATTTAAACCTAACTATTGTTTTAGATTAGGTTAAGCCTCTTTTCAGATTGAGAAAGTTTTGGAGAGCCTCTTGCTACCACATTGGAGATTGAAGAGAGTTTTAGGGTTTGTGTTCTTGAGAGAATGATTTGGTTTTTCCTTCTCTTCTTCTTCCATTGATTTCTTCTTCCTGAGTGGATTCGTGATGGCTTGTTCCGTTGACAAGTTATTACTCACGCGTGAGGGAGCGTTTTCTAACCCTAATTGTTTGGATCTCTCTACTAGTGGAATCGTCTCCGATTGGATTGCTAGATGTAGGTTGTTTACAACCGAAACAGGGTAAATTCTCTTGTATCTGCGATTGATTTATTTGTTGCTGTGATTCGTTTGCTACTTTCTATTGCAAGGTCAATTGGGAATTTTGTTGGGTCATTGGGATTAGATTTTTGCTAGCCTTACGTCCAGTCTTCTATTGTCACGATTTCCACTAGATAAGAGATGTTAATTCAGAGAATACACAGATTATTATTCTCCTCCAATACAATATGTATGCCTTCTCGAAATAAACTCGAGCAATCTAGCAATTACAATGTCTCATGAACACAACCAATGGAGAGATCTTACCATAGTCTCTAGAACAATGAATACTCCTCTCTCAAAGCTCGTAGTCACCTTTCTTCATGAAGGCGCAAGGAAATCTTCACAATTCTCCGTCATGTATGCATAGAGTTCTTTGCGCAGCCGTCGCGTGTGTATCTCTTGGTATTTATATGATAGAAATACTCCTTAGGGTAGAAGTGGGTGTTTTTCATCATATCCATCCGATTAAAGCCCAATAGAATTCAACGGTTCAGATTAAAAGCTGAAATCTGGCCATTCTAGGGTTTCTGGGCATCGACACAGTCGTGTCATATATCAGCACGGTCGTGCGCAGAATTGCGACTGAAAACAGAGAGCTGCTGATCAATACGGACAGTCAACCCGGCCGTGTCAACAACACGGACAGTCAGCACAGCTGTGTCACTAAAAACAGAGAGATGCCTGTCAACACGGATGTCAACATAGACATCAACACAGTCGTGTCAGATTCTGTATTAGTCAGCTGATTAATCTTCTGACATGCACGGCCATGCTAAGACACGCACGGTCGTGTCAACCTTCCAGATTCTAAGTTTGAAGCATAAATCAACAAACTCTACCCTGCTTCAAACTTCCTTAACAACCATCGCAAATTCAATCTCTCTATAGAAACTCTACCCAAATACTAAACATCTCTACCTAGATCTAGAATTTACGAAACTCTCATGACAACGGAAAAACATCAACCACTCACCATGTATAGATCAAACTCAAGCAATGACTGAGCTTAACTACGGGAACGATCTTCGTGAGCATATCTACAGGATTGTGATCCGTCGAGACCTTCTCCATTGCTATCACCTTCTTCTCTTCTTGAAGAAAGAAGTCCAGCACTTCTATATGATTGGTTCTCAAACTGTAGGCCTGATGCTCCACCAAGTGAATTGCACTCTGACTATCGCAATAGACCTTCGTTACTTCTTGCAGTAAACCCAAGTCTATCAGTAGACTCCTCAGGTACTTACCTTCCTCAATCACCTCAACTGCAGCTATCAGTTTTACCTCCATAGTTGACAGTGCTACAATGGATTGAAGGATCGATCTTCATTATATCGCGGCAGTGCCCAAGGTGAACACATACCCAGTGGTAGATCTCCTTCTGTCTCTGTCACCTGCACAATCTGAATCACAGAATCCAGATATCACCAACCAGTCTCACTTATCGAAACACAAACCAACGCTAGTCATTCCCTTTAGATATCTTAGTATCCATTTCATAGCCTGCCAGTGTCCCTTTCCTGGATTCGCCATTTATCTTCTGACAACTCCAACTACCTGGGCTAAGTTTGGACATGTACAAAACATAGCATGCATCAAACTTTCCACGATGCTAGCATATGGGACTGTAGATATGTAGCGTGCCTCCTCGTCGGTGCTAGGTGATAGTCTCACAGAAAGTTGGAAGTGAGCTCCTAGTGGTGTGGTGATAGGTTTCGCCTTCTCCATTCCATAGTGTGCTAGGACTTTCGTTATGTTTCCCTACTGGCTCAACCTTAACTCCCCCTTCTTTCTATCTATGCTGATTGTAGGAGGATATATGCCCATAAGGTAATTTATCCTTAGTATACATCTTGTTAAGATATTATATGGTATCAATTATCCTAAGTATGAATTCGTTGAATCATATACTTAGATAATTTCCTTAGACTTATAGTTAGGTCTTTACGTATCCAGATAAGATCTCGATTATGAGTAGTAAGTGACCGAATAGAAACTTAAGTCTTAAACGGTTCGTGGTTATAGATGTGTTGAGAACTGGATATCGGCACATCGGACAGACCACTGTTGTGATATGATTCCCCGGATTTGGTTTTGGATGATGAGCAAACATAAATAATGTATACTAACTTATTTATGAGCGCAGTTATGGAGATCGTCGCCAAAAGAATACGAACATCAAAAGCGACGCCTCAAGACTTCTCAATACGCGTGATCGTGTGCCTGGAGCTTCGTTGAAGCTCAAGGAGCAATATTGAAGTCAAGAGGAATGAAGATTGAAGCTTTGAAGATGGCTCGTAAGGTTTAATTTATAGTCTTCTAGCTTCATAGATTAGAATGTTAAGCCTTGAGTAGGACTTACTTTATATACTTCATTTCACTCATATCTTAGAGCTAGGATATTCATAGAAGCCATTAGAAACTTTCCCGAAGACTATCGCTTCTTCCCTCGGCTTCGAGTGCATGTTAGTTGGTTCAAGAAGAGTTACCAACCGACTAGATGACGATCTAGTCGGTCAGCAACTCTACATGAACCGACTAGATGCCTTGCTATATTCAGCTCTTTCCAGGTTGATCAATTAGTCGGTCAAAGAAGAGTCACTGACCGACTAGATGACGATCTAGTCGGTTAGGAATCCTTCTTAGACCGACTAGTTGAGCTTGTCTCTGTACAGCCTGAGTTACTGTTTCGAGTTAGTCGGTCAAAGAACGTTTGTCGACCGACTAGTTGAGAAACTAGTCGGTCAGCATCTGTTCTTAAACCGACTAATTCATCTTGAAGTCATCCTACTCTATTTCGACTGTTAGTCGGTCAAAGATCATTCACCGACCGACTAGTTGTGGAACTAGTCGGTCGGCAGGTTTTCTTAAACCGACTAGTTGTCTTTGCCTGTACTTCGACTTCTTGGCTGTTCTACCGTTAGTCGGTCTACGTTGTATCACCGACCAACTAGTTGATGAACTAGTCGGTCAGTGATCCTTCTTTGACCGACTAGTCTGGTTCAGAATAGAGCCGTTGGAGACTTTCTTGAAACGTTTCTCTCCCTCTCTCCTCTATCCTATATATAGTTGGAGGGGCTCTTTCATAAGTTTCAAGGCTGATCATTTGAGATATTTGAGAATCAAAGAGAAGCAAATAAACTCCATTCTAAAGCTTTCTCTCCTCTCTTGAATCTCTCTCTCTCACTCTTATTTCAAAAGAGAGATTCATTGATTGTGAGCCTTTCAAGCCAAGAGCTTGATCCTAGTAACCATACTCCACCCTAGGCTTCCATTGCTGGTCATCTTCTTGAAGCTAGGGTTTGGTGACATCCTCTTCCTCAAAATCCATCATTGCCCTAATTTGGTAAGTATACTCAAGGCATAGGATTTTGTAAGGTAAGAGTTTATTTCATTTCAATCGTATTTGAATTGTGTCTCTCGGTTGTGAGAGAGGTTGTGATCCCGGTTTGTGGGAGTCACATGTCTTTTGTATGATTTGACTTGTGAAGATTGTTCACAAGTATTTCATAGTGGAAATCTTGAGTTAGGGTTGCTAACTCAAGTATCCGGAGGGGATCCGGGTGGTTGGGACGTAGGATCACCGGGAACAAGTCGAGGAGACTTGGGTGGATCCGAACCCAGTAATATTGTTTGTTTGCGTATGTATTAATTCTTGTTGATAGTTGTTTAATTCCGCATTGTCGTTTGTTTCTTGCACAATAATTAGGAATAACTACCTTGATTATTTTAAGTAATATTCCCCCCCCCACTAGTACGTGTGCAGTAGCTACCGCAGGGCACTACAATTGGTATCAGAGCCAAGGTTAAAGCTATATGTTCAAAGCTATGACGAACAACGACTACAACGTCTTCAAGAACCGCGATGGAGCTTCTTCAGTTATGGAAGGACTATCCTCCGTCAGGCCTCCACACTTCAACGATACCAACTACGGGTACTGGAAATGCCGGATGCAAATTTTCCTCCAGAGCGCTTCTCTATGGAGAGCCACCATGACGGAGTATGTCGAGCCTTCCGAAGAAGATTTCGCGAAGTGGACCCCCGCGGAGGTCGCCGCGGAAGTAGCCAATGCCAAGGCAATGAATGCCTTGAATTGTGCGTTGGAGCCCGAGAACTTCAACAAGATATGCACATGTAAGAGTGCATATCAAATATGGAACCAACTCCTCATATTGCACGAAGGATCGAGTACGGTAAAAGATTCTAAACTCGTCGTTGCTAATAAAGAATTTGAGTTGTTTCATATGGAGCAGGGCGAAACCATGAAGGATTATTACGCTCGCTTCGTGGATATATCAAACAACTTGGAAGCTCTTGGGAAGACCTACACCCAAAAGGAGAAAGTCTCGAAGATAATCGATGGACTTCCTTCTTGTTGGGAGAAGCGTACCTTCGCCATCGAGGAAGGTAATGACATGAATAAATATACCGTAGTACAACTAATGGGTACCTTGTTGTCTTATGAGGTACGCAAGGATAGTAAGATCCGGATGAGGGAAAAGATGAAGGCGTACTTGAAGCAAGACGAGCCAAAGAAAAAGGCAATTGCATTCAAGGCCGCTCCATCTACCGATGATGAAGATTCGGAAGAAGAAGCGGACGAAGAATTGGACATGGAAGCATTGGCCAATATGGCAAAGAAATTCATCCGATTCTTCTGACAAGGTAAGTTGAATCGTAAATCAAAATTTATTTCGACTAATGCTTCTACTCCCGTGTGTTATAAATGCAATAAGCCAGGACATATCAAGCCGGATTGTCCTCTCTACAAACATAAGGGGAAGTGGAAGGCATCCAAGCACGACAAGTCGAGAAAGAACAAGGAAGGACTTGTAGGTACCTTCACCGACTCCGACTCCTCAAGTGGAGAGTCGGACAATGAAAGAGTGGATATTGCACACACGTGCTTTATGGGAAAAGAGGATTGTGATGAAGAGACTTCCTCCGATGAAAGCGAGGATGGAAGCGAGGATGAAGGCGAAGAGGTAACCAATGATGAACTTAGAATAACCAATGAACAACTATGGAATAAGTTTTCTAATATGGCTACTAAGTTTATGAAGACTAAAAATGAATTAGATAGTCTTAAAAACTCGCCTAAGCCTTTCCTCGTCAACAATGACACCGTTGTTGATGGGTTGAGAAATGAGATTGAAAATCTCAAGTCTCAACTTGAGCATGTTCATATCGAGGATTCGGATGAACATGTGATAGCGGATTTGACGTCTCAAATCTCAACTTTGAGTATTGAGAATAAAAATCTCAAGTCACGTGTTTGTGCACTCGCATCGCAAGTGTCCACTTTGGATGCTTCTTTGCATTCTCTCACCGAGAAGCATGAGAGCACATTAGGCCGAATTCATGAATTCAACAAAGGTAAGGGCAAGTTGGATGATATCCTAAATGACTTACCTCCGGCCAATCATCACATTGGTTTGGGGGTATAAGATGGGAGAGTCATCCAAATCGTCCGCCACCTTTGTTAGGCCATCTTCCGATGCTTCTACTAGTGTAAGTAAACACGTCATGGGTAGATCTTCTACCAATGGTGCTTCCGCTAGGAACACGCCCCCATTTGGAAAGAAACCCACTTTGGGTGGACCTCCAAAGAAGGGTCATGCTTACATGTATACCATGCCACGTAGGAACACACATCCTACCCCACATGTTAGCACAAATGATGATTTTTATGCTCCGCACCCACGAGCACGTGCACACCATGTGAGACACACTCATGCACGTGTTCCTCCACATCCATATGTTCATCCTCATTCTCATATGAATAATTATCGTCATTCACCATTGCATCGCATGCCATATGCTTACCCACGACATGCATCACATAGAAATCAACAACGTATGCATGCTCCCAATAGGATTAGGACTCCCAAGACATACACTATTTGGGGTCCGAAGAACACAAGCATGCATGAGAAGAATTTGTATGTGAAATCATTTATAAATGATGTTATTTTGAATGATGATTATGTTGGGAAATCAAGTTCCTCTTGGACTTGGTTTCCGAAGGGGTAGTTCCCTTTGACCCTTCATTGCTTGGTACCATAAGTTTAATTTCATTTTATGGGTACCAAAGCAATTGTGGTATGTATGGGTTACATTTAATTTGAATTTAGTTAGCTAAATTTATTGCCTAACCCATATGATCCAAAAAGATTTTTGGATACCAAAATTATATTCTCTAGGTTAAATCCACCATGAGATACCAACCCTACCAACTCCGTGATTTGCAAGGATTTTCATTCGATTGGAGTTGATGGTGCTTGAGTGATGCACCAAAGTAGGGGGAGCTTAATGTTGTAAGTATGTTCATATTTTTGATTCATATTGGTATCCATTGGTAGAATATATTACGATTGGTATCATTTTGCTTCATTTGGTATGCTAGATTAGTGTATGCCATTGTTATATGATGTTCTATCTATTTTTGGCATAACATTCTTGCATGCTACATTTGGTATGCACATCGGATTATTTTTGTCTCTGATGTTGATCTCGTCGTTCGACGATTTTATGGATTTAATAGAATTCTTTCTATGGAAACATAGAATTGTTTTCCATGCGTTCTATTGATTTTGGAGAGTATGTTCCAAAACTCAATAAGTGAAATCGATTTGAGTTTTGATGATTTCGTATTTCGATTTTCGCCTATGGCTTGGTGATTTCGTTTTCTGATTTTCGCCGATGATTTTATGATTTTGGTTTTCGAGTTTCGCCTATGGCTAGATGATTTCGTATTTCGTATTTCGCCTATGGTTTGATGATTTCGGTTTCCGTTTTTCGACTTTGGTCTCCTTGACACGCTTTGCTTTAATTCGGTATTTTGCATTTGATATTTAGCATTGGTGTTATTTTGGGCCTTGGTCGTATTCTTCGACTCCCATGCGTTATTTTTTAGCCATTGGTTTTGTCTCCTCCCGCTCTTTTTGCTAATGCCAAAGGGGGAGAGATATCATAATGACAATGTGCTAATTAATAATTCAAAGGAATTTACCATGAATCTAATTTGATGTGTTAGATTCAGGTGGAGTAAAGATATAAAATGGATTTAGATCCTATATGTGTAATAGTAGGATTCATATTTTATATTTACCTCGCTGCTTGATGCATATGAATATTATTGAATATGGAACTAACGTGTCATCAATGCAGGGGGAGTAAGTAAATTTCAATTGAATCATTATTATTGATTATTATTTATGTTGGTTTGTCATCACCAAAAAGGGGGAGAATGTTGTGATATGATTCCCCGGATTTGGTTTTGGATGATGAGCAAACATAAATAATGTATACTAACTTATTTGTGAGCGCAGTTATGGAGATCGTCGTCAAAAGAATACGAACATCAAAAGCGACGCCTCAAGACTTCTCAATACGCGTGATCGTGTGCCTGGAGCTTCGTTGAAGCTCAAGGAGCAATATTGAAGTCAAGAGGAATGAAGATTGAAGCTTTGAAGATGGCTCGTAAGGTTTAATTTATAGTCTTCTAGCTTCATAGATTAGAATGTTAAGCCTTGAGTAGGACTTACTTTATATACTTCATTTCGCTCATATCTTAGAGCTAGGATATTCATAGAAGCCATTAGAAACTTTCCCGAAGACTATCGCTTCTTCCCTCGGCTTCGAGTGCATGTTAGTTGGTTCAAGAAGAGTTACCAACCGACTAGATGACGATCTAGTCGGTCAGCAACTCTACATGAACCGACTAGATGCCTTGTTATATTCAGCTCTTTCCAGGTTGATCAATTAGTCGGTCAAAGAAGAGTCACCGACCGACTAGATGACGATCTAGTCGGTTAGGAATCCTTCTTGGACCGACTAGTTGAGCTTGTCTCTGTACAGCCTGCGTTACTGTTTCGAGTTAGTCGGTCAAAGAACGTTTGTCGACCGACTAGTTGAGAAACTAGTCGGTCAGCATTTGTTCTTAAACCGACTAATTCATCTTGAAGTCATCCTACTCTATTTCGACTGTTAGTCGGTCAAAGATCATTCACCGACCGACTAGTTGTGGAACTAGTCGGTCGGCAGGTCATCTTAGACCGACTAGTTGTCTTTGCCTGTACTTCGACTTCTTGGCTGTTCTACCGTTAGTCGGTCTATGTTGTATCACCGACCGACTAGTTGATGAACTAGTCGGTCAGTGATCCTTCTTTGACCGACTAGTCTGGTTCAGAATAGAGCCGTTGAAGACTTTCTTGAAACGTTTTTCTCTCTCTCTCTCCTCTATCCTATATATAGTTGGAGGGGCTCTTTCATAAGTTTCAAGGCTGATCATTTGAGATATTTGAGAATCAAAGAGAAGCAAATAAACTCCATTCTAAAGCTTTCTCTCCTCTCTTGAATCTCTCTCTCTCACTCTTATTTCAAAAGAGAGATTCATTGATTGTGAGCCTTTCAAGCCAAGAGCTTGATCCAAGTCACCATACTCCACCCTAGGCTTCCATTGCTTGTCATCTTCTTGAAGCTAGGGTTTGGTGACATCCTCTTCCTCAAAATCCATCATTGCCCTAATTTGGTAAGTATACTCAAGGCATAGGATTTTGTAAGGTAAGAGTTTATTTCATTTCAATCGTATTTGAATTGTGTCTCTCGGTTGTGAGAGAGGTTGTGATCCCGGTTTGTGGGAGTCACATGTCTTTTGTATGATTTGACTTGTGGAGGTTGTTCACAAGTATTTCATAGTGGAAATCTTGAGTTAGGGTTGCTAACTCAAGTATCCGGAGTGGATCCGGGTGGTTGGAACGTAGGATCACCGGGAACAAGTCGGGGAGACTTGGGTGGATCCGAACCCAGTAATATTGTTTGTTTGCGTATGTATTAATTCTTGTTGATAGTTGTTTAATTCTGCATTGTCGTTTGTTTCTTGCACAATAATTAGGAATAACTACCTTGATTATATTAAGTACTATTCACCCCCCTCTAGTACGTGTGCAGTAGCTACCGCAGGGCACTACAACCACTGTGTCTTTGTCTTACCATGGGGTAATTATGAACTCATAGTCATTCAACTTGGTGAAGTCGGAGACAAGACACTGGTGGTCATTGGAGAATGAGTTCACTGAACGACCAACTTAGAGTTATTATACGATTAACTTTAACTAAACTGTCTATAATAACTCTAGGGTGATGATAGGTAAGCTGGTCTTTAAGACCTAAATTCATTTATACGAACCTGTGAGTGAACAGTGTCGCTTAGACCTATGATCTAGCTTCGAGGCTAGGCCTGCTGAAAGATCTTAGGTTGGGTTACACCTGAAGCTCTCGAGGCAAATAGATGACTAAGATGGGATTCGTCTCTTCCGTTAAAGGGAAGTTAGTGTCACATGCTCAGTATGGTCTTTGTGTTAATCCTCGGCCGGGGTACATTGTAAGATGTACAACCTGAATACAACAAAGACTGTCGTATACTGACCAATGTTGTCTAATGGGGTTGACAGTAAACCATACCCAGGCCAACAGAGACACATTCTTGATGAAGTGACTATAGCTAACAGTATTCATCACTTACACAGTCAAAGTGAACCCAACGATACTTTTGTCAATGGGTCGATCACGTTATGATGATTCTGAAACAGGGACGACAACTGCTGCTCGTGGTGACCGTCGTCTAGGGGTTTCGAGCCCCAACCTGTAGTAAGGTCAGGCTGTAGGATCTCACACCGAATAGTATTCGTGTCTTAGTAATAGGAAAATATATAAGAGGAATTCATTCGATGAAATGGAATAGTTAAGTTCACAAGCTAGTTGTGAGACTAAGTCGTAGATGGGGACAATGTTGCATTCGATGCAAACAAGATTAAATGTGTCGTAAATTAGTTACAACAATATTTGTAGGAACAAAAACATTGGAAAGGATTACTTGATTGATGGGATCGTCCCAGTCTAAACGCAGTTTTAAACCGCGTCAAAAACGGAGATCAAACGAGCCCGGAAACGCAAAAACAATCATAGGCAAGAGTGGGTTAGACCCACTTGGGCAAACAGGTCCACCCGCAAGGAGAGGAGGGCGCAACCTGCTAAACCAGCGGGCACACCTGCTGGCATGGCCCGCTGGTCCAGCGAGCCGCCTGCTGCCCATAGCCTTAGGCGGGCGCGTCGGCTAAGCCTAGCGGGCGCGCCCGCAACTTAAGTTAATTCGGGTTTTTTTGAAACCCATTTGACGGCTACGAAAATTGACTTTTTGTTCATCTTTGGGCAGTTGTCTGAGGGGTCAAAGGAAGTCAGAATTCGTCACCGTTCGTTCATACGCGTTCACCATTCGAAGACCTTCGAAATGATAACTTGTATCGTTTCTGAAGCTCGATGATGAGGGAGAATTAACTGGTTGAAATTGGCCTTTGTGAAAGGCTTACTAACTTCAATTAGCTAAATTAATTTCTCTTTCATTTTGTTTTGTCCCACATTGCCCGTGACGAAAAGAGATGTGCCGACTCCCTATATAAATAGGGGTGCACTCTCTTCGTTGAAAAACACACCAAGTCTTCTATCGAGTAGTTCCGAATTTTGAGCAAGCTCGATCTATGGCTTAAACTATTCTTCATCTCTTCTTCCTATTCTTCCGACGAGTCCTAGCAAGACTTCGAAGGGGGTTTTGGATTCGGATCCAGACGTCTAAGACGTGGGTCTGCTCAAGTGAAACCTTCTACCACAAGTGATCGGCTCAGAGGCGGGTGTTGGCTTGGGTGGATCAGTTCGAAGGTGCAAGGCGGATCGGGTGAATCGAGTCAAGGCGGTTCGGCTACGATGAGCGAAAGAAGCCGGTTCGGTACATCTTGCCCGCCCCAGGGTTGAGATTTCGGGTATGTTCTTTAAATCTTTTTAGTGTAATTTAATTTTGTCGCAGTAGGATAGATCCCTCTTGTGGTGGTCAGATCCACCCCAAGTTGGCATAGATCGGGATATGTTCTGTCTCTCTCAGGGCCTAGCTAAAATGTTTTCCTAATATGTTTTTATTTTTCGCTGCGCTTTATGCCTCTGTGGTCCTTCCGACATAGGACGTGCACAGATATCAGCTCTGAGGGTCCGCCAAAACGCTTCACTAATTTCCATACCAAGGATCTTCTTTACAGGTCACATATCCTCATGTCAAACTCTTCTGCAAGCTTCCCCTTCAACCTACTAATTTTCTTCATGTCCCGTGATGCAACCAGCATATCGTCAACGTACAGAAGCAAGTATATCCTTGACCCAGCATCAAGTGTGCAAACATAAACACATTGGCCCTTTATACTCCGCTCGAAACCAATGCTCATCATGAAGGTGTCAAATCTCTTATATTACTGTCTTAGACTTTTTTTCAAACCGCATAATGATTTCTTTAGCTTGCATACCTTCTGCTCTTGCCCCTTCATCATGAAGCCTTCAGGCTGGTGCATGTAGATTTCTTCCTCAGGCTCTTCATGTAAGAACGTCATCTTATCATCCAGCTGCTCCAACTCCAAGTTCTGAGCTGCTACAAAGGCCAACTACACACGGATGGACGTGTGTCTCCCCACAGGCGAGAAGATCTCACTGTTGTCTTTTGCCTTCTTCTGCATGAATCATTTGGTCACCAATCGAGCTTTATATCTACAAACGTTGACATCTCCTTTCTTGACCTTGTATACCCACTTGTAACCAATGGCCTTTCTGTACTTGGACAATTCAACCAATTTCTAAGTGCCATTCTTGTAGAGAGATTTCATCTCCTCTACCATCTCCAGCTGCCACTCTGCAACTACGCTCGAGGTATAGGCTTCATCAAATGTCAAGGGCACATCATGCTCTGTGTTCAGGGCGTATGCCTGTATATCATCAAATGCAAAACTAAAAGCAAAATAGTTCCACTCACCTAATCTCTTGGGTTCTCTCCTAGTACTCAATGACCTTCGCACCTCTGGCTGACTCTGTGCATGAATCTCACCATGAGTCTGAATCTGATCTGTCTGTATCTGCTCTCTCTCGGTAGTCAGGTCCTGACCTGCCTTAGCATCTCATGGCTTTATCAACAGGGTAGGTGGCTCGACCTTAGCATCGACCTCCTCAGGCCTATGTCCACCATCTGAATGAGTCATCTCTGGCCTGACCATAGACGACTCATCAAATGTGACATGCCTATTGGTGAATCTCTTCTTAGACACATGATCAAGCAACATGTATCCCTTTACTACCTCTTGATATCCAAGCAAGATGGCCTTTCTGGCCCTCGAATCTAGCTTGTCCTCCTTTTGTAAAGAATAGGCAGAGCAACCAAATATCCTCAAGTACGAGTAATCACCAGTTTTCCATGTCCATACCTCCTCGGGAATTTTGAAACTAATCACCGATGATGGTAGTCTATTCACGAGATGCACGGCGGTAGACACAGCTTCACCCTAATATTCCTTAGGAAGTCCAACAGTAAGCCTCAAGCATCGGCACTTCTCCATCAGTGTACGGTTCAACCTCTTTGCAACACTATTTGAATGTGGATCTTCAAGCGTAATATACCCTGAGATTTGCAGAATTCTCTAAACACCCTCGAGGTGTACTCACCACCATTGTCTAATGTTAAAATCATGACGGGTCTTCCTGTCTGCTTTTCAACCAAGGCTCTCCAATTCTTGAACTTCTCGAAGACTGGATCTTTAGATTTCATTAGGTAGATCCACACCTTCCTCGAGAAATCATCAATAAAGGACACAAAATACTTTGCTCATCCAATAGTAGGTACAAAAGTTGGCCCACATACATCCGAATGTATGTAGTCAATTGGCCCTTTGCTGCTATGCTCTGCGATCCCAAAGCGTGTCTTCGTCAGCTATCCTTCTACACACTTCTCGCATAACTCCAATCTCTCCTCTTTGGCCCGTATCTGCTTCCTTTTGCGAAGCACATCTAATAACTTCTTACTTGGATGTCCAAAGCGAAAACGCCATACCACATGTGCCTTGAGCGATGCTAGCCTCACCCTCCACGGTGTGTCCCTGCAGCACATATAAGTTTTGTATCCTCTTTCCTTTTATCACGATGAGTGAACACTTGAAAACTTTCAATAGCTCACATTCTATCACCATCCTGCACCCAAGTGCTGCTAAAGCTCCAATAGAAATCAGACTCTTTTTCAAGTCTAGTAAAAGACACACATCTGTAAATGTACTGATGACCCCCTTCATGCATTTTGATTCGCACCTCTCCTACACCCACTGTCTTGTTGGCTATATTATTTCCCATTACAATGTTGCCACCTTCTATAGATGAATATGAACTGAACCAACTCCTGTGAGGTGTCATATGGAAAGAACATCCTGAATCCAAAAGCCATGAGATCCCTAGATCTCTCGATGAAGTTGCGATCAGTATCTCACCGTTGTCACTGCTCTTGCCACTGATTCCTACTTAGGCAGAACTAGAAGCCTCATTCGTGCCTTTTTCCATTCTTCTTTAGCCTTGGGCAGTCTCGTTTCCAATGTTTTGTCTCCCTGCACAAGTGACACATGTCCATGTGCCCTCGTGATATAGATCTTGAACGACCCTTATCCTTCCTAGAACCATGGACGCCCTTAGAATCCTAACGTTCCCTGATGAAGAGTGCATCCCCTTGATCACCACCTTCTCAAGAAGTCACTTTGACACGAAGAACCTCAGAGTGTACCGCGAACTTTACCTCCTCTAGAGATAAAGATTCACGTCCATATACCATGGACCTCACCAATGGGTCAAAATCATCCGTCAAAGAACACATCAATATCATCGCCAGCTGTTCATCCTAGATGTTCAACCTCATACTCCGCAAGTCACATAATCTTTATGAAAGCATCAATGTGATCCTTAATGTGGGCTCCCTCCCTCATCTTCAGCACATATAACTGTTGCATCAAGTACAACCTGCTCGTCATATTCTTCTTTGCATAGAGCGACTCGAGCTTCTTCCAAAGCTTCTCATAGTAGCCTCATCAGACACCTTTTTGAGCACTACATCTGAAAGTGATAACTGCAGTGCGCTCAAAGCCTTTAGCTCCACTTCTGCCTTCTGAGCCTCCATGATGTCCATGTTAAAAACTGTCTTTCTCAAAGTCAATTTGTGAGCAACTGTCTCTCATGAGAAAAGCCTTCATCTTTCGTCTCCAAAAATTGAAGACATTTCTCCCCGTGAACTTGTCCATCTTGAATGATGTGGTAGACGACGACATCTTGACTTCTTACTTCTCCTTACCAGTAGCTTTGATACCACTTGTTGGAAAAAATTTGACACAATATCAAACAACACCTAAGTATGCACAATGTAATAAATGATAAATATTGCGTTGCCAACCAAAAAAATGCAGATGTAGGATCTTTGATGAATCATAAGAAGCACAAGGAAAACCACCACACAATCTAGCCAAGCAATCACAAGAGAGACACGATTTATACTGGTTCGGCCCAACCTATGGCCTACGTTCAATCTTCCGTTGTCATAGCTTCTAGTAGATCAGAGATGTTAATTATAGAAATACACCGACTACAAATCTCTTCTAATACAATATGTATGCCTTCTTGACAAAATAACTCTAGCACTCTAGCAATTACAACGTCTCATACACACACCCAATGGAGAGATCTTACCAGAGTCTTTAGAATAATGAAACCTCTTCTCCTAAAGTTCGTAGTCACCTTTCTTTTTGAAGACGCAATGAAATCTTCACAATTCTCCGTCACGAATACGTAGCGTTCTTCGCGCAGCCATCGCACTCCCAATGGTATAAGAGGGTGTTTTCCATCATGTCCATCCGATTAAACCCCAATAGAAATCAACTGTTTAGATTAGAAGCTGAAATCTAGCCGTTCTAGGGTTTATGTGCATCGGCACGACCGTGCGTAGAACTGTGACTAAAAACAAAGAGTTGCTGATCAACGGACAGTTAACACGGCCGTGTCAGCAATACGGACAGTCAGCACAGCCATGTCACTTAAAAATAGAGAGCTACCTGACAACAAGGATGTCAGCACAGACGTCAACACGTCCGTGTCAGAATCTGCGTAAGTCAGCTGATACATCTTCTGACATGCACGACCGTGCTAAGACACGCACAGTCATGTCAACCTCCCAGATTCTAAGTTTGAAGCATAAATCAACAGTTGGGTCATGAGTTCAAGGATTAGGTCTAAGTTCCATCCGGCTATCGACATGGAAGCTGTTGAATTTAGTGATTTTTTAGATTTTGAAGCAAAAATGATATATTGAATTAGAAACCGTGTGGATTTTGGATTCTATAAAAAAATTTGATTATATAATTAGAATGATTTGGGAATAAAACTGTAATATTAGGCCGAAAATTTTAAAATAACAAGCACATCAGTAAGATTTTGTTCCAAAGCTTTCGATGTAATAATTGACACACTCGGTATTTTTCTTTACAAGCATAATTTCAAGTTCCTTATCCTTAGGGTGTGTTTGGATTGAAAGAAAATGTATAAAAGAAAAGTGAAATGAAAAAGAAAAAGAAAGAAAAGTGAAATGAAAATGAAATGAGATTCTTTCTCATGTTTGGTTGCGAAAGAAAATTTTGAAGAAAGTTCAAAGGAAAATAAGGAAATTTCTTCCATTATGTTATTAAATCAAAACGAAAAAAATTAAGAGGTGTTTTTGCTAAATAATTTAAGAGATGTATTTGCTAACTTTATAAATAATTTGCTTAAAAAATTTAAGAGGTATTTTAGTCTCATAATAAATTAAAAATTTGTTAGTTGTTCTGTTCAGAAAGTTAGCAAATAAATTAAGAATTCTAACAATAATTCTTTAAACCATACAAATATCATGATTCGTAAATTATGTGATATTAAATAGTACATAAATAATTTACAAATTATATGAAAACATTGGAAATAATTTGCAAGCTATTAACAAAATTTGTGCATAATGCGCGAATTTTTCAAGCAAACCGCGAAAATTACACGAATTATTCGCTAATTTTTCGAACAAGTTCATGAATAAAAATAATTTAAATATTCATGATTTTCTAAAAAAAATCTGAATTATTCCCATACTAATTTAAAAAATTCGGGAAAAATTCGCAAATTTTGAATAATTTGCGAATTTTAAATAATTCATGTGTAAAATTTTGGTAATAATTCGTGATTTTATGAAAAATTCATTCAAAATTTTTTTGAAAAAAATCATGAATTATTAATGAATTCATTAAAAATAGCTACTAATTATATTTGTTAAAAAACACAAATGCATGAATGTGAGAATAGTTAGTTTTGCTTTGTTTTCCCTCATTTTCCTTGGGTCAAGAGGAGGAAAAGTTGAAAGAAAAGTTTTACTATTTATTTTCCACTCTTTTCCTTCATTTTCTTTTTCTTTTCACTTTTCTTTTAAGCCAAACAATGGAAAATCATTTTCCTTCTTATTTTCCTTCCTTTTCTTTCCTTTTCCCACTAACCAAACACACAGCTCATCCAAGTTGGACCATAAAAATTCTCATAACCGGAGCATTCATTACTCTCTTCTCCATGTATTAATTACGTGGAAATTTGTAAATCAACTACATCAGCAGGCTTTTGTCCCAAAAAAAAACGCATTTAACTTTTCTAAAGATAAAGTCCATATGCTTACATCATAACCACCAATAGAACCAAGCCAAAGAAACCCTCATTAATGGAGAATAAACTCCATCATATCGCCGGCGTCTTTGGCATATTGGTAAGGCTCTCGGCCCCGACTACCCGGGTCGAGGGTTTAAGGCCCGCTGTCAATGAATTGAGGGGCGTTTGATGGACGACCTGTAAGTCCTCTGTAAGCTTTCTAATAGCCCGAAGACTTGCCCTGATCTGTGATGGGGACCGCTGCCTAAACCACCTACAATGTTGATGTAGAAATTCAAAATCAAAATCTACTACAATGGAAGGAAGCATCGTGCTGCTTTACACTATAATTTAAGTTTATTTTTTCAACAGCCATTCCCATTGCAGTACATCCATATCAAGTCTTAAACATTCTCATAACCAGAACATTCCAGATATCAGACTTTTCTGTGTGGAAATTTGCGAATAAAAAACAACTCTCCTATGAAACTAGCTACCTGCAACCTAATTAATGCGGCCCTCACCCGCAAAAAGGGAGAAGTCATCCACAATTGTTGTCAAAAAAAAAAAAATTAAAGAGAGAAAGAGAGAGATGCAGGTAGACTTGAGAAGTTGTCATGAAGGAGCGCATTTTTAATATTGGGTTTTTCTCATATTAGTCCCTTAAATTATGTGTATTTTGATATTAGTCCCTTAAATCTTTGAAATTTGAATATAGTCCCTTAAATGTTTAACGGTAACTTAAATAGTACCTTTTGTTAACCTAAATAGTCCCTTAAATGTTTAAAATTTAACCTAAATAGTCACTTTAAAGGACTAAATTCTAATTACAAAGATTTAAGGGACTAATATCAAAATACACATAATTTAAGGGACTAATATGAGAAAAACCCTTTAATATTTTGTTGCTTTGTCCATTTGTAGTGGCGTTGCAAATCTCTCTCCTTTTTCTAAGCAATAAGTGCACTATTGAATGTTGACGTGCGTGAGGAATACTCGCGCTCCAAGGAGATAGCTTCAAAGGGCCAAGTCCTTTTCTTCCTTCTGCTCATTTTAGGTGACTATTCCTCCACTGGCGTGGCAAGCACTAACTACTGTTTGCTGCCTTTTGGTTTACTTTGACTTGCATCTTCAGAGGTTTTGCAAATTTATTAGCAAAACAAAGACTTCAATACACGCATATACAATCCAAACATACTTCGCATTAGCGTCTCTAGGAATTGACTGCAGAATGAGACTGCAACATCCATGTTTGGCTTCAATAACCCGGTCACAATCAATTAGGCGATGCATGTTTTGACACTTCATTCGTTTGTAATTAGTAGTAGTAGGTGTAGTTTGGAGTCTCTCTTTCGCTAAGTACATGTTGGAGCCCCTCAGCCTTGAAATAGCAATTTGGCCATAGTCTGAGAAACGTGGACATATTGCCTTGCTTCGACTGCGAGTCTGAGAAAGATGGAGCATTTTGATGTCAAATTCTTGGAGTGTGGACCTTTCTGCGATGGAGTAGCATCATTGTATTAATGAAGAAAAACGTGGATTGCATTCGGCCATGCATGTTAAATCAACTAACAGCGCATATTCTAAGATACTGACAAAACCGAAAACACGGTTAGAGGGAGGGCATGCAAATAACACGCAAGGTCATCATAATAATAATCAACAAGCACCACCCCCTCCATGGTACATCACGACTGAATCGTTCCAATAGATGACAGGAGAGAAACACGCAACCATCGTGCTTGAACAATTCTACCATCTACATAGCTGACATAGCAATAATGATGAGGACCATATTATTCTACTAAATTTTTCTTTGAGTTTGTGTAGAAAGTGAATTTTTAATATATGTGATAAAGCTTAGATAACCACACAACGAGAGACATAATATTTCAAAGAATGAAGGCCATGCTTAGATAACCACACAACGAGAGACATAGTATTTCAAAGAATGAAGGCCATGTTAAACCTGAAAGGTAAGATCTATGGCTGCAGGAACAAAACATGGAGTTAAAAGATCATAGAGTAAACCGAGAAAGAAACTGTGGGAGCAACGAGAAAAGAAGGTAGCAGTGGAAAAACAGAGGAAATGGAAAACTTATCCTGTGAAGATGAACTGCGCCGTGGCTGTGCCACTGCCTTGAAAACAACTACGACCCGACCGTGGTGGTAATCGGATGATGCCGGTTGCTCTCCAAGGTTAACGCAGTCGCGTCTGAACGTGTCCACTCGTGGCCAGAAGCGTGGAGTTTGCATAGAGATCGATACCCATGAGGAATGGAAGAGGTGGTGATTTTCGCTGTATGAATTTTCGCTGTATGGAAAAACTCTTGACAATTGAGTTTATATAAATGAAAAGATATGACTGTTGGAATTCAGCCATGAATAAAAATTAATGACGCAGTCATTAAAAGAGAAAATGGCTGTTGGGACATTAAACGCCAATTTAACGAAAAATTGGCTGTTGGAGAAAATAAAAACGTAATGGGCTTTTTTAATTCTTAAAAAGCAAAATGGGCTTAAAACACGAGACAAAACTCGGGCACTCCGCGCGTGCACCCGTGAACCCCCTTGCGCAGGCACGATGCCAGCGCACTCACGCTAAGGGTTTCCGGATCCGTCCTCCATATTTTCTATTTGGCCCAACCCGATTTGGGCTCAGTCCGGTTTGGGCTCATGCGCCCGCGAGATGCTCCTTATTCATAGCTCATATACAAGTCCAATAGCCCATATGAAAGAAGTCTCTTATATACCCACACAAGGGAGTCACCCTATCCAATATGGGACTAAAAAAGAAGAGTAGGAGTGAACAAATGGCTAAAAGAGCTATTAATTCCAACAATCCCCCACTTAATGGCTCAAGAAAGAGAAGAGAAAGATCCTGGGTAAAAAGGGATGAATACTTAAGTATCAATGTCTTTCGATTGAATTGATACGTAGTGAAGTGAGGCAACAACTTACTTTCTAATGAGTGAATTGCTCTTGAACTCATTAGAGTTCGGTTGAGACCCCCAACAACACATATTGTTTCCTTGAGTTTGTGCAAACTCTACGATACATAACAAGCGATATAGGCCATGCGGACACCTTGGGTCTCGTGAGTGCTCTAGAAAGACTGCCCTTGTCTTTCATAGAGGGCGGCCAAACCCTCACAACCACATAGGTGGTTCATCAAGTGCTTCTACATAGCACCACCAAAACTGGTTACGAAACCATTAAGAGCATTCAGCTCAACCTCTTCTTAAGTCCATCAAGTGCTTCTCAATAACACCACCAAAACTTGTTATGGACTTGTCTCAAAGTGAATCCATCAAGTGCTTCTCAGTAGCACCACCAAACTTGGTTATGGATTCAAAAAACACTACCACACGCCATAGGGATGGAAATGTAGTGTTTGTTAAGGATCATATGGCTTCGTCAGACCACACTAGGTGTCAACCATATAACCTTAACTCATGGGCTTTAGCCACACCCCCCTCGACGAATCAAGAACCACTTTCTTTGGCAATCCTTTGGTTAGTGGATCTGCAAAGTTTCTTTCAGACCATACATATTCCAAAGAAATTACTCCATTTTTTCAGGAGTTGTTTAACCACACTGTGCCAGATCTGAATGTGTCTCTTCTTCCCGTTGTAGACACTATTTTTAGCAATACCAATGGCTGCCTGAGAATCACAATGAAGGAAAACTGGAGCAGTTTTCCCTCCCCACAAAGGCACGTCTGCTAACAAGTTCCTTAGCCATTCAGCCTTTTGCCCTGCCAACTTAAGAGTAATAAATTCAGATTCCATGGTGGAGCGTGCTATACATGTCTACTTGGAAGACTTCCAAGATATAGCACCTCCACCCAGAGAGAATAAAAAACCACTAGTTGAACTAACTTCATTGTTATCTGAAACCCAGTTTGCATCACAAAATCCTTCTAACACAGCAGGAAATTTGCTGAAATGCAAACACCAATCAACAGTCCCTTTCAGGTACTTTAATAAACGATGAAGAGCAGTCCAATGTTTATTACTAGGGTTATGAGTTTACTGACTTAGCCTGCTAACATCATAGGCTATATCAGGTCGAGTACAATTCATAAGGAACATCATAGTTCCTATGATCTTAGCATATTCAGATTGAGAAATATTCTCTCCGAAATTCTTTTTCAAATGTATGATAGGGTCATAGGGAGTTCTAGCAGGAACAACATCAAAGCAGTTGAATTTCTTCAGCACCTTCTCTACGTAATGAGATTGACTCAAGGAGATGCCATAAGAGTTCTAACAATTTTAACTCCTAAAATGACATCAGCTTCTCCTAGGTCTTTTATCTCAAACTGAGATGATAAGAAATTGTTGGTATCATTTACAATATCTAGATTATTCCCAAAAATTAATATGTCATCGACATAGAGACAAATAATTACACAATCTGATCCTATTTGTTTAGAATAAACACAAGAATCAGATGTGTTTACAACAAAGCCATTCCTTATTAAGGTGCTGTTGAATTTCTCATACCATTGCTTAGGAGCTTGCTTTAAGCCGTATAAAGACTTTCTAAGCTTGCAAACCTTATTCTCTTCACCAGAAACTACAAAACCCTCGGTTTGGGACATGTAGATTTCTTCTTCTAGATCACCATTTAGGAACGCTGTCTTAACATTCATTTGATGTATGACTAACTCATGAATTGCCGCTAAGGAAATTAGAGTCCTTATGGTTGCAATCTTGGTCACAGGAGAATAGGTTTCAAAGTAGTCTAATCCTTTCTTTTGAGTAAAACCCCCTGATCACAAATCTAGCTTTGAATTTTTCTATCGATCCGTCAGGTCTCATCTTTTTCTTGAAAATCTATTTATTACTAATGGGCTTATTACCTTTAGGTAACTCAGCTAATTCACAGGTTTGATTGGATACAATAGAATCAAGTTCGCTTTTAATAGTCTCTTTCCAAAAACTAGCATCTATCATAGGTTTTTCTGTCTTCTTCTATTATAAAGGTAGACACTATCTCATCACTAAGCATGTCTATACATCCATTTTCTGACAGAAAGGCAGTTAAAAAGTCCGGTCCAAAATTGGTTTCAGTGCTTTACCTCTTACTCCTTCTAGGTTCTTCACTAAAAGTAGAGCTACATGTATGCATATCAGAAGATATAGGCGAAGAAGAAGGAAGAGACTCAATAGGAGGTACAAGAGACAAGGATTCTGTTAATTCATTTTTCAAAGGAAAAACATGCTCAAAAAACTCTGCATCTCTAGACTCAGAAATAGAGTTATCTGATAAGGACATGAATCTATATGCAGCACTATTATGAACATACCCTATAAAAACAATATCATAAGTTTAAACCCAATGTTTGACTTCTTAAAGTCAGGTAGTCCTACCTTTGCCAGACACCCCCACACTCTAAGGAATTTAAGGTTAGGGGGATAACCTTTCCACAATTCATAAGGTGTTTGTCTAGTTTCTTATGGGGTACTCTGTTAAGGATATGGCAAGCAGAGAGAATGGCTTCCCCTCACATGTCATCAGATAATCCTGAACTTAAGAGCTGGCATTCATCATTTCTTTCAGGGTCCTGTTCTTACGTTCAGCTATACCATTTTGTTGAGGAACATAAGGAGCACTGAACTCATATATGATTCCATTCTTCTCACAGAAGTCTTTTAAGGTATGGGAGCTGTATTCTCCATCTCTGTCAGACCTAAACCTTTTGATTTTTCTATCAAGTTGGTTTTCTACTTCTGTCTTATATTTAATGAACATTTCTTCAGCCTCATCCTAATTAGAAGATATACCCTATGAATCTAGAGTAATCATCTACAAAGGTGATGTAGTAATATTTTCCTCCTTTGCTTCTAGTAGATTTAAAGTGTGCTAGGTTTGAATGAATTAAATGAAGAAGTTTTGACTGCCTAACAGCAACAGGTTTACAAGGGATTTTAGTGTATTTAGCTTCTACACAAATTTGACATTTAGAGAATTCAGATGAACTTGCAGCAGATATTAGATCTAAGTTATTTGATCTCTTAATAGAAGAAAAATTGACATGCCCTAGTTGGCAATGCCATAAGTCTAAAGACTCAGCAATATAAGCAACAACAGATTTATTTATTGAATCAGAAACTACATTCAGAATGAAGAGTCCATCACTCAGGTAGCCATTCCCAACAAAGTCCCCACTGTGAGAAATAACAACCTTGTCAACCTCAAAGACAAGTTTTAGACCTGCTTTGTTTAGTAAGGCACCAGACACGAGGTTGCAACACAGAGATGTGACATAAAGGATGTTGCTGATGGAAAGAGTCTTTCCTGATGTTAGTTTCAGCATGATAGTACCTTTACCAGCAACTCGAGCAGCATCAGAATTTCCCATGAAGACGCATCATGTGTCCGCATCATCCTTGAAGTCGTGGAACATATCTTTGTTAGTGCAGAGATGTCGTGTAGCACCAGTGTCTAGTATCCAATCAACGTTATTGGCCACCATGTTAGCTTCAATGATGACAGCAGCAATGACTTCATCTTGTTCAGCAATGTTGGCTTGAGCAGCAGGTCCACCTTGTTTTTGAGGCGGCTTTTGGGTTCCCTAGCGTTGAAAGCATTGGTACGCCTTATGGCCAGGTTTCCTGCACACATAGCAGACAACGTTTGGCTTCTGGACCTTGCTGTCTGGTTTGGTGAAGTGACTTGACTTCTTGTTCTGTCTTTGTGTAAAGGACTTCTTCCCTTTGATGTTGAACATGGTTTTGTTGGAGGGGCCAGTAGATTCACCGATGTTAGCTTTGACAGAACTGACAGGGGAAGAGTCAGGCTTATCTTTGAGACGATTAGCCTCTTCAGTTCGCATATGACTGATGAGCTCCTGCAGGGACAGATCTTTCTTCTTGTGTTTGAGATGGTTCATGTACTCAGCCCAGGAAGGTGGGAAACCGCTCCAACAACACGTTCGCTTGAAAGATCTTGCACATCTTCATGCCTTCGTTGAGAACATCTGTGCAAAGGTTCTCGTAGTTGTGAACTTGTTCCATGATGGGCTTGTCGTTGAGCATTTTGAAGTGGAGCCACTTGCCAACGACGTACTTCTTTTTTCCTGTATTATCAGATCCATACTTCTTTTCTAGGGAATCCCAGATAAGTTTAGCAGACTTATGAATCATGTATAAATCAAATAAGGAATTCTTCATATGATGAAGGAGGTGACAACGAACAGTTATGTTGTCATTATCATATTTCTTAATTTCTGCAGAAGCAGAAGTGATGGCAAGAGGAATAACAACAGTAGCATCACCATCAACGGAAGTTTGTGGAGTAATGGAAGGAGGAGGAAGAGGGGGACAGTCATTGAAAAGGACGTAGTCAATTTCAAGTTGTTCAAAAAACATCAAGAGTTTTTGGGACCACCGTTTGTAGTTGGTACCATCGAGGGGTGCCAATTTGGACAGATCGAGGAACGATTTGGTAGGAGTTAGACAAGAACGTAGCTGTTTTCAAATTGTTAAACCTGAAAGGTAAGATCTATGACTGCAGGTACAAAACAGGGAGTTAAAAGATCAGAGAGTACACCGAGAAAGAAAATGTGGGAGCAACGAGAAGAGAAGGTAGCAGTGGAAAAACAGATGGGGGGGAAAACTTATCCTGTGAAGGTGAACTGTGCCATGGCTGTTCCACTGCCTTGAAAACAATTACGGCCCGACCGTGGTGGTAATCGGATGATGCCGGTTGCTCCCCAAGGTTAACGCAGTCGCATCTGAACGCGTCCACTTACGGCCAGAAGCGTGGAGTTTGCACAGAGATCGATACCCAGGAGGAATGGAAGAGGTTGTGATTTTTGCTGTATGGAAAAACTCTTGACAATTGAGTTTATATAGAGGAAAAGATATAACTGTTGGAATTCAGCCATGAATAAAAATTAATAACGCAGTCATTAAAAGAGAAAATGGCTGTTGAGACATTAAACGCCAATTTAATGAAAAATATTCTTAAAAAGCAAAATGGGCTAAAAACACGAGACAAAACTCGGGCACTCCGCACGTGCACCCGTGAACCCTCATACGCAGGCACGACGCCAACGCACACACGCTAAGGGTTTCTGGATCCGTCGCCCACATTTTCTATTCGGCCCAACCCGATTTGGGCTCGGTTCCGGTTTGGGCTCATGCGCCCGCGAGATGCCCCTTATTCCTAGCCCATATACAAGTCTAATAGCTCATATGAAAGAAGTCTCTTATATACCCACACAAGGGAGTCACCCTATCCAATGTGGGACTAAAAAAGAAGAGTGGGAGTGAACAAATGTCTAAAAGAGCCGTTAATTCCAACATGTCACACCTATATGATGGAGAAGCTTAAATGTTGGTGCAAACAAATCAAAAAAGACACACAATCAAGAAACATCCAATGCTAGGAGGCTAGGAGAATTGAAGAAAAAGCACAAAGGCTATGTGGATCAAAAGCTTAAGTGAACGCCAAGGCAATGGACAAAGAGTTGTATCCTAAGCTCAAATATAATAATGTAATGTCTTGAATTTTATTTGAGTTTTAGGAATATGTTAAAGTCTTTTGATAAAGCCCACGTACACTTAGGATTATACCAAAATGATTTTAAAATATTTTAAAATATTTTTCCTAAGTTTTTAAAGCTAAAATCACATGTATCACATAATAGCCGACTATCCAACCTACGGTAGCCGACTATTCTTGAGCAAGGAAATGCTGAGATTGTTCTGTCATGTGATAGCTAACAATCACACATGGATAGTCAACTATCATGCCCAGAATAGCCGACAATCTGAGCCCAACGGCTATAATTTGTTTTTTCCTTTAATTGCGCATTTAGCTGTTTGTAGCTACTGGAGGGGCATTTTGGGATTCTATCTTGAGCAAAATTTCATCTTTATATAGAGGATTTGAGATTGGGTTTAAAAATAAAAATTTTGATGAAAAATTAGTGTTGTCAAAAAAGGGATTTTTCAAAGTTCTTTCTCAAACTCTAAAAATATCTTCTTGGTCAAAATTTCAAATATTTTCAAATTCCGTTTGCCCTTGATTCTTGATCTTCCAAGCTTCTAAAGTTCATATCTTTGAGTTCAAGTCCATCCTATAGCAACACTTCACGACTTGGGCTACAAATTGAAAGGCTATAGATAATTCTTCAAAAGCGATGTAAGTTTCTTTCTCTCTTGGGTGTTGTGAGGGTAACTCCTCTTGTAGGGATGTGAGTTGTAAAAGTCATTAGGTGGTGAGGCAAGTGAAAATCCACCTTGTATGAAAGGTGGTGTGAGTTGTAATTCCTCATTGGAGGTAAGGTTGCTCATTGTATTATTTAGTTTAAATAGTGAATTAAAGCTCGACAAAGATTAATTGAGGTATGGATGTACCGGAAGTGGGGAACCAGGATAAATCGTTAATGTACTTGTGATTACTTTCTTGATTCTTTACTTGCACTTTATTATTTCCACCGTGCTTATTTCATTGATACAAGTATTTGTTGATTAAAATTGATATAGGTAATTCTATATTAATCTTAAGAGATTTCTTGAGAATAAAAATTTGCCAATACACTATTCACCACACACTCAAATGTATCTCTTTTCCATCTCAGGTCCTAACACTTAGTACCAGAGCAAGGTTATAGATAGCATCAACCGAGCGTTTTTCCGAAGTTCAATCAAGCACCCGACCACCATTTCTCACCGGATCAAATTATGGAGCTTGGAAGAATCGGATGAAAATGTATCTACTTTCTAGCTATCTCCTATGAGCCATGGAAGATGGTGGAGAATCCTTATTGTAACGCCCCGCTCCCCAGGATACCCGATAAGTACGAATCCGTATCAGGTATTCCCAAAGAGGCGGGTGCTACGAAGGAAATACCAAATTACAAACACAAGCAGGTCCACTGCGCACTGCTGGGATAGTACCTGTAGCATTCCAGATGTCACAGAAACACAAGAGAGACAGTCAAACCAAACACTGATACGCATACACTAGCTGATTATACAATTTCCGAGTACAACATCACTCAACCAAAACCCATATACAACATATAGCCAAATCTCATGTACAATAGGATACCCACATCTCGCCGAAATACAAAACAACACCCACCCAAAAACTCTCTTACGCTCTCTAACCCTCAACTCTAACCAACTCCAACCAACTGGACTCGTGGGCCTCCAACTCCACGAACCAACACCTGAAAAAAATATCAACTGGACACGTCACAGCGTGACCCAATAGGATGTCCAAACCCAACTCACATGGTGCACAAAAATGCTATACTCGAACTAACAACAGAAACTATCTCATGGCATATCACGATAAGCGCATACAAAAATGTAAATGGTATCATTTTAAAACACGTACCTGCGGCTAGAGGAGAACCTGCAAAACCAAGTAAGTAGGACATATAGAGAAGTGAGATGCATTATTAATGAACTGAAACCCAGCTTGGACTTAGATGGCATGTAGTACGAGAAAGGGTGCCATCTTTGGGCCCAACAAGGGTGGCTACTCAAACAAGATACTAAACTCGAATTAATTCTCATTTAGAAATTTGCATCTTGCTAAGGGTAAGTGAAATCAAAAACAAGGCAATGGCTAGCAACATGTCATCTTGAAGATATATGGGTCTACTCCCTAGTATAGAAAGAATTTCCTACTTTTATTTAAGATTTGTCTCTTTTACACACGTGAAAGAATTGTAAAGATAATACACCATACGAAGAGGGGTTCCTAACCTCTCTAACGCTTCCAACTTGCAAGCTAGCATAAAACACTCTTACTAACTTTTCAATTAGAGATCGAGAATTACCTCCCTTTAAACATAGAAATAATGAGGGAAGTAGCAAGTAGAATTCCTAGCTTAAGTTTCTAATACTTCGGATTTTATGAAAAGCTTGTAAAAATTTCGGCAGAGTTTCCCTTGTATTTCCCAATCTTTTCCAAATACAACACACATAATATTTACAAGAACCTGCTTTGTTCATAAGAAAAATATAACAATGATCAACCAACAACACCAACACCACCAACACCACTACAAATATCGACACAACCTCATTCTTAAGAAACATTAGTAATATCACCAATACCAACACTAAGTTCATTAGTAATATCACCAAGTTCATTAGTAAGACAAAATTAGCATGACTAACATATAGAGAAATGACTAACTATAGCATGACTAACATATAGAGAAATGACTAACTATAGCATGACTCTTCATTCAAATGACACAAGTGCATCAAACTTTAGTAAAGATCACCACTTACATAAAAAAGTGGGCAATTTGCATATATTTCAATAAAGTTTTCCATGTTCTCATTGAATTTAGCCAATGAAAGGGACTAACTATGCAAGGGTGCCAACTCGCACATGAGTTCCCAATCAAATTAACATCTTGAACAACATTCCTTAATAATTTAGCAAGGGCAATCTTAACATCACCAAGCACTAAAGATGCCAACTAGTTAGCAAGGCCCTTAAAGACATCACCTTGACACAACTACAACATGAAATTAAGAAGGATGGGAGCGTGCACTAGAATCGTAAATAAACAACAATTTCTCAACAATTAAGGCTATTAGTAACTTAACGATCCAAATCACTTCGGAAGGCGTTAGCTTTGGTTAAGGGAGGGGTGAATAATGTTATCTTGGCCTTAAGTTTTAATAACAACGCCAACAATAAAAATAACAATTACAACTACGACGACAACGTCTTCAACATCAACATAACATTCACTACAACATTTTAATTCAAGAGAAGGAAACATAACTCCAACCCAAATTCATCTTCTAGCAACCACCCAAAACCTCACTTTCCAACATACAACCATTTCAACATATAATGCATTCATGGCAACATTCATTCTCATAAAGCAAAAATCACACATATATATCACCACAATCACACAAATGCTCAATGATGCCATGATGCACATGATTCACAAGCAATACGATGCCATACAATGCAATGGGGATCCCCTGAGTGAGCCGGCGTGCACGTGCAAATAATTCTACTCCGTTATCACGTGGAGCCACCTAATGGTATCAAGAGATTGCCCACGGCGACTTCACCCGCCTCCTACCGTGGAAACTTTGTCCATGCCCGTGCACTCCACCTCGTGTCCTAACGTCACCATGTCACACATTCCATATTCCAAGTGTATCCAACACCACACCGCCAAATTTTTCCATCTCATTTACATTTCATTTAAACTTCATTTCATGCAATTAAATGAACCTCATTTCATGCAAATTAAATTGTGTAAATCATTTCCAAAAAGCCAAAATGAGAGCAATTTCATTCATTCAATGTAATGAGATAAGAACAATTTCATTTAGTCAATATAACCGGAAGAGAGCAATTTTATTTAAGCAACCAATTGCATCATGAATCTAAATCTTGGCTTCACATTACCCAACTCATTCCATTATAACCCAATTCACATTTCCATACCAAGAATTTTAACTACTTATACTTCCAACATTCAAAAAGAGAGCAATTTATACGTTTACTCAATATAACAAAATGAGGTCTATTTCTTTTACGCAATGGAACCAAAATGAGATTAATATCATAAAGGGGGCAATTTCATCTTCTCTTGCAAGGAGAAAAATAGTAATAAAACTTCCATGTTTCAAAATGAGAACAAGTTTGCTTAATTATTGAAACAAATCATTCGGGTGACATGGAACATAAGTATTGCTATTGCATCAAATAATTCAAATATCATCCCAACATTTCCTAATAATTTCCAACGCCCTAACATTTCAACATTTGAGAGTAAGGCCAAAATGGAGGCGATCCAATTTGATTTGTGAAGATTGAACTTGAAGAACAATCCAACGTAATTAATCTAGAGCTTCCAACATTCAATAGAGAGCAATTTCACACAATTGCGAGGACAAGGCAATCAAGAGCATCCTGAGACTAAATTAAGGCATCATCAAATTCCACACGTCATATAAAATCAACAAGATGCATCACGAGTAATTAATTCCACAAATTGATGTAGCGACCCAAAGACAAGGCATACTCTCTTCCTAATTAAGCTTCCAACATATTAAAACAATGACGACAATTTCCAATAAGAAACATTCCCTTCTAAATAAACATCCCAACATTCCTAAATGAATACTTGAATAATAATTTTCCTACATCCCCTAAAAGAGGGCGGTTTCACCTCATTAGTATTTTCCCATACAAATAAAATTGAATAACAAGCTTTCATATCGCAAAATGAGAACAATTACACATTTCTATTGAAACAAGGCACTCCAATACATCAAGAGGCATCATCATAGCATCATATAATTCTATAATTCAAATGGATTCAACCAAGCATGCTCTATATCAAGAAATTTCAACAAAACTACTAAAATTACAATCTTTATCCTAAAAATGCAAGAAATCAAACATATGAGTAAGGATTGGACTCCTACCTCTCCCAATTAGATGAAATCCTCCATCATTCTCAAACTCATGCCCTAATTCTCTTTCAATTTCATGAAGCTCCTCCATCTCCATCAAGCTCTCAAGGAAACCCAAACCCTAGTTTTCTCCTCTTATGTTCCTCCTTCCGCTTTCAATTTCTCTTCCAATCTCTCCCTTCTTCTTTCTTGACCTGTGGAATTTCAGCCAGCTATGGGCATGGGGGAATTTTCGGCCAGCCATGGGGCTTGGGGAAAGGGGGAGAAGACTAATAAGAGGAGGAGGAAGAAGGGAACAAGGAGAAGTCTTCTCCTTTCTCTTTCTTTCTCACATTTCCCCTCTTTTCTCTTGCTTGAGAATTCGGCCTGCCCTTGGAACTTTCGGCCTGGGGAGGAGATTTTCGGCCAGCAGCAAGGAAATGGGCGGCCAGTTAGGGGGAGAAGAAGGGACTGTTCCAACCGGTTTATTTCGGGTTCTTTTGGGCGAGAAAGTGCAAACTTTGCACTGTTTACGGGTCACTTCGCGTTTCTTTCCCCGATTCCTCTCGCCTTTTCTCCTCGCGTGTTTCTTTTCGCAGCTGCTCGTCGCCGCTGCTTTCCCCCCCTCCCCGCTGCTCCTCTCTCCTATGTGGCACGCCCAGCTACCCAGCTTGAAATCCCCGGGTTTCACGGCGATTTCGCCCATTCTCTGAGAAATTTGGGCCCCACCGCTGTGCTCACCTCTCTTCTCTCCTTCTTCCCGCGGGTTTCAGTTGGGTTCTTGAGAAACCCTAGCTACGGCTGAGGTTTTGAGAAGGGGATGAACCCTAGCTTCGATTGCTCCACCGGATTTGTTGGTAGGCCGTGAAGGGGGTGTGCCGAGCTTGGTCCAACGCTGCGAGCAGAACCCTAGCTTCGATTTTGGGGGAAATTGGTCGCTGGAGGCTGATCCACCTCGTGTGTGCCTTGATTTGCTGCGAGGGACTGGATTCTGAGGCAATCGGCCTTATCGGTGAGCTTTCCCTAGTATAACTGCGATAGTAACGCCGAGGTATATTTTCTTCCTCTCAAAATTATTGCCTATATGCGATGAACTATGTTGAATGGGTGTTATTGCCTTGCTAACTTGCTGTCATGGTGTGCATGCGGCTAGGGTTTCACATTTGGTCCCCCTAGGGCATATGCGGATATTATTGGCTTGTTGAGTTTATTTGGTTGCATGAATTCTTTGGATGATGATTTATTTGTATGATGAATGTAAAGAATTGTGCAGTCTAAAAAGCCCAATGATGATAAAAAAAGTAGGAAAGAATGACATTCGCACACGGTGGATGGCTTGCTAAGATTGTTCCCTTGAAGCCCCATTATGAATCATAAACTGTATGATCCCCATGTAATCTGAAAGTTTAAGATTTTTGGGGCATTGCTCCAGGTTGCATTGTGTGTGTATGGGTTGTTAAATTTGGTTCATGTTTCCAGATTTTTGGGGCATTGCTCCAGGTAGGATTTTGGGTTTATGTGGATGGTAATGTTGGATCAAGTATTCAGATTTTTTGGCAGTGCTCAAGGATACAGTTTATGTTTATGTGGGTGGTAATTTTGGATATTGGAATCAGATTTGTGGGGCTTTGCTCCAAGGATGCATTTTGAGTTTATTTGGTTGTTAATTTTTGTTCAGGGTTTTAGATTTTTGGGGCATTGCTCCAGGTTGGATTTTGTGTTTATGTGGATGTTAATGTTGTGTCATGTATCCAGAATTTTGGGGCATTGCTCCAGTCAGCAATTTGTGATTATGTTGATGTTAATTTTGGGTCATGGACTCAGATTTTTGGGGCTTTGCTCCTGGATGAATTTTGTGTTTATTTGGTTGTTAATTTTGGAAAATGGTTTTAGAATTTTGGTTCATTGCTCCATGTTGGTTTGTGTGTTTATGTGGATGTGAAGTTTGGGTAATGTATGCATATTTTTGGGTCATTCCTCCAGGCAGCAATTTGTGTATATGTGTTTGTTAATTTTGGTTCATGGACACAGAATTTTGGGGCTTTGCTCCATGCTGCATTCTGTGTTTATTTGGTTGTTAATTTTGGAAAATGGTATTAGAATTTTGGGTCATTGCTCCAGGTTGGGTTTTGTGTATATGTGGCTGTTAAGTTTGGGTAATGTATTCAGATTTTTGGGTCATTCCTCCAGGATGCAATTTGTGTTTATGTGTTTGATAATTTTGGATCATGGTCTCAGATATTTGGGGCTTTGCTCCATGCTGCATTCTGTGTTTATTTGGTTGTTAATTTTGGAAAATGGTTTTAGAATTTTGGGGCATTGCTCCAGGTGGGTTTGTATGTTTATGTGGATGTGAAGTTTGGGTAATTTATTCAGATTTTTGGGTCATTCCTCCAAGCTGCAATTTGTGTTTATGTGTTTGTTAATTTTGGTTCATGGACTCAGATTTTTGAGGCTTTGCTCCATGCTGCATTCTGTGTTTATTTGGTTGTTAATTTTGGAAAATGGTTTTAGAATTTTGGTTCATTGCTCCATGTTGGTTTGTGTGTTTATGTGGATGTGAAGTTTGGGTAATGTATGCAGATTTTTGGGTCATTCCTCCAGGCAGCAATTTGTGTTTTTGTGTTTGTTAATTTTGGTTCATGGACTCAGATTTTTGGAACCAAATCAGCAGAAGAAACCACACTGGGAACATGCCCTTAGTGTTTGGTGATTTGTATCAGAGTTTTGGGGTTTTATGGCTCCTTGTTGGATTTTTTTTATGTTGTTTTCTTTTTGGGATCAATGTATCAGATTTTATGGTGCATTTTATGGGGTGACACTGCAGGAGCAACGGCAAAGCAACCGCGTGTGTGACTATGAATACACATTATGTCTGAGGGCTAGTGATTTGGATATGCACAATTTTATCTGAACTGTGTTACTCATATGTATTATGTTATGTATATAAATAACATTAAATATATGTGTTATTAAATTAAGGGTGACATGGATACACAAGGAGACCATTCGGCCTGTGAGTTATGTACCGCTGCAGCGGCTGCAATATCGTTTGTCGTAGTTGGTGGGCTCCGAAAGGGTGCTCTCTCTCAAGTGCAAGAGTCCGTACAAGTAGTAAAACCTGGGAGACTTTAACGATGGTGACTGAAAATAAGAAAGTAGAGCCTCCAATATACCCAAAATACGCCCCAATCTGCTTGAATACGCCCAAAAAACCCTAAAATACCTTATATACGCTCATTGCGGGTTTGGGGTGTGCTAACGGGTTTAAAATCCGCTTAAAATCGTGCCCGGAAGCATCCAAGCCGCTCATCTCGAGCGGATCATTTCCCAGCCGTTGATCGCAGCGGGATCTTCCGAGAGGTCGCCACGTGTACGCCAATCTTCGCGCTCCGCCCGCATCCGCTTCATCTTCATTGTGCACCGTCGGATCCAAATCTGACGCTCTCGATTTCTCCACGTCGCCACGGATTATGCCCGCTCCGATCTCGTCATCGTGTGGACGAGAAGCAGCCACGTCGCCGCGATTTCGTTCGCATGCGGGGATGACGTCGACCGTTGGATGAAGCGGGGTTTCGTCCGATGGCCGCCGCGTGTCCCCTCTTCGTTCGCCGTTTCGTTCGCCGCTTCGCGCCGATCGCGGCCGTTCGATCGAAATCGAACGGTCGCGATTTGATCTCGCTGTACGCTTGTGAACCGTTGGATCCGTATCCAACGGTCACGAATATTCCGCAGCAGCTCGCATACGCTTACGTGTATGATTTGATTGCGGCCGTTGGATTAAGTGCGGACGGTCGAGATGCTGCCACGTGGCGCATATAATCGTATTTCTTTGCGTATTTCTCCAATTAAATTGTATTCTGCATTCAAAAATACATAGAAATTAGCACAGATCTCAGAAAAATACAAATAAATAGTCGTTGGAATCGTGAGATCGAGACGGTGCTAAGAAAAATATAATAAGTGCAGAAATACTTCATTATTTGCTGTTTTGTGCTCAAATAGTGTGTTTTCTCTAATAAATAAATGTGTAGAAAATACGTACGTATTAGAGAACAATGTAGCATCACATGAGCACAAAATAGGGCTAAATGGGGGGTTAAATATGTAATATTGAACCCGAATCAGTAGTAGCTTTACAACTTCACACAAATGCTAGGGCTGCACCTATACCAATAGAGCCCTCTGCTATGCGGGATCTGCGTAGAAAATCCCACATGCGGAGAATTCTGTGGGGGTCTGAAAGTAGCTGTTTGGACTACTTACGGATGCGAAGACATGCTTTCATGAATCTTGCAGCAATAATGCGTCAGCGAGATCTTCTCAAGGACACTATACAGGTATCCATCGAGGATCAGTTGGCCATGTTCCTGCATATTGTAGGTCACAAGTCCAAGAATAGGGTAATGCAAGTGGATTTTATTAGGGGAGGGGGACAGTGAGCAGGTATTTTAACAAAGTTATGGGGGCAGTGTGTGCAAATCGGGATATGTACCTGAAGCAAGCTGCTAATGAGACGCCACCAGAGATAGTCAATAACCCCAATTGGTTCCCATTTTTCAAGGTATGCGTGCTTACATGTATATGTCTAAGTCTAATAAGTATCGTCGTGATGATTGAAAATTGGGCTCATTGATTACGTTGTAGGACTGCATTGGTCTCATTGATGGGACTCACATAGATGCCATGCTCCCAGCCAGTCTCATATCCCGCTTTAGAGGTCGTAAAGGGGTTACACAAAATGTGCTAGCAGCTGTTACTCCAAATAAAAGATTCACATACGTACTGGCCGGGTGGGAAGGATCCGCAAATGATTTTACGGTCCTGAAAGATGCATTGTCTAAACCACCCCCCCTGGGGCTGCGAGTGTATGAAGGTAATCGGCATAAATTTACATTAACATACGAAATACTTCTCTCATAGATCGTTGGGTCATTAATTGGGTTATGTTTTCGAATGCAGGTAAATATTACCTTTGCGATGCTGGGTATACAACAATGCCAGGGTTCATATCTCCATACAAGGGAGTTAGATACCATTTGAAGGACCATACTGATCGGGTTCCTAGAAACCGAAGAGAGCTATTCAACCTACGCTATTCTACCTTACGATCAAAGATCGAGTCGACATTTGGTATCCTAAAGAACAAGTTTAAAATAATGACAGCCAAGCCTCACTACACATTCAAACGTCAGGTCGAAATCGTACTTGCTTGCAGTGTTTTGCATAATTACATCCAAATAGAAGATCCGCATGACCCCCATCTAACTAAAGATGGAGATGGGGTTGAGGAGGTTGTAGATGGTATCGATGAGCTTGATGATGATGTTATGGATCTGTCCCAACAGGTGCCCGTTCGTGAACAAACCGAACAACGTGATCAATGGAAAATGCGTAGGGAGCAGATTGCTTGGGATATGTGGGTGGACTTCTGTAACAAAAATAATAACGGGAACACTATAGAGCATGGGCTATGAGGGGGCCGGCGTATATTATTGCCTCCTATGACTGAACATTTTATTTCTTGTATCAGACATATTGCATTAGTGTTGCTTTGTTGATTTTTCCAAAAAATTTCATGCATTTGCTTACCCACTATTTGCTTTACACTTATGCAATTTTATATTCGAATGCAGTATAGGTTCATGTTATAGGTAGGTTGGATGTTTATAGCCACAACGTTGCATTTTCAATTTAATTTGATTATGTTGTAGGGATGGCAGGCTCGTCAAATGCTGGTCAGGGGGGTGACCCAAACCGGCCTGGGCGTGATCCCATGCTCCCCAGCTATGATACTGTATATGGGACACAATGGGTAGAAGCTGACAGAATGGTTGACCCAATTGTCAACCGACCTATTCCCAAGAGGATGCAAACGATGCCCTATCACATGCATGGCTTCCAAGCAGGTGGGCTTGTGTACCCATCAGGTGGGCATGGAATGAGATATCCACAATATCCAAATTTCAACATTCCTATGCAAATGCCAATGCAGATGCCATCGCCGCCTGGAATGGGGTTTATGAATATGCTGCAAGGGGGAGAGCAAGCCTCGTACAGAAGCCCAGCTTCCCCACCTGCATTCGCTATGCCTACGCCACCTAGTGGCAATGAACAAACCCCCGGCAGTGAAACTTCTAGGAAGTCGAGCCGACGTAGCGAAGATGCTGATGGGTCTGTTTCAAGCCCCCGAAAGAAGTCGAAGCAGCCTTCATCGTCAACACAACAAAACAAACTTTGGACGAATGCTTACGGTGAAACCCTCATTCCATTCCTTGCTGAGCTTGCACGTTAGGGGTATAAAGCTGATAAGTCTTTCAAAAATACAGCCTTCACTGCCGCCGCAGCGAAAATAAATAACACCCATGGGACTTCATTCTCAAGTGTTAATGTGAAGAATCACATGAAATCGTTGAGGAGACGTCTCAAAGACGTAAAGGAGTGCATGGTCCTAAGCGGAGCCGGATGGGATGAGGAGAATAAGGTCATTATGCTTGATCCCGAAACGTATGATACATGGGCGGCTGTAATTACTTCTACCTTTTAGATATGCTATGTGATCTACATTAAATATAGCTTTGCATGCCCGTTATCATATTTGATATTGTAATTGTTCAGGCTAACCATCGGCTGCGGGCTTATGGGAACCATCCACTGCCATGGTATGACGATCTTGTTACCATCATTGGTGATGATGCTGCGAAGGGGGATTTAGCAATGGGTGTTTTTGAAAGGTTTGGTGGAGAGTTTCATGAAGGCGAAGGCGAGGGAGAGCCCGTAAGTCACGAGCCAATTCATATAGATTCACCACCACACAATGTCACGGAAGAAATTCCCACCCAAGCTAGCACCGGGCCTGCTAATCAGGGAGGATCAAGTCATTCAAACCCACATGCGATGGGTAAAAAGAAACACCGCAGACGGGGCATGGTTCAAGATCCCGACATCATGCGGGAAATATCAGAAAACATGAAAGAGGTCGCGGATGCTATAAGGTCCGCACACTCACATTGGACTGCACCGCTTGCTAAGCATGTCTACGAGTTTACCGAGTATACCCCGGGTATATTGTTAAAGGTATTTAAGGCCCTGCGCAACGATGAGCTGGAGGCATGAAGCTTTTTGGCCTTGCCTCATGAGGCTCGGAAAATGATGATAGAAGATATAGTTGCGGGGTTTGATTTGGACTAGGAGGCTAGCTGGCTGGGATGGGAAGATGTTTGAGCAGTGACGATGTTATGTTGGGGGAGATTTGGACGGGGGGTTGGAAAAGGATTCAAAATGTGTTTACAGGGGTTTTGGTGGATGGCGTATTGTATTTGTTTTTGGTGCATTGCTACTTGTGTTAGTATGTGTTGATGGGGGGTTTTGGGTTATGGGTCAATGTATCAGTTTGTGTTGCATGTATCCATGATGCAGTTTGTGTATTTGTGTTGTTCTTGATTGCTCAAAGATCCAGATTTTTGTGGCATTTCTCCAGGCTGCATTTTGGGTGTTTGGGTTGTTAAATTGGAACATGGAATCATATTTTTGGGGCAATGCTCCATGCTGCATTTTGTGTTTATGAGGTTGTTCAATTTGGCTCATGGACTCAGTTTTTTGTGGATTTGCTCCATATTATTTTTGGTGTTTATGTGGTTGATAATTTTGGATCATGGACTCAGATTTTTTGTGGCATTTCTCCATGATGCATTCTGTGTCTATGGGTGGTTAAGTTTGGGTCATGTATTCAGATTTTTAGGGTATTGCTCCAGGTTGCATTATGTTTTTATGAGGTTGATAATTTTGGAACATGGCATCATATTTTTGGGGCAATGCTCCATGCCGCTTTTTGTGTTTATGAGGTTGTTAAATTTGGATCATGGAGTCAGATTTTTGGGTCAATGCTCCAGTTTGCTTTTTGTGCTTATGTGGTTGATAATTTTGGATCATGGACTCAGAGTTTATGTGGCATTACTCCAGGCTGCATTCTGTGTCTATGGGCTGTTAAATTTGGTTCATGGTATCAGATTTTTGGGTCAATGCTCCAGGTAGCTGTGTGTGTTTATGAGTTTGTTGGTTTTTGGTTCATGGTATCATATTTTTGAGGCATTGCTCCAGGTTGCAGCATGTGTGAATGGGTTGTTAATTTTGGATCATGTTTTCAGATTTTTTGTGGCATATCTCCATGCTGCAGTTTGTTTGTTTGCCATGTTAAATTTGGATCATGGAATCTGATTTTTGTGGCATTGCTCCAGGCTGCAGCATGTGTGAATGGGTTGTTAATTTTGGCTCATGTTTTCAGATTTTTTGGGCTTTGATCCAGGTTGCTGAGTGTGTTTATGAGGTTGTTAATTTTGGTTCATGGTAGCATATTTTTGAGGCATTGCTCCAGGTTGCAGCATGTGTGAATGGGTTGTTAATTTTGGCTCATGTTTTCAGATTTTTTGTGGCATATCTCCAGGCTGCAATTTGTTTGTTTGCCATGTTAAATTTGGATCATGGAATCTGATTTTTGTGGCATTGCTCCAGGCTGCAGCATGTGTGAATGGGTTGTTAATTTTGGCTCATGTTTTCAGATTTTTTGGGCTTTGATCCAGGTTGCTGAGTGTGTTTATGAGGTTGTTAATTTTGGTTCATGGTATCATATTTTTGAGGCATTGCTCCAGGTTGCAGCATGTGTGAATGGGTTGTTAATTTTGGCTCATGTTTTCAGATTTTTTGTGGCATATCTCCAGGCTGCAGTTTGTTTGTTTGCCATGTTAAATTTGGATCATGGAATCTGATTTTTGTGGCATTGCTCCAGGCTGCAGCATGTGTGAATGGGTCATTAATTTTGGAACATGGAATCAGATTTTTATGTGGCATTACTCCTTGCTGCAGTTTGTTGGTATGGGTTGTTAAATTTGGCTCATTGAATCTGATTTTTGTGGCATTGCTCCAGGCTGCAGTTTGTTTGTATGGGTTGTTAATTTTGGATCTTGGAATCAGAATGTTGTGGCATTGCTCCAGTCATTGATCTAGGCTGTAGATTGGTTGGCAAGGCTACTTGTTATGGTTTACCTATAGCCCAATGATGAAGATGCTTATTTGATCCCTATGTCCCTCGGTTATGGATAAATAGTTGGTATTACGCTTGATGGTTCCATTACTCCCCAATGATGTATATTCGCGAGATACATTGAAAATCATATGAAATGAAATGGACGGTATGCATCGGTATATGAGATGAGCGGATGTTAAATGAGGGGGTGATATGTGATGGAGCAACTGCCTATTACCAACTATTTATCATGATATAATTAATTTCTTCCTGAGGGCTTATGTATGTTTTGCATACAACCAGCAATCTGGAGCAATGCCACAAAAATCTGATACCATGATCCAAAATTAACAACCCATAAACACATACTGCAACCTGGAGCTATGACCCAAAAACCAACTTATGCCCGATGATGATGAACAATAAATGCAAAAATTGACCCTATGAAAAGAAGATATAGGGGTATTTGGCTGGAAGGTTCATTTATAATGAGCAACCACCATATACCTTCTGTTGTTCATGCTACAAAACATGTTTACCTGAGGGCACAAGTCAAATAATTTTTATTTGACTTGGGTACGGGATTGTTTGGGGATTGTTTCATTGTGGGGATTGTTTGGTTTTCGCAAATGTTAAATTTTTTTCAGTTTATTTCTGGGTTTTATGGATTTATACGTTTATTCTTTGGTTTCTTCAATTGTCTGTCTCAGTTTGAGGTGTCGCTTCTTGATGCACTTCTGTATGTATCCTTGCTGCTTAAAATTGTTTTTCATTATTTATTTGTATATATGTTGCATGCCTCCGTTGTCAATCTTTATTTCTTGCAAGGTACAAATGAGCACCGGTTCCAGCCAGTCTATTCAATCCAGACCCAGACTTCCTACAGGGTCGCAGTTGGATCCAGATGATGATGACAGCAGGTTTTGCCATTGTCGGCTACGGGTTGCCAGGAGGACATCATAGACCAGAAATAATCCTGGCCGTCGCTTTTGGAGCTGTCCTGTGCGAGGGAATAATAAATACAACTACTACGAATGGAAGGATCCAGCTCACTCAGAGTGGTCCACTTATGTGATACTACAGTTGCTTGATGAGCTTGCAAGAAGCCCAACCCATGCATCCTCTTCCACAGCGGTATCTGATAGGCGGCTTTTGGAAATTGAGGGGCGGTTGGCTAGGAAAATGGACACCATTCTCTACGAATACAATACCATTAAGTTGGTTTTGTATGCGATCTTAGGCTTTCTGCTATTTTTGTTACTGTTGTTTATTATCGCGCTTAAAATGTAAACATTTATTTCTGTATGTTGGGATGTCAGATGAGACTTGTAATATGTATATTATAAGTATTTTATAAATATTGGCTATTTTGGAATGTGACTTTGGTTTGTTCTAGCTGATATGAGCTTATCGGTGAGCATTTAAAAATATACACCATGTTTTGCTGCCAGTTCAATAAATTGTTTTTTTTATTTCTATTGATTGCGTTGCTTGTCATGCTTGCGTTTCTAATTATTCGGCCTTATTCAATTAAATATTCCTTTGTTAAATTCGGTTATTTAAAATTTAATGACGTAAATTGTACTTAAATATGTTTATTTAATATTAATTTATTTCATATTTACTAGTTATTTAATTAATAATTATTGAAATGTTGGGTTTCACAAGTTAATTGCCCAAATTCGGTTGGGGGGTAATCTCACCTCAAATCACCATAACCAACTTTCTCACTTTCCTCAACCAACTTTCACAATACCCATATAACCAAAGAAACACACTACTTTACTATGGGCCCCACAAACAAAACTCCTCTCCACTTTCCAACCCAAAGCAACCTAAAGCAACCAAAAGAAACACACTACTCCTCTTCTCTCTCTTCACTAATTTCTCCTAGGATTTACTATTCCAAACAGTAAATTCTCCAACAAAAGAAACCCATTGGAACAGGCCCGAAGGGGATTAGGAAAACAAAGAAAAAGAATTAAGGGAAGAGAGAAGAAGTGTATAGAAGGAATGGGTATTACAAGTTTACCATTCCCAATTGATTCAAACCCTCTTCTCTCATCTAATAGTCTAGCCCAACTCTTAAAGCCCAAGCAACATTAACCAACAATAATCCAAGCCCAACTCTAGCTGCCAAAATTAACTAAGGCCTTCACAATAGTCGTGAAATGTTAATTAACATCACCAAGGAGAAAAATACTAATACCAATTCTAATAACAACATCACCAAGAATAATAACCAACTATTAATTAATATTATCATCATTCAGTAATAACTATCCCAGTATCACCAAGCACCATAAACATACCATTTTACTATACACCCTCACCAACAAAAATCGCTAAGCACGCTAAAAACACTAATGGCGTGCTAACAAAATATCAATTTACTATCCAATCACACGTATTCGCTTAGATCCAAGGCATATCATAGTCGCCCGATAGCCATACCTGTAGAAAATTACTATACACATAACAAAATTACTGTACACACACACACATATAGTATTTTACACATACGGGCATTACAATCTACCCACCTTAAAAATAAAGTTTGTCCCCGAACTTTTTAGCTTAGGACATAGCTGAGGGTGAACAAAGATATGTAGGGTCACTCTACCCCATCATATAGATAAGGCACATTCATATACCAACACTTACTAGTTCAAATACACACAAGTACACCATTCCAAATATAACCACATGCACTGCTATCCTGAAACTTACAACCACCTAGGTCACCATGTACACATTTAAACATACACACACATGCCATACATAAAATCTTCCACATCAACATCAATACACCCGGATATGACTATATCGATCCTAACACCGGTGTAAGCGTACCCGCTTACAACCAGACTTGCAACCACAAGCATCTCACATATATACATATATCAAACACACAACTCTAATGGCATGCCCACTCATTACTGAGTGGAACACAAGGACCCATACAGCCAACACTCCACATCTATAGATGGCCGAGAGATCAATCAATTATATAATATCATGATACGTAATTATTAACACAAACACTTCAAATACAGTCACATAGCCATAGAATCATTCATACACATACCATAGGCATATACGATCATAATTACACAAAGGAGTATATCGTCTCAATATACTCGACAGGCATTCAATGCTTATATAGCTACCAATACATAAGTATACATACATACACACATACATCACATACATATGCATACACATACATCGTCAATCAGCACTCAAAGGTCCACCCCCAGGGGTTCTACACCTTAAGCTTCTGGTACTCAGGTCCTATCTCAAGGCTGGACTCTACCCACCTTAGGTCTAAACTCCCCTCAGAATACCACATGCACTACCCTTACACAGCCGCAGTGTGATGACCTGCATGGGCCACCAAAATGTAACGCCCCGCTCCCCAGGATACCCGATAAGTACGAATCCATATCAGGTATTCCCAAAGAGGCGGGTGCTACGAAGGAAATACCAAATTACAAACACAAGCAGGTCCACTGCACACTGCTCGGATAGTACCTGTAGCATTCCAGATGTCACAGAAACACAAGAGAGACAGTCAAACCAAACACTGAAACGCATACACTAGCTGATTATACAATTTCCGAGTACAACATCACTCAACCAAAACCCATATACAACATATAGCCAAATCTCATGTACAATAGGATACCCACATCTCGCCGAAGTACAAAACAACACCCACCCAAAAACTCTCTTACGCTCTCTAACCCTCAACTCCAACCAACTCCAACCAACTGGACTCGTGGGCCTCGAACTCCACGAACCAACACCTGAAAAAAATATCAACGGGACACGTCACAGCGTGACCCAGTAGGATGTCCAAACCCAACTCACATGGTGCACAAAAATGCTATACTCGAACTAACAACAGAAACTATCTCATGGCATATCACGATAAGCGCATACAAAAATGTAAATGGTATCATTTCCAAACACGTAACTGCGGCTAGAGGAGAACCTGCAAAACCAAGTAAGTAGGACATATAGAGAAGTGAGCTGCATTATTAATGAACTGAAACCCAGCTTGGACTTAGATGGCATGTAGTACGAGAAAGGGTGCCATTTTGGGCCCAACAAGGGTGGCTACTCAAACAAGATACTAAACTCGAATTAATTCTCATTTAGAAATTTGCATCTAGCTAAGGGTAAGTGAAATCAAAAACAAGACAACGGCTAGCAACATGTCATCTTGAAGATATATGGGTCTACACCCCAGTATAGAAAGAATTTCCTACCTTTAATTAAGATTTGTCTCTTTTACACGCGTGAAAGAATTGTAAAGACAATACACCATACGAAGAGGGGTTCTTACCCTCTCTAACGCTTCCAACTTGCAAGCAAGCATAAAACACTCTTACTAACTTTTCAATTAGAGATTGAGAATTACCTCCCTTTAAACATAGAAATAATGAGGGAAGTAGCAAGTAGAATTCCTAGCTTAAGTTTCTAATACTTCGGATTTTATGAAAAGCTTGTAAAAATTTCGGCAGAGTTTCCCTTGTATTTCCCAATCTTTTCCAAATACAACACAAATAATATTTACAAGAACCTGCTTTGTTTATAAGAAAAATATAACAATGATCAACCAACAACACCAACACCAACACCACTATAAATATCGACACAACCTCGTTCTTAAGAAACATTAGTAATAGCACCAATACCAACACCAAGTTCATTAGTAATATCACCAAGTTCATTAGTAAGACAACATTAGCATGACTAACATATAGAGAAATGACTAACTATAGCATGACTAACATATAGAGAAATGACTAACTATAGCATGACTCTTCATTCAAATGACACGAGTGCATCAAACTTTAGTAAAGATCACCACTTACATAAAAAAGTGGGCAATTTGCATATATTTCAATACAGTTTTCCATGTTCTCATTGAATTTAGCCAATGAAAGGGACTAACTATGCAAGGGTGCCAACTCACACATGAGTTCCCAATCAAATTAACATCTTGAACAACATTCCTTAATAATTTAGCAAGGGCAATCTTAACATCACCAAGCACTAAAGATGCCAACTAGTTAGCAAGGCCCTTAAAGACATCACCTTGACACAACTACAACATGAAATTAAGAAGGATGGGAGCTTGCACTAGAATCGTAAATAAACAACAATTTCTCAACAATTAAGGCTATTAGTAACTTAACGATCTAAATCACTTCGGAAGGCGTTAGCTTTGGTTAAGGGAGGGGTGAATAATGTTATCTTGGCCTTAAGTTTTAATAACAACGCCAACAATAACACTAACAATTACAACCACGACTACAACGTCTTCAACATCAACATAACATTCAGAACAACATTTTAATTCAAGAGAAGGAAACATAACTCCAACCCAAATTCATCTTCTAGCAACCACCCAAAACCTCACTTTCCAACAAACAACCATTTCAACATATAATGCATTCATGGCAACATTCATTCTCATAAAGCAACAATCACACATATATATCACCACAATCACACAAATGCTCAATGATGCCATGATGCACATGATTCACAAGCAATACGATGCCATGCAATGCAATGGGGATCCCCTGAGTGAGCCGGTGTGCACGTGCAAATAATTCTACTCTGTTATCACGTGGAGCCACCTAATGGTATCAAGAGGTTGTCCACGGCGACTTCACCCGCCTCCTACCGTGGCAACTTTGTCCATGCCCGTGCACTCCACCTCGTGTCCTAACGTGACCATGTCACACATTCCATATTCCACGTGTATCCAACACCACACCGCCAAATTTTTCCATCTCATTTACATTTCATTTAAACTTCATTTCATGCAATTAAATGAACCTCATTTCATGCAAATTAAATTGTGTAAATCATTTCCAACAAGCCAAAATGTGAGCAAGTTCATTCATTCAATGTAATGAGATAAGAGCAATTTCATTTAGTCAATATAACCGGAAGAGAGCAATTTTATTTAAGCAACCAATTGCATCATGAATCTAAATCTTGGCTTCACATTACCCAACTCATTTCATTATAACCCAATTCACATTTCCATACCAAGAATTTTAACTACTTATACTTCCAACATTCAAAAAGAGAGCAATTTATACGTTTACTCAATATAACAAAATGAGGTCTATTTCTTTTACGCAATGGAACCAAAATGAGATTAATATCATAAAGGGGGCAATTGCATCTTCTCTTGCAAGGAGAAAAATAGTAATAAAACTTCCATGTTTCAAAATGAGAACAAGTTTGCATAATTATTGAAACAAATTATTCGGGTGACATGGAACATAATTATTGCTATTGCATCAAATAATTCAAATATCATCCCAACATTTCCTAATAATTTCCAACGCCCTAACATTTCAACATTTGAGAGTAAGGCCAAAATGGAGGCTATCCAATTTGATTTGTGAAGATTGAACTTGAAGAACAATCCAACGTAATTAATCTAGAGCTTCCAACATTCAATAGAGAGCAATTTCACACAATTGTGAGGACAAGGCAATCAAGAGCATCCTGAGACTAAATTAAGGCATCATCAAATTCCACACGTCATATAAAATCAACAAGATGCATCACGAGTAATTAATTCCACAAATTGATGTAGCGACCCAAAGGCAAGGCATACTCTCTTCCTACTTAAGCTTCCAACATATTAAAACAATGACGACAATTTCCAATGAGAAACATTCCCTTCTAAATAAACTTCCCAACATTCCTAAATGAATACTTGAATAATAATTTTCCTACATCCCCTAAAAGAGAGCGGTTTCACCTCATTAGTATTTTCCCATACAAATAAAATTGAATAACAAGCTTTCATATCGCAAAATGAGAACAATTACACATTTCTATTGAAACAAGGCACTCCAATACATCAAGAGGCATCATCATAGCATCATATAATTCTATAATTCAAATGGATTCAACCAAGCATGCTCTATATCAAGAAATTTCAACAAAACTACTAAAATTGCAATCTTTATCCTAAAAATGCAAGAAATCAAACATATGAGTAAGGATTGGACTCCTTCCTCTCCCAATTAAATGAAATCCTCCATCATTCTCAAACTCAAGCCCTAATTCTCTTTCAATTTCATGAAGCTCCTCCATCTCCATCAAGCTCCCAAGGAAACCCAAACCCTAGCTTTCTCCTCTTCTCTTCCTCCTTCCTCTTTCAATTTCTCTTCCAATCTCTCCCTTCTTCTTTCTTGACCTGTGGAATTTCGGCCAGCTATAGGCATGGGGGAAATTTCGGCCAGCCATGGGGCTTGGGGAAAGGGGGAGAAGACTAATAAGAGGAGGAAGAAGAATGGAACAAGGAGAAGTCTTCTCCTTTCTCTTTCTTTCTCACATTTCCCCTCTTTTTTCTTGCTTGAGAATTCGGCCTGCCCTTGGAACTTTCAGCCTGGGGAGGAGATTTTCGGCCAGCAGCAAGGAAATGGGCGGCCAGTAAAGGGGAGAAGATGGGGATTAGGAAAACAAAGAAAAAGAATTAAGGGAAGAGAGAAGAAGTGTATAGAAGGAATGGGTATTACAAGTTTGCCATTCCCAATTGATTCAAACCCTCTTCTCTCATCTAATAGTCTAGCCCAACTCTTAAAGCCCAAGCAACATTAACCAACAATAATCCAAGCCCAACTCTAGCTACCAAAATTAACTACGGCCTTCACAATAGTCGTGAAATGTTAATTAACATCACCAAGGAGAACAATACTAATACCAATTCTAATAACAACATCACCAAGAATAATAACCAACTATTAATTAATATTATCATCATTCAGTAATAACTATCCCAGTATCACCAAGCACTATAAACATACCATTTTACTATACACCCTCACCAACGAAAATCGCTAAGCACGCTAAAAACACTATTGGCGCGCTAACAAAATATCAATTTACTATCCAATCACACATATTCGCTTAGATCCAAGGCATATCATAGTCGCCCGATAGCCATACCTGTAGAAAATTACTATACACATAACAAAATTACTATACACGCACACACAAATAGTATTTTACACATACGGGCATTACACTTATGAAGCACCTACTCTAGAGGAAGAAAGTGGACCAAGAAGGTGATGGACAAAGTGTCACTCAATGCCAAGGTAATGTCCACTTTGTTTTGATGCCTTGACACACCGGAGTACAACTGCATCTCCATAGCTACCTCCGTATACCAAATTTCGAAAATCCTCGAGGTAACACAAGAAGGAAATCAAAAATTTTAAATTTATAAATCTTTTTTGTATGATTCTAGGTATGAAAAATTTATGATGGCGATAGAAGAAACAATCTCGAAGATGTAATTGCGGTTCACCGAGATTATTAACTCCCTTGCCAGCCTATGAAAGGACACCTACGAGGATCACATGTGCAAGATCCTACGATCCAGTAATGACTCGCTTTCTATGATACTCGGGAAGTACGAATCCGTCCCAAGTATTCCTAGATCAACGAGTGTTACGTAGAAAGAGAGGAACGAAAAGAGCAAAAAGAACACTGCAGGTCACCACGCACGTGCTGGGAAGTACAAGTAAAACTCCATCACAGATACAACACTGAGAAATAAACGAAAGTACAATATTTCATTTTATTAATACAATGATACATCTTTTATATACACCATCTGCACAAAGTGGGTACAAAAGAGGGAAGCTACACCGAGACAACGATAATCTTATACAACTCCAAGTCCAGTTCCAACTTATACAACACCAACATCCTCATCGTTACAATCCCTAAGTACAAGGTCTACCCGAAAAAAGAAACACCAAAAAGTACAAGTCTCTCATCATACACCTTGCCGCCCGGTCCTACAACTGATCACCACCTCTAAGCTCCAGCCTCCAACTCACATAACCTAAAAAGTCAACGGGGACACGTCAACGCGTGACCCAGTAGAAACTTCTAACACTCTAGTAGGACCCAGTTTTAGAACTGGTCTACCTATCTAGGGGGTGTGGTCTAACAAGTAAGGTTCATGGTGCATATAAAGTATTCACATTCCAACATGCGAACATAAGTATAAGGACGTATAAAATATGCACATGAAACCATATCCTGATATGCATGTACTGAAAGGAAGCATAAGAACATGTTATCATGGGGTAGCAGCATTAACATAACAAAGGTGCAGATTATTATAGATAGTAGCATTAAAGTAAACAGAGGAACAAAAGACATGAGATAACAACATTTGTTGATTCACATGTTTGGAAACTCGTGTAAACTATAGGACGCTAAGGAGTCGGACTACACCCAAGGTGGGTGAAAAATGGTACCACATCCAGCAACATGGGCACCGGAAGGGCCTCTCGCAACTCCGTACCTGACTGGCAAGGTAGGAGTGAGACCCATCTCAGTTTTTCTTGGGACAAACGGAGAAAACTGTCATTTACCGACATGGTGCGACACGAGCACACCAGCGGCCTCTCTAGCCCTCTCAAACTCCCCTTCCGGGGCAACACATCGGGCGAGATATGCTACTAATGTCCACTCCTTAACTCCTATAGTTTACCTGTGTTTCCCCCAAACCTACATCTAGATTCTCACCCATTTTTAGAATGGATCGAGCACCCTTAATGTCATCACTCTGCCTCACTCTCAGTTTATAGAATAGTTCATTAGTTATTAATTTCAACGGTCTCAATACCGCATTCATAGATTTCCGTTTCTTTCATAATTTCACTGATGTGGTGATTCAACAACGACCATCGGCTTTTCTTTCATACTAAGAGCATCGACATGCTCCATTTGAAATAACAATTTCATGAACCATAACTCAAACCGCTAGTATAGAATAAAATGTATCAACATCCAACACTGAACTTATTTACTCATTAACATGAAGCTTTAATGAAATGAACATATAATTACATGCATGTCATAAGGAAGCTTGATAACATCATCATTATCACATGGGACATGGAACTTACTAACAATTAACATTTGTACATAAAACAAGAAATACATAGCAAGAATTCCCACCTTACCCAACAACATGATTCATGGTATAATTGACATAAGTAGGGCATGTCATGACAATGGTATGTTATAATCAAAACATGGTGAACATACTAACAATTCTATAGTAACATTACATCATGGCATAAACATCACTTTACTAGCATGGCATGGACATTTAGCATAGAAAGACGTAGCACTACTTTACTAACATTTCTACACTAACATTACCATACCAACACTACGTTACTAGCATTACTTATTTGACATGGCATTAGAAATGCAAGGCATTAGCATGTTAGCATACTTGTTTTAATTTAAGGAAATGAATTTAAAACATATGAATAGATTGATAGCTGAAATTAAATAGAAATTAAAATAACAACACAAGGCATATAGTAATTTTCACATGAATTGTCTAAACTGTCACAACAGAAAGAACAGCACTTTAAAGCTACCTACAGTCAGAATCAGTCTCTGGTCACTCTTCAAAGTTGTAGATAATTTTCTGCAGATTTCCGTAGTATCCTACATTGTATCTTTCTGATTTTTCTACTATTTTATATGATTTTTCTAAGTTGCTGTCTTGTGCTAAGAAAAATTCCAGCAACTTGTTTTTCCAACTAAACTAGTCCTTTAACATTATATTTTGAGACAATTACTATGAATATATCCTACAACTTTATCATCCCCTTCATAACATAAAACATGGCATAACTAAGGAAATTTCATTACTTAGCCATTATAACAATAATCATTAATATATAACATGTAACATGGTATTTAACATGCATGCAACTTTTAACTTAATGAAATTAACATATAACAAAATTTTTAAATATATCAAACTACTAACTAATACTCTTGAACAAGTTAATCTATTTCTTATTCTCCCAATTTTTTTCAACCAGAAGTGCACCCATCCCACGGAGCAACTCGCGGAATATCTACCTACCATCCCCTGCAGGGTGATGGTACAACTTACCAAATAAGGGTGGACCCGGTCTCTCCCGCACACTTCGTAGCTCAAGACTACCCCATAACCCGTGTTGTATCACATTACACATTTATAACCGTATCCGTATCTGTGTCCATATCCATGTCTGTATCCATATCCATATGGCCTTATAGTCCCATCACATCATCAGCATTTAATTTCAATAGGACGTTCCACAATATACTATTCAATCATTACTTTTCGATACGGTACGTCAATCCATTGTTTCAAGGGCAAAGACACTAATAACAGTTGTGATAGACCGACCATACCAATAGAGTTATGCACAATAGTCTCACTCCAAAGGTGTTCAAAGGCTTTAACATTATTCCAAAGAGTCTTGCTTGTTGAAAAGTCAAGTTAGAAGCCTCAACAGAGAATGTCAGTCCTGAGCAATGCTTTGAAGTCCAACAACTATGATATTTAATTCCATAAAAGTGCACTATCTCAATTTAGTCCTGAGCAATGCTTTGAAGTCCAACAACTATGATATTTAATTCCGTAAAAGTGCATTATCTCAATTTAGTCCTTTAGTCATTCCACTATTGATTAGTTCTCTAGTTAATTAGGTGTAACGGCCTGTATTTTTTAGGCGTGTTTTAGTTCGTGCGTGCCCGTATTTGATTTCAGTCGTCCGACTAATTTTTCGTCAGTATGTTCTTTTCTCCTACACGTCGACGCGAGCGCGTCTCTGTTTTTAATTTTTCACACATCACGATTAATTAACTATTAACGCTAACTGTTAATTAACCTAATCTAATCCCTAATTAAATCATGTGTCGGCATCCAACCAACTCCTACCTGATAGTCCTCCTCTTCATTATCAGCAGACACATCTCATCAACCGTCCCCCCACCTCCAGCTCCTCCATCATCAAGTTGTTCCCCTTACTGTTATTATAACAGTATCAACACATACGACGGTAGGAAGAAGAACTGCCAGCAACATCTCTGCTCCTGAAAACAAATCCCTGAAAACAAATCAACCAGCAACCAATCTCATCCCAATCCCAATCTTTCTGCAAATCAAATCCTCCACCAGTTCTTCCCCAAACCAGAAACCATCCACAACCCAAATCAGCCCTCCAACAAATACAAATCTGAAAACCCAAAAATTTTAGATCCAACAACCAAAAATTTCAGATTCAAAGAAATCAAAAATCCGAAAACAAATTCAGATTTAAACCTAAACAAACTAAGATTCAAAATTAAATCCAACTTCCTCTTCTTCCTTCTCCTCCTCCTTCCATGGCCGCGCCATCCCTCCCCATCACCTGAACTCCGAGTGCCCACGCCCCGAGAACCGCCAGGCGCAGCCGCCGTCGCCGGGAACTGGACGTCGCCGTCGCCTGGCCTTCTGCCCGCTGCCGCCGCCTGCAGGACCGCCGCCCTGCCGCCGGAGGAAGCCGCCCCGCCGTCCGCCGCCCTTCCTCCCCGAGCAGTGTGCGTGAGTAGCCCCCTACGCATGGTTCCTTGCTTGTTGCAAACTTTTAGAAAACAAAAAAAAATGAAACGGGAAAGAATGACAGAGAGAAGATGGGGTAACCTGTTGAATAAAAAAAGAGAAAGAAGAGATAAAGACAGAGAGACTGAGATGAGAATGGAGAGAGAAAGAACCTTGAAGCAAGTATATGAATGTTAAAGGGAGTGACAGTAGAGGGATAGGAACAGTAAATAAATTGCTAGTTTGTTTATTAACCCATAATAAATGTTAGTACTAGTAGGTTGGTGGAATTAGTCATAAGAATTAACTGACTAGTTTTGGTTGTAGCAGTATATTGTTAGTATGGATGATATCAGAATGTAACAAGGCATACCATGTAAAACCATGTAATTAGCTTAAGTTAAGTTATTGTTAGACTTGTTATTAGCTTGTTAATGTTAATGTTTATTTCAGCATGTTGTTAATTGCAAATAATGTTAGGGTGATAAAACTAGGATAAAAATGGCGTATCATGTTGTTATAACCCAATATAAACACCACCCTAGCCTGAGACCCCAATAAAATCAGACGAACCTAATTTAGAGATTAACTTAATATTTTGCTTAACTCCCAATTAACCTAATTCATAAACTTGTTTAACCAAAACAGAGAACCGACGTCACTGTAATGTAGTACCCATCAAAACGAACCCAACGACACCAAAATCACTAAAATCGGGCTAGCGTACGATTTATAGTGCGTATTTGAAGTTAGGTGTTCATTTAGTCTTTTTCACGTAAAGTTGTATAACTAAAAGTCTACACGTGAAATGCCGTGTGAAACTACTTCCACGGCATTCTTGACTAAAAATGTAATCCAACGACATATAATTTGATATACCTTAATTTAAAACAATAACAAGAAAATTAGCTTTCGCGACTTATTCGTTAATTCTTACTTTCAGCACTTTTGTTAATTATAATTAATGTTATTATTTAATGACGCAGATACGTCGCGTTCTTTCCTACCATTGTCCGGACAACCTAAACTATCCCAGTCAGGCAAGCGTGCAGTTATTTTATGTTTTTGTTTTATCTGATGTTGTACACTGAATTGCTGACACAAATACACTTTTTAGAAATGCTATACTTAAACTCGTGTGCATGTGTGTGGACCCCTTAATTATCAAAATGAACATACTTTGTGAATTGCAACATTTCTGGACATGGATGGATATTTTGGAACTGTTAAAACTCATAAAATGTACATGTCGTTGGCTCTCGTTGTCACATGTCGTTGGCTCTCGTTGTCACATGCCGTTGGCTCTCGTTGTTACATGCCGTTGGCTACCAGTTGTCGTTGGCTACTAGATGGCTATTCTCGTCGGTCCCGTGTGATTAGTCTGGCTCGTGTTCCAGTAGGTTCACAGGTGACTAGTCTGTCTCGTGTTCCAGTATATGACGGTTTAGCATCCTGGCTCGTGGTCCAGGAAGTACACGTGGGGGGTTGGGTTCCCGGGCACTAGCCGGTAGTAAACGGGTCACCTTCGGGGCACTTGAAGGTGTATTCACTTACTATTCGTCTAACGGTGGGAGCCTTAGTCACGGACTTGCACACACAGTTAAACAATTGAAAAAGAAAGTTAATTACAGACTGCTGTTACATTATTTAACTGCCATGTTAATGCTTATAACAGAACTACCATGCTAGTGTAAATTTTCATAATTGCTTTAATTACCATGCTAGTGTAAATTCTTTTAACTGCTTTAAACTGCCATATATAACTTGTTATATATCTTGCCAATGGTTCTAACTTTTGCTTGCAGACCCTTGCTGACATTCATTCATGTTGTTTGAATGTATGTCAGGTTACGAGACAGGTTACCCAGAGGACGAACTGCTGGATCAGAGTGATCCAATTGACCAGGATTTTGCTGATCCTGAATTCCACCCTACCGTGGACTAGTTACTGATTATCACCGCTGCAGTTATTTATTTTCACCGCTGTTATTTGTAGGGTGTGTACCCACTTTATCTGTATCACTATCGTTGTAGGCCATGCTTGGGGCCCTTTTATTATTGTGTACTTTATCTGGATGTTGGCTTTAATATTTCCGTTGTTCTGAGTTGCATGCAAGTTCCTGCGAAAGGTTTTTTCACAGATGCGTATTGGGTTAGAGCTTCACTGCTCCAATCCAAGCGGACCCGCTCGCGTCCTCGCTCCCAAGTATAATGGGAAGCGGGGCGTGACAGGTTTTTGTGGTGGCCGATGCAGGTCGTGCATTTAGCAAAACTTCAGGACAATGGAAATACTATCAATGGCCAAAAACGTCTAGATTTGTCTCGTACACAAACTTAACCAAGTTTATTGTTTCAGCATGGCAGGAGAACACAACACCAGGAATGAGAATGGTAATGGTAATGCAGCTAGCGGAGGTGCTGATGTTAATGAAATCCTCAGAGTCATAAGGGGGATGCTGGAAGTCCAGCATCAGCTGATTCAGCAGGGACATCAACCTGTTCAAATTGCACCACCACCCCCCCTCGAGCTGAACCAGGAGTTAGACAGTTCCATGAGTTGCAGCCCAAGAGCTTCTCTAGAAAAGAAGGGCCTCTAGGAGCTGATGAATGGGTTCAAGCGACTGAAGATAAGCTGAGTGCTGCACGTATCCCACAGGCTGGATGGGTTGACGTGGCAAAACTACAGCTGACCGACAATGCCAGGAGCTGGTGGCAACTGGAGGAGAAACGTCTGGTCAGACTGATCTCTTGGGGCATGTTTAGGGAAAGGTTCGATGCTAAATACTTTCCCAAAGCAGCCAAGAGAGAGCTTCAGCAGCGTTTCTCTAATCTGGTCCAAGGAGATATGACCGTGTACAAGTATGAGGCTGAGTTTGCCATGCTTAGCCGTTTTGCACCTCACATGGTTGAAGACCCTGAAGACTGTGCGTTCCAGTTTTGCAAGGACCTGAATCCCAATGTCCAAGCCTCGATGACCTCGGTGAGACCGACGACACTTCATGACATCCTGGATTGTGCACGTGAGCATAAGATTGTGGCAAAACTCCCCGAGGGACCTTCAGCTGGAGGAGGCAAGTGTCCCATGGAGCCGCCTAGGATGGTGCCTAGAGGAAACTTCCGACCTCCACAGACCACACCGTTCAAGAGGCCATCTGCTCCTGTCGATCGATCGCATCTGATTTGCTACTACTGTGGCAGGACTGGACACCAGAAGAAAGATTGCAGGAGGATGCTGAACCAGTGTCTGATTTGTGGATCAACTGCACACACTACGAGAGACTGCCTTCACGACAAGGACCGCCGAGCACCTACTGGAGTGCCTGCACCTGTTCAGCATGCAGTGCCTGCACCTGTTCAGCGAGGAGCACCCGGACCTACTCAGCGTGGACCACCTCTGATTCCTCAGAACCGGGCATATCAGTAGGCCCATCAACCGAGGCGCCAGGCGTTCGTGATGACAGCTGTGGAAGCTCAGACTGAGGATGACGTGATCATAGGTAACATTTATATCTAGCATTTATCATTTATCATTTCTCATTTATTCATGCTTGTTAGTTAGGTTTCCTTGCTGAGTTTATTATTTGTATCTTAGGTGTTATCTTAGTGGCCTCCCACCCGGCTCTGACTTTATTTGATTCTGGAGCTTCCCTGTGTGTTATATCCCAGAAGTTTGTAGTTAAGCACTCGATCCCTACCTACCCACTTCCCAAGAGATGGAATATCACAACCGAAGGTGGCGTAGTGAGTGTTACCTTGGGATGCAAATCCTGTCCCTTAGTGATTTGCGGACATGAACTTTATGCAGACTTCATGGTCTTGGACACACCTAACATTGATGCTATTCTCAGCATGGACTGGTTAGGGACTTTCTATGCTACTATCGATTGTCACAAGAAGAAAGTAGTATTCGAAATTCCCGACCATCCGGTGTTCGAATTCATCAGTGGTAGTCATTCGCTCGAGCCTATCAGATTTCGGGCTCAGCCGAACGAAGCGATCCTCGGATCTATGCAAGTCGAACCGGAGAAGCCTGCAGTGGTTCGAGACTTCAAAGATGTATTTCCAGAAGACATTTCTGCATTGCCGCCTGATCGAGCTTTGGAGTTTAGAATTGATCTAATGCCAAATACTCAACCAATTTCGAAGGCACCTTACCGTATGGCTCCAGCAGAACTTGAAGAGCTACGGAAGCAGTTGGATGATCTATTGCAGAAAGGATTCATTCATCCCAGTGTGTCTCCCTGGGGTGCACCTGTACTGCTGGTCAAGAAGAAGGATGGATCGAGAAGAATGTGCGTGGATTATCGGGAACTGAACAATGTCACTATGAAGAATAAGTACCTGTTACCTCGCATAAATGATATCTGCAATCAACTCGGTGGATCACAAGTTTTCTCAAAGTTGGACCTCAGGAGTGGATACCATCAGGTGAAGGTCAAGAATGAGGATGTATACAAGACAGCTTTTCGGAGCAAGTATGGACACTATGAGTTCGTTGTCATGCCATTCGGTGTGACCAACGCTCCTGCAGTTTTCATGAATCTCATGAATATCATATTCTACGATTTTCTGGATAAATTCGTAGTGATATTCATTGATGACATATTGGTCTATTCGAAGAGCGAGAAGGAGCATGCTGAACATCTGCGGATGGTTTTGGAGACACTTCGTCGTCATCAGTTGTATGCCAAGTACAGCAAGTGCGAGTTCTGGTTGAACCAGATTGTATTTCTTGGACATGTGGTATCAGGCGAAGGTATCTCAGTTGATCCAGAGAAGGTTACATCAGTCAGGAATTGGCCTACTCCTCTGTCAGCATAATATATTCGGAGTTTCTTAGGATTGGCAGGCTACTACCGTCGATTCATTCAGGATTTCTTGAGGATAGCAGAGCCCATGACTCAACTGACGAGAAAGGACATCAAGTATGTTTGGTCAGACACTTGCGAGTAGGCATTTGGGACTTTGAAAGCAAAGCTGACATCTGCACCAGTTCTGGCTATTCCAGATAGGACTGGAGGATTCGAGATCTTTTGTGATGCCTCGGGCAAAGGTCTTGGATGTGGTCTACATTAGCATGGTCATGTAGTCGATTATGCTTCTCGACAGTTGAAGATTCACGAGAAGAATTACCCGACTCACGACTTGGAGTTAGCCGCTGTCATCTTTGCTTTGAAGATTTGGAGACATTTTTTACAGAGTGAGAAAGTGAAGATTTTCATTGATCACAAAAGTTTGAAATATATTTTCACCCAGAAGGAGTTGAATATGAGACAGCGCAGGTGGTTAGAGCTGATGACTGATTACGACATCGACCTTCAGTATCATCGAGGGAAGGTTAATGTTGTACCTGATGCTTTGAGCAGACTTCCAGCGGTTATGACTCTCACAGTTCAGTGGAGGTTACAACAGGATCTGTATGAGATGGGCACAGAAGTTGTGTTACCTGGAGTCACATCGATGTTGATGGATATGCAGATTCAGTCGACGATAGTGGATCGGATCAAAGCTGCACAGTTTGGAGATGCCAAACTGTAGAAGATCCGAGAGCAAGTTGAAGCTGGACTTCGGACGGACTTTATCATTCATGAGGATGGTTCCTTGAGATACGGCAGTAGGATCTACGTACCTTCTGGTGATATCAGAGATGAGCTGATGAATGAAGCTCATAGTTCTCTCTATTCCATTCATCCTGGCGGTACCAAGATGTACAAGGATCTCCGTCTGAATTTTTGGTGGCACTGTATGAAGAGGTGCGTAACTCGTAGCGTCACCAAATGTCTTGTGTGTCAGCAGGTGAAGGCTGAACACCATCGCATTGCCGGATTACTTCAACCACTGCCGATTCCGGAGTGAAAGTGGCAGCACATCACCATGGACTTCGTGACTGGACTACCTCGGAGCACCAAGCAAAATGACACGATTTGGGTTATCGTTGACCGATTAACCAAGTCTGCGCATTTCATACCTTCCCGAGTAGGACAAGCTATGGAGATACTTGCGAAGAAGTATATGGAGGTAAATATCTTTCTGATACCTTTATAACTTCTTTCTAGTATATGCCGTGATGTGATCGATAATCGTGCAGGAGATTATGTGATTACATGGAGTTCCCGTGAGTATCGTCTCCGACCGGGACACGAGATTCACGTCCCAATTCTGGAAAAGTTTACAGACGAATCTGGGTACCAATCTGAGTTTCAGCACTACGTATCACCTGCAGATTGATGGACAGTCGGAGCGCACTATCCAGATATTGGAGGATATGTTGAGATCTTGCATGTTGGATCTCAAGGGTTCGTGGGAGGATCATCTACATCTGGTGGATTTCTCCTACAACAACGGCTACCAGGCGAGCATTGGCATGACGCCATTTGCTGCTCTCTATGGAAGGAAATGTCGATCCCCGCTGAGTTGGGTTGACATTGGTCATAGAGAGCTGTTGGGACCAGAGACGATAGTTGAGGCTGTGGATGTTGTGCGTACTATCAGAGACAAGCTTCGGATCACGCAGGACCGTTATAAGCATTGGGCGGATGCTAAACAGCGTCATCTAGAGTTTCAGCCAGGAGATCATGTGTTCCTGAAGATCTCCCCGAATCGAGGAGTGATTCGCTTCGAGAAGCGAGGCAAGCTCAGTCTGAGATTCATTGGACCCTTCGATGTGCTAGAGCGAGTTGGAGAGGTAGCTTATCGCTTAGCACTACCACCATCCTTGGAGGGGGTACATGACGTTTTTCATGTGTCCCAGCTGCATCGTTACATTAGTGACCCTTCTCACACTGTGGACTACTCGGAGATCACAGTTCGACCGGACCTGACTTATGAGCAGCAGCCGGTGCAGATCTTAGACCGACGTCAGAAGGCGCTCAGGAACAAGGTTGTCCATCTCGTGAGCGTAATGTGGCATCGTGACTCGCCAGGAGAGTCCACCTGGGAGCGGGAAGATGAGATACGCGAGCGTTATCCATATTTTTTTCCTGCTCCTTAGTCGATAAGAATTCCGAGGACGGAATTTTCTTAAGGTGGGTAGAATGTAACGGCCTGTATTTTTTAGGCGTGTTTTAGTTCGTGCGTGCCCGTATTTGATTTCAGTCGTCCGAATAATTTTTCGTCAGTATGTTCTTTTCTCCTACACATCGACGCAAGCGCGTCTCTGTTTTTAATTTTTCACACATCGTGATTAATTAACTATTAACCCTAACTGTTAATTAACCTAATCTAATCTAATCCCTAATTAAATCATGTGTCGGTAGCCAACCAACTCCTACCTGATAGTCCTCCTCTTCATTATCAGCAGACACATCTCATCAACCGTCCCCCCACCTCCAGCTCCTCCATCATCAAGCTGTTCCCCTTACTGTTATTATAACAGTATCAACACATACGACGGTAGGAAGAAGAACTGCCAGTAACATCTCTGCTCCTGAAAACAAATCCTTGATAACAAATCAACCAGCAACCAATCTCATCCCAATCCAAATCTTTCTACAAACCAAATCCTCCACCAGTTCTTCCCCAAACCAGAAACCATCCACAACCCAAATCAGCCCTCCAACAAATACAAATCTGAAAACCCAAAAATTTCAGATCCAACAACCAAAAATTTCAGATTCAAAGAAATCAAAAATCCGAAAACAAATTAAGATTTAAACCTAAACAAACTGAGATTCAAAATTAAATCCAACTTCCTCTTCTTCCTTCTCCTCCTCCTTCCATGGCCACGCCATCCCTCCCCATCGCCTGAACTCTGAGCGCCCACGCCCCGAGAACCGCCAGGCGCAGCCGCCGTCACCGGGAACTGGACGCCACCGTCGCCTGGGCTTCTGCCCGCCGCCGCCGCCTGCAAGACCGCCGCCCTGCCGCCGGAGGAAGCCGCCCCGTCGTCCGCCGCCCTTCCTCCCCGAGCAGTGTGCGTGAGTAGCCCCCTGCGCATGGTTCCTTGCTTGCTGCAAACTTTTAGAAAACAAAAAAAATGAAACGGGAAAGAATGACAGAGAGAAGATGGGATAACCTGTTGAATAAAAAAAGAGAAAGAAGAGATAAAGACAGAGAGACTGAGATGAGAATGGAGAGAGAAAGAGCCTTGAAGCAAGTATATGAATGTTAAAGGGAGTGAAAGTAGAGGGATAGGATGAGTAAATAAATTGCTAGTTTGTTTATTAACCCATAATAAATGTTAGTACTAGTATGTTGGTGGAATTAGTCATAAGAATTAACTGACTAGTTTTGGTTGTAGCAGTATGTTGTTAGTATGGATGATATCAGAATGTAACAAGGCATACCATGTAAAACCATGTAATTAGCTTAAGTTAAGTTATTGTTAGACTAGTTATTAGCTTGTTAATGTTAATGTTTATTTCAGAATGTTGTTAATTATAAATAATGTTAGGGTGATAAAATGAGGATAAATAAGGCGTATCATGTTGTTATAACCCAATATAAACACCACCCTAGCCTGAGACCCCAATATGTAATGCCCTGCGTAGCTACTGCACAAGTATTAGAGGGGGGTGAATAGTACTTTGAAATAATCAAGAGTATTATTCCTAATTATTGTGCAAACACAAACAACAATGCGGAATAACTACAAACAACAAGAACTAAACAACGTAAACAAAGCGATATAACGGGTTCGGATCCACCCAAGTCTCCCCGACTTGTTCCCGGTGATCCTACGTCCCAAACACCCGGATCCCCTCCGGCTACTTGAGTTAGAATCCTCTAACTCAAATTTGCACTATGAAATTCTTGTAGAAAACCTCCACAAGATCAAATCATACACAAATGAAAATGTGACTCCCACAACCCCAGATCACAATCTTCTCTCACAACCGAGAGAACAACTTGCAAAAGCAAAGTAAATGAAACAATGAAATACTTACCAACAAAATCATATGCCTTGAGTAAACTTACGATATTAGGGCAAGGAGGATTTTGGAGGAGAAGGAGTCACCAAACCCTAGCTCCAAGAAGATGAACAGCGATCGAAGCCTAGGATGGAGTTGGTGACCTTGAATCAAGCTCTTGGCTTGAGTGGCTCACAATGAAGAGAATCTCTCTTGAGGAATTAGGGCTCAAGAAGTTGAGGGAGAGATTCTTGTGAGAAGAGAGAGCTTGGAAATGAGATTGAATGGCTCCTCTCTTGGATGTGAAAATGTCTCTATTATCAGCCTTGAATCCCTGGTTTGAAGCCCTCAAACATATATAGGATAGAGGAGAGAGAGAAGCAAAATCCGTGCAATTAATGCTCCAACGGATCTATTTCTGAAGCAGTCTAATCGGTCTAAGAAGGATCACTGACCGATTAGTTTCACAACTAGTCGGTCGGTGATTCCTCTTGGACCGACTAAGAGGTTCACAGCCAATAAAGATAGTTCAGGAGATATAGAACTAGTCGGTCTAAGAAGACTTGCCAACCGACTAGTTTGACAACTAGTCGGTCGGTGAGTGTTCTTTGACCGACTAAGTAGTTGAAAAACAATAAGCTGAACACAAGAGAACTAGTCGGTCTAAGAACAAATTCCAACCGATTAGTTTCACAACTAGTCGGTCGACGGTTGTTCTTTGACCGACTAACGATAAACAGTAGCTCAGGCTGTGAAAATGAAGATATAACTAGTCGGTCTAAGAAGGATTCCAAACCGACTAGTTTGACAACTAGTCGGTCGGTGAACCTTCTTGGACCGACTAATTGGTCAACAGTGAATGAGCTGAATTGGAGTAGGATATCTAGTCGGTTCAAGAAGGATTGCCGACCGACTAGATTGCCATCTAGTCGGTTGGTTCTTCTTCTTGAACCAACTAAGATGCATAATAAACCGAGGAAAGAAGTGATAAGCTTCGAAAAAGATTCTCTGGGCTTCTATGATAATCCTAGCTCTAATAATGTAAGACCTACTCAAGGCTTAACATTCTATATGATGAAGCTAGAAGACAATAAATTAAACATGACGAACCATCTTCAAAGCTTCAATCCGAATCTCTTGACTTCAATAATGCTCCTTGAGCTTCAACGAAGCTTCAGGCACACGATCACGCGCTTTGAGAAGTCTCGAGACGTCGCTTTTGATGTACGAAGTAATTTGGCGACGATCTCCATAACTGCGCTCACAAAGAGTTAGTTCACGATATTTATGTTTGTTCATCATCAAAACCAAATCCGGGGAATCAATACTCAACATTCTCCCCCTTTTTGGTGATGACAAACCAACATAAATAATAATCAATAATAATGATTCAAATGAAATTTACTTACTCCCCCTGTATTGATGACACGTTAGTTCCGTATTCAATAAAAAATCATACGCATCAAGCAGACGAGGAAAGTATAAAATATGAACCCAATTATTGAAATTTAGGATCTAAATCCATTTTTATATCTTAACTCCCCCTGAATCTAACATATCAAATTAGATTCACGGTAAATTGCTTTGAATTATCATGTAGCACATCGTCATTATTAATTCTCTCCCCCTTTGGCATTAGCAAAAAGAGCGGGAGGAGATCAACGACAACAACAATGGCGACAAATAAAAGCACGAGAGTCGAAGAATACGACCACGGTCCAAATGACACCAAAGTAAAATAACGAAGAAACTCAAAGCGTGCCAACGAGACCATAGTCGAAAAGCGAAATCATCAAAACTCAAAACCAAATTCATGTATTGAGTTATGGAACATACTCTCCAATATCAACATTCATAACGAATTGAGTGCATGGAAAACAATTCTATGTTTTCATACAAACAACTCTATTTAAACAATATAATCGACGAGCGACGAAGTCGATATCAGAGACATAAATACAATGTGCACAAGAAACGAATGGCAACATGATGTACACATCATACAACACCAAATTTCACAACATCGATCGAAAAGTATCACAAAGAATAAGCATTCCAAATCTAAGTGAAGTGTGCGATGTGAGGTGACAAGGTGATTAAAACAATATGCAATCAATAACATGCAACAGTGTTATGCCAAAAATAGAGATAGAAACTTCGTAAAATTTATGGCATACACAAATCTAGTACTAGCATGCATTCCAAAAGAGATACTCACTAAATGAGTCAATAATAAGCATGGAATGCCATGAGCATGAGAAGGATAAGTACATAATCATAAGCTCAAAACTAGCATCAAGATATGCATGAGATAGTCTAAAACATAAAGAGACATCTACATGCATTCAACACACATGGATACCATATGTAAGAATATACTTACAACAGTAAGCTCCCCCTACTTTGATGCATCACTTAAGCACCATCAACTCCATTTGAATGAAAATCTTTGTAAATCAAGGAGTTGGTAGGGTTGGTATCCCATTATTCTTGGAGCTAAATTTTTATTTGTTGCTCATTCTCTTTTTCTTGAGTACCTGAAGATAAAATATCATTCCATGGTACCCAAGTTTATTGGGTCCTAAGAGATTAGACCTTTGGAAGCCAAGTCCAATTGGACTTAGACTTCCCAACAAAATCATCATTGTGCACGACATTCATAAAATAGGAATTCATGTATGCTTGTTTTTCATGCATGTTAGTGTTCTTCGGGCCCCAAATAGTGAATTTCTTGGGAGCCCTATTCCTATTGGGAGCATGCATACGTTGTTGATTTCTACGTGATGCATGTGGCCTATGAGGAGGTGGCCTAGGAAATGCATGTCGTGGATAAGCATATGGCACATGATGAAATGGTACATGATGATAATTGTTCATATGATAGTAATGTGGATGAACATATGCATGTGGAGGAACACGTGCATGAGTGTGTCTCACATGGTGTGCACGTGCTCGTGGACGTGGAGCATAAAAATCATCATACGTGGAACATGGGGGTATGATGTGTGTTCCTACGTGGCATAGTATTGGTGTACATAAATGCATGACCCTTCTTTGGAGGTCCACCCAAAGTGGGTTTCTTTCCAAACGAGGGTGTGTACGAGGTGGAAGCACCATTGGTAGATGAACTACCCATGGAGTGTTTGCTCCCACTCGTTGAGGCTTCGGAAGATGGCCTAACAAAGGTGGTAGACGATTTGGATGAGTCTCCCATCTTATACCCCAAGCCAATGTGATGATTGGCCGGAAGTAAGTCATTTAGGATATTATCCAAATGGCCCTTACCTTTATTGAATTTATTAATACGGCCTAATGTGCACTCATACTTCTCGGTGAGAGAATGCATAGAAGCATCCAAAGTGGACACTTGCGATGTGAGTACATAAACACGAGACTTGAGATTCTCATTCTCAATACTCAAAGTTGAGTTTCGAGAAATCCAATCCGCTATCTCGTGTTCCCCCGATTTCTCGATGCGAACATGCTCAAGTTGAGATTTGAGATTATCAATCTCATTTCTCAACCCTTCAACAACGGTGTCGTTGTTGATGATGATAGGCTTAGGTGAGGTTTGGAGACTAGTTAGCTCATCTTTAGTCTTAGTGTATCTATTTACCAATTTAGTATACTTAGACCAAATTTGCTCGTTAGCTAATCTAAGTTCATCCATAGTTACCTCATCGCCTTCATCCTTGCTTTCATCGGAAGAGGTCTCTTGATCATGTTCCTCTCTTGCCATGAAGCACTTGTGTGCTTTCTCCACTTGTTCATCATCCAACTCTCCACTTGAGGAGTCCTCTTCGGAGTCGGTGAATGAGCCGACAAGCCCTTTCTTGTACCCTTTCTCGTACTTTCTTGACTTGTCGTACTTGGGTGCCTTCCACTTCTCCTTGTGTTTGTTGAGAGGACAATCCGCCTTGATGTGTCCTGGCTTGTTGCATTTATAACACAAAGGAGCGGAGGCATTAGTCGAACTAAATTTAGGTTTATTTCTAAACTTACCTTTTCGGAAGAATCGGTTGAACTTCTTTGCCAAATCGGCCAAAGATTCTATGTCCAACTCGTCTTCCGATTCTTCATCATCGGTAGATGTAGATGGAGCGGCCTTGAACGCAATCGTCTTTTTCTTTGGCACGTCTTGCTCCAAGTACGACTTCATCTTTTCCTGCATCTTGATCTTACTGTCCTTGCGTACCTCATAAGACAACAAGGTACCCATTAGTTGTACGACAGTATACTTATTCATATCGTTACCTTCCTCGATGGCGAAGGTACGCTTTTCCCAACAAGAAGGAAGTCCGTCAATAATCTTCGCGACTTTCTCCTTTTGGGTATAGTTCTTCCCAAGAGCTTCCAATTCGTTGGATATGTCCACGAAGCGAGCATAGTACTCCTTCATACTTTCACCTCGTTCCATGTGAAATAATTCAAACTCTTTGTTAGCAACAAGTTTAGAGTCTCTTACCGTACTCGTTCCTTCGTGCAAGATGAGGAGTTGGTTCCAAATTTGATATGCACTCTTACATGTGCATATCTTGTTGAAGTCTTCGGGCTCCAATGCACATTACAAGACATTCATTGCCTTGGCATTGTTCACCTCCGCGGCGACCTCCGCGGTAGTCCACTTAGCGAAGTCTGGTTCGGTGGGCTCGACATACTCCGTCAACATAGCTCTCCATAGTGAAGTGCTCCGGAGGAACGTTTCCATCCGGCATTTCCAGTAACCATAATTGGTACCGTTAAAGAAGGGAGGCCTAGTTGAGGAGTGTCCTTCCATCACCGAAGAAGCTCCTTCACGATTCTTGAAGACGATGTAGTCGTTGTTCGTCATAGCTATGAACTTGGCTCCGATACCAAATGTAATGCCCTGCGTAGCTACTGCACAAGTACTAGAGGGGGGTGAATAGTACTTTAAAATAATCAAGAGTATTATTCCTAATTATTGTGCAAACACAAACAACAATGCGGAATAACTACAAACAACAAGAACTAAACAACGCAAACAAAGTGTAATGCACTACTAAGCTACTGCACAAGTACTAGAGGGGGGTGAATAGTACTTTAAAATAATTAAGAAGATAATTCCTAATTATCTTGCAAACTCAACCAACAATGCGGAAATGCGGAAATGTAAATATAGACAACAAAGAAACAATCGCAAACACACGATATTAACGGGTTCGGATCCACCCAAGTCTCCCCGACTTGTTCCCGGTGATCCTACGTCCCAACCACCCGGATCCCCTCCGGATACTTGAGTTAGAAACCCTAACTCAAATTTGCACTATAAAATACTTGTAGAAACCTCTACAAGGTCAAATCATACACAAATGAAATTGTGACTCCCACAACCCGGGATCACAAACAAACTCTCACAACCGAGAGTAAAACACTTGCAATATTCAAAGTAAATTGAAATAGAAATGCTTACCACAAAATACCTATGCCTTGAGTAAACTTACGAATTAGGGCAAAGATGATTTTGGGGAAGATGAAGGCACCAAACCCTAGCTCCAAGATATTGACCAGCAATGGAGTCCTAGGTGGATGTTGGTGACCTTGAATCAAGCACTTGGCTTGGAAGGCTCACAATCAATGAATCTCTCTTTTGAAATAAGAGTGAGGGAGAGATTCTTGAAAGGAAATGAATGAGCTTTGAATGAGGAAAGAATGCTTTTCTTTTGATCACTAAACTTCTCTTAATATCAGCCTTGAGTGCAATGAATACAACACACCAAGTATTTATAGGTTAGAGGAAAGAGAGAGAGAAAAACGTTTCAATTAAAGCTCCAACGGCTCTATTCTGAACCAGACTAGTCGGTCAAAGAAGGATCACTGACCGACTAGTTCATCAACTAGTCGGTCGGTGATACAACGTAGACCGACTAATGGTAGAATATCCAAAAGGTCGAAGTACAGGAGATGACAACTAGTCGGTCTAGAAGACTATCCGACCGACTAGTTTCACAACTAGTCGGTCGGTGAGTGAACTTAGACCGACTAAGAGATAAAAAAAATAGTCTGAGTACAAATTGATTTAGTCGGTCCAAGAACAAATGTTGATCGACTAGTTCATCAACTAGTCGGTCGACAAACGTTCTTTGACCGACTAACGATAAACAGTAACTTGGCATGTACAGTAGAAGCTCAACTAATCGGTCTAAGAAGGATCACTGACCGACTAGTTCATCAACTAGTCGGTCGGTGATTCAACGTTGACCGACTAACTGTAAACAGTAAAGAGCTATGAATTGAAGGAGGCAAACTAGTCGGTTCAAGAAGTTTTTCCGACCGATTAGATCACCATCTAGTCGGTTGGTTCTTCTTCTTGAACCAACTAACATGCACAAGAAGTCGCGAATCGAAGCGCGAAGTTTCGGGAAAGTTTGTATGGACTTCTACTAAGATCCTATATCTAAGATATGAGCGTTATGAAGATTAAAACGTAAGACCTACTCAAGGCTTAACATTCTACGAAAATGAAGCTAGAAGACATTAAATAAACTATGACGAACCGTCTTCAAAAGCTTCAATCGAATCTTCATGACTTCAATAATGGTCCATAAGCTTCAACGAAGCTTTAGGCACATGATCACGCGCTTTGAGAAGTCTTGAGACGTCGCATTTGATATACGTGAAATTTTGGCGACGATCTCGATAACTGCGCTCACAAAGAGTTAGTTCACGATATATTTATGTTTGTTCATTATCCAAAACCAAATCCGGGGAGTCCAATACTCAACATTCTCCCCCTTTTTGGTGATGACAAACCAACATAAATAATAATCAAAAATAATGATTCAAATGAAATTTACTTACTCCCCCTGCATTGATGACACATTAATTCCAAATTAATAATAATCATACACATCAAGCAGACGAGAGAAGAAATAAAATGAGAATCCAATTATTGAAATATTTGAAATATCGGATTTGAAAATCCATTTATATATCTTCACTCCCCCTGAATCTAACATATCAAATTAGATTCATGGTAAATTGCTTTGAATTATCATGTCGCGCATCGTCATTATTAATTCTCTCCCCCTTTGGCATAAGCAAAAAGAGCGGGAGGAGAACAACGACAACAACAATGGCTAAAAGTACAAGCATGGGAGTCGAAGAATACGACCACGGTTCAAATGACACCAAAGGAAAATAACGAATTAAATCAAAGCGTGTCAATGATACCATAGTTGAAAATCGAAAAACGAAATCATCAAAACTCAAATCACTTAAACATATTGAGTTATGGAATATACTCTCCAATATTAACATTCTTGGTTAATTTAGTGCATGGAAAACAATTCTATGTTTTCATAAAATGAATTTCTATTTAACGAAGTTATTATCGTCGAGCGACGATATCAAACATTAGAGACATAAAAAGAATATAATGTGCACAACAGAATAAATGTCAACATCGATGTATATATATATGAACCATGGATACATCAAAAATATACATCGCCGACATACATAAACGATCCTCAGATCGAAGCACAAAATACAACATCATATCACAGCAAATATCGGAGTATCACATACATACAAAAATATCAAAACATCATCAGAGATACATCAAAATACATCACAAAAGTATCAAAAATCCACAACCACCATCTATCCTACCCAACACTCTCACAACTAGATCTATCATCCAAAGTGCACTAGGAGAGTCCTCAAAGAAGCTCAGGAGGCAGCGGGAGGATCTGCAGCAGCAGCAGGCTCTGCAGGAGGTGAGGTGGTCAAAGGGTCAGCAGGAGTGGAGATCTCTGGAGCAGCAATGGTAGTGGCCTCGGGAACACCAGAAGAAGTATCCACCTCAGGTATGGTGGCACCAGGTGTGCTCTCGGGGTCACCAGCAGAAGAAACAGTAGCACCAGAAGTACCCTCAGGGGCACGAGCAGCAACACGAACAAGCTCCTGAATATCCTCCTCATCCAACTCCTCCTCGTCAGAAACAGACGGAGGGATCTCAATACCAAAGTGAGATGCGATGCGAGCAAGGATCTCCTCAGATCGAGCACACCGAGACTCCACACGTTTCAACGAACGTGCAAGCTCAGTGAGAGTAGGAGAGGGAGCAGGAGCAGCTGAAGCAGAGGTTGAAGCAGACGGGGTCGTCCTCTGAACATGACGAAGCGCCGCAAGAGACTTCTTGACGGCCGTCGCATTCAGAGGGGGACCGAGGGGATGCTCATCATCACGAGGCAAAGGGACACGAAAGTGACGAAAGACAAGTGTCAGAAGGCAGGGATAAGGGATGTGAGCAGATTTCGTGGACTTTCGGATACACTCGAAAGAATCCATCTTATCGAGAATGATCCTAGCCCAGTTAATCTCGCTCCCAATAAAGATGGCGTAAATGAGCTTAAGGAATGGCTGGGATGGCAAGGAAGATGAGCCGTACTTCAGAAGGAGGCATGACTTCAGAATTAGGTTAAGCACCCAAGCATTCGGCTTGAAAGACTTCGATGGCACGCCAATCATGGCAGGAGGAATCTCATGAAAGATATCGACGAGCATCACCTGATCAAGCTCAGAAATATCATCGACAGAAATATCAGAAGGAAGAAGGCCAGACGAGGAGACACCAATCAAATCTCCTAAGATTTCTGCCGTGAGGACTATCGGTGTCTCCAAGACAGTAGACTCAAAAGAATGGGTCTCGTCGTACTGACCGTGAATCCTATTGGTGTAGAATAGCTTGACAAGGCGAGGGTATGGATGTAGATTCGCCTTAGGGTCATACCGAAGATAATCGATAAGACCGCTAGACGACAGAAGATCAGCAAGGCATGGGAAGTCTGAAAACTGAACGAAGTGTTCCAACAACATCGGACAGTGTTCGATACGATTATATGCCACGAGACACATCGGGTTGTCGCGACATAAAGAGATATCGACACCGCCAACTGGCATCGGACCCTTCCCCTTAGGCTGACGGGTGCTAGATCGGGGTGGAGGAGTAGGTTCCCTATGGCTAGGCTCGGTCTCTGGGATATATTCCGTGTCGGAATCATCAGGAGGTGTGGGAGCACGGAATGAAGCAGGAGACACAGGCTGTTTCCTAGGCTTAGGCTGTGATCTAGGTTTGGCTACCGTCGTCCTCTTCTTCTTAAGAGGAGGCGACGACGACGATGGACGGGTGGATTTAGATTGGCGTTTAGGTTGTTGGGGGGTCCGAAGGGGGTGACTCGACGGTCATAGGTGACGGACGAGTAGGTTCGATTGGGATACGTGTTCTCGCCATAAGCGCGACGAGACACGAGCAAACAAATGAGATCGAAACAAATCGAAGAAACCCTAGAGCAAACCCTAACCGAACTGAAAACGAGTGAAACCCTAGCCCTAGAGGCTGAGAATGAACCCTAAACAGCTAGGAGAGGGAGGAGATACCTAGGGAGGAGATACCTAGGGAGGAGAGAGATGATCGGAAAAACGGCCGGAGCTTGGTCGAAAACGACGGACTCGACGGAGGAGGGAGGAGGAAGACGAAGGGGCTCGGGGGTTTTGAGCTGGGAGAGGAGTTTCGCACCGACTAATGAGAGATTAAGTCGGTTAGAAGAGTGTATAAGTCGATTGGAATATCAAAAGATGCAACTGTCTGAGCACTTAGTCGGTCAGAGTTCAAGCGCTGACCGACTAGATGACCATCTAGTAGGTCGGCCAATGAGCTTGAACCGACTAAGTGCAAACAGTAACTGAAGCCAAAATTTAGGGCTTGAGTTAGTCGGTCTGAGTTCATTCACTGACCGACTAGATGATGATCTAGTCGGTCGGTCAATGAACATGAACCGACTAACAGAGTTCAAAAATTTGAAATTTCGAAATTTTGAGTTCTCTCCTAATCGCACTTGGACGAAAACATCGAAAAACTCTCATTAATCATTATACTACCCCATTAAACATCGAAAATCATAAATTTGATGTTCATGAATAAATTGAGCATAAATTCCGAAAATTCAACGAAAAATCCAGAAAATTCCAATAAATCTAGCATGTGCATATATAAACGAAATTGATAGCATGCAAGATTATAAAATAACATGAATCCTAAATCTCGAATTCACCCATAATCCCCAATTCTCGACGTAACCGCACAAAGGAGTCTTCCTTTAGGGGTTTCGTGAAAATATCGGTGATTTGCTTCTGGGTTTCAACGTACACTAAAATGATGTCCTTTTTAGCAACATGATCATCTAAGAAATGGTGTTGGACATCTATGTGTTTAGAACGGGAATGGTGTACCGGATTCTTAGAGAGACATATTGCACTTTGGTTGTCCACCATGATAGGGCAAGTATCATAGTTTATACCAAAGTATTTAAGAGTGTGTCTCATCCAAAGAACCTGAGCACACGCGGCACCGGTGGCAATATATTCCGCCTCGGTGGTTGAAAGTGATACGGAATTCTGCTTCTTGGAAAACCAAGAGACAAGAGAATTTCCTATAAAATGGCAAGTGCCACTAGTACTTTTCCTGTCGGATTTGCATCCCGCATAATCTGCGTCACTATATGAGATTAACTCATATGTGCTAGATTGTAACGACTGGTTTTCATGTATCTGGATTTATTATATTATATTATATGTTTTGATGGATTTTCTCCTCATGTGTGATTTTCGTCCTCGTGGCTTTCATTTTCGATCGTTTCGTCGTATTTTCTTAGCTTCTTCCATTGATCGTCGATTTTGGAGCAAGTCATTCGTGACGAGCTTCATATCAGTCATATCTTATTGTTAGATCAAGCCTAGGAGTCTTAGGAATCGATCCCGGAGCTTCGCGCTCCATTTCAGAACTTTTGGTGCTCATTAGCCGGTGTAAGAAGGGGCACCGACCGACTAGATGACGATCCAGTCGGTCGGAAAACCTTCTTGAACCGACTAGTTGGCTTTCTAAATTTCTCAGGAGTTACTGTTTATCGTTAGTCGGTCTAAGAACGTTGGTTGACCGACTAGGTTGCAAACTAGTCGGTCGGCAATGCTTCTTTAACCGACTAACTCATTAACTATTTTTGGTACCAGTTACTGTTCCTTCTTAGTCGGTCTAAGTTCATCTTTCGACCGACTAGATGTAAAACTAGTCGGTCAGTAGTTGTTCTTTGACCGACTAAATCTAAATCCTATTTTTGTACAGGAGTTACTGTTTGGACTTAGTCGGTCTGCGTTGGTCAACCGACCGACTAGTTCCCAAACTAGTCGGTCAGTGGTTGTTCTCTGACCGACTAATCAGTGTCGAAACCCTAATTTCTGGGCAGCCGCCAGCCCTTCCTATTTAAACCCCTCCCAAACGTTTTCTTCTTCTTCCTCACGACCTAAAACCCTAGTTTCTCCCCCATTGAGCCCCCTACTACCTAAAACCCTTATTCCTTCATCCCAAGCCCAAAATCCATCATCCAAACCCTCCCTTAACACATTCTACCTCTCATCTTCCTCAAAATCTCATCAAACCCCCCAAATCCCCCAAAACCCTATTTCTCCAAACTTCTCCATCCATTTCCAGATCTGAACCCTAGGTTCCCCGGAGCGTTTCTTCCATCGCCGTGGTTGCTCGGCATCATTCTTCCGTTTCCTATACGGTAATAATCGATCTCTTAATGTTTTCATGACCCGTTGTGTTTTTGTGAAACCCTAATGAAATGAATGTTGTTTTGATGATTGTTTCTCCATAACAGCGACTTCCCCGTAGATTAGCGTCCGTGGGACGAACCCTCGTTGATCGTCATCCTCGGTGCTAGGCAAGTGAAACTTGCCACTTAGGGTTTAGGCCATGTTTTAGGCCATTTGCTTGTTGTAGGCGTAAAAGAGACTAGGCGACGAAATGATACTCGCCTAGGCGTAAATTTAGGAACTAGCTTGACAACGAAGCTAGATCCGACATTTATCATGTTGCACAATTACCATGTCATGTTTAATTTCCATTAACGGTACGCAAATTAATTGTCATGTCATTGCATTCTTTAAGTGTTTCCGTGATTGCGTAGCTTCGCTACAATGCTTGTGTTCCTGGCTCGTGTTCCAGAAGCGGGCCATGTGTTGGTTGATAGCCAATGCCCGAACTGCTTGTTTCCGGCTAGGTGCACCCCTACGCCAAATGCTTATGAATCGTGAACTAGAATGCGAGCTCCTGTGCGGGGCAACCCTGGCTCATTTACTGAGCTCGTGTGCAGGGACCCTGGCTCGTTTACATGTGGGTATTGGGGTAAGAGTTAAGCGGCCATTCAACTGGGAGTCTGCCCGATCAGCAACTGCAGTTGTAAGGCGTAAACTCTGGGTTCTGGGGTAGTGTTAAGCGGCCAATCAGCGTGAATGCCAAACCATTCAGCTGTAAGGCGTAAACATCTACAAACAACTTGAAACGTGACTAGTGAAATAATTGAGATTGTTAGTAGCTTGGCTACTCTTGACTTGTCCCGATAATTGTTCTCTTGTACTTATTGTTTCACCATGTCTTGCTTGTGCACTCATGTTATAACTGCCATGTCATGCATACTATAACTGCTAGGTTGCTAGTTGCCTTACTTTCAGTTTCCTTGCCCAAGTCTTTTAGACTTGCTGACATGTGCCCCTTTACTCTTTTGGGTGACACATGTTAGATCTTGAGCCTGAGTACATTGTGGAGGACGAGGTGTTTGCTGACGCCGAGCCCGAGCTTGTGTTTGACGGGGAGTACGTGGACACTGGGGACCAGTCCTAGTGTCTTCGTTGTGCTTTCCCTTTTGTTTAGACTGCTGTTTTGTTGTCGGTGCGTAGCACCTATACTTTGTTACGTTGTTCCCCTTTGTTGGCCTTGTTCTGGGCCTTTAGACTCTTTCTTTTAGCCTGGTGGCTTTTCTGGATGTTGAACTTATTTTTCATGTTGGACAAATTATGAGATATGAGATTTTATTTCTGTCTCTCCTCGTGTTATTATTGTTGTTTCGTTTGTGGTTACAGGGACCTGCTTATGTTTTATTGACGCTTATCGGGTTTGGGGCTTCACAGCTTCACTCTCGTGCGGACCTTTTCACGTCTCGCCTCCATTTTAGGGAAGCGGGGCGTGACAGGTTTTGTTGGTGGCCCATGCAGGTCCTCTTCTGTAACTGCGATTATCGGAATAACGATAATAATATTAGAACGTCCAGTAAACTAAGTTCGACGTCCGAGTCATAAGCTATGAGTCTAATCTGCTTCGTTTTCTGTGTCATTAGATGGCAGGAAGGCGATTCACCCGTGGTGGAGGTAGTGGTGCGCCCCCTCATGATGAGGAGCCTGAGCGGGAACCCACCAATGGAGAGATGATGCGGATGATGCTTCAGATGATGCAAGTGCAGCAGGGCGTGCTCCTGCAAGTCCAGAATGCTCCACTTGCTCGAGCTGCCCGGGCACTTCCGGATGTCCCTCGCTCCGAGCCGGGAGCGAAGCAATTTCGGGAGCTGGGTCCCGCATATTTTGATGGGTCTGAGGGTCCTCTGGCTGCCGATGAGTGGATTCGGAACATTGAGGATAACTTGAAGATGGCCAAGATCACCCCGGCTGGATGGGTTGATTTGGCAAAGAGGCAACTCAAGGATAATGCTCGGAACTGGTGGGATGCAGAAGAGAAGATGCTGGTGGAGCCGATAGCTTGGACTACCTTTAAGTCCAGGTTTGATGAGGAGTTCTTTCTGAAGGCTGCTAGGAAGGAGATGCTGCAGCGCTTTATTGACCTGAAGCAAGGGAGCTTGACGGTGGACCTGTACCACCAAGAGTTCACTAGGCTGAGTCGGTTCGCACCGAAGATGGTGCAGGATGCTGATGAGAGGGCTCAGAGGTTCCTGCAGGGACTTGCTTTGGAGCTTCAGAGTTTTGTGTCTTCCTCTGATCTGGACTCTTATCAGAAGGTTCTGGTCGCTGCGAGGAGGCAGGAGCTGAACCTGAGTCAGAGGAGAGGACATGTTTCCGGTGCTGGGAAGAGGCCTATGGAGCAGGCCAGGGCGGTGGTTAGGCCTGGTTTCAAGCCTAATCAGCCAGCTCAGTTCAAGAGGCCAGGAGGGCCTATTCAGAAGACTTGCCATTTCTGCGGCAAGCCTGGCCACATCAAGGATCAGTGTAGGAAGTTTCTGGGCCAGTGTTTGGTTTGTGGTGATGCTTCTCATGTCGTGAAGGATTGTCGGCATGCGAATCAGCTGCGGAGGGCACCTGTTGCAGCACAGCCGTTGCAGCAACAAGCGTCTGTTCCTGCTGGACGTGGAGCAGCTCTTGTTCCACAGAGGCAGGCTTTTCAGCAGGCTATTCCGCCGAGGAGGCAGGCTTTTCTGATGACCGCTGTGGAGAGCGAGGCTGTGGATGAGGTTATCGCAGGTAATCCTCAATCTAGCTGTTACTTTCCTAGCTGGTTTTGATTGTTAGATTGTGTTATTTGCTTGAACATGATTGTTTGCTAGACTAGGGTTTGATTGTTAATTGCTTGTTAGGTGTGGTTTTGGTGTGCACATTTCCTGCATGAGTCCTCTTTGACTCTGGTGCATCGATGTGCATTATTTCTCGGAGCTTCATGGAGAAGCATTCCTTGTCGACGTCCCCTCTTCCCAAGAGTTGGAATATCGTTACAGGGAATGGCGTGGTCTCGGTGCATCTTGGTTGCAATTCTTGCTCGTTGGTGGTCTGTGGACATGAGCTTTACGCTGACTTCATTGTCCACGACATCATCAACTATGATGCAGTCCTTGGGATGGATTGGCTTGCGAGCTTCTATGCTACGATTGACTGTCGGAGGAAGAAGGTGGTGTTCGAGATTCCCGGACATCCAGTATTTGAGTTCAGCCGTGGTAGCAGCTCGCTTGGTCCTGTCAGATTTCGGGCCAGGCCGGTGGAGGTTATGGCTATGCAGATGGAGTTGGAGAGGCCAGCTGTGGTGCGAGATTTTGGTGACGTCTTCCCCGAGGAGATGTCTGGATTGCCGCCTGATCGAGCTTTGGAGTTTTCTATTGATCTGATTCCATGTGCGCAGCCCATTTCGAAGGCACCATATCGTATGGCGCCAGCAGAGTTGGAGGAATTGCGGAAGCAGCTGGATGAGCTTTTGCAGAAGGGTTATATCAATCCTAGTGTGTCTCCGTGGGGAGCACCGGTGCTGCTGGTAAAGAAGAAGGATGGTTCGCGACGCATGTGCGTGGACTATCGGGAGTTGAATGCGGTGACCATCAAGAATAAATACCCGTTGCCTCGCATTGATGATATTTTTGATCAGCTTGGAGGTTCGAGGGTGTTTTCGAAATTGGATCTGAGGAGTGGTTACCATCAGTTGAAGGTGAAGAAGGGAGATGTTCCGAAGACAGCGTTCAGGACGAAGTATGGACACTACGAGTTTGTGGTTATGCCTTTCGGTGTAACCAATGCACCCGCAGTTTTCATGAATCTGATGAACCTGATTTTCTACGACTTTTTGGATAAGTTTGTCGTTATCTTTATTGACGACATTCTGATCTATTCAAAGTCGGAGGAGGAGCATGCCTCGCACTTGAGGACGGTATTGGAGATTTTGAGGAAGCATCGGTTGTATGCTAAATTTTCGAAGTGCGAGTTTTGGCTGGATAGAGTTGCTTTTCTCAGGGCATGTGGTGACTGGAGAGGGTATTTCAGTGGATCCCGAGAAGATTAGGGCCATCAGAGAGTGGCCTGTTCCGTCGTCTGCGTCTGAGATCCGGAGTTTCCTTGGGCTTGCTGGTTACTATCGGCGTTTCATTAAGGACTTTTCCTGTATTGCTGAGCCGATGACCAGGTTGACGCGGAAGGATGTACCTTTTGTTTGGTCGGGTGATTGTGAGAGTGCTTTTGGTGTTCTGAGGGAGAGATTGACGACTGCCCATATTCTTGTTGTGCCTGATCGCAGCGGTGGATTTGAGATCTTTTGCGATGCTTCTGGCAAGGGTCTCGGTTGTGTGTTGCATCAGCACGGGCACGTTGTGGCGTATGCTTCTCGTCAGCTCAAGGTTCATGAGAAGAATTACCCGACGCATGATTTGGAGTTGGCTGCCGTTGTGTTTGCTCTTAAGATTTGGAGGCACTTCTTGCTGAGTGAGAAAGTGAAAATTTTCACCGATCACAAAAGCTTGAAGTATATTTTTACTCAGAAGGAGCTCAACATGCGACAGCGTCGATGGTTGGAGCTCATGGCGGATTATGAGATTGATTTGCAGTATCACCCTGGCAAGGTGAATGTGGTTCCTGATGCGCTGAGTAGGCTTCCAGCGGTGATGATTTTGACTTCGCAGTGGAGATTGCAGCAGGATTTTTGCGAGTCTGGTGTGGAGATTGTTCTTCCTGGGGAGGCTTCTTCGTTGATGTGTATGCAGATACAGTCGACGATTGTGGATCGGATCAAGGCTGGCCAGGCTGAGGATCCGAAGCTGGTAAAGATTCGGGAGCAGGTGGAAGCCGGTCTGCGGACTGACTTTTTGATTCATGAGGATGGCTCGCTGAGGTTTGGAGCCAGGTTGTGTGTGCCAGCTGGGGATATTAGAGAGGAGTTGATGGTGGAGGCACACAGTTCGCCGTATTCTGTGCATCCTGGTGGCACCAAGATGTACCAGGATCTTCGTCTGAACTATTGGTGGCATGGCATGAAGAGGAGTGTGGCTCGGAGTGTAGCCAAGTGTTTGGTTTGCCAGCAAGTAAAGGCGGAGCATCAGCGTACGGCCGGGTTGCTACAACCGCTTCCGATTCCGGAGTGGAAATGGCAACACATCACTATGGATTTCGTGACTGGACTACCTCGGAGTCCGAAGCAGAATGACGCGATTTGGGTGATCGTAGATCGATTGACCAAATCCGCGCACTTTATTCCGTTCCGAGTGGGACAGTCCACTGAGGCGCTAGCAAGGAGATATATGGAGGTAAATTCTTTTACTCTCCGTTTTTATTTCCTTTCCCTAGTTTGGATAGTGATGTAACGTGAATCGTGCAGGAGGTTGTGCGACTTCACGGAGTCCCCGTGAGTATCGTGTCGGACAGAGACACGAGATTCACATCTCAGTTCTGGCAGAGTTTACAGAAGAGTTTGGGTACGCGTCTGAGTTTCAGCACGGCGTACCATCCGCAGACGGATGGCCAGTCCGAGAGGACGATTCAGATCTTGGAGGACATGCTGAGGGCGTGCATGTTGGATTTCAAGGGTTCGTGGGAGGACCATCTACATCTGGTAGAGTTCTCTTACAACAACAGCTTCCAGACGAGTATTGGCATGGCGCCTTTCGCCGCTCTTTATGGGAGGAAATGTCGATCGCCATTGAGTTGGGATGACGTTGGCGATCGGGAGCTGTTGGGACCTGAGATGATTGTGGAGGCCGTGGACGTTGTCAGGAACATTCGGGAGAGGTTGAGGATTGCTCAGGACCGTTTTAAGCATTGGGCGGATGCTAAACGTCGTCCTTTGGAGTTTCAGCCTGGGCGACCATGTGTTTCTGAGGATTTCCCCGAATCGTGGAGTGATTCGTTTTGGGAAGCGAGGGAAGTTGAGCCCGCGATACATTGGACCGTTTGACGTTCTGGAGAGAGTTGGCGAGGTAGCCTACCGCTTAGCCTTGCCGCCATCTTTGGAGGGAGTTCACAATGTTTTCCATGTGTCGCAGCTTCGTCGATACATTAGCGATCCATCTCATGCTGTGGATTTCTCGGAGTTTACCGTTCGTCCCGATATGACGTATGACCAGCAGCCAGTGAGATTCTGGACATGCGTCAGAAGTCACTTCGGAACAAGGTTGTCAATCTTGTGAGGGTGATGTGGCGACACGGCTCGCCTGGAGAGTCTACTTGGGAGAATGAGGATGAGATGCGAGAGCGTTTCCCACTTTTGTTCCCGGACACGTGAGTGTTGGGAAATTCCGAGGACGGAATTTTTCTTAAGTTGGGGAGGATGTAACGACTGGTTTTCATGTATCTGGATTTATTATATTATATTATATGTTTTGATGGATTTTCTCCTTATGTGTGGTTTTCGTCTCCGTAACTTTCATTTTCGATCGTTTCGTCGTATTTTCTTAGCTTCTTCCTTAGAATCGTCGATTTTGGAGCAAGTCATTCGTGACAGGCTTCATATCAGTCATATCTTATTGTTAGATCAAGCCTAGGAGTCTTAGGAATCGATCCCGGAGCTTCGCGCTCCATTTCGGAACTTTTGGTGCTCATTAGCCGGTGTAAGAAGGGGCACCGACCGACTAGATGACGATCCAGTCGGTCGGAAGACCTTCTTGAACCGACTAGTTGGCTTTCTAAATTTCTCAGGAGTTACTGTTTATCGTTAGTCGGTCTAAGAACGTTGGTTGACCGACTAGGTTGCAAACTAGTCGGTCGGCAATGCTTCTTTAACCGACTAACTCATTAACTATTTTTGGTACCAGTTACTGTTCCTTCTTAGTCGGTCTAAGTTCATCTTTCGACCGACTAGATGTAAAACTAGTCGGTCAGTAGTTGTTCTTTGACCGACTAAATCTAAATCCTATTTTTGTACAGGAGTTACTGTTTGGACTTAGTCGGTCTGCGTTGGTCAACCGACCGACTAGTTCCCAAACTAGTCGGTCAGTGGTTGTTCTCTGACCGACTAATCAGTGTCGAAACCCTAATTTCTGGGCAGCCGCCAGCCCTTCCTATTTAAACCCCTCCCAAACGTTTTCTTCTTCTTCCTCACGACCTAAAACCCTAGTTTCTCCCCCATTGAGCCCCCTACTACCTAAAACCCTTATTCCTTCATCCCAAGCCCAAAATCCATCATCCAAACCCTCCCTTAACACATTCTACCTCTCATCTTCCTCAAACCTTCATCAAATCCCCAAAATCCCCCAAATCCCCATTTCTCTAAACTTCTCCATCCATTTCCAGATCTGAACCCTAGGTTCCCCGGAGCGTTTCTTCCGTCGTCGTGGTTGCTCGGCATCATTCTTCCGTTTCCTATATGGTAATAATCGATCTCTTAATGTTTTCATGACCCGTTGTGTTTTTGTGAACCCTAATGAAATGAATGTTGTTTTGATGATTGTTTCTCCATAACAGCGACTTCCCCGTAGATTAGCGTCCGTGGGACGAACCCTCGTTGATCGTCATCCTCGGTGCTAGGCAAGTGAAACTTGCCACTTAGGGTTTAGGCCATGTTTTAGGCCATTTGCTTGTTGTAGGCGTAAAAGAGACTAGGCGACGAAATGATACTCGCCTAGGCGCAAATTTAGGAACTAGCTTGACAACGAAGCTAGATCCGACATTTATCATGTTGCACAATTACCATGTCATGTTTAATTTCCATTAACGGTACACAAATTAATTGTCATGTCATTGCATTCTTTAAGTGTTTCTGTGATTGCGTAGCTTCGCTACAATGCTTGTGTTCCTGACTCGTGTTCCAGAAGCGGGCCATGTGTTGGTTGATAGCCAATGCCCGAACTGCTTGTTTCCGGCTAGGTGCACCCCTACGCCAAATGCTTATGAATCGTGAACTAGAATGCGAGCTCCTGTGCGGGGCAACCCTGGCTCATTTACTGAGCTCGTGTGCAGGGACCCTGGCTCGTTTACATGTGGGTATTGGGGTAAGAGTTAAGCGGCCATTCAACTGGGAGTCTGCCCGATCAGCAACTGCAGTTGTAAGGCGTAAACTCTGGGTTCTGGGGTAGTGTTAAGCGGCCAATCAGCGTGAATGCCAAACCATTCAGCTGTAAGGCGTAAACATCTACAAACAACTTGAAACGTGACTAGTGAAATAATTGAGATTGTTAGTAGCTTGGCTACTCTTGACTTGTCCCGATAATTGTTCTCTTGTACTTATTGTTTCACCATGTCTTGCTTGTGCACTCATGTTATAACTGCCATGTCATGCATACTATAACTGCTAGGTTGCTAGTTGCCTTACTTTCAGTTTCCTTGCCCAAGTCTTTTAGACTTGCTGACATGTGCCCCTTTACTCTTTTGGGTGACACATGTTAGATCTTGAGCCTGAGTACATTGTGGAGGACGAGGTGTTTGCTGACGCCGAGCCCGAGCTTGTGTTTGACGGGGAGTACGTGGACACTGGGGACCAGTCCTAGTGTCTTCGTTGTGCTTTCCCTTTTGTTTAGACTGCTGTTTTGTTGTCGGTGCGTAGCACCTATACTTTGTTACGTTGTTCCCTTTTGTTGGCCTTGTTCTGGGCCTTTAGACTCTTTCTTTTAGCCTGGTGGCTTTTCTGGATGTTGAACTTATTTTTCATGTTGGACAAATTATGAGATATGAGATTTTATTTCTGTCTCTCCTCGTGTTATTATTGTTGTTCCGTTTGTGGTTACAGGGACCTGCTTATGTTTTATTGACGCTTATCGGGTTTGGGGCTTCACAGCTTCACTCTCGTGCGGACCTTTTCACGTCTCGCCTCCATTTTAGGGAAGCGGGGCATGACATAGATTTTGGATAAAGTAATCCAAAGTCAAGTGTGTAACTTAGATAACGGAAAATACGTTTTACCGCTACTAAGTGAGAATCCTTAGGTTGAGACTGATAACGAGCACATACACATACGGCAAACATAATATCGGGCCTACTTGCGGTAAGATATAGTAAACTACCTATCATACCTCGATATAGACGAATGTCTACATCTTTACCGCCTGCATCTTTATCAAGATGTGTAGTCGTGCTCATTGGAGTCTTCTTCCCGGAGGCATTCTCCATTCCAAATCGCTTTAGCAACTCCACCGTGTACTTCGTTTGGTGGATGAAGATTGCATCGTTCATTTGGCGAATTTGGAGACCTAAGAAATATTTGAGCTCACCCATGTGGCTCATCTCAAATTGATCCTTCATGACATTAGAAAACTCTTCGCAAAGAGTGAAGTTAGTAGCACCGAAAATGATATCATCAACATAAATTTGAACTAAAATAATATCATTATTCGAATACTTAACAAATAATGTCGAATCAACTTCTCCCATTTTAAAACCTAAATCCAAAAGAAAATTCTTTAAACGGTCATACCAAGCTCGAGGAGCTTGTCTCAAACCGTAAAGTGCTTTCTTAAGTTTGAAAACGTGATTTGGAAATTTTTCAGTTATAAAACCCGGAGGTTGAGAAACATAAACTTCCTCAACAACATCTCCATTTAAAAACGCACTTTTTACATCCATTTGAAAGAGTTTAAAATCTTTATGGCATGCAAAAGATAACAATAATCTAATAGATTCTAATCTAGCTACCGGAGCAAAGGATTCTTCGAAATCGATACCTTCCTCTTGCCGATAGCCTTGAGCTACTAACCGAGCTTTGTTCCGGACGACGTTTTGGTTCTCGTCGGTCTTGTTCTTGAAAATCCACTTCGTCCCTATGACGGTGTGGTTCTTCGAAGGCAATGGAACAAGCTCCCAAACCTCATTCCTCTCGAATTGAATGAGTTCCTCTTCCATGGCAAGGATCCAAGCACTATCTTCGCACGCTTCATTAATATTCTTTGGCTCAATCGAGGAGGCAAAGGCCCAATGAGCGAAGTAGTTCACTTGCGATCTCGTCTTGACACTATCATGAATATTGCCAATGACTTGCTCATGAGGATGGTCATGGACCGTATGAAGCCGTTTGGGAATTCCCTGATCACTAGGAACATTCTCAAAAGATTCATTAGTCGGGTTAGTATCATTAGAATCAATAGAATTAGAATTACCAATAGAATCACATAAGGCATCCATGGAGTCATCATCATTAGTAATTCTAGTCGGGACAAAACCTTCATTAAATGAAACATGAAGTGATTCCTCGATCGTTGAGGTTCGTTTGTTGTATATCCGGTAGGCTTTGCTATGCGAGGAATATCCAACAAAAATCCCCTCATCGGATCTTGGATCAAATTTGTCCAAACTACCATACGTGTTTTTAATAAAACATTTTGAACCAAAAACTCGAAAATGTTTAACTTGAGGCAATCTACCAAACAACAATTCATAACAAGTTTGTTTGGTGCCGGGCCTCAAAAGTATTCTATTAAACACATAGCAAGCGGTATGTACCGCTTCCGCCCAAAATTGATGGCAAAGTTGGATATCGTCAAGCATAGTGCGAGCACACTCCACTAGCGTCCTATTCTTTCTCTCAACAACACCATTTTGAGGAGGTGCGCGAGGGAATGAAAAGGTGTGTGTAATACCAACTTCATCACAAAAGTTCTCAAAAGACTCATTCTCAAATTCCCCTCCATGATCACTACGAATAGTGACAATGGTGGTTCCAATGAGATTTTGTACTTTCTTGACAAATATTGTGAAGTTTTCGAAAGCATCATTTTTATTACATAAGGAAAATACCCAAGTAAACCTAGAAAAGTCATCAACGATGACAAGTCCATATCGTGCATTTCCTAATGAAGCAACTCTAGTTGACCCAAATAAATCTAGATATAATAGCTCTAGTGGCCGCTTAGATGAAATGCTTTTCTTAGGTTTAAAAGAAGATTTTGGAAGCTTGCCTCGTTGACACGAGTCACAAAAGCTTTTTTTTGAAAGACAAGCTTAGGGAAGCCTCTAATAGAATTTAACTTGGAAAGCTTAAATAGTGTTCCAAAGTTCACATGACCAAAACGTTGATGCCATAAGTGTTGTTCACTTGTGTTGGCAATGAGACATTGTTCATGTGATCTTGGAAGATCTAAAATATAAATATCCTTATGGCGTGTGTCGGAAAATAATAATTCATCATTATCTTTTCTTAAAATATGGCACATTCCTTTCGCAAAGCTAACTTTGTAACCTTTGTCACAAAGTTGGCTTATTGAAATAAGATTGTGGTTTAACCATTTAACAAGGTAAACATCACTTATTAGTGGTTTAGAAGGATTACCCACTTTTCCAACACCTATGATGGTTTCGCTCTCGTTGCCTCCAAAGACTACCCGGTTTCCATTTACAATGGGCACCACTCCGGAGAGCAATTGAGCGTCACCCGTCATGTGTTTTGAACACCCGCTATCGAGTATCCAATTCCTCTTGGAGCTAAATTTAAATTTGTTGCTCCGTTTCTTTTTCTTGAGTACCTAAAGATAGAAAATATCGTATCATAGTACCCAATGTCATTGGGTCCAAAAGATTAGACCTTTGGAAGCCAAGTCCAATTGGACTTATACTTCCCCACATAATAATCATTATTCACAACATCCATAAAATATGAATTCATGTAAACTTGTTTTTCATTCATATTTGTGTCCTTTGGGCTCCAAATGGTGAAGATTTTGGGAGCCCTCATCCTATTGGGAGCATGCATGCGTTGTTGATTTCTACGTGATGCATGTCGTGGATAGGTATAAGGAACATGATGAAATGGTGCATGATGATAATGGTTCATATGATGATGTGGATGAACATATGCATGTGGAGGAACACATGTGTGAGGGTGTCTCACTTGGTGTGCACGTGCCCGTGGATGTAGTGCATAAAAATCATCATATGAGTGAGCATGTGGAGTAGGACGTGTGTTCCTACGTGGCATGGTATTTGTGTACATGTAAGCATGACCCTTCTTTGGAGGTCCACCCAAAGTGGGTTTCTTTCCAAAAGAGGGTGTATACGAGGTGGAAGCACCATTGGTAGATGTACTACCAATAGAGTGTTTGCTCCCACTCGTTGAGGCATCGGAAGTTGGCCTAACAAAGGTAGTGGCCGATTTGGATGAATTTCCCATTGTGTACCCCAAGCCAATGTGGTGATTGGCCGGAAGTAAGTCATTTAGGATTTTATCCAAATGGTCCTTACCCTTATTGAATTTATTAATTCGGCCTAAAGTGCATTCATATTTCTCAGTGAGAGAACGCATAGAAGCATCCAAAGTGGATACTTGCGATGTGAGCACATAAACACGAGATTTGAGATTCTCATTCTCAATACTCAAAGTCGAGTTTTGAGAAGTCAAATCCGCTATCTTGTGTTCCTCCGGATCCTCAATGTGAACATGTTCAAGTTGAGACTTGAGATTTACAATCTCATTTTTTAACTCTTCAACAACGATGTCGTTGTTGGTGATGATAGGTTTAGGCGAGGTTTGGATGCTAGCTAAATCATCTTTTACTTTAGTATACCTATTTACTAATTTAGTGTATTTAGACCATATTTGCTCATTAGCATGTCTAAGGTCATCCATTGTTACCTCATCGCATTCATTGTCGCTATCATCGGAGGAGGAAGATCCTTGATCATGCTCCTCTCTAGCCATGAAGCACATGTGTGCTTGCTCCACTTGCTCATTGTCCGACTCTCCACTTGAGGAATCCTCGGAGTCGGTGAATGTCCCGACAAGTCCCTTTTTGTACCCTTTCTTGTACTTCTTTAACTTGTCGAACTTCGGTGCCTTCCACTTCTCCTTTTTCTTATTTTGAGGACAATCCGCTTTCATGTGTCCTGGCTTATTGCATTTAAAGCACAAAGGAGCGGAGGCGTTAGAAGAACTAAACTTTGATTTGTTCTTGAAATTACCTTTCCGGAAGAACCGGTTGAACTTCTTTGCCATGAGGGCCATGGATTCCAAGTCCAACTCGTCTTCCGAGTCTTCATCATCGGTCGATGTAGATGTTGATGGAGCGGCCTTGAAAGCAATAGCCTTTTTCTTTGGCTCGTCTTGCTTCAAGTAGGACTTCATCTTGTCCTGCAACTTTAGCTTGCTATCCTTGCGTACCTCATAAGACATTAAGGTACCCATTAGTTGTACGACAGTATAAGTTTGCATGTCATTACCTTCCTCGATGGCGAAGGTACGTTTCTCCCAACAAGAAGGAAGTCCATCGATGATTTTCGAGACTTTCTCCTTTTGGGTGTAGGTCTTACCGAGAGCCTCCAACTCGTTGGTGATGTCGACGAAGCGAGCATAGTACTCCTTCATATTCTCACCATGTAGCATATGAAATAACTCGTAATCTTTATTTACAACTACGAGTTTGGAGTCTCTTACCCTACTCGTCCCTTCATGCAAGATGAGGAGGGAGTTCCATATTTGATATGCACTCTTACATTTGCATATCTTATTGAAGTCCTCGGGCTCCAAGGCACATTGCAAGGCGTTCATTGCATTGGCATTAGTTACCTCCGCGGCGACCTCCGCAGGAGTCCACTTCTCGAAATCTTCTTCGGCGGGCTCGACATACTCCTTCATCGTGGCCCTCCATAGTGAAGCACTCCGGAGGAACGTTTCCATCTGGCATTTCCAGTACCCGTAATTGGTACCGTTGAAGAAGGGAGGCCCCGTTGAGGAGTGTCCTTCCATCACCGAAGAAGCTCTTTCACGGTTCTTGAAGGTGCTATAATCTGGAGGTGGACGAACGGTCTTATTGTCGTTGGCAGACATAGCTATAGACTTGGCTCTGATACCAAATGTAATGCCCTACTAAGCTACTGCACAAGTACTAGAGTGGGTGTGAATAGTACTTTAAAATAATTTAGAAGAAAATTCCTAATTATCTTGCAAACTCAACCAACAATGCGGAAATGCGGAAATGTAAATATAGACAACAAAGAAACAATCGCAAACACACGAAATTAACGGGTTCGGATCCACCCAAGTCTCTCCGACTTGTTCCCGGTGATCCTACGTCCCAACCACCCGGATCCCCTCCGGATACTTGAGTTAGAAACCCTAACTCAAATTTGCACTATGAAATACTTGTAGAAACCTCTACAAGGTCAAATCATACACAAATGAAATTGTGACTCCCACAACCCGGGATCACAAACAAACTCTCACAACCGAGAGTAAAACACTTGCAATATTCAAAGTAAATTGAAATAGAAATGCTTACCACAAAATACATATGCCTTGAGTAAACTTACGAATTAGGGCAAAGATGATTTTGGGGAATATGAAGGCACCAAACCCTAGCTCCAAGATATTGACCAGCAATGGAGTCCTAGGTGGATGTTGGTGACCTTGGATCAAGCACTTGGCTTGGAAGGCTCACAATCAATGAATCTCTCTTTTGAAATAAGAGTGAGGGAGAGATTCTTGAAAGGAAATGAATGAGCTTTGAATGAGGAAAGAATGCTTCTCTTTTGATCTCTAAACTTCTCTTAATATCAGCCTTGAGTGCAATGAATGCAGCACACCAAGTATTTATAGGTTAGAGGAAAGAGAGAGAGAAAACGTTTCAATTAAAGCTCCAACGGCTCTATTCTGAATCAGACTAGTTGGTCAAAGAAGGATCACTGACCGACTAGTTCATCAACTAGTCGGTCAGTGATACAACGTAGACCGACTAATGGTAGAACAGCCAAAAGGTCGAAGTACAGGAGATGACAACTAGTCGGTCTAAGAAGACTATCCGACCGACTAGTTTCACAACTAGTCGATCGGTGAGTGAACTTAGACCGACTAAGAGATAAAACAAATAGGCTGAGTACAAATTGATTTAGTCGGTCCAAGAACAAATGTTGATCGACTAGTTCATCAACTAGTCGGTCGACAAACGTTCTTTGACCGACTAACGATAAACAGTAACTTTGCATGTACAGTAGAAGCTCAACTAATCGGTCTAAGAAGGATCACTGACCGACTAGTTCATCAACTAGTCGGTCGGTGATTCAACGTTGACCGACTAACTGTAAACAGTAAAGAGCGATGAATTGAAGGATGCAAACTAGTCGGTTCAAGAAGCTTTTTCGACCGACTAGATCACCATCTAGTCGGTTGGTTCTTCTTCTTGAACCAACTAACATGCACAAGAAGTCGCGAATCGAAGCGCGAAGCTTCGGGAAAGTTTGTATGGACTTCTACTAAGATCCTATATCTAAGATATGAGCGTTATGAAGATTAAAACGTAAGACCTACTCAAGGCTTAACATTCTACGAAAATGAAGCTAGAAGACATTAAATAAACTATGACGAACCGTCTTCAAAAGCTTCAATCAAATCTTCATGACTTCAATAATGGTCCATAAGCTTCAACGAAGCTTTAGGCACACGATCACGCGCTTTGAGAAGTCTTGAGACGTCGCATTTGATATACGTGGAATTTTGGTGACGATCTCCATAACTGCACTCACAAAGAGTTAATTCACGATATATTTATGTTTGTTCATCATCCAAAACCAAATCCGGGGAGTCCAATACTCAACACAAATCGATATAACGGGTTCGGATCCACCCAAGTCTTCCCGACTTGTTCCCGGAGATCCTACGTCCCAAACACCCGGATCCCCTCCGGCTACTTGAGTTAGAATCCTCTAACTCAAATTTGCACTATGAAATTCTTGTAAAAAACCTCCACAAGATCAAATCATACACAAATGAAAATGTGACTCCCACAACCCGGGATCACAATCTTCTCTCACAACCTAGAGAACAACTTGCAAAAGCAAAGTAAATGAAACAATGAAATACTTGCCAACAAAATCCTATGCCTTGAGTAAACTTACGATATTAGGGTAAGGAGGATTTTGGAGGAGGAGTCACCAAACCCTAGCTCCAAGAAGATGAACAGTGATCGAAGCCTAGGATGGAGTTGGTGACCTTGAATCAAGCTCTTGGCTTGAGTGGCTCACAATGAAGAGAATCTCTCTTGAGGAATTAGGGCTCAAGAAGTTGAGGGAGAGATTCTTGTGAGAAGAGAGAGCTTGGAAATGAGATTGAATGGCTTCTCTCTTGGATGTGAAAATGTCTCTATTATCAGCCTTGAATCCCTGGTTTGAAGCCCTCAAACATATATAGGATAGAGGAGAGAGAGAAGCAAAATCCGTGCAATTAATGCTCCAACGGATCTATTTCTGAAGCAGTCTAATCGGTCTAAGAAGGATCACTGACCGATTAGTTTCACAACTAGTCGGTCGGTGATTCCTCTTAGACCGACTAAGAAGTTCACAGCCAATAAAGATAGTTCAAGAGATATAGAACTAGTCGGTCTAAGAAGACTTGCCAACCGACTAGTTTGACAACTAGTCGGTCGGTGAGTGTTCTTTGACCGACTAAGCAGCTGAAAAACAATAAGCTGAACACAAGAGAACTAGTCAGTCTAAGAACAAATTCCAACCGATTAGTTTCACAACTAGTCGGTCGACGGTTGTTCTTTGACCGACTAACGATAAACAGTAGCTCAGGCGGTGAAAATGAAGATATAACTAGTCGGTCTAAGAAGGATTCCAAACCGACTAGTTTGACAACTAGTCGATCGGTGAACCTTCTTGGACCGACTAATTGGTCAACAGTGAATGAGCTGAATTGGAGTAGGATATCTAGTCGGTTCAAGAAGGATTGCCGACCGACTAGATTGCCATCTAGTCAGCTGGTTCTTCTTCTTGAACCAACTAAGATGCATAATAAGTCGAGGAAAGAAGCGATAAGCTTCGGGAAAGATTCTATGTGCTTCTATGATAATCCTAGCTCTAATAATGTAAGACCTACTCAAGGCTTAACATTCTATATGATGAAGCTAGAAGACAATAAATTAAACATGACGAACCGTCTTCAAAGCTTCAATCCGAATCTCTTGACTTCAATAATGCTCCTTGAGCTTCAACGAAGCTTCAGGCAAACGATCACGCGCTTTGAGAAGTCTCGAGACGTCGCTTTTGATGTACGAAGTAATTTGGCGACGATCTCCATAACTGCGCTCACAAAGAGTTAGTTCACGATATTTATGTTTGTTCATCATCAAAACCAAATCCGGGGAATCAATACTCAATACAATAAAATCGGACGAACCTAATTTAGAGATTAACTTAATATTTTGCTTAACTCACAATTAACCTAATTCATAAACTTGTTTAACCAAAACAGAGAACCGACGTCACTGTAATGTAGTACCCATCAAAACGAACCCAACGACACCAAAATCACTAAAATCGGGCTAGCGTACGATTTATAGTGCGTATTTGAAGTTAGGTGTTCATTTATCCTTTTTCACGTAAAGTTGTATAACTAAAAGTCTACACGTGAAATGACGTGTGAAACTACTTCCACGGCATTCTTGACTAAAAATGTAATCCAACGACATATAATTTGATATACCTTAATTTAAAACAATAACAAGAAAATTAGCTTTCGCGACTTATTCGTTAATTCTTACTTACATCACTTTTGTTAATTATAATTAATGTTATTATTTAATGACGCAGATACGTCGCGTTCTTTCCTACCATTGTCCGGACAACCTAAACTATCCCAGTCAGGCAAGCATGCAGTTATTTTATGTTTTTGTGCTATCTGATGTTCTACACTGAATTGCTGACACAAACACACTTTTTAGAAATGCTATACTTAAACTCGTGTGCATGTGTGTGGACCCCTTAATTATCAAAATGAACATACTTTGTGAATTGCAACATTTCTGGACATGGATGGATATTTTGGAACTGTTAAAACTCATAAAATGTACATGCCGTTGGCTCTCGTTGTCACATGCCGTTGGCTCTCTCGTTGTCACATGTCGTTGGCTACCAGTTGTCGTTGGCAACTAGATGGCTATTCTCGTCAGTCCCGTGTGACTAGTCTGGCTCGTGTTCCAGTAGAGTCACAGGTGACTAGTCTGGCTCGTGTTCCAGTATATAACAGTTTAGCATCCTGACTCGTGGTCTAGGAAGTACACGTGGGTGGGGTTGGGTTCCCGGGCACTAGCCGGTAGTAAACGGGTCACCTTCGGGGGGCACTTGATGGTGTATTCACTTACTATTCGTCTAACGGCGGGAGCCTTAGTCACGGACTTGCACACACAGTTAAACAATTGAAAAAGAAAGTTAATTACAGACTGCTGTTACATTATTTAACTGCCATGTTAATGCTTATAACAGAACTACCATGCTAGTGTAACCTTTCATAATTGCTTTAATTACCATGCTAGTGTAAATTCATTTAACTGCTTTAAACTGCCATATATAACTTGTTATATATCTTGCCAAGGGTTCTAACTTTTGCTTGCAGACCCTTGCTGACATACATTCATGTTGTTTGAATGTATGTCAGGTTACGAGACAGTTTACCCAGAGGACGAGCTGCTGGATCAGAGTGATCCAATTGACCAGGATTTTGCTGATCCTAAAGTCCACCCTACCGTGGACTAGTTGCTGATTATCACCAATGCAGTTATTTATTTTCACCGCTGTTATTTGTAGGGTGTGTACCCACTTTATCTGTATCGCTATCGTTGTAGGCCATGCTTGGGGCCCTTTTATTATTGTGTACTTTATGTGGATGTTGGCTTTAATATTTCCGTTGTTCTGAGTTGCATGCAAGTTCCTGCGAAAGGTGTTTTCACAGACGCGTATTGGGTTCGAGCTTCGCCGCTCCAACCCAAGCGGACCCGCTCGCGTCCTCGCTCCCAAGTATAATGGGAAGCGGGGCGTGACATTAGGTCTCTAATCATTGGTTAAAGTCAATAACTATTCTGAGAATATATGAGGTCCTAAGTTCATACGAGTACACATGCTAAATTTCTAAAACTAGAATTAGAGTGACTTACTCTTCTTGAGATTATCGTGGTAAGACGAGGTTGGAGCTAGAGCTTATAAAGATGCTGGTGCACGAGAATTGGTACCTGCAAACACAAGAAATTATTAGTTACAGGCTACCCTATTTTCTATCTATTTAATTTGATCGTTTTGATTTTATAACTGACTGAAAACGTCGTCGAAAAGTGTTCTAAATTTTTATATAATCTAGATATGATGAAAATAATTTTATCGTAGGAGGAAATATTTTTCAGAAGCATGTAGTAATTTTTATAATTTTTAAAATTCAAAATAGATTTAAAAACTAATTTTTAATTAAGTACGTAATTTTTCAATAATTTATTCCGGATGCAATCTGCATCGGAAAGTCGCAAATAAGCTGTCAAAATGACCGTCTCGAAGAGTAGTTTAACATATATTTTTATCACGTATTAGTGTACGTGAAAATAACAAGTTACTGATTTTTGAACGAAAATAACATATTTAACTTTTAGGCTCAAAAATTAATTATGGAAAAACTAAGAGTCGAATTGAGATGAAACTAGCGTCATTGGGTCAAGAATATCATTTTTGATTTTCTAAAGCTAGTCTAGTATTTTTCTGACTTATATAATATTTATTACGAATTTAAAACCATTAAACCTTATTTATAAAATACCGTATTTTAGTAACATACGGATACGTATACAAAAAAATATACGTTTTTGTATTAAATCTCACCTCTCTCTCTCTCTCTCTCTCTCTCTCTCTCTCTCTCTCTCTCTCTCTCTCTCTCTCTCTCTCTCTCGTGTTCGCGTGCATGGGGGGCGGTTTCTCCGGCGACTGCGACGGAGCGAAGGCGGGGTAGCGGCGTGAGGGAAAGGAGGAGGCATAGCTCGAGGGGAGGTCGAGCGGAGCTGGGCGTCTCCGGTGGACAGCAGCGGCGGTAAGCAGCAGCTGCTGTTGCTGCTCGGGGGCTCGCGACAGACGTCAGCGAGGAGCAGAGGTGGCGTTGTCTTCGTGAGCGGCGACGCTCGGAGGCAGTGACGGCGTCGTCTTCGGTGGGGCGAAGTGTGTGGCCTCGTCGGACGAAGGTGGAGCGGGCGGGTTCGTTGGAGCGTCATGCGTCGCCGGCGTGGGGATCTCGAGGCGCTGCAGTCAGCATCATCAGAGGGCGGTGCTACGGTGCTCTGGGCGGACGTCGGAGAGCGGAGCTCGGGGTTGCAGCGGCGGAGCATGTTCACGGCGATGGCGTTTGCAGGAGGCAGGGCGTGCATGGGTGGCTCTCCGTGGGGGTCGCCGACGGTCTCGAGGGAGATTCTGAGGGAGAGTGAGTGATGGTGTGCATGGGTGTAAGCTAGGCCTGGGAGAGAGAGATAGGGTTAGGGTGTGTGTGAGTTTAGGGTTCCGGGGGGTGTGTTTGAGAGAGGGAGTGATTAGGGTAAGGAGAGAGAGAGCGTGCGTGAGTAGAGAGAGAGAGAGAGAGAGAGAGAGAGAATGGGTTAGCCTGTGAGGAAGAGAGATTTAACTGAGGGTTAGGGGTATTTATAGTTAAGCTAGATTAGTATTAGGGTTTATTAGTCAAATGTATTTAATACTATTAGGTGGGTAATAAATGAAATTAGGTTTATCTTTTGACAAAATGAAGAAAACTTTAAACGTGTTGCCCTCACGTATAAGTCCTGGTTTGGGTTAAATTTTGATTAGGTTAATGTAATTTGGTGATTAGGTTATAGTAATTAGCTAGGGTAATGGTAAAATTTGTAACGAAATTACGATTTTGTCCCTACTAGTAAATGTGTCCGAAAAATTACAAAAACATACCCACGGGTTCGTATCGTCGCGAGGATCGCGAATACGAAGTCTGTCTCAGGGTTTGAGCTACGGAGATACTGGTTTTAGGCCAAAACGTTTAGGAAGCGGGTTTGCCGATTCTCTATTGATTTGACTTCAGAAAATTACGGAATTAATGTGAGGAGACCAAAATGATCATAGAATGTTACTGTAAAAGTTTGAAATCGTTTTGATGATGTTTGTATAGAAAATAAATTCATTGAGCCAAAACAGTAATATCTGAAAATGAATTTTTATCAGATTATTTAAAGGTATTTGATGAAACCCGAACTTACTAAAATACTTCATAACTAGTCTGATACTTCAAAATATTTTTATAAGAAATTTTTGAAATCGTAAAACTCCTGACGAACCATTATAAAATAGTCTTAAAAAAATTTAAAACAGGTTAAACACATAAATAGTTGTATTGATGAAAACAGGCCGTTACAAAAGCGAAGGCCAAGCTCCAAAAATCGTCGTGCCAAGTCACCGAGCTCACTTCTCGAATGGAAGAATTGAGCTGGCTCTGGTGAGGTCAACTGATGAGAATGAGATAGCCCTTAAGAAGTGAGCTGAGAAACAAGTGCTGGAAGGGGAGAAGACATGGAGGGCGGAGGAAGCCGAGCTCCGAGTACTTGAGTATTTAGTACATCTGGAGATTGATCCATGTCTTTGTCGTCTCTGAGACTACTTATAGGTGAGAGCTACCCCCAGTGTTGTTAGTGGACAACGAGTTTGCCCTTATGGCGGTATTATTGTCCCTGAAAAAGAGTATGGCGGTTGACCATTTCCTTCGCCATTACTAACCAATCCAATATTAACCAACCCAGTACTATTCGGGAGCTCAACAGATAAATAAACCGCTGCTTTGACTGGGTAAGCGATTATGACCCGTACTGACATACGTGCTTTTGCGCTGAGGCGACATATTTACTCTTGGGCTCTTTTATTTGTGTTAAGTACCGTGGACCAGCCTAATATGGTAACACCCATTGATCAAGAAAAACTAAGCACATGAGCTGTACTTCTTCATTTTTCTCGATAAAAAACATCACATCCAACGTATCAAATCATTTTTTAATTAAATGCCAAGTATTTTCCATTAATATCTTCTCAAAAAATAAGAATTCATCTGACTACTCAAAATTAGACTAACACAGAATCATAAAGTTTGGTTGCATATCATTTTTCCCACAATTTCCAGTATGTTATCGGATAATTGGATTCAAGAGATAGAGAGAGAAGCATTCATAGCCAAAGGAATGAGTAACCATGGCCATAGGCCATGGTTCTCTATATATTGATATAGGGGAGGAGATGAAAGGCCTAAAAGAGACCAAGAGTCCCCATTACTCATAGTAATGGGGACTAATGATAGTGGGTAATGAAGGAGGGGAGGCCAAAGGCCTCCCTCATTCATAACACTCCCCCTTACCCATTCATCACTTTGGTCTCAGCATTAGAGGCAAAGAGGGGTGGATACTTCTGGATCCAGAGTAAGAGTGTTTGCCTCGTTAAAACCTTAGCTGTGGAAAACCCAGTGGGAAAAACCCAACAGCTTAAGGGAAAAGAGTGCAACCCACAGGTTACTCCCCCTGATCCGTACAAGCTTCAGGCTTGCAGGTCTTTCAGTTGTCGCATGCCAATGTTCTTTACAAGTTTTACAAAAATACATTTGGGCAAAGACTTAGTAAAAAGATCAGCTAAGTTATTGCAGGACTGTATCTACTGAACTTCGATCTGCTTGTCCTCCTTTAGCTCATGTGTCCAGAAAAACTTTGGAGATATGTGCTTCGTCCTGTCGCCCTTGATGTAGCCTTTTTGAAGTTGAGCAATGCATGCAGCGTTATCTTCAAACAGAACGGTAGGCTCCAAATCACCGGTATTCAGGCCAGTAGATTGAAGAATGTGTTGGACGACGGATCGTAGCCAATAACACTCTCTGCTTGCTTCGTGGATCGCAATGAGCTCTGAATGGTTGGATGATGTAGCTGTTGTGGTTTGCTTCACCGATCTCCAGAAGATAGCAGTACCTCCATAGGTAAAAACAAAGCCAGTTTGGGATTTTGCCGTGTGCGGATCAGAGAGATAACCTGCATCAGCATAACCAAACAATTTGGGGGAGGCACCTCTCTGGTAATAAAGTCCAAGATCAATGGAACCCTGAAGGTATCGTAGAAGATGCTTTACTCCGTTCCAGTGGCGCTTTGTGGGCGCTGCACTGTGTCTGACTAGAAGATTAACTGTGAACGCTATATCGGGACGCGTACAGTTAGCAAGATATAGAAGTGCTCCAATGGCACTGAGGTAGGGTACTTCAGGACCCAATATCTCCTCCCCCTCTTCCAGTGGCCGGAAGGGGTCCTTTTGTACATCTAGTGATCTTACGACCATAGGAGTACTTAAAGGATGACATTTATCCATATGAAACTTGTGTAGAAGTTTCTTTGTGTAATTAGATTGGTGTAATAGGATTCCACCTCTTAGGTGTTCTATCTGTAAGCCAAGACAATACTTTGTTTTGCCTAGGTCTTTCATTTCAAAAGTATGTTTAAGGCTTTCAGATATCTCTTTGATCTCTGCAGGAGACCCTATGAGATTTAAGTCATCTACATATACAGCTATGATGACGAATCATGTTCCCGTTCTTTTGATAAAGATACAAGGGCAGACTTCGTTATTCATGAATCCTTGCTGTGCAAGGAAGTCACTAAGTCTGTTATACCACATCTTTCCCGATTGTTTTAGACCATATAATGATCTATGTAGCCTTACAGAGAATACGTCCCGAGGTATCTCTTTCATCTCTTGGGGTAGATTAAACCCATCAGGGAGTCTCATATAGATATTTTTATCTATATCGCCATATAGATATGCAGTCACAACGTCCATGAGCTGCATTTCTAGGCTTTCCAGAGAAGTTAGGCTTATTAATAATCGAAAAGTGATCGAATCCATGACCGGAGAATACGTATCTTCGTAATCAATCCCAGGTCTTTGGGAAAATCCCTGGGCTACAAAGCGTGCCTTATAGCGAACGATCACATTATTTTCATCTCTTTTTCTTATGAAAACCCACTTATAGCCCACAGGTTTTACACCTACTGGTGTTTGGACTACTGGTCCAAAGACTTTGCGTTTCAAGAGTGAGTCCAGCTCTACTCTTATTGCCTCGTCCCACTTTGGCCAATCATCTCTGCGTTTACATTCTGCTAGAGATCGTGGTTCGACGTCATCGTCATATTCAGTGACGTGAACGGCAATATCGAACGCAAAATCGTCGACGACGACTATGCTATTTCTGTCCAGTACTTCTCCAGTACGTACAAAATTTAATGATGTTTCTCCTATTGTTTCCTCTGCTGGGGAAATCAGGAGGGGAGAAGTAGCTGGTCTGAGCTTAGCATCCTGTGGAGGGATAATCTTAGTATCACCAGGAGTCTTCCTCTTTCGAGGAACTTTATCTTTTGAACCTGGTGGGCGTCCTCTTTTCATTTGAGGTACAGCCAAATCTGCTGCCGGTGGGTTGCATCCATCTATGGGGATGTCAATACTAGCTGGCGTATTGGCAGCAGGGATGTGTGAACGGACAATCTTTTGGTTGTCCGTGAAATTATCCAGTAATAGATGTACAGTATTCTGGATGTGAAGGATCTTCAGGATCTCTTCTTCACACAGATTAGTACGCGGATCGTAAAGGGACAAAGACTTCTGGTCCCAACTAATGGTCTCAGAAGCTTCTGGCTTCTTAGACCGTGTGCCCAGTTTTGGAAAAATTTTCTCATTAAATTCACAGTCTGCAAAACGTGCCTTGAATGCGTCACCCGTCAGGGGTTCAAGGTATCTGATAATAGAGGGTGAATCAAACCCAATATATATACCGAGACGACGTTGAGGACCCATTTTAGTCCTCTGAGGTGGTGCTATTGGGACATATACCGCACAACCAAACACTCTCAAATGAGAGATATCCGGAGGTGCGCCGTATGCTAGTTGCATCGGGGATAAAGTGTGACCTCCAGATGGTCTTATTCTTATAAGTGATGCGGCATGTAAAATAGCATGCCCCCAAGCATCCACATGCAACTGGGATTGCATAAGCAATGGACGTGCAATCCACTGGAGTCTCTTTATAAGAGACTCAGCTAATCCGTTTTGGGTGTGAACATGTGCTACCGGATGTTCAACTTCAATACCCGTTGCACGGCAATAGTCTTCGAAGACTTGTGAAGTAAATTCTCCCGCATTATCAAGACGTAGTTTCTTGATATGGTTATCGGGAAAATGAGCACGCAACCTTATTATTTGTGCCAATAGCTTTGAAAAAGCTAGGTTGCGGGTGGACAAGAGGCACACATAAGACCATTTGGTTGATGCATCAATTAGTATCATGAAGTACCGAAATGGGCCACTTGCGGGGTGAATAGGCCCGTAAATGTCGCCATGTATTCTCTCAAGGAAACCAGGAGACTCTAATCCCACTTTCAGGAGGGATGGTCTCGTTATTAGTTTTCCCTTGAAACAAGGGAGACATGGAAATTCACCCCTTTGAAGAATCTTGTCACGCTCCGCTTCCCAAAATGGACGGAAGCGAAACGTGACGAGGCCCGCTTAGGCCAGAGCTTTAGAAGCTCGGACCCAATAAGCGTCTGTAGAGGTACCATTTTAAAAGATTTTCAGGTTCTTGCATTTTTATAGTTCGAAACAACAAAAGTACGGAAAAAGAAATTGCATTCATTAAATTAGAGATATGATATCCAACAAGTACAAAGTCTAAAAAAAGAAGCCTAAGCGTGGCAACAAAACTATCTAAAAGAAAACGGAAAGTAGTAACCTCTGGATATGGCGACTAAAAGACCTCAAGGTCTGGTCCTTGTCAGGTACGTACTCTGATGACGACATCCCCGGCTCCACGTACTCCAGCGAGTCTGCCTCATCCATGAACTCTGGCTGAACACCTGACGTACATCACCCAAGAAAAAGGAAATGTACGTCAGGTACAGTCTACAAGAAGGGTTAGACTTTACTGCAAGTGCACCGAACTTTAAACAACGGTTTACTGGTTGATTAACATGCTGAGGTTCTTTTTGACAACAGTTTACTGGTTGATTAGCATGCTGTGGTTATAACAGGGTAACACGACAGGAAGTAACGCAGCAGGAAAGTAAAACGGGACAAGTAGTAGTCGTAGCGTGTGCTACCAACTACGGGACTAACCTACAGGTGTCAAGACAAGTCTGGACGTGGCGGTACAAGACAGGACAAACAGGACGGGACAAGACAAGACAAGTGTGACACGAAGGGTTCACGCCTTACGGTTCGAGGGGGATCAGACCCTCTTACCGTGTGCACGCTCAACCCAACCCCAAACCCAGGAAACTCAGGACAAGATTTACAGGGATCACTTCCGCTAGGAAAACATCCGAAACGCCCGAAGGCTTTTTGTGTAACAGGGATCACTTCCGCTAGGAAAGCATCCGAAACGCCCGAAGGCTTTTTGTGTAACAGGGATCACTTCCGCTAGAAAAGCATCCGAAACGCCCGAAGGCTTTTTGTGTAACAGGGATCACTTCCGCGGAGGGAAGCATCCGAAACGCCCGAAGGCTTTTTGTATCACGGGGATCACTTCCGCAGAGGGAAGCATCCGAAACGCCCGAAGGCTTTTTGTATCACGGGGATCACTTCTGCAAGGAAGCATCCGAAACGCCCGAAGGCTTTTTGTATCACGGGGATCACTTCCGCTAGGAAAGCATCCGAAACGCCCGAAGGCTTTTTGTGTAACAGGACACGACATGACAAGTGTAGGGAGTTGTTATTCTAGGGTGTCCACACGCACGCACACGCAAGATAGTCCTATGATGTCAACAGTTTATTGTTGTCAGGCTCAGACTTCGTCGTCAAGGCGACCCGGACGCTATCATTTCACGTCCGGTTCTATACACTCACAGTCTACAGTTCTAACAAACTAAAGGCCTAAGCACGACCAAAAGTGCAAGTGGATACACTTGCCTGCGGTGGCGAGTGTGTCGTCCGTCCAGAGCGCCTCGTCCAAGCGTCGCGTCCTCGGTAGTCCGTCTGAAATAGGGTCACGGCGACGGTGTCAGGTCGTGATTTTTCAATAATCTTATTTAGGTTCATTTCTAGGTTGTCGGGGCTACCCTAATTGTCAAAGTCACAATTTGATGTTCTATCAGCCTAGATCGACCACTACCCTATGTGCACAGAAAGTTTGTCCGATGGTCGATTTCTATGGTGAGCAACGTTTTACTGGTGCGGAAAAGTAAATTTAATTACAAGTTGTCCGATTTTAGTTAGGTTTTCAGTTTTTGCTACGGTGTGGGTTGCTATGAGTTAGGGCACCAACCTGGTCTAACGATCACGTGTACGTTCGATGTTGGATCCGAAAACGGCAGCGTATCACGTCGCCTTTGCTCCGATTCCTCTACTGCGGGTAGCGTGGATTTACATGTGCCAACGAAGTCGTGATATTAAACCAAGGTCTAAAACTCAATAAAATCATTATGTCCACCTCGTATCTATGTGTTCACAGCCTTTTAATCTTTATAAGTACGTTTCTACACAGAACCAACCCATACACATTTTTATTATCATTAACCCATAGCTAACATATATTATTACTTGTTAATATCTCCCTACCTTGCATTAGGCCCTATTGCTAAAATTTTGGCACAATACCGTAAATAACACATAACAGCGAATCCCTAGTACTAATCTTTTAGCCCACAAATCTGAACTAACAATTTAACCTGTCTTAGCTTTCTTCTCCTTTGTGTATGCAGGTGGGGAGAGAGGAGACGCCGGAGGGGTCGCGCTGGCCGGTGACAGGGGAGGTCGGCCGGAACAGGGATTGCAAGACGGCGCCTGCGGTGGTGCGACGCCGGAGAAGAATAGCAGCGGCGGATCCGCTGCTGCTGTCGATGCGGTTTCGAAGCAAACGGCGCCGGTCGAAGTTGTGAACAGCGAGGCGGTCTAGGCGGGAGTCGACGGCGGTGAGGGGAGCTCCGGGCGGCGACGTGCGGGCGGGCGGTGCCGGAAAATGCAGCAGCGGCGGATCCGCTGCTGCTGCTGCTCGCTGGCGTGGAAAACAAACCGCCGGCGGGCGGTACAGGGTGGTCGGGGCATCAGGTGGCTGCGGCGGTGAGAGGGGTGCACGGGGGCGGAGAAAAGGCTGGCGATGGCGATGAACGCCGGCGGGCCTAGGTCGAGAGCGAGAGAGAGATGGAGAGAAGGAGAGGTCGGGGGAGAGTTGAAGGGGGCGGCTGCTGCAAGAATGAAAGGTTTTTTTTGTGACCTAGGTTGTCACGTGAATGGGAAAAGAGTAGGGTTAGGTTTATTTAATAGTTGGAAAAGTTTGCTAAATGAAACTAAACCTAGGGTTAAATGAGTTTGGGGTAAAGAGATGGCGGGTGTGCAGTTTGGGGTAAGTCAAGGGGAGATTAGCGAAAACAGTTAAGGAAAGATTTAAAACAGGTTAATTAGAGATTTAGTCAGATCTGGCAATAATTCGAAATTGAACTGATCAGGGCAAATCAACGGTCCAGATTTATCCGGACGATATTTCTCAATCCGGGCGTCAGAAAAATAATCCGAAAATACCGGGACGATCGTGGAGACGAGACGCACAGATCTACGGAGCACGATCGTGCGTAACGTCTACCAAAATTTTACGTAAAATTGGGAACATCGTTTTGAGTCAAATGACTAAAACGCCCCTATCGTTCAAAGTCGTTTCGCGAGAAAACGAGCCGTGAAAAGACGTTCCCAAAAATTACTATAAAATTCAACACCCCAAAAATGACCGCAACGGCATATCACATCGCCTATGCCGGAGATCAGAAATAGCCAAATAAAATACGTGCACGATAAAGCACGTGCACGCAGAAAATACGAACAGTCGGAGAGCGGCCGTTACATTCTACCCACCTTAGAAATGATTCCGCCCTCGGAATCACTCGTACTAATAATAATTATAAAATCTATAAATACTTAAGCTTATAACTCCCATCTTCCACACCATGATCTCTAATCTTATAACTTCAATATCATTCTTCAATTAATCCATCATAACCCATCTTTTCACTGGATAATGCCACGACTAATCTCACATCCTAAAACTTAACCATAAGTCCATCACTGTTGTTAAAATCCAACTCCAAGTTCTCACAAAAGAATAATAATCATCTTCTCATACCATACCACTCCGCCAAATATCATCGCTTAATAACATCTTATCTTTTAAACTCCCGATCTCTTCCCAATGTTAATCAATCTCCAAAAATGAGGTTCTAGTCAACCACCAATCCAAGACAAAAACTTTGTCTATCTCAAAACACCTTTCACAAATCAACAATCACCGTGTCCTTAATACATTACTTGTCATATCTTCCCATAAATTCATCCGCCAAATAATTGAACTTCCAAAAACATATCTTATCCTACTCACTATAATTAATCCCAAGCAATATTAAGTCCGACCACTTAACCATCCATTTATCCCAACGCATCGTATCATCCTCAAAGCCTTCTCACGTCAACTCGACAACCAAGTCTTGACGCTTACAATGTTCTAATATTCTCATGATCACCTTAACTCATACCATACTCTGTAGCCATCCCTATCTACTATTCGTTTAAACTTCATGTCTGGTAGTTCTCATCTTCACGCATATAATCTCATTCAACCAGAATTCTCCATTGAGTCCACCACACTTCGGTTTTATAAATAAGTCTTGGACAGCCCATTCTTTTCATCCTAAAGAAACCTATTCCAATATCCTATTGTTCCAAAGTCAATTAACCATTGCCATAATAAAACTCATCTCACACCAAGCCTATCCGCAAACAAATCCTACAACAATAATAGCTAGTCCCAATAATACACAACCACAAAAATTTTTAAGGAAGAAAGAAGAGGAGGGAAAGAGGGATTTAAGGCCAAAGAAATAATTTAAAACTTTTTGGAAAAAAAACGTGTGGTGTTTCGGTCATGGATGAGGATAAGTGATTTGTGATCTTGTGAGCTAGTTTCAAAAACTTTAAAGTTTTGGTTTAAAGAAAACAAAGTTTTGATACAGTCACATACAACCAAGATAAACCATTCATTAAAACTAAAACTAAGTCTAAGGATCTGCCTGCTATGACGCCATTCATATAAGTATGAATACCGTCATTCAGACAACTTCCAGCATACCATGGTTAGCACTGAGTACACATTCAAAACATAAAAGGCAATCATCGGGATCCAAAAAAACACACATTCATACAGGTCTACACACTCTACCTATACTCAGGCACTGCAACGACATCACCTACCAAAGGGCCTACTCCTAAACTGGAGATAGCATGGATAACTACAAGGTCTAATGTCTAAATAATAGAAGGAAAAAAAAGAAAACTAGATCAAAAGCGAAACGAAATAAGATCGGAAAGAACGAGCTCAAATAAGACGGAGTAAAGAGATAGTTGGTTGGGTGAGACAAAAATATTTCTCAGAATAACTAGATAGGTGAAGGAGATTTACGGGTAAAATATGATATCGTATACTTTATACTTTTATAAAAATAAGTGGGGAAAAGGAGCATATAGTAAAATTATTACGATTTGGAAAAAGTTAGATGAAGGAATAAAAGTAGGATAATGTAGCGATTGTTTTGCAAATGAAAATAAATTTAAACAAGGTTCTTGAAGTATGAGCACGATGAACCTAGAGATGTTTATATGTAAAGAAATTTAAAATCCCCCTTTGTTTTAGAACAATATTCTAAAGTACGTACGTAAATGGAAAAAAATAAATTTCGTAGGTAGAAAAATGATATATTGAATTCTCGAAATGGTAACAACGTTTTAAAACTAAAATACGATGAATACTGCTTCGAAAATAAGTACGAGGCCGTAACTTAAAACTTTTACGACCGAAAGGTTTCAAAATTTGCGAAAGAATTTTAACTCAACCGAAAGTAAGGAATTTTAAATAATTAATAAAAGTTTTCAAAGAAGTCAAATTGGGCGGAGAATTTAATAATGAATTTCGAAAATACTTTTAAAGGAAGCAGGTTTTGGGAAAGGGGAAAAATTCGAAAATAAGTACAAGATAGTAGAAATAAATTGTGTAGTTTATAAAAGAAAGCTCCAAGTCAATTAAAAGTTTTAACTCGATCCAAAACAACAAATTTTAAATATATAATATAAGGGTTTTCAAAGAAATCAAGCCAGAGCGAAAACTTAATAAGGAAAGCCGAAAATAATTTTAGAGGAGGTAGAATTGGTCAAGGAAGGGATTCGAAGGATCGATGATAATCGTCAGGAAACGATCACGAGAATCGAGAGAAAGGAAAAAATGATTGCATGAAGAGTACGCGTAAGATATGAATCGTGAAGAGCTACGATGGGACTCTATGGTCGATTAGCACAAAATTTGCAAGGATCAGAGGGATGCTAGAGGACAAGGGTTCTAATCATCGGGTCGTCTAAAGATTAGGATAACTCAGCTCAAGGCTTCCTATGAGCTAGACTATACCCATGATCTAAAGAGAAAATTCCTAAGAGAAACAAGGTTACGTTCTGCTGGGCCCGAAGTCGATGGATCCGAGCGAAAGACAAAAAGGGAAGGACTCTAGAAATTCTAGCACGATCGGAGTCAAATGGGGATGTAAGGTAGTCTAGGACGAGGACGACTCGATCTTAACCAAGGCGTCCGACTATCAACCTGGGACGTCTACCTAAGTCTTCCTACTATCTAAGACTGGGAAACTAATTCAGACCTGTACGTGGATATCAAATGAATGCGGTACTTTTACTGTTCCGAACTTTTGCAAGACCTGCATGGGCCACCACTAAAACCTGTCACGCCCCGCTTCCCAAAACGGACGGAAGCGAAACGTGACGAGGCCCGCTTAGGCCAGAGCAGTGAAGCTCAGACCCAATAAGCGTCTGTAGGGGTACCATTCTGAAAGATTCCAGGTTCTTGCATTTATAAAGTTTAGGAACAACAAAAGTACAGAAAGGAAATGGCATTCATTAATATGGAGAAATAATATCCAACGAGTACAAATCTAAAAGAAGCCTAAGCATGGCAACAACTACCAAAAAGACAAACTAAAAGCAGTAACCTCTGAAAGTGACGACTAAAAGACCTCAAGGTCTGGTCCTTGTCAGGTACGTGCTCTGGGTCGGCGTCCTCAGCTCCTCGTACTCCAGTGAGTCTGCCTCGTCCACGAACTCTGGCTGAACACCTGACGTACAGCACCCAAGAAAAAGGAACTGTACGTCAGGTAAAGTCTACAAGAAGGGTTAGACTTTACTGCAAGTGCACCGAACTTTAAACAACGGTTTACTGGTTGATTAACATACTGAGGTTCTTTTACACAACAGTTTACTGGTTGATTAGCATGCTGTGGTTATAACAGGGTAACACGACAGGAAGTAATACAGCAGGAAAGTAAAACGGGACAGGTAGTAATCGTAGCGTGTGCTACCAACTACGGGACTAACCTACAGGTGTCAAGACAAGACGGGACGTGACGGGACAAGACGAGACAGGACAAGTGAGACACGAAAGGGTTCACGCCTTACGGTTCGAGGGGGATCAGACCCTCTTGCCGTGCGCACGCTCAACCCAACCCCAAACCCAGGAAACTCAGGACAAGATTTACAGGGATCATTTCCGCTAGGGAAACATCCGAAACGCCCGAAGGCTTTTTGTGTAACAGGGATCACTTCCGCTAGGAAAGCATCCGAAACGCCCGAAGGCTTTTTGTGTAACAGGGATCACTTCCGCTAGGAAAGCATCCGAAACGCCCGAAGGCTTTTTGTGTAACAGGGATCACTTCCGCTAGGAAAGCATCCGAAACGCCCGAAGGCTTTTTGTGTAACAGGGATCACTTCCGCTAGGGAAGCATCCGAAACGCCCGAAGGCTTTTTGTGTAACAGGGATCACTTCCGCTAGGAAGAATCATCTGAAACGCCCGAAGGCTTTTTGTATAACGGGGATCACTTCCGCTAGGAAAGCATCCGAAACGCCCGAAGGCTTTTTGTGTAACAGGACACGACATGACAAGTGTAGGGAGTTGTTATTCTACGGTGTCCATACCCACGCACACGCAAGATAGTCCTATGATGTCAACAGTTTATTGTTGTCAGGCTCAGACTTCGTCGTCAAGTCTAAGTCGTCAAGGCGACCCGGACGCTATCATTTCACGTCTGGTTCTATACACTCACAGTCTACAGTTCTAACAAACTAAAGGCCTAAGCACGACCAAAAGTGCAAGTGGATACACTTGCCTGCGGTGGCGAGTGCGTTGTCCGTCCGGGGCGTCTCGTCCAGTCGTCGCGTCTTCGGTAGTCCGTCTAAAACAGTCACGGTGACGGTGTCAGGTCGCGATTTTAGAAATTCCTATTTAAGTTCATTTCTAGGTTGAACGTGGCTACCCTAACAGTCACGAGTCAAGTTTTCCGATCAGCCTATCCGACTATCCTATCCTATGTGCACAGTCAAAAAGTCCGATCGTCGGTCTATGGTTCCACATCGTTTTAAGAGAGCAGAAATTAAATTTAATGAGTTAAGTTGCCGTTTTTAGTTAGGGTTCAGTTTTGCTACGGTGTGGGTTTCGCTACGAGTTAGGGCACCAACCTGGTCTGACGATCACGTGTACGTTCGACGTCGGATCCGAAAACGGCAGTGTATCGCGTCGCCTTTGCTCCGATTCCTCTACTGCGGGTAGCGTGGATTTACCTGTGCCAACGAAGTCGTGATATTAAACCAAGGTCTAAAACTCAATAAAAATTATTATGTCCACCTCGTATCTATGTGTTCACAGCCTTCGAATCTTTATAAGTAAGTTTCTACACAGAACTAACCCATACCCATTTTCATTATTAATAACTTATAGCTAACATATATTATTACTTTTTAATATCTCCCTACCTTGCATTAGGCCCCATTGCTAAAATTTTGGCACAATACCGTAAATAACACATAACAGTGAAACCCTAGTTCAAATATTTTAACCCACAAATCTAAACTAACAATGTAACCTGTCTTAGCTTTCTTCTCCTTTGTGTATGCAGGTGGGGAGAGGGGAGACGCCGAAGGGGGTCACGCTGGCCGGTGACAGGGGAGGTCGGCCGGAACAGGGATTGCAAGACGGCGCCTGCGGTGGTGCGACGCCGGAGAAGAATAGCAGCGGCGGATCCGCTGCTGCTGTCGATGCGGTTTCGAAGCAAACGGCGTCGGTCGAAGTTGTGAACAGCGAGGCGGTCTAGGCGGGAGTCGACGACGGTGAGGGGAGCTCCGGGCGGCGACGTGCGGGCGGGCGGTGCCGGAAAATGCAGCAGCGGCGGATCCGCTGCTGCTGCTGCTCGCTGGCGTGGAAAACAAACCGCCGGCGGGCGGTACAGGGTGGTCGGGGCATCAGGTGGCTGCGGCGGTGAGAGGGGTGCACGGGGGCGGAGAAAAGGCCGGCGATGGCGATGAACGCCGGCGGGCCTAGGTCGAGAGCGAGAGAGAGATGGAGAGAAGGAGAGGTCGGGGGAGAGTTGAAGGGGGCGGCGGATGCAAGAATGAAAGGTTTTTTTTTGTGACCTAGGTTGTCACGTGAATGGGAAAAGAGTAGGGTTAGGTTTATTTAATAGTTGGAAAAGTTTGCTAAATGAAACTAAACCTAGGGTTAAATGAGTTGGGGGTAAAGAGATGGCGGGTGTGCAGTTTGGGGTAAGTCTAGGGGAGATTAGAGAAAACAGTTAAGAAAAGATTTAAAACAGGTTAATTAGAGATTTAGTCAGATCTGGCAATAATTCGAAATTGAACTGATCAGGGCAAATCAACGGTCCAGATTTATCCGGACGATATTTCTCAATCCGGGCGTCAGAAAAATAATCCAAAAATACCGGGACGATCGTGGAGACGAGACGCACAGATCTATGGAGCCCGATCGTGCGTAACGTCTACCAAAATTTTACGTAAAATTGGGAACATCGTTTTGAGTCAAATGACTAAAACGCCCATATCGTTCAAAGTCGTTTCGCGAGAAAACGAGCCGTGAAAAGACGTTCCCAAAAATTACTATAAAATTCAACACCCCAAAAATGATCGCAACGGCATATCACATCGCCTATGCCGGAGATCAGAAATAGCCAAATAAAATACGTGCACGATAAAGCACGTGCACGCAGAAAATACGAACGGTCGGAAAGCGGCCGTTACAAATCTTCAGGTTCTTCAATTTATGTCCACGGGATTCAGTGATGATGCGTCGCATCATTGCTGTTCCAGGGTGACCAAGTCTATTGTGCCAGAGTTGGAACTCTGGCAGTGATTGGCACGTCTGGTGCTCAATCATATTGGCTTCTACTGGTTGAATGTATGTTTGGTAGAGACCCGACGGGAGTCCCTTGAATCGCTCGCAGATGATCTTCTGGTCATCTTTTTGGCGAGTTACAATTAGATATTCAACCTTATTTTCATCTCTGGTCTCTAAGTGATATCAGTTTAAACGGAAATCCTTGAAACTTACGAGATTCCTATTTGATTTAGGAGAGAATAATGCATTATTTATTTGAAGTCTTGTGTTATTTGGGAGCAATATACTAGCTTCACCAGTTCCTTCGATTATTTGGGACAGTCCTGAAATTGTGATAACAGGACCGTCATATTTGTTTACGCTATTAAAATAGCAATGATCGCGAAGGATTGTGTGCGTCGAGGCACTGTCCACAAGGCACTCAGTCATCATCTATATAAGAAAAAACAAAATTTTATTTGAGCGGAAATGTAGATAACATTCGAAAATAAAAGATCGTACTAAAGCAAAATAAAGATGAAGATACATCGAATTCTAAATGCATAGATAAAAGATAGTGCTCAATCGAGCAGGTCGTCGTTCTCGAAGTCTTTAGCAGTAAAGACAGTTGGCGGCAGTACACCAGCCAAGTTTGTCTCAGGTCGAGACTTCTGGCTCGCCTGGTATAAATTATGTAGGTGGCGAGGAGTGCGGCAATTTCTGGACCAATGGCCAGTCATGCCGCATCTATGACATTTGTCCTCCCAGATCTTCTTTGGAAGTGAAACGTGCTCGGTGTTCTTTCGCTTCCAAGTGAAGTTTCTTTTTCCTTTATTGTTTTTGTTTGTCTGGGGAGCTACACCTCTTGGTTGCTTCATTACCGCTTTCCCTTTAGTGTTTTTAGGATTCCTCTTGTTTTTCCACTTCTGGGGAGAAACATGGTGGGCTTCAGGGATTGGGGCAGTGCCAGCTGGACGCAAGTTATGAGTTGCAAGCAGTAAATCTCGATTTTGCTCTGCCCTAAGTAGGCATGAGATCAGATCAGAGAATTTCATGAAGTTGTGTTCACGATACTGCTGCATGAGGATTGCATCTTTCTCGTGGAACGAGGTAAATGTTTTTTCCAACATGCGTTGTTCTATCACTTCTTCACCGCACAACTTCAGGCGTGAGGTGATGTTATGAAGTGCAGAATTATACTCAGTGACGGACTTATAGTCCTGAAGTCTGAGGTTTTCCCACTCATAACTGGCACGGGGTAATATAACATCAATTTGATGTTTATACCGTGCTTCCAGCGCTGTCCATATGTCCTTTGGGTCCTCAACCGTTAAGTATTCGGCCTTCAAGGTCCGATCTATATGTTTCCTAATGTAGATTATGGCTTTCGCCTTATCTACATCGGATACAGTGGTTGTAGGGCTGCTGCTAGATGTAGCAGAAGCGTCAGCCGCTGCTGGGGCCGAGGAAGGAGCCAAAATGGACCCAAGGAGGGCCATCGAACGCAAGTGGAACTTCAGGTCCACTCGCCAACTCAGGTAATTTGTCCCTGCAGAGTCAAGGACTTCGAAATCGACGCTTGCCAATTTTGCCATTTATCTACGCAATTTAAAATGAGCATGAATTAATTAAAATTCAAATATTCATGCACAAAGAAATAAACAAGTAAATGTAATTTTAGCCTGTAAGGATCAATACACTAGAGGGGGGTGAATAGTGTATATTAAAAAATTGTCGCAAATAAGATGTTATATATTTGCAAAGATGGCACAGAAAAAAATGACAAGTGCTGAAAATTAAACCAATCGCAAACACAGAGATTTATCCTGGTTCGGATCCTTGTGATCCTACTCCAGTCCTCTACCCCGTAGAGATTTTCAATCCACTATAATCACTTGCCCCGCAAGCATGAACTTACAAAAATGGCGACACTCCCCGTGTCCCAAACTTTGTACAATCTCTAAACAGAGATTCCAACCTGTTAAATAAGAAATAGAAAAACACATATAGCCTTGTTATAAATTTCAGAGAATGAATTCAAGGATGGTGTTTAGAAGATGAACTTCAAGATGTTAAAGATATGTAATGAAGCGCAACACTTGAAGTTCTCTGGTTCATAAAAGAAGAGAGAGATCTATTGATATCTTCTTGCAATTATGAACACAAACAACTTTCCAAAAGTGATGTTGAAAATCCAAGTTCTTCCGTTCTTAAATGAAGAGAGAAATCTAATGATTTCTTCTTACAAATAAGAAAAGAACAACTAATGGCAGAATTACTTAAGAAGATTAAGGACTTGCTTTCAACAAAATCAGAATAAAGAAGAGGAAAGTGTGTGGAAAATGAGAGGGGGTACCCCTCCTTTTATAGGTTTTAGAAACGGTTGTGAACGGCTCTAAAAGAGACGTTGCACAACGTTCAGAAACTGAGAGGAACGTTGGAGAACGGTCAGAAACTGTTCTGGAAAGTTTCAGTCCCAAAAGCATTTTGGCATGTTACGAAAATTCGTAGCCTGCCAATTTTGAAACGGTAACAACCGGTCACAAAATTTTGGTGACGTGGAATAGACAACGGATAGATCCTTTTTCTGAAAGTATCAAGTCAAAATATAACTGTTTTGGTAGGCTAGGAAAAATCCTAGTAGGCTAATACTTAAAAATACGAATTTTGACTTAGGATCGAAATGAGTTAGGAGATGATGTAGATTTGAGCTTTAGGGATATATGATAAGATATAACCAAGGCCCTGAAGCTATCTAAAAAGTAAAAATTACATCATTCCGTAGATACGTGTTTCACACGTAATTTTGAGTAGCAACACTGTTTTTGCAGAGTTTCCTTGTACTTTGATCATATGCGTGATGTAAATGAATTTGCGTTGTAGTTGTACATCTGCATAGATAGAGTTAGTAACATGAAATATAATGATTTGTCACATCAAAACCTTATGGAAGAGAGGATGGAAATACCAAGTTCCAACATTCTCCCCCTTTTTGATGATGACAAATAATGAAGTATAAAATGTGAGTTAACAAGTGTTAATAATTTTTAATGTAATAATAAGTATTAACATGAACAAATGTGATGTTGATATGTCATAATGAGTTAAATGAAATATTACTCCCCCCGAGTATATGAATATAAACTCCCCCTGAATATATGCATATTTCTCCCCCTTTGTCATCCACAAAAAGTGAAAAAGATAAATTGGCAAGCTACGTTTTTTCGTAGCAGGACAAATTAGAAAACGGAGGAAATTAAAAAAATGAACAGAGACAGAGTATGTAAAAATGAACAGGAACTAACACGGACGGAAACAGCGAGCAGAGAGACGAAGTACACAAAATAACGATAATATATTAGCATAACAACTATGATAAACCAACGTAAGTAAGCCCAATACATCACATGCATTGGAAATACCAACATTCAACATTCAACATTCAGAAACTGCAAACTACCGAACCAACAACCAACATACTAACGGCATAGACGACCAACATACTGAAACTACATATGAACCCCATAAACAACCAACATACAGAACCAGCATACGAACGCCACAGATAACCATCATACGACCAGCAGACGAATGCAACCAAGAGAATCCAGAACCAGTGAGAGAACAACCGAGAATCATGAAGAGCAAACAGACGGCAGATGGTAAAGCAAGGATAGGCGAAAGTCATAGCAAGCATGGAGTGGAGGCGACCAACGGAAAATAGGGAATCAATGAGGATGGTATGACGAGGAACCCGGGGAGGAGCGACGGGTGCGGGTGCGACGGGTAGGGAGGATGTCGGTGGATTCCAGCGAAGAGCGAAGTGAGGATAGTTCCACTTGAATCTGCTCAAGAACGGTGGAGTGGTGACGAAGAACATCGTCATACTTACTCATCTGAATCTGAATACCAGCAAACCCGTCAGTAACCTGAGTAGAAAGACGATCGAAGAGAACGGCATTGGTCTCTCGAGAAGGGCTAACTCCATCCTTAGACGTATGAATCTTCCTGCCGCAGCGAGAGAGTGAAGATCCTGGAAACGGATCCTTGCTACGAGAGGAAGAAGCCGGAGCAGGAGGATGCGAAGAGTCATCGTCAGAAGCAACGGTGTTGTCGTCATCGGCGTCATCGTCAGGAGAAGAAACATCACCCGGTAATCCCATGCTTTGGAGGATATTCTCATCGATGTGAACATCATTCTGAAGCATTAGTTCGCCGTCGGTGGGAACACCAAAAGCGCGAAGTATCATTGTGATGAGACAGGGGAAATAGAAATGGGTGGTAACTGGACGCATCATATAGCGAAGAAGCAAATGGCCCCAGTTAATAGAATAACCGGCCATGATCGCATAGAGACAGTGAAGATAGGCATTGCTCAAATAATTCACAGACCCAGCCTTCGGCATCAAATTGAAAATGACGATTTTGTGGAGGATGCGGGCCTCAGGGCTGAGTTTGGATGCAGACATATGGGGGGTCAACTTTGGAGCGAGACGAGAAAGGACAACAGGGTCGTTCATCGGAAAAGAGAGGAGGCCGAGATTATTGGGCGGCTGATTGATGATGGTGGCGAGCTTGGTGCTGTCGACCGTAAAGCAAACGCCCCGAACCTGAGTGGAGAAATACTTTTGACCACGGTGGACCGTAGTCTCTAGATTGGCATAGAATTCCCGCACTAGGGTAGGGTAATAGGGAGTTTTGTTGGTGATCGACCAGAGTTGATGGAGTCCAACAACAGCGAGAAGCTTCTTGACTTGCATCATCATCGGCGTGCCATAGTCAAGGAAGCGCTCCGGATGAAATCGAGTGGCCTCGGAGCGAAGATAACGTTCTTGGGCAGCGGCCGAACGGAAACGATCGGAGGGTGAAGGGAATTGTGGATCAGCCATGGAGAACGAAAGAGAAGAAATGAAAACAAAGAGAGGAAGAAGAGAAGAACAGAGATGGTGAAAAGAATGAAAGGAGTACGAAATAAATAGAGAGAAACAGAAACCCATTCAGTTGCCATGATAAGAAGTGGAAGCGGTTGCTAGAACTGAAGGAAGTTTGAACAACAGAAAAATTCAAAAGACAGAAAACCGAACAGATGGGAAGAAGAAGAGGCAACGGTTGGATAAAACGTGTACCCGTTGGTTGCAAAAACAAATAGGCAGTGAAGAGACCCGAAGTACTTTTGAAAGTGCAGAGACGCAAAACATAGAGATAGTAAGGGATTGTAGACCCGAGGTACATGTGAAAGGGAAAAAAAATGAATGAATGTCAGGTTGAAATTAAGAGGGTAGGTGAAAATATTGGAAATTGAAAAAAAAAATTGAAGGCCACAAGAGATGTGCGGGCCGAAGTCAAATGAGAATGCCGAGGCAAATGTCAGGGAGTGGTCTTTGAGAGAAAAAAAAATATATTAAATAATAAAAAGTTAAAATAAGGTGGAAGTTCCCATGGGATGACGTACATAGAGATAAGGCGGTTGGTGGCTTGGACCAATAAGAAGCATCCATGTGGAGGATAAGAATTGAATGGAGTAGGTGGAAATAATATTAAGAAGTGAAGTATGTTAAAAAAATATTAAACAGATTTGAAGTGTCTCACGTGATGCCAAAGAGATCAACCTGAGGGAAAAATGGGTTGATGACGTGGACCAATAAGTGGCGGTTTTGAGAGCCGAATTGAATAGGGTAGGTGGCCGAAAGAAATTGGGTTGAGGTTGTGGCCATTGGATTGCGGTTTTGGCCAGAGGGTAGGTGGCCGAATTAAATTAGAAACCAATTTCCAACGGGAGGAAGGATCATTGGGCTGCGGTTTGGCCTTGAAAAGGGGCAGAAGAAATAAATTTTTGTCTTCTTGTGAAGTCCAAATCAATAGAGAGACAAAAGTACATAGTGCAAAATGGAAAGTTCGAAGAATGAGAATGAATTTCAGTGCCTTGTCCAACGTGAAAAGCAGGGGATATTGGGAAAGACAAAGGAGAAGTATTCATGTGGCAGTAAAGAGAACACAGAGAGCAACAGGAATCAAAAAGATAGAGACAAAGTGGATGAGAACAGGTAAGAATTTTGATACGAAATTTGCTTTGAGAATAAAATATAGAAGAAGTATTTAAAAAATCCAAATTCCAGGGATCAAAGTAGGTACAAAACGGAGAACAGAAAAAAAAATTGTTTAAAAATTGGTTAAATTGGTATGCTACGAAATTTGGTAGCATGCCAAAAATAAATAGTAACCAAACAATTATAGAAAAATTCACAAAAATCAAAAATAAATGAATATACTCATAAATCAAATTCTGATACACTAATAATGCCCAGATTTCTTCTAAGCTTGAGAAAAGTTTCTTCCTTCAAAGGCTTAGTCAAAATATCGGCAACTTGATGTTCAGTAGAAATAAATTTTAAAATAATATCACCTTTCTGAACATGATCATCTAAAAAATGATGGCGTACATCAATATGTTTAGTGCGTGAAGGATGAACTGGATTTTTAGACAAATTAATAGCACTAGTATTATCACACATTATAGGACATGTGGAACAATTAATACCATAGTCTGAAATAGTTTGTTTCATCCATAAAATTTGAGCACATGCTAAACCGGAGGCAATATATTCTGCCTCGGTTGTAGATAATGAAACAGAGTTTTGTTTTTTGCTAAACCAAGAAACTAAGGCATGTCCTAAAAAGTGACATGTACCACTAGTACTTTTACGGTCTGATTTACAACCAGCAAAATCTGCATCACTATATGATAATAAATCAAATGTGTTTGTTTTAGGATAAAATAAACCAAAATCAGAAGTATACTTAACATATCTAATAATCCGTTTTACGGCAGTTAGATGTGAAACTTTAGGATCTGCCTGATATTGTGCACATAAACAAACTGAAAACATAATGTCTGGTCTACTTGCAGTTAGATAAAGTAAGGAGCCAATCATACCTCTGTATAGACGTTGATCAACACTCTTACCATTTAAATCTTTGTCGAGGGAAGTAGATGTACTCATCGGAGTATGTTTGTCTGCAGAACTTTCTAAACCAAAGCGTTTGATGAGTTCTTTAGAGTACTTGCTTTGGTGGATGAATATTCCTTCCTTCATTTGTTTGATTTGAAGACCGAGGAAGTAGTTTAGTTCACCCATGTGACTCATCTCAAATTCTTTCTGCATAATTTTAGAGAAATCTTGACAAAGAGATTCGTTAGTAGAACCAAAAATAATATCATCAACATATATTTGAATAATGATAATATCAGAATTTATGTTTTTAATAAATAAAGTAGAATCTATTTTACCAATAGAATATCCTGAATTTAAAAGATAACTTTTAAGTCTTTCATACCAAGCACGAGGTGCTTGTTTGAGACCATATAAAGCCTTTTTCAATTTAAAAACATGATTTTCAAAATTCTCATGAATAAAACCCGGAGGTTGTTCTACATAAACTTCTTCTTTAAGAAAACCATTTAGAAAAGAACTTTTCACATCCATTTGAAAAAGTTTAAAATCTTTAAAACAAGCGAATGATAATAACATTCTAATAGATTCAAGACGAGCAACTGGTGCATAGGTTTCATCATAATCAATACCTTCTTCTTGATTATAACCTTGTGCAACCAATCGTGCCTTGTTTCTAATTACCTGACCAGATTCATCCAATTTATTTTCGAATACCCACTTGGTACCAATAATTGAATGATCAGATGGTCTGGGAACTAATTCCCAAACATTATTTCGTTGAAATTGGTTGAGTTCTTCCTGCATAGCCATAATCCATGAACTGTCTTCACATGCATCTTTGATGTTCTTTGGTTCAATGGTTGAGAGAAATGCACAATGTGCCATTTGCTCTATTTGGCGACGAGTTCTTACTCCATCTGTAATATCTCCAATAATTAACTCTGATGGATGATTTGGAACTTGTACAAATGCCTTAGGAAGATCTGCATTATCTGAAATAGACTCAACAGAATGTTTAGTAGCATCGATTTCATCAAGTTTCATATTATCTAAAGAATTAGAAAGAGGTAATATACTCTCTTCATCATCAATGATGGGAGAATTAGATGAGGGATTCTCATCAAATGTGACATGAAGTGATTCTTCAACTGTTGAAGTTCTTTTGTTGTATACTCTGTAGGCTTTGCTACGAGTTGAGTATCCAACAAAAATATCTTCATCAGATTTAGAATCAAATTTGTCGAGTGCATCTTTAGTATTAAGAATGAAACATTTACAACCAAACACTTTAAAATATGATACACGAGTGATACAATTAAAAAATAATTCAAAACAAGTTTTATTAAGCAATGGCCTAATAAGAACTTTATTCATAATGTAACAAGCAGTTGCAACAGCTTCTGCCCAAAAATATTTAGGAAGATTACTATCACAAAGCATTGTTCTTGCACATTCTTGTAAAGTTCTATTTTTCCTTTCTACTACTCCATTTTGAGGAGGAGCACGAGGAAAAGAAAAATTGTGAGTAATGTCATTTTCATTACAAAACTTGGTAAAAGATTCATTTTCAAATTCTCCCCCATGATCACTACGAATAGTGATAATGTTAGAGGATTTGATTTTTTGTATCTTTTTACAAAATACGGAAAATTCTTCAAAAGCATCATTTTTGTTTTGCAAAAATATAACCCAAGTGTATCTAGAATAATCATCAACAATGACAAATGCATATCTACTTCTATTCAAAGATGCTACTCTTGAAGGACCAAACAAATCTAGGTGTAGAAGTTCTAATGGTCTTTTTGTTGAGATAACGTCTTTTGATTTAAAAGAAGATCTGTGCATTTTTCCTTGTTGACAAGCATCACAAAAATGTTTGTGTTTGAAAGAAATATTTGGCATTCCATTAACTAACTTGTGTTTTGAAATACGTGCTAAATTTTTGAAATTTGTGTGTCCAAAACGTTTATGCCATAAAAGTGTATCATCTAATGTAATCATTAAACAATGATCATTAGTGGAAATAGACATGCATAAGATATAAATATTATTCTTACGCTTACCACGAAATAAAATAGATGACATATCAGAATCATAAATGATGCAATTATTTTGTTCAAAAACTATTTTGTAATTTTTATCGCATAACTGACTAATGGAAAGTAAGTTATGTTTCAAACCATCAACCAGGAGAACATTTTCGATGATAGGCTGATTTGTATTACCAACTGTTCCAGTGCCTATGATTTTGCCTTTGTTGTTGTCACCAAAGGTAACTGTGCCTCCTTGTTTGTACTTGACGGTTGAAAGTAGTTTGACATTTCCTGTCATATGTTTTGAACATCCACTATCCAAAATCCATCTTTCCTTTTTAGGTACCTGAAAGATAAAAAATTAAGCATTGGTACCCCTTTTTGAGGGTCCTTGGGATTAGATTTTTGGAAGCCAAACCCAAGTGGAATTTGGCTTTTTAATATAATCATTAGAATGAACTATATCATGTATATAATGAGAAATATAATCATTTCTATCTTCTAAGCATGAATTCTTAGGAACCCATATACTAAATGTAGTATGTTTCCTAGGAAATGTTTTTGAAATGTTAGTAACATTTCTTTGTGAAGAAGAAGTAGGAATGTTTACTTTCTTCGTGTAAATAAATGCATGATTCTTCTTTTGTGGTTTAACAAACGTTGTTTTACCACAAGAGGAAGAAGTGTTATAAGTTTTGGGTACATCCTTTTTAGAATATCCCAATCCTTGTCTATGATTTGCTGGATATTGAATTTTAAGCAAATCATTGAGATTAATCTTTACTTTGTTAAATTTATTAACATTGGATGACATCTCGTCGTATTTCATCTTTAGTGATGAAATATTTTTATCCATTTCGGATATTTGTGTATGTAATTCTAAATTCTTAGTTTTGAGAATATCATTCTCTTTACTAAGATCCAAAACTTGAGAAGAAGTATTTTCAATGTTTTTAGAAGATGATAATTCTTGATATTTAGAAAGAAGATCATCATTATTCTGTTTCAATGATTTATGTTGACTATTCAATTTTTTGAAACGAGAATAGAGATCTTTTAATGCATCAAGTAATTCTTCGTTATTAAAAGAACTTACCTCATCTTCATCATCTTGTGCCATAAAGCACATGTTGGCACTTTCATTTAGATCATCATCTTCATCATCTGAAGATTCATCCCATGTTGCCGCAAATGCCTTTTTCATTTTGTCAAACCTCCTTTCTCTTCTGGATTGATCATTGTTAGAAGTTTTGAACTTTGCTTTGAGAAGTGGACAGTCTTTCTTCATATGTCCTGGCTTATTGCAATTAAAGCAAAGAGAAGAATCAGTATTCTTAGATTTAAATTTATTATACTTACCTTTCTGAAAGAATTTTCTGAAGTTTTTGGCAAAAAATGCCATATCATCATCTGAATCTTCATTATCTGATGTTGCATTGAAGGCAAGTACTTTCTTCTTCTGATCTGATTCTTCTTTCTCATCTTGTAATGTAACTTCATGGGCCATTAAGTTACCAATAAGATCTTCCATAGTTAATGTGGAAAGATCATTGGCTTCTTCAATAGCGGTGATCTTTGGACGCCATACTGGAGTTAAAGCTTTAAGAATTTTGCGAACCTGTTCAAGAGAAGTGTAAGTTTTTCCAAGAGCACTTAAAGAATTTATAATATTAGTAAACCTGGTGTTCATTTCTCCAATTGTCTCTTGGTCCTTCATCTTGAACAACTCGAATTTGTGAACCAAAACGGAAATCTTGGTTTCCTTCACTTTACTGGTTCCTTCATGAGTTACCTCAAGTATATGCCAAATCTCCTTTGCACTTTTGGCCTGAGATACTCGATTAAACTCATGTTTATCCATAGCATAAAATAAAGCATTCATGGCCTTTGAGTTGTTGGTTTTTGCAGCTTTGTCGTTGGTGGTCCAATCAGTAACAGGAGTTGTTGGCTTTTCGTATCCTGACTCTACGATGTCCTAAATCTCATAATTCATACTTTGGAGATGAATCTCCATTCGTATTTTCCAATATGAGTAATTTGAACCATCAAATAGAGGAGGACGAGTTTGAGAGTGCCCTTCAGGTTGCTGATTGTAGTTGTGTGGAACTCCGTTCATGTTTAAGGAACTTGCTGCCATCTTAACCTTGCTTTGATACCAAATGTAATTTTAGCCTGTAAGGATCAATACACTAGAGGGGGGGTGAATAGTGTATATTAAAAAATTATCGCAAATAAGATGTTAGTAATATTTGCAAAGATGGCACAGAAAAAAAATGACAAGTGCTGAAAATTAAACCAATCGCAAACACAGAGATTTATCCTGGTTCGGATCCTTGTGATCCTACTCCAGTCCTCTACCCCGTAGAGATTTTCAATCCACTATAATCACTTGCCCCGCAAGCATGAACTTACAAAAATGGCGACACTCCCCGTGTCCCAAACTTTGTACAATCTCTAAACAGAGATTCCAACCTGTTAAATAAGAAATAGAAAAACACCTATAGCCTTGTTATAAATTTCAGAGAATGAATTCAAGGATGGTGTTTAGAAGATGAACTTCAAGATGTAAAAGATATGTAATGAAGCGCAACACTTGAAGTTCTCTGGTTCATAAAAGAAGAGAGAGATCTATTGATATCTTCTTGCAATTATGAACACAAACAACTTTCCAAAAGTGATGTTGAAAATCCAAGTTCTTCCGTTCTTAAATGAAGAGAGAAATCTAATGATTTCTTCTTACAAATAAGAAAAGAACAACTAATGGCAGAATTACTTAAGAAGATTAAGGACTTGCTTTCAACAAAATCAGAATAAAGAAGAAGAAAGTGTGTGGAAAATGAGAGGGGGTACCCCTCCTTTTATAGGTTTTAGAAACGGTTGTGAACGACTCTAAAAGAGACGTTGCACAACGTTCAGAAACTGAGAGGAACGTTGGAGAACGGTCAGAAACTGTTCTGGAAAGTTTCAGTCCCAAAAGAATTTTGGCATGCTACGAAAATTCGTAGCCTGCCAATTTTGAAACGGTAACAACCGGTCACAAAATTTTGGTGACGTGGAATAGACAACAGATAGATCCTTTTTCTGAAAGTATCAAGTCAAAATATAACTGTTTTGATAGGCTAGGAAAAATCCTAGTAGGCTAATACTTAAAAATACGAATTTTGACTTAGGATCGAAATGAGTTAGGAGATGATGTAGATTTGAGCTTTAGGGATATATGATAAGATATAACCAAGGCCCTGAAGCTATCTAAAAAGTAAAAATTACATCATTCCGTAGATACGTGTTTCACACGTAATTTTGAGTAGCAACACTGTTTTTGCAGAGTTTCCTTGTACTTTGATCATATGCGTGATGTAAATGAATTTGCGTTGTAGTTGTACATCTGCATAGATAGAGTTAGTAACATGAAATATAATGATTTGTCACATCAAAACCTTATGGAAGAGAGGATGGAAATACCAAGTTCCAACAGTAAAAATGTGGGGATCGGCCAGATACCCAAAATAGTACACAGTCCAAAGTTCGTTTACAATCCATAAGAGAAAAAAAGAAAAATGCAACTTTGGAAACCCAAACTGGGTCCCTATATCTCCGTCTTCATATGTTGTTGCTCCGAGCTTTGGCTTTTAATACAAACTTCCTCACTTACAAATTCTCTCAAAAGAAAAATAAAAGTGCAAGAATGTAAATAGGTATTCAATGGCCGTTCCCGAAAAACACATTTTTACTTACTTAAACATCCACGCAGTTCTAAATATGCTACTGGCATAAAAAAGTACAACCACGCATATATCTCAAGTAAAACATATTTGTAAAGGAAACTAGAAAATATAATTATCTCGTAGACCACGTGTGTTACGAGGTGGAACTCGCGTACAATGAATTTGTATTATGGGGAACCAAGGGCACGGTGGTTATATGGAAATGAGGGGTTAGGTAGGCTGTTTTACAAGTGATTAGTGGGATGAAGAGGTTGGATCCGTTGCCGGTGGAGCTCACGGGATCGTATCTCGTCGGACGCAGCTGAGGAAGGTTGGACGGCGGGAGGCTGACGCTGACTTTGGCCAAGGGGCGAGCTCTCCTGCAGCACGAACAACTCGTCAGAAGGGCGGGGTTGGGGTTCAACCCTTAGCCCCTCCGATGCCTAAGTCAGTAAAAGGGCTTAAATGGGGGGCTAGACACGCCGGCCGGACTAACTGTGTGTCCGCCTCGCGTGACGAGCTATAGGTGGGAGAACAAAGATATGGAGGACCTTTGCTCTCGTGTGTGAATGATAGAAGATAAGAGAGTTTTTCTAACCCCTTCTCCGTAAGAGGAGAGGAGGTATTTATACCTGACGGGTGATGACTAGGCGTGCTGAGCTGGCTCGGGTGTCAGCGGAGGCTTCGGACAAGGACATCGGGAACAGGAGTTTCTGACCTGCCTCTGTCAGGCGGCGCAACGGCCCAGGGGTGCTTTTGTCGGGATGTCAGGGCCGAAAGCACTAACCGCCGGTCAGGTCAGCCGCCTGGGGGTGCTTTGTCAGGCGGTCGGGTGACGTATGTGTCAGTCGTGTCCTTATCCTAGGCTGTTTGTCGTTAGCGTCGAACTAAAGGTCTGGCTCACTTTTGGCGCCGCGGTTCGCGGGAATCGGACCGGCCGTTCCGGTCGGGGGTTGTCCGGCCCAGCCGGCCCGTCAATAGGCCTAGCCTAGCTACCCAAGCGTCCCCTAACGCGCTACCCCCGGTGGGTCGGGCGGCTGCGGTTGTTCGCCTCGGCCGGCTACAGTTGTTCGCCTCAGCCGTTTCGGGGAGCGCCACCAGGCGCACCTGTCTCCGTGATGCCCCGGACTCTCGGGGCGGCGGCCCCTTTGTGACAGGGCGAGTTAATGGGATATGTTAGCGGATCCGGGCGGGAGCCGGGCCCCCACGATCTTTAGGTCGTAACAATTGCCCCCGGCATTCGAGTGCGAAGCGGAAGCCTGGTTCGGCTCGGATGGCGTAACGTTACCGTGATACTACCTTTTACTTGGGATTCGGACCTGGATCTCGGCTCCGGGGGGTGACGCCGGCCCCGCGGGATGTGTCCCGCTATAGCGGGGCGTTGTTCGAAAAAAGGAAAAAAAAGAAGAAAGAAAGAAAGAAAAAAAAGAAAAAAGGGAAAGTATTATGCACCAATCTTTATCGGAAATCTCGGCGATATTTACAAGACTTAGGAGAAGATGTGTGGGACGGAGTGTGGTCCACATTTGTTGTCCGTTTTGCCAGGAGGAGCAGATCCCTGCGTCAGGGCGGTCTTCCCGTATGTCGATTACTGAATTCCTACCATCTCTGTCCGAGGGCGACCCGAGGAGCCGACCCACGGTCGCAGGAGGGGGTCCTCTCCTTTTCTCCTTCTTTGCTTCCTCGCGTTTTGCCTTGTTGTCGCCGTGCTGGGGGGTTGCGCGGCCTCGCCGGGGACCCCGCACACCGAGGGGGAACTCCTGGGTGGCTGAGGATGAGGTGGCGGTGGTGGCGCTGCTGGGCGAGCCGTTGAGGGGTCTTCCCTCCCCCGGCACCCTGTGGGGATCGCAGAAGGTGGCGGCGTTTATTAGGGTGTTGCGGCCCGCGGCCAGCTATCTGGACCCGCCTTTTGATACATTAACAAGCAGGAGGAAAGCTGGCGGGCGGTGCCTCCCATGTGTAAGGGGAATATCCAGTTGGAGGCGGTGGGGCATTTGGGGCCGTTTTGTGCCCGGAGTGAGGGTATGGGAATCCCCTGCGTCTCTCTTCCTCCTTCCCCCTGACCTCTGAAGGGGGGTATTTATAGCGAGACTCTGTGGAAGGGTTTTTCTTGGGTAATGCGGGGGATTAGCGCCGTTAATGGGTTCTGCGGAATCCCGCGCTTTGGGAATCGCTTTTCCCTGGCGGTATCCGGCACTCTGGCCTTTCGGGGGGCGTGTTGCTGCCGATGGCGTGTTGTCCAATCGTCCTTTCGTTATGTCAGGTTGCATCATGGCGCTGCTCTGACGAGACAGGGCCTTGCGACCGGTCCGTTCTAGGTCACGTGTCTTGGCTTCTTGCGTGAGTTACACGATTCCTAATTATGCCCCCAACATTTCCGTGTCCGGGACCGCTAGGTCGCGGGGAAGGGGATGTTGTCGGCTTGCGTTGCTTTTGGCGGGGCGGGGTGTCGGCGAAGGGGTTCGGGATGAGATACGCTGTCCTATCATGATATGATTTTGGACCGAACCGGGTACGTAGGGCGAGCATTAGTTCACCCCTTTCCCATTGAGCGAAAGTTGTCGGTGACTTTCAGGGAGCGGGGGCGGGGGAAGCTCGGTTCGAAGCCTCGTATCGCGGGGTACGAGTTACGGTGTTCTCCGAAGAATCTGAGTGTATGAAGAAGAATGTTTTTATTTTTATTTAAATGTGTAAGAGCTGAGCTACAGCTTGTACATGAGTTCTTAGTTCGTCGCCCGTTGTGGGGTCAGATCCGGCTCGGGGAGGGGCTTTATAGCTATCCTCGCCCGGTCGCGTGGGCTAACTGACTTCCGGATCTAGGAGTGACCGAGGGCCGTGCGGGCCCGCTTTGAATGGAGCCGTTTTTGGCGCGGAGGCGATTGGTCGCCTTCTGTTCTGAAGTGTTGCGAGGTCTCTTTGGCGATCGGGCCGCTGTCCCCCCGTTACTTCGTCATCTCCTGCCGCGGAAAGGGTTTTCCTCGGTCCGGAAGAGGCGCCGAGGAGGGAAGCCGTCCTGCTGCGGCTTGCTCCTTGGGGAGGTTCTTGAGCATAGGGCCGTCCTCCGCCGCCCTGTGCCTCGCTGCTTCGGTTTGAGGGTGGGGCTCGGCGCCCGATGGTGCATGGGCGAGCTGACATGCCAGGACTCGCCGTTTGGGCAAGTCGGGGATGCAGCCTTTCCGAGGTCCTCGACCGGAGGTCGAGGGCGAGGAGGTACTGGCCAGCCAGTGCCGGGGGCTTTCGCCTACCCAGTCAGCTTTGAACGGATGTCATTCTTTCCCCGACTCGTCCTTGTTTAGGGGACGGAGGCGTGAAAGGTGGATTTCGCTTGTGTAAGCGGAATATCCGGTTAGCGATCCGTTTGTAAGTGGAATATCCAGTTGGCGATGCTGGAGATGTGGACGCCGCTGTCCTGGGCGGCGGGAACCATTGATGGCCGGTGACCTCCCTTTTGTTTGGGCGATTTATCTCTGCCCGTTTTTCGGTGGGTGGGGGGATCAAATGGCGGTTTTTCATGTCTGCCGGTTCTCCTACTTTCAAAAAAGGGGGGAGGGGCGTGTTTATAGAGAGATCTCGCTGATGGTTTCTCCTTCTTTCGGAAGGGGGTGTGGCGTCTTTATAGGGAGATCTCGCTGACGGTTTCTCCCTTATTTATTACGCCGAGTTGGCATTATTAATGGGCTCCTCGAATTCGCGTCTGTGGGAAACTGCCTCTGCCAGGTGGCTGTCACGGGTCCTCTTTTAGAGCGCATTATTAATGGTAGCGTGTTTTTCGAGCGTCCTTTTATTTCGTCGAGTCCCATCGGGGCCGCCGACTCGGGAACTGATGCCATTTCGTCCCGGTTCGTGTGCCCCTGTTCCCTTTTGACTTTTCGAGAGTCATGGGTATGTGGTCCCTTTCGGGTTGGCCCCGCCCCCGAGGACGGGAGGGGGGAGCGGACGTGTAGCCCGGCCCATGCCCTTCCCTGGTTTGGGTGGCTAGGGTTGGCCCTGCCCCAGAGGTCTGGAGGGGGGGAGCGGGTGCGTAGCCCGGCCAGTGCCCTTCTCTGGTTTTGGGTGGCTAGGGTTGGCCCTGCCCCAGAGGTCTGGAGGGGGGGGGAGCGGGCGCATAGCCCGGCCCGTGCCCTTCTCTGGTTTGGGTGGCTAGGGTTGGCCCTGCCCCAGAGGTCTGGTGGGGGGGAGCGGGCGCGTAGCCCGGCCCGTGCCCTTCTCTGGTTTGGGTGGCTAGGGTTGGCCCTGCCCCAGAGGTCTGGAGGGGGGAGCGGGCGCGTAGCCCGGCCCGTGCCCTTCTCTGGTTTGGGTGGCTAGGGTTGGCCCTGCCCCAGAGGTCTGGAGGGGGGGAGCGGGCGCGTAGCCCGGCCCGTGCCCTTCTCTGGTTTGGGTGGCTAGGGTTGGCCCTGCCCCAGAGGTCTGGAGGGGGGAGCAGGCGCGTAGCCCGGCCCGTGCCCACCTCTGGTTTGGGTGGCTAGGGTTGGCCCTGCCCCAGAGGTCTTGAGGGGGGAGCGGGCACGTAGCCCGGCCCGTGCCCTTCTCTGGTTTGGGTGGCTAGGGTTGGCCCTGCCCCAGAGGTTTGGAGGGGGGGGAGCGGGCGCGTAGCCCGGCCCGTGCCCTTCTCTGGTTTGGGTGGCTAGGGTTGGCCCTGCCCCAGAGGTCTGGAGGGGGGGAGCGGGCGCGTAGCCCGGCCCGTGCCCTTCTTTGGTTTGGGTGGCTAGGGTTGGCCCTGCCCCAGAGGTCTGGAGGGGGGAGCAGGCGCGTAGCCCGGCCCGTGCCCACCTCTGGTTTGGGTGGCTAGGGTTGGCCCTGCCCCAGAGGTCTTGAGGGGGGGGGAGCGGGCACGTAGCCCGGCCCGTGCCCTTCTCTGGTTTGGGTGGCTAGGGTTGGCCCTGCCCCAGAGGTCTGGAGGGGGGAGCGGTCGCGTAGCCCGGCCCGTGCCCTTCTCTGGTTTGGGTGGCTAGGGTTGGCCCTGCCCCAGAGGTCTGAGGGGGGGAGCGGGCGCGTAGCCCGGCCCGTGCCCTTCTATGGTTTGGGTGGCTAGGGTTGGCCCTGCCCCAGAGGTCTGGATGGGGGGGGAGCGGGCGCGTAGCCCGGCCCGTGCCCTTCTCTGGTTTGGGTGGCTAGGGTTGGCCCTGCCCCAGAGGTCTGGAGGGGGGAGCGGGCGCGTAGCCCGGCCCGTGCCCTTCTCTGGTTTGGGTGGCTAGGGTTGGCCCTGCCCCAGAGGTCTGGAGGGGGGGAGCGGGCGCGTAGCCCGGCCCGTGCCCACCTGTGGTTTGGGTGGCTAGGGTTGGCCCTGCCCCAGAGGTCTTGAGGAGGGGAGCGGGCGCATAGCCCGGCCCGTGCCCTTCTCTGGTTTGGGTGGCTAGGGTTGGCCCTGCCCCAGAGGTCTGGAGGGGGGGAGCGGGCGCGTAGCCCGGCCCGTGCCCTTCTCTGGTTTGGGTGACTAGGGTTGGCCCTGCCCCAAAGGTCTGGAGGGGGGGAGCGGGCACGTAGCCCGGCCCGTGCCCTTCTCTGGTTTGGGTGGCTAGGGTTGGCCCTGCCCCAGAGGTTCGGAGTTTTATCGAACTGCAAAACTTGTGCAGGAATAACCATATTGGGAAGAACGGATGGATACTGACATTGCGTATAAGAAAAGAAAGACTCACAATTATTGGTAGAATTTCAGCAGATGTTTTGCGTTCCAAGGGTGGGCCAGTTCGCTCCCTTCGGGGGTAGCCAGGATGTACGTGGCCGGCCCGACAATGTCGATGACCGTGTAGGGTCCTTCCCATTTAGCGGCCAGCTTTCCCCGCTTTGCTGTCTCGGGGCGGAAGGTGGCATCTCGGAGGACCAAATCGCCGATCCTGAAGGTCCGCGGTTTCACCCGGGAGTCGTAAAACCGTGCCATCCTTTGGCTGTGCTTGACGAGGCTAGTCAAGGCCCGATCTCGCACCTCGTCTATCAACTCCAAACTGAGACCGAGTCCTTCTCCGTTGGTTTCTTCGTCGAAGAGCTTCAGCCGGAGTGTCTCCTCGCCAATTTCCACGGGAAATACCGCCTCCGATCCGTATGCTAGCATGAAGGGGCTTTCCCCAGTCGAGGCCTTGTGGGTGGTACGATAAGACCACAGGATCCCCGGTAGTTCGTCGACCCAAGCCCCCAGAGCGGCGTCCACCTTCTTTTTCATTGGGTTCAGGATACATTTATTCGCGGCCTCCGCCATTCCGTTGCACTGTGGGTGGGCGCCTGACGCGAATTGGAGTTTGATTCCCCAGCCCGAGCAGAAGTTGCGGAAGCCCTCGCAATCGAACTGATTTCCGTTATCCGTGACAATGGAGCGGAGAATCCCAAAGCGGCATATGATGGATTGCCAGATGAAGCCCTTCATATCCGTCCACGCGATTCGCGCCAGCGGCTCTGCCTCGATCCATTTTGTGAAGTAGTCCACGGTGACGACTAGGTATTTTCTTCCCCCGGAGGCCTTTGGGAATGGCCCTAGGATGTCGAGCCCCCACTTGGCGAAGGGGATCGGGCTCAGGATGGGCATTAGGTTGGCCGGGGGTGCAGTCGTCCGCCGGCAGAACTTCTGGCATGCCTCGCACTTCTTGACGTACTGTACCGCATCCCGTATCATTGTCGGCCAGTAGTACCCTTGGCGCATCACTTTGTGGGCGATGGTGCGCCCGCCATGGTGGTTTCCGCAAAAGCCTTCATGCACCTCGCGGATGACTTGCTCAGCCTGCGCCGGGCCCAAACATTTCAGGTAGGGCAGGATGTCGAAGTTGGCTCGGCGGCGGCGGTACAGCACTCCGTCGAGAAGTACGAATGAAAGGGCCCGCCTTTCCACCTGTTTTGCCAGCATCCGTTCCTCGGGTAACTCGCCCGCCTCTAGGTACTTCATTATGGGGGTCATCCACGACGTCCTCGTGTCCGCGCACATCAGTTCTCCCTCGTCGATGGTTGGCGTCGCCAGGTTTTCCACGTAGATTGCCTTCCCGATCTCGGCCGCCGAAGAGGAAGCCAGCTTTGACAGGGCATCCGCCCGGAGGTTATTGGAGCGGGGTAGGTGTTGGACGTCCGCTTTCTCGAACTTTCGGAGTTCGATCTGGATGCGGTTTAGGTATCGCTTCATTGTTTCTTCTCGGGCTTCGAAGCCCCCAGGATTTGTTGGATGACGAGGCGGGAGTCACTCAGGAGCAACACGTTCGTCGCCCCCACCCGCCCTTGCGAGCTTCAACCCGTTCACCGCGGCTTCATATTCTGCGACATTGTTGGTGGCCGGGAAGCTGAAGCGCAGGGCGTACTCCAGCGAACATCCATCCGGGGTTTGAATGACTATACCTGCTCCTGTCCCAGAGCCTGTTGCGAAGCCGTCGACGTGGATTGTCCATAATTCACCCACCGTCGTCGAGGAGAGTGCTGAGGGTTCACCCACCCCGGTCCTCCGCGGGGACGTGGTCTCCGATGGGAGCTCCGTCCGGTCCCCCGGTGGGACTTCCGTTGTGCATTCCACCACGAAGTCTGCCAGCGCTTGGGCCTTGATTGCCGTCCGGGCTTTGTAAGTTATGTCGAACTCGCTGAGCTCGACACTCCAATTGAGCATCCTCCCCGACCGCTCCAGCCTTTTCAGGTTCTTCTCGAGGGGCATGTTGGTGTGGACGATTATGGGGTGGGCCTGGAAGTAGGGTCGGAGCTTCCGGGCCGTTGTGATTAGGCAGTAGGCGGCTTTCTCGATAAGGCTGTAACGAGTCTCCGCCTCCCGGAGGATCTGGCTGGCGTAGTAAACGGGGCGTTGCACTCCTCCTTCCTCCTTGATCAGGACGGAGCTAACGGCCCCATCGGTGGTCGCCAGGTACAATCCCAAGGGTTCGCCCTCCTCCGGTCGCGCGAGGAGCGGTGGGCTCTGTAGGTATGCCCTCAGCTCCGCGAACGCCCTGGCGCAGTCGTCATCCCACGGGATCACCTTCCTTTGATCTTTAGCTTCGCCCAAGGCTGTGCGCAAGACCCTGAACAAAGGGAGCGACTTCTCCGCTGACTTCGACAGGAATCGCCCCAAAGCAACGATCCGGCCGTTCAGTCGCTGCAAGTCCCGGATCGTCCGGGGCTCCGTCATACCGATGAGGGCCGTCACCTTGTCGGGGTTTACCTCGATTCCCCGCTTCGTTATCATGAAGCCCAGGAATTTTCCCGATTGCACACCAAAAATACACTTCACGGGGTTTAGCCTCAGGTTGTACCGGCGGACCCTCCGGAAGGTTTCTTGCAGGTCTGTGAGGTGGTCGGGGGCCCTTCCGCTCTTTACCAGCATGTCGTCGATGTAAACCTCCAGGTTTCGCCCCACCTGAGGGCCGAATATTCGGTCAACCATTCATTGATAGGTCGCCCCGGCGTTCTTCAGACCGAAGGGCATCTTGGTGTAACAGAAGGTGCCTTTATCCGTGACAAACGATGTCTTCTCCTCATCTTCCTCCGCCATCGGTATCTGGTTGTACCCCGAGAAGGCGTCCATGAAGCTCAACAACTCATAGCCGGACGCCTGGTCCACCAAGTGGTCGATTCTGGGTAGAGGGAAGCTGTCCTTCGGGCATACCTTGTTGAGGCCGGTGAAGTCGACGCACATGCGCCACTTCCCACTGGGCTTCTTTACCAGAACGACATTGGCGAGCCAGTCGGGATAGTCCACCGGCCGAACAAATTTGGCCTCGAGGAGTCGCTCTACTTCTTCCTCGGCCGCCCTCTTCTTTTCGCCCCCCTGCACTTCTCTTCTTCTGTCGGACAGGTCGGGCTTCCGGGTCCGCATTCAACCTGTGGGAGATTACTCTTGGGTCCACCCCAGGCATGTCTGCGGGTGACCACGCGAATATGTCCGCGTTTTCTCGGAGCAAGGCAATGAGGGCCGTCCTCAACGCGGACGGGAGTTTCGTCCCGACGGAGACGGTTTTTTCCTCGTCCGAGGCCACTGGGACCTCCTCCACTTCCTCTGCCGGGGTCGGCCGCTGGTCGCAGAAGTCCTCCCTCTCGTCAGGGATGAGAGCCGTCAGGGGCCGCCTCGGGCTCCTGGGCAGGGATGGCGCCTGGTTGTGGTCTCCGGGCACCTGCCGTCCTCCCCGCACCTGTCCCACCCCCCGCGGGGTCCGGAACTTCATCGTCTGATGTTGCAGGCTGGGGAGCGCCTCGATGGCCGTCATATATGGACGCCCTATGATTCCGTTATACGCCGAGGCGACGTTGACGACGACAAATTGCGCTTCCCTGGTGACGACCATCGGCGCCTCCCCCAGGGTCATGGGCAGGGTGATCGTTCCCTCGGTGGGGATCACATGACCGGTGAAGCCCGCGACAGGGCCCACACAGGGCTCCAAGTCTGCGCGCCCCCACCCCATCCTCTCGACCGTTGTCAGAAACAGGATGTCACAGGAGCTACCGATGTCAATCAGGAGCCGGCCGACGTCGATCGCCCCAATCCGAGCCTCGATGACGAGGGCGTCATTGTTCTGGCTCCGTGCCCCCCGACCGTCCTCCTCGGTAAAGGTGATCGGGGGTCGGGGTATCTTCCTTCGCTTCGGTCGGCGGTCGGCGCCCGCCACCATCACCTGTCGGGCCTCGGCCTCCAGGATTGCGGGTGCCCGTCCCACCGAGGTTGGGCCTCCAGTTATCATCTCAATTCGCATGACTGCTTTCGGGGGGCGGGGCTCCTCCTTATCGCTGTTTGCCGGCGGACCCCGTCCCTCCTCCTCCAGGAGGTCTCTCTCGCCTGTCGCTACCCCCGCCTTCCCGCGACAAAGTTCCCCAGGTGACCCGCCTGGATCAGTCGTTCGATCTCTCTTTTGAGGGAGTAACAGCGGTCGGTGTCGTGACCGTGGTCCCGGTGATAACGGCAGTATCTCCGGGGGTCCCGCCTCGCTGGGTCCGTCCTCATCTCCCGGGGAGGCTCCGGCAGTAGCCCGGCCCTTGCCGCCGCGGCCAGCACCTCCATCATGGGGGCATTGAGTCACGTGTAATGCGTCAGTGGGGGGTCTTCTCGTCTTGGGATGACTCCGGGGGGCCTCCGCGTCGGGGCGATCTCGCGCGTCGGGCCGAGGCGATCTCGTGGACGAGGCTCGGGCGGCTCCTGCCGCGGTAGGGCCATCTGATCGCGCCCTCGGCCCCTCTCTTCCTGCCTCGGCCGAGGGGGCGGTCGGGGTCCGTCCTGGGATGGTTTCGCCGGGGGAAATACGGCCTTTGCACCGAGGGTCTCTTCGGCCAATGCGTGCCTCTCCGCCATTGCAACCAGTGCTTCGTAGTCGGTCGGCGGGTCCCGGAGAAGGGATTTGTGGAGGCTCCGAGTCCGCAACCCTGCCTTGAATGCCAGCATTAGCACCTCATCGCCGCATGTCACCACCGCCCGCCTTTCTTCCTGAAAGCGGCGGAGGTATCTTCCCGTTCTCTCCCCTTCTCCTTGGACTATCGTGCAGAGATAGTCCAAAGGCTTCTTCTTTGTCCGCCCGGCCCGGAACTCTTGGCAGAACTTGTGCGACAGCTCGCCAAAGCTCCCGACGAATCTCGCGGGCAAGCCGAAGTACCAGTCCAGCGCGGCGTCCCTCAGGCTTTGGGAAAAATGCCGGCATAGGAACGCCTCGTCCACATCCTGCGCCTCCATCGCCCCTCGGTATTGTTGCACGTGCGTGAGGGGGTCGCCTCTCCCGTTGTATGTGGCCAAGAGGGGGGGTTTGAACCTTTTGGGCCTTGGGGCGGACGTGATCCACCGTGCGAGCGGCGTGGCCTCCTCCGGATAGGTAGGGCGATCCGGGGCCTCCCCCCTCTGCCACTCGGGGGTCCGGCTCCGATCACGCCACGGCCGACCACGGTCCCCCGCCTCCGGGGAGTAGCCCGACGGTCGTCTGACGGGGCTCCTCTCCTGGGCCGAGGACTCGACGGGTTGTGGGCTACGGCTCTCCCGGCGCCAGTGCCTCCCGGCTAACTCTCCTCGGGCCTCCATCCGTTCCTGATTCTCGCGGAGGAGCCTTTCGCGCTCGGCGGTGAGGAAGCGTAGCTGTCGACAAACGGCTTCCTCGTGCAGGGTATCGGAGGGGTGGTGCTGGTGGTGCGGGTCGCCCTCTCCATGCGGGAACCGGTTCAGCAACGGGTCCCATCCGCCCCCGGGCCGTCGGCCCATCGCCGTCTCTTCAAAGACCTCTTGGTTACTTCTGTTTTCTCTCCTCAGCCTCTCGCGTTCCGCGACAATGAAGCGGAGTTGGTGGCGGGCGGCCTCCTCTTCCTGGTAGGCCCTCCGGGCGGTCTCGGCCGCCTCGTCCTCACGCCTTTGCACCGCGGCCGCCTCCCCTAGGCGCCTCCACCGCTGTGCAACTTCCATCTCCTCTTCCAGGAGCCTTTGCTGGGCCGCAATCTCCTCCGCGAGCCCCCTGTTTTCTCCCTCCTCCTCGAACTAAAGGCGGAGGTTCCGCCTCACGTTCTGGGGCTCCGAGGGGCCAGGCGGCGGCCCCGTTCCGGTCGTCTGATAGCCTCCCCCGGCCTGAGTGACAGCCTCGAAGCTTTTCAAGACGACGTAGGATGAAGTAGGTTCAGTTTCGGTGCCCACGCCCGGGAGGGCGTCGGACGCCGGAGTAATTTGCAAAGAGAGCGGTTCCTGTCCCACGGGATCTTTGCCGTGGTCAGGGTTCCGCGGAATCGGCATGGAGTCTAACATGGGTGTGACCCTTCGTTCCCACAGACGGCGCCAATTGTTACGAGGTGGAACTCGCGTACAATGAATTTGTATTATGGGGAACCAAGGGCACGGTGGTTATATGGAAATGAGGGGTTAGGTAGGCTGTTTTACAAGTGATTAGTGGGATGAAGAGGTTGGATCCGTTGCCGGTGGAGCTCACGGGATCGTATCTCGTCGGACGCAGCTGAGGAAGGTTGGACGGCGGGAGGCTGACGCTGACTTTGGCCAAGGGGCGAGCTCTCCTGCAGCACGAACAACTCGTCAGAAGGGCGGGGTTGGGGTTCAACCCTTAGCCCCTCCGATGCCTAAGTCAGTAAAAGGGCTTAAATGGGGGGCTAGACACGCCGGCCGGACTAACTGTGTGTCCGTCTCGCGTGACGAGCTATAGGTGGGAGAACAAAGATATGGAGGACCTTTGCTCTCGTGTGTGAATGATAGAAGATGAGAGAGTTTTTCTAACCCCTTCTCCGTAAGAGGAGAGGAGGTATTTATACCTGACGGGTGATGACTAGGTGTGCTGAGCTGGCTCGGGTGTCAGCGGAGGCTTCGGACAAGGACATCGGGAACAGGAGTTTCTGACCTGCCTCTGTCAGGCGGCGCAACGGCCCAGGGGTGCTTTTGTCGGGATGTCAGGGCCGAAAGCACTAACCGCCGGTCAGGTCAGCCGCCTGGGGGTGCTTTGTCAGGCGGTCGGGTGACGTATGTGTCAGTCGTGTCCTTATCCTAGGCTGTTTGTCGTTAGCGTCGAACTAAAGGTCTGGCTCACTTTTGGCGCCGCGGTTCGCGGGAATCGGACGGGCCGTTCCGGTCGGGGGTTGTCCGGCCCAGCCGCGCCCGTCAATAGGCCTAGCCTAGCTACCCAAGCGTCCCCTAACGCGCTACCCCCGGTGGGTCGGGCGGCTGCGGTTGTTCACCTCGGCCGGCTACAGTTGTTCGCCTCGGCCGTTTCGGGGAGCGCCGCCAGGCGCACCTGTCTCCGTGATGCCCCGGACTCTCGGGGCGGCGGCCCCTTTGTGACAGGGCGAGTTAATGGGATATGTTAGCGGATCCGGGCGGGAGCCGGGCCCCAACGATCTTTAGGTCGTAACAACGTGGAAACGTCATACACCGTTAGCTTAGATGACTAACGGCAGAGCGGTCTTAGGATCTTTGAGATGGTTATATTTTTAAAAATAGAGTCCTAGTAAAATATAGATTATAATATGCAAGAGGGATGTATAAAATAATTTGTCAACAAGATTATTTTTGATTTTACTCAGGGGAGAGTCCCGTTAAAGAATTGGCTTCAGGCAATTATTTAGTAGGCTAAATATAATTTTTGACCGTTAGGTAATGGGGGCTGCAGGCCCAATTAAAATATTTTGTGTTATTGATACTCACAAATGGGCTTCTGGCCCAACTATCAATTTTAATTAAATTTAGCCTACTTTAGGTTGGGGAAAAACCAATAATCCCCAAAAACCGTAAGTCTGTCCCCACAATCTCCACACCATTAGTTACTGATTTGAGTCTGGCAGTGGCCAGAAATCCCCCCCCCCCCCCCCCCACGCAGCAGCCAGAGTAAAATACCCCCCCCCCCCCAGCCGCCCCGCGAGGGTGGAAGGCGACAGAGAAGAGCCCCCCCGTCGGGGGGGAGGCGATGCCGATCTGTCAAAGGAACCCCCCGCTGGGGGGCGCTGCAGATCGGCCCCCCCCGTCAGGGGGGGTGATGCCGTAGGAACCCCCCCCCCCCCCCCCGTTGGGGGGGCGCTGCGAATCGGCCCCCGCGTCAGGGGGGCGCTGCCAGAGTAACCCCCCCGCTGGGGGGATGGGCGCTGCGAATCGGCCTCCCCCGTCGGGGGGGCGCTGCCGGAGGACCCCCCCCCCCCCCCCCCCCCCCCCCGTTGGGGGGGTGGGCGCTGCAAGTCAGCGACAGAGCCCCCCCCCCCCCCCCCCCCCCCCCCCCCCCGACTGGGGGGGGGCGGCGGCGGGTCAGCGACAGAGGCCCCCCGACTGGGGGGGGCGGCGGTGGGTCAGCGACAGAGGCCCCCCCCCCCCCCCCCCCCCCCCCCCCCGACTGGGGGGCGGCGGTGGGTTAGAGTAGGGGGGTTTTTTTTCATTTTAATTTTTACTTGTACTATAACAATGTAAAAATTATCATGTATTGTAATCTACGGGAAATAAAATTTTACCTCTAGATCGATGATCTAGGGACGACCGTAGATAAAAATCCGAGCTCCCGAACGCCTTGAGGATGCCGCAACGCTGCAACCAATAGATTCCTCGCCGCAGTAACTATAGATTCCTTGCGCGTAGGGGATTGAAAATTTTGTTGAAAAATTTGTGCTCACGAGGAGAACACGTGCTGATAACGTGTTATAGGATAATTGGATTCAAGAGATAGAGAGAGAAGCATTCATAGCCAAAGGAATGAGTAACCATGGCCATAGGCCATGGTTCTCTATATATTGATATAGGGGAGGAGATGAAAGGCCTAAAGGAGACCAAGAGTCCCCATTACTCATAGTAATGGGGACTAATGATAGTGGGTAATGAAGGAGGGGAAACCAAAGGCCTCCCTCATTCATAACACAGTACAATTTTATTCCCTCGTTTGTCTTCCGTTCCCAATCTTAAAAACAGCAAATGCCAAGTTTAAATTGCAATAGCAGGAAAGAAAAAGAAACTAGATATCACATGTTAACCAGCGGGCCTCCTCAAACTGCCCCGTCAGCTTATCCCCGTCAACGGCATCCAACGAAATTAACCCAACGTCAAGGGCCCCACCCCTCGAGGGCCACACCGGCGTCCCATTCTCATACACATTACACGTCAACCTCCTCAATTCACTCCCATCCAACTGACACGTGTACAGGTCCCCGTACGGCTGGAACTGGTTCGGAAACGACACCGGCTCGGCCGAAACGGCAGCGAAATTCGCGGTAAAAAGCAGCCACTTGGAGTCAGGACTGAAGCACACGTGGTTGATCCTCTCCCTGTCCACGTCAGCAGATCCATCAGGCCCCGCCACATGTACACGTCGCAGCCCTGATCCATCCGGTCGAACCAAGTAGATGCTAAACACACTCGAATCCTCTGGTTTGTGCCGGTTCGAAGAGAACGCGATAAGCTGACCGTCCGGCGACCAGCTTGGCATCGTGTCGATCCACTTACCATCGGTCAGCCTGCGGATCCCGTCCCCACCGTCCGTTTCTCCGTTAACGGCGTCAACTATGTAGAGGTTCTTATACCCCGACCTCCCAGATCGGCACACCAATGACTTTCCATCCGGCGAACATGACGGAAAGGCGTTGTTGCCGACGTCCGATCTGGTGAGTACCTTCACATTGGCGGTTACCGCATCGCGATGGTCAAGATCTCTCACATCGAAAGTAACCCGAACAATCTGGACAGTCGCTTGGCTCGACGCGAATATTGGCCCCACCGACGTATAAATCACGCCTTTTTCCGTCGGACTCCACGCCGTACAAAATGCCCCCGCATCTTTCATCAGCGTCCATCTTTTTGAACCGTCGGATTTGAGAACCATCAGCCCCGGACTCGTGAAAAAATCGCCGTTGAGCGCGATGTAATCGCCTTCCGGCGAGTAAGAAGGGAAAGTCATCGGAGTGCGGAGCATCCTAAGAGATTTCACCGGGGATGTTACCGGCATTATGTGAGGGACGATCGAGTCGCCGACGGCCGATTCGCCTCGAAAGCGGTGATAGCCAAGGTGGCCGGACACCGGGGAGAAGAACGGGTTGTAATGGTGGAAGCTAGGGTTGATGACATCCGTTATCGGAATAAATTTCTCAGTTTCAAGATCGAAGATCTCGATGTGGCGGTACTTCGTCTCCTTCCTCCTCGTCGCGATCGCGATCCACTTGCCGTGGTGCGACGCCGCCGGCGTGAACGCATGCACGCCAGGCGGCGTGATCCGTTTCGGTTCCGACACAATTCCATTAGAGAGTTCAAAATTTTCAGTTAGATCCAAACGGAAAACGCTAAACCAGCCGTCATCGGCCTTGCGGTGAAAGAACACGGTCGAATCTCCAGCGAACGTCGGCCAGCCGCCATTACGGCAGACGACGGCGCGTTTCGACGGAGCAGAAGGACTAAAGACGGCGATATCAGTGTCGAGCTCGAGGAAATTTCCGCTCCACGGTCCCGATCCGAACGTAGCAACGGCGACCAAGTTTCCCGATTTAGAAACAGCCGGGCTGAGATCCGCGAACCCGGTCGGAGTGAGCCGAACCGTTTGCTCAGTCTCGAGCGTTGTACGGTAAACCGCTGACCAACTCTTGAACCAGCGGTCGGGTTTCTCGTGGGCGGAGACGAAGTAGAGATGGCCGTTCTTTATCGTGGGGCGATCGTGAAACAGGCTTTGGGGGAAAACTGGGAGTGGATCGGGTTTGGTGCTGTTCGGGGCGGTCCGGTAGAGCTTGGACGAACCAGTTCGCTCCGAGACGAAGGCGACGGTTTGGCCCTCGTCTAGGAACTGGGCGTTGAAGTTGACGGAGAGGCCGTCGGTATGACGGCGCTCCGTTAGATCGGCGACTGCGGCGTCGAGGGCGGAGGGGAGGGAGACGGAGAAGACGTCAAATCCGTAGAATGGCAATCCGATGGTGGAGAAAACGATTGTTCCTTGGGGTTCCATTTTTTGGTTGGAATTGAGAGTGGGGAATTGAACGGGAGCAAGTGAGATTTTAATCTACTCTTTTGTTGACCGTTTGTTTCGTGTCAGAGCTTCTTCCTGCGAAGTAGGGACGCAGCCTACCTTATCCGACTCGTTTATTGGCTTCGGGACTACGAACTGGAACCCTAGAATGTGACATCGTGGTTAGGTAGGCATCTTTAGGAAACATGTCGTGGTTAAGTTTTCAAACAGCGGTGAATATAACATCGTGGTAATTCTATTTGAGAGTGGCTCCGTGTGAAAATCGGTGTGGTTCGAATCTTTCGGGCAAGCAGACTGCTTCCGAGTGGCTCAATCTAGTTGTAGATAGTCGTGTTTCAGGGTGTTTTCCACCTCAAACGTTGCAGATGAGAAGCCGAAAGGACGTCGCTGACATGGCAGACAAAGCTGACCTCTGGACGTCGGTCGAGCTGACTATGAGAAGATGGAGCTCTGAGCTGTACTATAGATGTTGAGCCGAACGGTAGCCGAGCGATCTCCTCAGGGTTTTGTAACACAGGAAACTTGTCAGGTGGTCGGATCTGGGTTTCGACCAAATCCACTTTGATGCTTAAGTTAATTCGTGTTTGAGGAATGCTCGGTGGAACTGATGTTGACTTGTTGGGAGGTCATACACTAGTTCTTGGGACGAGCTATATGGAGGAATAAATATGGCTGGTGGATCAAATTGATTGTATATGAGTTCTTGACAAGCGCAACCTCCATGGCAACAGCAGAAGAAAACTTGTTGTGCGAGCAAAAGCTCTAGATATTTATACCGCAAGCGCACGGTGTCGTCGTAGCGCTATACGGGTCATCTGCGGGGATGTTGGATAATTGAGTACTATTCTATCATAGGCTGTGGTTAGCTACGCGAGATGGTTGAAGATCTCTTCGCTAAACATTGAAGAACCGCAGAGAATAGCAAGAAGAACAATAAGGAGACAATCAAACAATAATAATATACGAAATAAAGAGAAAATAAATACTTATCTCAAATGATATCCAACATAGAGTCGTCAATTCCACGTTTACATCGATGGAAAAAGCAATAAAACCTAATCTAAATCTAATCTACTCCTAGAAAACTAGAAATGTGGTAAAACTGGGGTAAAATTGCAACCCTTAGTCGCCTCCCACACTGTGGCGACGCAGAATCTCTTAAGTAGAACACCAAAACCCTAACAGGTCCGTAGCAAAACCCGACCTGTCCCGACTGCATCGAGAATCGATGTGGTCGTGTCGTTCTGTGGAGAGTTACACTTTTGAGCCTTCGGAAATTGGATTCAACATTGTCGCAGGCAAGTCGACCCGGTCACGTCGATGTGGCGTGAGTCGACGCGGTTGATCGACGCGGCCGCGTCGCTATTATTTGCAAAATTCCAGTAACTTGACCCCCTCGACGCGGTCGTGTCATTCGTCCTACATGGTCGCGTCGATCTACTTTTTCCAGCTCCCTTTTACTCCTCTTTTGCTTCTTCCGATGCGACCATGTGGGACATGTCCACGCGGTCGCGTCGAATGCTCCAACTGCTTCATTGGAGTTCTTCTTGGCTCCCTTCCACACAGTCACGTGGGGTATCCCACGCGGTCACGTGGAACTACTTTTCTTTGATTTCTCCTTCTTTTAATTTCATTTCTTCGCCAAGTTTCTTCCTTTCAATTATTTGACTCCGGTTAGCTCTTTTTAGCTGGAATTAAACCTGAAACGCACACAAACACCTAAAGAGTAAAAGTGAACATAAATATGATGAAGTGGCATAAAATGTAGGAATTTACATGATATAACACATGAGTAAACCCCACTAAAGACGTATAAAATATCCACTCATCATAGCCCCCTACACGACCGTGTGTATCACAACACATGGTTGTGTTCAAGAGCACGGCCCAATCACAATTGAAGAACCCCACACTGCTGTGTAAGCCGTTTTGTGACGGGACTGAAGCGAGAAGGACACTGTCATGTGGCCATCACATGAACATGTCGCAGCAGAGCTGAAAAAAAGGACAGAAAGCTATTTTTCGTTGTTGTAATAACATGGTCGTGTAGATTTTCTACACGACCATGTTGAGCTCGATCTCCTGAAGGAATAATGAACCATCTTTTTGAGCAGAATCGACATAACAGTGTCGATTACTCGACTCAGTCATGTTGGGTCAGGTTTTCCCCGAACCCATTATGGTTTTATGGTTTGAATAAATACTTGTGTGCACCATTTTGAGAGGGGAGCATGACTTTTACCCAGTTTTTCTTCTTCTTCCTCTGTTTTTAGGTTAGGAGTAGGAGTAGGTTAGATTAGGGTTTTATGTGGAGCTTTTCTTGCTTTGGAGTAATTTGTATCAAGACTTGTTGGATGAGATAAGTATTCCTTCTTTATTTTATGTTCTATATGTGTTCTTTGTTATTTTTGTGATGTCCTCCTGTGATATCTCTATGCTCTCTTCTATGTATATTGAGTATATTCTTTCTAGGGCATGGTTGAGCCCTATTGATGGATCGAATATGGATTGATTATTTTGTTAGCAGTTACGGCCTTTAGGCTGGCTTAGAGAATGAAGGCCCAAATAATTAAAGCCCAAGCGAACAGTTCTGCGACTATTCAGAACAAGAACAAGCTCGAACGGGAAGCTCGCCCCGACATTGGGAAGCTCGCCTTACTGAGCGGTAAGCTCGCCAATAGAGTAAAGAGAAGAGCTCGTCAGCTGATCGAGCAGAAGGATCGCCAGCCTAGCGAAGAAGAAGCTCACCTACTCTCTACACAAGAAGCACGGCAAGAGAAATACTTAGGACACCAAGCTCAGACGCCAAGCTTGGCCCACTCTGGGGGCGACCTACCAGCCACAAATATCTCTGACATGGTGACGTAGGGCCACATACGCTTTCAATTAATGCCAGTGGTTAAGAACAAGAACTGATGGTCGCCCGTCGCGTCTCCCATTAATGCAAAAATATCTCTGACACCCTCGCCGACCTATCGCGTCCCCACTGGTGCTCCAGCTAAGCAGAAGCGACAGTTGATTAGACTGCGAGCAACCGACTCTCGACACTATAAATACCTCCCTCCAGCCACCAGTGAGGGGGTTGGTTAGTTGAATCTAAAACTTACATTCAATACTACAAGGTCAGATATCGTCCATATATCTGTGCCTTCCACTTAAGCTCGCCACGCAAAGCCGATCTACTTTAAGATCGTCCAGCGTGTCCGACCCACTCCTTGAAGAGTCATTCACTAACTTAACCATCGGAGAGGCTACGGGTTGACAGCTAACCCAGCCTCTCTGACGAGATGTTCTTCTCGTAGGAAGCTCGGCTCACCTACCAGCAGTCAGTGACCAATCGACGACCTTGGATCTTTCCCTTACCAAGCTTATTCCAAGACGTATTAGCCTCATCGACAACCCCACTACTTGTAATCATTATACCAGTGATTCCCCTTAAACAAATTCTATTGTTGGGCAGACTTGACTGGCAACAATTTCCGTCGTCTGTGGGAATCTAGGGTTACACCCAAGTTAGACCCCGCACGCAATCTCCAAAGCTCCTGTCTTGGCAAGATGCCTATGGTCGAGGAGCCCCGCTCTCTCGGAAGGACTCCCCCACTAAATTTTCCCCTTGAGGGGTCGGCCGCTGTCATCAGATCGCGGCCCTCGGTGCCTACCAAAGCTTCGAGAACTTCACCAATATGATGGAAGACTGGACCGATGCCAGACCCACAAGGCCGCCTCTATCAGAAGGCCCCTCCAGACCCTGCAATGTGAGGCGGGACCGGCCTCCCCAGTTTGAAGAAGAAGCGACCGCTCAACGAAAGCGGTTCGACGAAGGGGAGGCGGCCTCTCTGTAGAAGTAGTTCGACGATGAGGAGGCCGCTTTACAAAGACGACTTGACAAAGAAGCGGTCGTCCGACAATGCCGACTCATCGTTGCCACGAGGGAGAGGCTTCGGGAGGGAGCCGAGGAGTCCCCCAAGCATCGTCCTAGATAGTACAAGAAATCCCCAGGCCGGATCATGATGCTGAAAGCCACCGGCGTAGCAGACTGACGATCCCAAGACGAGAAAGGCACGCGCACATAGCAGAAGTCCCCTCCGGTCAGGGTGCCACTCTCCTAGGCGTATTGACTGGAAGCGAAGGAGCCACGACCGAAGCCGGACCCCCTGAGGGCGAGAGAGGAATGCATCTGAGCGTCGAGGTAGCTCATCCAGTAATTCAAATCAACGACGAGAATATCTAGGCAGCAGGGACGTCTTCCGAAGGTCGACAACGCCTCCTCCTACCCCGAAGTGGCCAACCCACCGACCAGGAGGGTGATCTCAACCCCGGTACCTCATATGTTCAAGCTCCCTTAATTTGAACTGTTTGATTGTTTGGTCGATCCCCTAGAGCACGTACAACGATACCGAGGGGTTATGTAGATCCATGGAGCGGATGACACCCTTCTTTGCCGAGCTTTCCAGACGAACTTGAAGAAGTCAATGGTGGAGTGGTACAACGGGTTGCCCAATCGCTACATTGATTCATTTGGCGACCTTTTCCATAAGTTCTGTCAACAGTTCCTGGCCGGGCGGAGAAGGAAGAAGGCGTCGGACTATCTGTTCACGGTAGTCCAGAAGGAGGGGGCGACCATCCGGAGATTCTTACAGTGCTTCAATAAAGAGAGAGACTTAGCGTGACGAGCTGCTGAGATGAGCTCGTCATGGCGGCCTTTTAGAAGGGGCTGGCAAATAGGAGTCTACTTAAATCGTTGCTCCATGATCTGCCTGGTGACCTCGACGTCCTTTTCTCCCGGGTGGAGAAGTTTCATGCTAAGCAAGGAGGCATTAGGGACGATGAAGGAGGTCACGTCGGCCAAGACACCCTATGCCGAGGCACGGCCTAATGTCCAACCTAGGCAGGAGGACCGCCCCCAAGGGCGTGATTAGGATCACCCTAGAGGGCATGATCAGGATCCGAGTGCACGACCAGGGAGGCCCTCGAGGGCAAGACCGTCCTGGCCCGCTGAGGGAGTTCCTCGCCCCCAGGAACCCTGCTCCGAGAAGCGGGCCCAAAAGAGCATCGAGGGCTCACTACACGAGGCTCATTACCCCCTGGTGGAGGTGATGACAGCGGACATGGCCAACGGGCTTCTTAAAGATGTACCTCCAGAGATGAAGACAAGGCCTGCCTTGAGAGATTAACAAAAGTACTGTCGGTATTACCGAGATCACGGTCATGATACCAACGAATGCTACACCTTGAATAGGGACATAGAGCGGCTAATACAAGACGGACATCTCCGAAGGTTCGTCGACCAAGGAAGACCGGTGCGCGAGGGTGGAGTACCCGTAAGAGTTGTTCGGCCGACACACGACATCGAGCAAGTCGCCCATCAAATCCCCGAGTCAATCATATGCATGAATGTGATACATGGTGGACCGGATCGGATGGAACATCAACGTCGGCATGAAAGACTTAAGCTCCGCAGATTATAACGGTGGGCACTGGCACAAGGGAAAAGCGAAGGAGAGTAGCTTGTACCCCCATCTCCTTCTTTGATGATGACCTTGAGAGAGTCGAGCTGCCACACGAAGATGCCATCGTCATCGATGATTTTATTGGGTCGGCCATCGTAAGCCGACTCCTGATCGACACAGAAAGGTTGTGTGACATCTTATTCCTGTCCACAATCCAAAAGATGGGGCTGAAGGATGCCGAGATGAAGCCATGCACTGGCCCAATTGTTGGCTTCACCATCCATTCGGTGCCTATTGTCAGAGTGATCACCCTGCCAATCACCCTGGGGGAGAAGCCAAAGGTCGTCACTCGGATGACGTAATTCGTCATCGTCGTCGTTGCTTCGGCATACAACGGCATCATCGGGTGGCCCTACATGACTACCATTGAAGCTCTCCCTTTGCTGTTGCATCAAATGGTGAAGTCCAGACTCCGCATGGGGTTGGACAGGTGCGAGGATGTCAGAAGCTCTCTCGAAGCTGCTACGTCGGCTCCACCAAACACAAAAAGTCCAAGCAAGCCCTGCTAATCGACCTCTTCGATGGTCGGGAGGACCTTGTTCATCAACGATTAACTCCGGTGGAGGATGTAGAAGAGGTGCCAGTGGTAGAGCAAGTGGACAAGACTGTGTCGATCAGCACAAAGCTACCAGCCGAGCTGAAGGCGGGGCTAGTCGACCTCCTTAGGGCGAATGCTGATATCTTAGCATGGTCATCCGAGGATATGCCTGGAGTCGACCCTACGGTGATCGCCCATGAGCTACACGTAGACCCGAAAGCTAACCTCGTCGAGCATAAGAAGCGGAGCGCGGGGGGGAGAAAAGACACGTGCAGCGGGCGAGGAGGTGTAGCGACTCCTAGAGGTCGGATTCATTAGAGAAGTGATCTACCCCGACTGGCTCGCCAACGTGGTGATGGTAAAGATGCCCAACAGCAAATGGCGAATGTTGTGGACTTCACTGACCTCAACAAGGCATGCCCAAAAGATAGCTTCCCTCTACCGAGGATCGACAACTTGGTGGACAAGGCCTCTGGGTACGAGTTGCTCACCTTCATGGATGCCTTCTCGGGCAACAATCAAATCTACGGAAGGCAGTAATAAAATCAAATACACAAAACGCACATGAAACACAGCTACGCGCTAAAATACGTATGGTCGGATAGTGACCCTTGCAGGCAGGGTCCAAATTCTCCAGCTCCTTGACTCGGGCCTCGAGGACATCTATCTGACTCTGGAGCCTCGAACTCTCCACCTTCTCTGCCTCGTTCACGCGAGAAGCCCCGGTGAGCTTGGATGTAAAATCCTCGGGCTCCTGGATCCTGGCCTCATCCTCGACCTCCCTGGTTGCCATTTTGGCAGCCCTCTCATCGGCATGTGACTTATCGGCCAGCGCCAAGGCCCTCTCAACGCCCAGCATCTCGAAGTCTGCAGTAAGCTCGGAGATCCTGGTCTCCATTGACCTTACGCATGCATCGACCACCTGGGCCTTCTCCATGGTGGTCCCCTCTGATGCCAATTTTTGGGCGAGACTCGCCTTTGCATCGGCGAGCACCACAAACTACCGCCTCATCGACAGGCTGGCCGAAGACAGTTGCACCAAGTAAAAAATGCATATCAGGACTGCCCACCAAAAGATGATGCGTGGGCCTGCGAGTAAGCTTACCTGCTGATCGGAGAGCACTACGAGGACCGCAAGCATATCACCCTTCACCCCATCCAGCATGTACCGATCTTGGGGCTGGCAAGAGTTCTCGGCCAACCATGCCGCGACCCCGCAGTCTATGAAGACAGACTCCTTCAGTCCCAAAGGGAACTGAGAGCCGAGCAACCCATCGCCCAACTACAGAAGGTTGGCCTCTGTCAACCAGAAGACGTCCAAAGACTTCTCGTAGTCCGAGGGGATCGAGCCCGGGCAGGCCGGGGAGCGACCGCCCCAGGGCCACTACTCCTCGACCCGCGAGGAAAGGATGGGGGACGCAGGGACCTATGGAGCAGTGGCCTCCTCACCATAGGCTGGGACCCGAGCCTTCTTCCCCTCGGCTCTCCCTCACCCCGGCAACGAGCGATCCCTTGCCATCTTCACGGCCTCCCCAGACAGATCCCTGCTGGCCTGGGAAGCCCTGACTCGCTGTTTCAACCGAACCTCCAAGACATGATTCCCCCTCCTCGGTCTGGGTTCAAGAAGATCGACCGACAGAGGGCGTGAAGAAGAACCGGAGGCGAACCCACCTAGTAACACTGGGGTAAGAGAGCAAGCAAGAAACGGTGAAAAATCCGTAATAGATAAGTGAAGACTCACCGAGGGGCCACACGGTCTTCCTCAGAACATGATCCTGGAAGAGGAACTTGAAGTTTCGCTCAGCAAGGGGGACCGCAGACAGCTTACTAACCACCTCGAGCTCCGCATCGATAAGACTCTCCAGCGTGAGGGTCAGTGAGCACGGGCTACCCCAACGCACTGGAAAGTTTGCCTCCTCGTGGAGGGTCATGAATACATATTTCTCCTTCCAATGCTTCAAGGATGACGGCAGCCCTGACACCAAATTCCTCCCCCCTCCGAGCGGTGATGTAGAGCCAAGCGCCCGACTTATGATGGCTCAGGCGATAGAAATGGTTGAAAAGGGGGAGATGTAACGCCCCGCTCCCCGGGATACCCCCGAAGAAGTGAGTGTTACGAAGGGAAATAAAAAATACAAAATACAAAAGCAAGCATGTCCACTGTGCGCTGCTGGGAAAAGTACCTGTCGTGCTCCAGACAACATCCAACTAATACACAGATACTCATATAATAATATATCTATCTAAACACTGGTGCAAGCGTATCCGCTTATAACCAGATAGGCAACCATATACATCTTCCATATATATATATACACATACATATATATATACATACATATATATACACACACACAACTCTAATACACCTCGGGCATGCCCACTCATACCTGAGTGGAACACAAAGATCTGCACATGGATCAATACAATCAGCTTGTACATATATAACTCATACTACAAATATAGATGGCATACCATATTTATATATTGCCTAGAGCTCAATCAACTATATAGTTCTATTATACATACTACTCGTAGACTACCCTCTATTAGCACATATACACATGCACCGCTATATTCAGACATACAATCATGTATGTCTCCTAGCATCAATCCAACATCCACAGATATATCAGCACACAAGGTCTACCACACCAATATCAAGGCACATAGATAACCACACAAAATTATGTTCATCCATCTATAGGTGTAAGCGTACCAGCTTACAGCCATCTATGCATTATATACTCATCACATACATCAACTCATAACACTAATACTCTAAACATTACCATATAAACCAACATTAATCAATAATGCACTACCATATGCACTACAATACATTTTATCAACCACCTATACATCCAGGACATCCTCATTCAGGCAAACATAGGTATACTGATAACACATTCATATAGGCATGCATCCATCCATATAGGCATACATGTAAGCAACCAATAGATAATTACTATATACACTACATATTTACTATTTACACTACACATATACACACATGTATATACGCATACATACATCATGGAGCACAAACATACCTCATAACTGATGTGGAAGCAATCATCTCGTTCATTTGGGGGGCCCTGACACGATGAGCAGGAAGGAGGAACCTGACCCGGAGCGGCCCAGCAAAGGTGGCGCTAACCACCGATGGTCGCTCCATCACCGCTGGAGGCATGCCAAAGGGTCATTGATCGCTCCTCATTTTACACATTTTTTCTGCATGTTTTCATTTCATTTCGATCGCCCATATCGCATTTTTCACGATTATTCGACGATATCGCGTTGCTTTTCATTATTTCTTGTTTTTGTCGAATTTCAGGAAATATGGAGCAATCTGGAGCAAAAATGAGATTAAGATACTTTCACGTGCACCGGAGCATCACACACGGCTTTATTGAGGAGCTAGCAGCCATAGAGGATGAGCGAAAGAGGAAGAAGTGCTATAGAATCGACGAGGAAGCGAGGAGGAGAAGAAAAGACCACAAAATCAGATCACTCGGCCGAACAGAGAGTTCACTCGGCCGAGTGAAGGACTGCGCTCGGTCGAGTAAAACGGATACGACATTGCTTGGATTCAAAGTGCACTCGTTTGAGCAAGAAATTTCACTTGGCCGAGTAAGAAGATCTACTCGCCCGAGTCTGACAGGGATTTTCTCCCAAAAATCATCCGACTTACTGGAATTTGGAGAAGACCAACTCGACCGAGCAAGAAAGCTCACTCAGCCGAGTGAAGAAGCCCACTCGCCCGAGTGTGACAGGGTGACAGACCCCCAAAAATCACCGATTCTCTGTTTTTTATTGGGTCTGTCACTCGGCCGAGTGACATAAGTCACTCCGCCGAGTGGCGCAGTCCAACTGCTACGCGAATTAGGGTTTTTGGTTGTGCTAGGGGCAATTTTATTAGGAATTTCTGGACGAATTTGACTTGTATTTAAACCTAGTTTTATTCCTAGCTTTAGGAGAGACTTGAACTTAATTTTGACGGCTATTCCTATTGTAATTCTCAGCTGGAGATCAAAGACGCGCAATTTGGTTTGTTCTTTTTGTCTAAAATTCTTGTTTTTATGAATTGTTCTCTCTTAACAACGAATTGTGCTATGATCTTATTTGTTATTTCTGAGATTTCTATGATGAATTGTGAGTAGTTTTCTCGTTCTAGGGCATGGGGATGAACCCTATGGATTCGATCTTTGAATTGTGATGAATGAAATGAATTGTTGCTAGGATTAATAAAAGGTTAGGTTGTGATTGATTTATTATGAATATCTAGGAATTTCCATCGATTGGGGTTTGCAAAAGATTGGATTCCAATTGATGGGAAGGCCTAGATATTCAATTTAGGTTTATAATCGAGATTCTCTAGACTTGGTTTGCAAGAGATTGGACCAAAGCTAGGATTTTTATTATGAATCTATACTAATATTCGTTTGCAAGAGATTGGACGAATATGAACTATCATAACCTAGATCGTAGCTCGAGTTTGCACGAGAGTGGGGTCGAGGTGCGATTGGACGATGATGTCGATCTTCATGCTAGTGGCTTAGGTTAGGGTTTGCACGAGAGTGGGTCCTAATCTAGGTTGCTATAGACCGGTAATAGCGAGAGAGCGTGAGCTTGGTTCTACATTCAGTTGCGACTAGATCACCTTAATTCAAGCCTTGCAACATTGAGATTCATGATCCACAAGGATAAATGACGATCCGTAATGGGGATTTCATATCCCTAGACGCTTTCATTATATTGAATTCTATTTGTTATTCGAATGACTGTGACACCATTACTATTCAAACCATTCCATTCTACCACCTATAGCTAGGTAATCAAGGTAGAGTACTGTCAATTGTCCTCCATGCGTTCGATACCCGCTCGCTACTACACCGTGCGCTTGCAGTAAAACTACAATTGTTTTCCGGGTGTATATCTGGGAGTGAACAAGTTTTTGGCGCCGTTGCCGGGGAGGCGACAGTATTTTATTTTCTTTACTTAGTTATTTCTTTTATATTATTATTTTCACTCTTTTATTCCTCTATTGTGCTAACAATTCTATTAAGACTCTCTTTTTATGTGCATGTACACGAGATCGAAGGCACACCAAGAAGACATATTATTTGATCCTGAGATCGAACGTACGGCATGAAGGCTTAGAGCTGAGAGGAGACTTGCTATAGAGGAAGATCATATGGTCACTCCGCAAACACCAGAGGAGCTAGCAGCGCCTATGGCTAGGCTTGTCTCCATCCGAGATAGGCTACGACCCAAGACCACCTCTACCACCTCCTCTATTGTCATACCGGAGTTGGCGGTCGATAAGAACTTTGAGCTGAAGACTGGACTTGTAGTGTTGATGCAGCAAGACCCATTTCATGGAAACTTACAGGAAAACCCTCACTACCATCTCCAATCGTTTTTGGCTAAATGTGCCACCTTCCAGATGCCTGGCGTGCCGATTGACGCTATTCGACTGTGCCTCTTCTCGTTTACTCTTCGAGACAAGGCATTGTATTGGTTGAGGACGCAAGCCGAGGGGATCTTTACTACGTGGGATGAGCTGGCGAGCGCATTTGTCAACAAATTCTGTCCGCCATCCAAGACTATCAAGATAAGAAGCGCGCTCAGGTCCTTTAAGCAAGGCCCTCAGGAAACTCTATATGAGGCATGTGAGCGTTTCAAGGATCTCCAACACCAATGTCCCCATCATAGTATTAAGCCATGGGAGCTTGTGCATAGCTTTTATAATGGATTACAACCGAGCACAAAGCAAATAATTGATGCAACTGCCAATGGGGCTATTTTGTCAAAGACACCGGATGACGCTACGACTTTACTTGAGGAGGTGGCCTCGAACAATCAACAGTGGGCCGACGAGAGGGGGCATTCTTCGTCATCCTTGAAGCCGACAATTATTTATGAGGCAAAATCCGTGGCGGAGCTCTCTTCAAAGTTTGACTCTCTTCACAAGGTAGTGGAGAGACTAGAAAAGTTGGTTAGTGAACCGCATGGAACCCCCACCGTTTCTACACCGGGAGGAAGCATGAGCGAATGGCAAGATCAAGCCCATGTTATGTTTGTTGGAGGGAAGCAAGGAGACGGAGCCATAGAGCAAGCTCAGTATGTTGCGGGAAGTACCGGTTATTGGGTGAACCCGGCTATAAGGGGTCACCCCGGATTTTCATACGCTAACAATGATGGAGCCTTGAATCCACCACCGCAACAACCACAAGCCCAGCCTCCACAATAAACGCAATATCAACCAAGAGCACCCCAACAACAAAACTTTCCACCGAGGCAACAAGCGGGGCCATATAGACCCCCGGGGTACAACCAAGGATGGAGGGCACCTAATCCACCACAAGCACCACCAAGGTCAGATCATGAGGCAAGGGTTGAAGAATTCATGGCCGAACAAAAGAAGATAAATGCAAGATTGACGGCCCAACAAGACTCCCTCAACACTATGGTGGCACAATTATTGGAGCAACTAGCATTGCTTAATAAGAAAACTCAACAATTGCTGGCTCAACCGTGTCACGCCCCGCTTCCCTAAAATGGAGGCGAGACGTGAAAAGGTCCGCACGAGAATGGAGCTGTGAAGCCCCAAACCCGATAAGCGTCAATAAAACATAAGCAGGTCCCTGTAACCACAAACGGAACAACAATAATAACACAAGGAGAGACAGAAATAAAATCTCAAATCTCAGAATTTGTCCAACATTAAAATTAAGTTCAACATCCAGAAAAGCCACCAGGCTAAAAGAAAGAGTCTAAAGGCCCAGAACAAGGCCAACAAAAGGGACAACATAACAAAGTATATGTGCCACGCACCGACAACTAAACAGCAGTCTAAAACAAAAGGGGAAAGCTCAACGAAGACACTAGGACTGGTCCCCAGTGTCCACGTACTCCTCGCCAAACACAGGCTCGGGCTCGGCGTCCGCAAACACCTCGTCCTCAAAAATGAACTCAGGCTCAGGATCTAACATGTGTCACCCAAAAGAGTAAAGGGGCACATGTCAGCAAGTCTAAAAGACTTGGGCAAGGAAACTGAAAGGAAGGCAAACTAACAACCTAGCAGTTATAGTATGCATGACATGGCAGTTATGGTATGAGTGCACAAGTAAGACATGGTGAAACAATAAGTACAAGAGAACAATTTATCAGGGCATGTCAAGAGTAGCCAAGCTACTAACAATCTCGATCTTTTCACTAGTCACGTTTCAAGTTGTTTGTAGATGTTTACGCCTTACAGCTGAAATGTTGGACATTCACACTGATTGGCCGCTTAACACTACCCCAGAACCCAGAGTTTACGCCTTACAACTGCAGTTGCTGATCGGGCAGACTCCCAGTTGAATGGCCGCTTAACTCTTACCCCAATACCCACGTGTAAACGAGCCAGGGTCCCTGTACACGAGCTCAGTAAATGAGCCAGGGTTGCCCCACACAAGAGCTCGTTTCCTGGATCACAAACCAGGAGCGTATTTCATTTGGCATAGGGGTGCACCTAGCCTCAATCATTTCACAAGGTGTAGCGGAGCTACGCAATCACGGGAACACTTAAAGAATGCAATGACATGACAATTAATTTGCGTACCGTTAATGGAAATTAAACATGACATGGTAGATGTGCAACATGATAAATGTCGGATCTAGCTTCGTTGTCAAGCTAGTTCCTGAAATTGCGCCTAGGCGAGTATCATTTCGTCGCCTAGTCTCTTTTACGCCTACAACAAGCAAATGGCCTAAGACATGGCCTAAAACCCTAAGTGGCAAGTTTCACTTGCCTAGCACCGAGGATGACGATCACGAAGGTTCGTCTCACGGACGCTAATCTACAGGGAAGTCGCTGTTATGGAGAAACAATCATCAAAACAACATTCATTTCATTAGGGTTTCACAAAAACACAAATGGGTTAAGAGAACATTAAGAGGTCGATTTATTACCGTATCGGAGCGGAAGAATGATGCCGAGCAAGCACGGCAACGGAAGAAATGCTCCGGGGAACCTAGGGTTCAGATCTGGAATGGATGGGGAAAATCTGGAGAAATGGGGTTTTGGGGATTTTTGGGGGTTTTCCGGCGACCTAGAGGTGGTGGCCGGCCAAAATGGAGAGGGGGAGAGACTCTTGATGAAGGAGGAGGGCTCGGGTTAGATGGAGGATGATTTGGGGAAGAAGGAGGCTCAGGAGAAATGAAAGAAGAAAAGAAAACGTTTGAGGGGGTTTAAATAGGCACAGCCGGCGGCTGCCCAAAAATTAGGGTTTCTGGGGTCATTAGTCGGTCAAAGAAGAGTGGCTGACCGACTAGTTTAGCAACTAGTCGGTCGGTCGATTAACTGTGACCGACTAACACCAAACAGCGAAAGTAGGGAAAAATCTGGGTAATGAATTAGTCGGTCTGTGAAGGCCCGTCGACCGACTAGTTTGCAACCTAGTCGGTCGGTGAGTGTTCATGGACCGACTAACGATAAACAGTAACTTAGGTGAAATCTACTGACAGAAACTAGTCGGTCTGAGAGCAAGTTCTGACCGACTAGTTGCGCATCTAGTCGGTCGGTGGTTGTTCTTAGACCGACTAAACGTAAACAGTAACTCCTGAATAATTAACAAAGCCAACTAGTCGGTCCATGAAGGTTTGCCGACCGACTAAATCGTCATCTAGTCGGTCGGTTCCCCTTCTTACACCGGCTAACGTGCACAGAAAGTTCTGAAATGGAGCGCGAAGCTCCGGGATCGATTCCTAAGACTCCTAGGCTTGATCTAACAATAAGATATGACCGATATGAAGCCCGTCACGAATGACTTACTCCAAAATCGACGATTCTAAAGAAGAAGCTAGAAAATCACGACGAAACGATCGAAAATGAAAGCTACGGAGACGAAAACCACGCATAAGGAGAAAATCCACCAAAACATATATATATAATATAAATAATCCAAATACATGAAAACCAGTCGTTACATCCTCCCCAACTTAAGAAAAATTCCGTCCTCGGAATTTTCCAACACTCACGTGTCCGGAAACAAAAGTGGGTAGCGCTCTCGCATCTCATCCTCATTCTCCCAAGTAGACTCTCCAGGCGAGCCGTGTCTTCACATCACCCTCACAAGATTGACAACCTTGTTTCGAAGTGACTTCTGACGTCTGTCCAGAATCTGCACTGGCTGCTGGTCATACGTCATATCAGGGCGAACGGTAATCTCCGAGAAATCTACAGCATGAGATGGGTCGCTAATGTATCGACGAAGCTGCGACACATGGAAAACATTGTGAACTCCTTCCAAAGATGGCGGCAAGGCTAAGCGGTAGGCCACCTCGCCAACTTTCTCCAGAATGTCAAACGGTCCAATGTATCGTGGGCTCAACTTCCCTCGCTTCCCAAAGCGAATCACACCACGATTCGGGGAAATCTTCAAGAACACATGGTCGCCCGGCTGAAACTCCAAAGGTTGGCGTTTAGCATCTGCCCAATGCTTAAAACGGTCCTGAGCAATCCTCAACCTCTCCCGAATGTTCCTGACAACATCCACAGCCTCCACGATCATCTCAGGTCCTAACAGCTCCCGATCACCAACGTCATCCCAACTCAATGGCGATCGACACTTTCTCCCATACAATGCGGCGAAAGGCGCCATGCCAATACTCGCCTGGAAGCTGTTGTTGTAAGAGAACTCTACCAGATGTAGATGGTCCTCCCACGAACCCTTGAAATCCAACATGCACGCCCTCAGCATGTCCTCCAAGATCTGAATCGTCCTCTCGGACTGGCCATCCGTCTGCGGATGGTACACCGTGCTGAAACTCAGACGCGTACCCAAACTCTTCTGCAAACTCTGCCAGAACTGAGATGTGAACCTCGTGTCTCTGTCCGACACGATACTCACGGGGACTCCGTGAAGTCGTACGACCTCCTGCACGATTCACGTTACATCACTATCTAAACTAGGAAAAGGAAATAAAAACGGAGAGTTGGAATTTACCTCCATATATCTCCTCGCTAGCGCCTCAGTGGACTGTCCCACTCGGAACGGAATAAAGTGCGCGGATTTGGTCAATCGATCTACGATCACCCAAATCGCGTCATTCTGCTTCGGACTCCGAGGTAGTCCAGTCACGAAATCCATAGTGATGTGTTGCCACTTCCACTCCGGAATCAGAAGCGGTTGTAGCAACCCTGCCGTACGCTGATGCTCCGCCTTCACTTGCTGGCAAACCAAACACTTGGCTACACTCCGAGCCACACTCCTCTTCATACCATGCCACCAATAGTTCAGACGAAGATCCTGGTACATCTTGGTGCCACCAGGATGCACAGAATACGGCGAACTGTGTGCCTCCACCATCAACTCCTCTCTAATATCCCCAGCTGGCACACACAACCTGGCTCCAAACCTCAGCGAGCCATCCTCATGAATCAAAAAGTCAGTCCGCAGACCGGCTTCCACCTGCTCCCGAATCTTCACCAGCTTCGGATCCTCAGCCTGGCCAGCCTTGACCCGATCCACGATCGTCGACTGTATCTGCATACACATCAACGAAGAAGCCTCCCCAGGAAGAACAACCTCCACACCAGACTCGCAAAAATCCTGCTGCAATCCCCACTGCGAAGTCAAAATCATCACCGCTGGAAGCCTACTCAGCGCATCAGGAACCACATTCACCTTGCCAGGGTGATACTGCAAATCAATCTCATAATCCGCCATGAGCTCCAACCATCGACGCTGTCACATGTTGAGCTCCTTCTGAGTGAAAATATACTTCAAGCTTTTGTGATCGGTGAAAATCTTCACTTTCTCACTCAGCAGGAAGTGCCTCCAAATCTTGAGCGCAAACACGACAGCAGCCAATTCCAAGTCATGCGTCGGGTAATTCTTCTCATGAACCTTGAGCTGACGAGATGCATAAGCCACTACATGCCCGTGCTGATGCAACACACAACCGAGACCCTTGCCAGAAGCATCGCAAAAGATCTCAAATCCACCGCTGCGATCAGGCACAACAAGAATAGGGGCAGTCGTCAATCTCTCCCTCAGAACACCAAAAGCATTCTCACAATCACCCGACCAAACAAAAGGTACATCCTTCCGCGTCAATCTGGTCATCGGCTCAGCAATACGAGAAAAGTCCTTAATGAAGCGCCGATAGTAACCAGCAAGTCCAAGGAAACTCCGAATCTCAGACGCTGACTGCGGAACAGACCACTCCTTGATGGCCCTGATCTTCTCGGGATCCACTGAAATACCATCTCCAGTCACCACATGCCCGAGAAAAGCAACTCTGTCCAACCAAAACTCGCACTTCGAAAACTTAGCATACAACCGATGCCTCCTCAAAATCTCCAACACCGTCCTCAAGTGCGATGCATGCTCCTCCTCTGACTTAGAATAGATCAGAATGTCGTCAATAAAGATAACGACAAACTTATCCAAAAAGTCGTAGAAAATCAGGTTCATCAGATTCATGAAAACTGCGGGTGCATTGGTTACACCGAAAGGCATAACCACAAACTCGTAGTGTCCATACTTCGTCCTGAACGCTGTCTTCGGAACATCTCCCATCTTCACCTTCAACTGATGATAACCACTCCTCAGATCCAACTTCGAAAACACCCTCGAACCTCCAAGCTGGTCAAAAATATCATCGATGCGAGGCAACGGGTATTTATTCTTGATGGTCACCGCATTCAACTCCCGATAGTCCACGCACATGCGACGTGAACCATCCTTCTTCTTCACCAGCAGCACCGGTGCTCCCCACGGAGACACACTAGGATTGATATAACCCTTCTGCAAAAGCTCATCCAGCTGCTTCCGCAATTCCTCCAACTCAGCGGGTGCCATACGATACGGCGCCTTCGAAATCGGCTGCGCTCCCGGAACAAGATCAATAGAAAATTCTAGAGCTCGATCAGGTGGCAACCCAGACATCTCCTCGGGGAAGACGTCATCAAAGTCCCGCACAACCGCTGGCCTCTCCAGCTCCATCTGCATAGCCACAATCTCCACCGGCCTGGCCCGAAATCTGACAGGACCAAGCGAGCTGCTACCTCGGCTGAACTCAAATACTGGATGTCCGGGAATCTCGAACACCACCTTCTTCCTCCGACAGTCGATCGTAGCATAGAAGCTCGCAAGCCAATCCATCCCAAGGACCGCATCGTAGTTGATGATGTCGTGGACAATGAAATCAGCGTAAAGCTCATGTCCACAAACCACCAACGAGCAAGAATTGCAACCAAGATGCACCGAGACCACACCATTCCCTGTAACGATATTCCAACTCTTGGAAAGAGGGGACGTCGACAAGGAATGCTTCTCCACGAAGCTCCGAGAAATAATGCACATCGATGCACCTGAGTCAAAGAGGACTCGTGCAGGAAATGTGCACACCAAAACCACACCTAACAAGCAATCTAACAATCAAACCCTAGTCTAGCAAACAATCATGTTCAAGCAAACCACATAATCCAACGATCAAAATTAGCTAGGAAAGTAACAGCTAGATTGAGGATTACCTGTGATAACCTCATCCACAGCCTCGCTCTCCACAGCGGTCATCAGAAAAGCCTGCCTCCTCGGCGGAATAGCCTGCTGAAAAGCCTGCCTCTGTGGAACAAGAGCTGCTCCACGTCCAGCAGGAACAGACGCTCTCTGCTGCAACGGCTGTGCTGCAACAGGTGCCCTCCGCAGCTGATTCGCATGCCGACAATCCTTCGCGACATGAGAAGCATCACCACAAACCAAACACTGGCCCAGAAACTTCCTACACTGATCCTTGATGTGGCCAGGCTTGCCGCAGAAATGGCAAGTCTTCTGAATAAGCCCTCCTGGCCTCTTAAACTGAGCTGGCTGATTAGGCTTGAAACCAGGCCTAACCACCGCTCTGGCCTGCTCCATAGGCCTCTTCCCAGCACCAGAAACATGTCCTCTCCTCTGACTCAGGTTCATCTCCTGCCTCCTCGCAGCGACCAGAACCTTCTGATAAGAGTCCAGATCAGAGGAAGACACAAAACTCTGAAGCTCCAAAGCAAGCCCCTGCAGGAACCTCTGAGCCCTCTCATCAGCATCCTGCACCATCTTCGGTGCGAACCGACTCAGCCTAGTGAACTCTTGGTGGTACAGGTCCACCGTCAAGCTCCCTTGCTTCAGATCAATAAAGCGCTGCAGCATCTCCTTCCTAGCAGCCTTCGGAAAGAACTCCTCATCAAACCTGGACTTAAAGGTAGCCCAAGCTATCGGCTCCATCAGCATCTTCTCTTCCGCATCCCACCAATTCCGAGCATTATCCTTGAGTTGCCTCTTCGCCAAATCAACCCATCCAGCCGGGGTGATCTTGGCCATCTTCAAGTTATCCTCAATGTTCCGAATCCACTCATCGGCAGCCAGAGGACCCTCAGACCCATCAAAATATGCGGGACCCAGCTCCCGAAATTGCTTCGCTCCCGGCTCGGAGCGAGGGGCATCCTGGATTGCCCGACCAGCTCGAACAACTGGAGCATTCTGGACTTGCAGGAGCATACCCTGCTGCACCTGCATCATCTGAAGCATCATTCGCATCATCTCTCCATTGGTGGGCTCCCGCTCAGGCTCCTCGTCATGAGGGGGCGCACCACTACCACCACCTCGGGTGAATCGCCTTCCTACCATCTAATGACACAGAAAACGAAACAATTAGACTCATAGCTTATGACTCGGATGTCGAACTTAGTTTATTGGACATTCTAATATTATTATCGTCATTCCGATAATCGCAGTTACAGAAGAGACCTGCATGGGCCACCAACAAAACCTGTCACGCCCCGCTTCCCTAAAATGGAGGCGAGACGTGAAAAGGTCCGCACGAGAATGGAGCTGTGAAGCCCCAAACCCGATAAGCGTCAATAAAACATAAGCAGGTCCCTGTAACCACAAACGGAACAACAATAATAACACAAGGAGAGACAGAAATAAAATCTCAAATCTCAGAATTTGTCCAACATTAAAATTAAGTTCAACATCCAGAAAAGCCACCAGGCTAAAAGAAAGAGTCTAAAGGCCCAGAACAAGGCCAACAAAAGGGACAACATAACAAAGTATAGGTGCCACGCACCGACAACTAAACAGCAGTCTAAAACAAAAGGGGAAAGCTCAACGAAGACACTAGGACTGGTCCCCAGTGTCCACGTACTCCTCGCCAAACACAGGCTCGGGCTCGGCGTCCGCAAACACCTCGTCCTCAACAATGAACTCAGGCTCAGGATCTAACATGTGTCACCCAAAAGAGTAAAGGGGCACATGTCAGCAAGTCTAAAAGACTTGGGCAAGGAAACTGAAAGGAAGGCAAACTAACAACCTAGCAGTTATAGTATGCATGACATGGCAGTTATGGTATGAGTGCACAAGTAAGACATGGTGAAACAATAAGTACAAGAGAACAATTTATCAGGGCATGTCAAGAGTAGCCAAGCTACTAACAATCTCGATCTTTTCACTAGTCACGTTTCAAGTTGTTTGTAGATGTTTACGCCTTACAGCTGAAATGTTGGACATTCACACTGATTGGCCGCTTAACACTACCCCAGAACCCAGAGTTTACGCCTTACAACTGCAGTTGCTGATCGGGCAGACTCCCAGTTGAATGGCCGCTTAACTCTTACCCCAATACCCACGTGTAAACGAGCCAGGGTCCCTGTACACGAGCTCAGTAAATGAGCCAGGGTTGCCCCGCACAAGAGCTCGTTTCCTGGATCACAAACCAGGAGCGTATTTCATTTGGCATAGGGGTGCACCTAGCCTCAATCATTTCACAAGGTGTAGCGGAGCTACGCAATCACGGGAACACTTAAAGAATGCAATGACATGACAATTAATTTGCGTACCGTTAATGGAAATTAAACATGACATGGTAGATGTGCAACATGATAAATGTCGGATCTAGCTTCGTTGCCAAGCTAGTTCCTGAAATTGCGCCTAGGCGAGTATCATTTCGTCGCCTAGTCTCTTTTACGCCTACAACAAGCAAATGGCCTAAGACATGGCCTAAAACCCTAAGTGGCAAGTTTCACTTGCCTAGCACCGGGGATGACGATCACGAAGGTTCGTCTCACGGACGCTAATCTACAGGGAAGTCGCTGTTATGGAGAAACAATCATCAAAACAACATTCATTTCATTAGGGTTTCACAAAAACACAAATGGGTTAAGAGAACATTAAGAGGTCGATTTATTACCGTATCGGAGCGGAAGAATGATGCCGAGCAAGCACGGCAACGGAAGAAATGCTCCGGGGAACCTAGGGTTCAGATCTGGAATGGATGGGGAAAATCTGGAGAAATGGGGTTTTGGGGATTTTTGGGGGTTTTCCGGCGACCTAGAGGTGGTGGCCGGCCAAAATGGAGAGGGGGAGAGACTCTTGATGAAGGAGGAGGGCTAGGGTTAGATGGAGGATGATTTGGGGAAGAAGGAGGCTCAGGAGAAATGAAAGAAGAAAAGAAAACGTTTGAGGGGGTTTAAATAGGCACAGCCGGCGGCTGCCCAAAAATTAGGGTTTCTGGGGTCATTAGTCGGTCAAAGAAGAGTGGCTGACCGACTAGTTTAGCAACTAGTCGGTCGGTCGATTAACTGTGACCGACTAACACCAAACAGCGAAAGTAGGGAAAAATCTGGGTAATGAATTAGTCGGTCTGTGAAGGCCCGTCGACCGACTAGTTTGCAACCTAGTCGGTCGGTGAGTGTTCATGGACCGACTAACGATAAACAGTAACTTAGGTGAAATCTACTGACAGAAACTAGTCGGTCTGAGAGCAAGTTCTGACCGACTAGTTGCGCATCTAGTCGGTCGGTGGTTGTTCTTAGACCGACTAAACGTAAACAGTAACTCCTGAATAATTAACAAAGCCAACTAGTCGGTCCATGAAGGTTTGCCGACCGACTAAATCGTCATCTAGTCGGTCGGTTCCCCTTCTTACACCGGCTAACGTGCACAGAAAGTTCCGAAATGGAGCGCGAAGCTCCGGGATCGATTCCTAAGACTCCTAGGCTTGATCTAACAATAAGATATGACCGATATGAAGCCCGTCACGAATGACTTACTCCAAAATCGACGATTCTAAAGAAGAAGCTAGAAAATCACGACGAAACGATCGAAAATGAAAGTTACGGAGACGAAAACCACGCATAAGGAGAAAATCCACCAAAACATATATATATAATATAAATAATCCAAATACATGAAAACCAGTCGTTACAAACCGGAAAAAAACCCACGGAGCAATACCGGCCACATCAATGCGGTTGTGGCGGTAACTACAAGAGGCGAAAAGGACACTACCCCCGCCATGATTCAAACCAAGGAGCCGGGTGAAGAAATTTCGGATGACAAGGAGCCGGTCAATGAAGAGGAGGGCCCAAAAGAGCCAAATGATGGTGAAAAATCTGAAATTAAGAAACCACGTGAGAAGCACACTTATATGCCACCGGTACCCTTCCCACAACAGTTGGCAAAGGCAAAGATTGAGAAGCGGCTTGCCAAATTTCTGGAGTATTTGCAAGATGTGAACTTGAATATTCCATTCTTGGATGCAATTATCGAAATCTCGTCATATGCTAAGTTTCTAAAAGATTTGATTGCGGGAAAGAAGCAGAAGGAAAGGATCATTCTCGCCAAGCAAGGCATGTGGTTTACTCGGAAGGAGAAAGCACCGAAAAAGTTTAAAGATCCCGGTAGTTTCCGAATTTCTTACACGCTTGGAGGAGTCCCACTTCAAAAGGCTTAGGTAGATTTGGGAGCAAGCGTGAGCCCCATGCCCCTCACGATGTTTAAGAAATTGAATACTGGGACCGATATAAAGGCGACGGACATGAAGATACAACTCGCAGATGGTCGGATCACTAGGTCGGTGGAGATTGCGGAAAACATACCACTCTTGCGGTATAAGTACCGGGTGGAATTTTCTTGCCGTGCGACTTCGTGGTGATGGATATTAAGGAGGAGGGCGATACGTCGCTGATTCTTGGATGCCCCTTCTTGGCCACCGTCGGCGTGATTGTTGATGTGAGGGAAGGAACCTTGTCCTTGAATGTCGAAAATATTGAGGTTGAGCTCCACATTCCAAATGCGATGAAGCATATGCCTTGGCAAGAGGACGTGGATTATATGGACCTCCTCGACGAGGTGATAGACAATGCCATGCCATTCGCCATCGGAGCCAAGCACGATGATGGCCTCGAAGAAGGCCAATCTTCCCAATATGGCGAGATGATGGGAGACCCACCAGACCCTCTTACGGATGAGGATAAAGACGACGCTGATGTCGTCAAGATTAGAGAGCTATGCAAGCTCTCTACGGTGAAGAACATGAAGAAAGCTCCACCGGACAAGAAATTATCGACGTCGGTAATGAAAAAAGATTTTAAAAGCTCAAGCTTGGGGGACTCATCCCCCACTACTACCCATGATGAAGGAGAGCCGAGGAACGCCAATGAACATCAACAACTAAATTCAAGCGGCATTACCGGCAAGTTTGACGCGCGCATCTCACATGCACCGAAATCGAGCTTTAAAATCGTATCTTAAGGGGTCGAACTCAAGAACTTAAACGAGCGCTTGTCGGAAGGCAACCCGATGGTTCTATCTTATTTTTAGTTGGATTTTTCCTTTTATTTTTGTTTTAGATCTTTGTTAGTGTTTAGAGTCAATTGTCGAAGAAAATCCTGACAACGGGCAATATTTTTCACTGCAGGAGATGGAGAATAAGGAACCATTTAAATGGAGGACGACCATGACAAAGGAGAGTGCTACAGGGATGTGCTCAGGCATCTAGAGAAGGAAGAAACTGACGAGGAGAAGAAAATCAGAAAGTGGAGCAAAAACAGAGAGTTGGAGCTGTGAGTAACTTTGTCATTCGGCCGAGTGAAGACCCTACTCGGCCAAGTAGGGAACTGATCAGGGAAGATTCTAAAAATCACTCTCTGTCATTTATATGCCACTCGACCGAGTGAATTTGTCACTCGATCGAGTGAATCAGACACTTTCAGCACTTGAAAAGCTCTGAGTGGCCTTCCCACTCGGCCGAGTGACCTTTGTCTACTCGCCCGAATGGGAAGTGATACTCGCCCGAGTCGGTACTTTTTACGAAAAAAATTTCGAAAATTTTAAACTATGCCACTTGGCCGAGTGGACGCGTCACTCGGCCGAGTGACTTATCCTATAAATTCGAAAAACCCGTGGCTCAAATCCCCAAATTCCCAAAAATTTCCAAATCGTTTCGCTGTTGCCCGAGCTTCTCCCCAATCGCCCGAACCGCACTCTCCCTTCGCCCGAGTAGCACGGACCCCATGTCCGAGTCGGCGACCCCGCACCGCCGTCCCTGCCCTCCGACCGCCGCCGGCGCCGCCCCCTTAGCCGCTGATCATCCCCCATTTCGTCCAAATTCTCCCCTTTCTCTCCATTCTCCGTTTCGTAAGCCCCACTCAGCCCCAAATCGAAATCAAACTTTATATATATCTATTACTCTTGATTTTACCCAAATTAATTGATATTCATTGATAATTTGATAATTTGTGTTTCAGTCTAGCTTGGGGGAGAATCAGAGGCAAATTTGGAGCTTCTCGGAGGAGGCGTTTCTCCGCTCACTTCCATCGCCAGCATTCACGTCGTGCTCGGGTACATTCGCTCCTTTTATATAGCACTTCACGTTAGTAGGCATGTTTCACGGCTCACATGCCACCACGCACTAGGTCGCGCTCGCGGGTGCCTGCTTCCAAGCGAAAGATGACCAGCGATCCTGGCCCCTCTTCCGCTAGGGCGGACTCCCTGCAACCTAGCCTGCCACCACCCACACTTCCGCCTCATACCGCACCCATTCCACCACCTCCGGCACAGCCCGCCCCCGCTTTCGACACGATGGGGATCACTTTTTGAGACGACGCATAGCGCGTCCGATTTGAGCGGATCTCCCATCGTTCGATTGTCCCCTCTAGGTTTGTGCACATTGCAGACTTTGAGTGCCTAGGGGTAATTGAGTGCATACTCCAGTTGTATGACAACGTGGGGTGGCGTGACTTTTTGTCGGTGTCGGTGGACACTTACATCCGTCCGACACTAGAGGTCCTTAGTTCCATCTGTAGGACTCCTGGGGGTTGCTCATTTTGATTGATGGATCGTGAGTGCGAGATCACCCTCGACATGCTCGTTCCTATTTTTAGTGGCCCCCCCTGTTCCAGACACATCTCGCGCTTATGGACCCATGCACATCCCCCCGCCGTCTTTTGATACTCACGCCTTCTGGATACTTATCACGGGATCACCTTTAGCCTTTGACCCTAGCCGGGCCAAGGCCTCCTCTATAGTCCACATATGCCTCCGCATTGCTCAGCGCCTGATGATTTATATTGTATACTTTTCATAGAAAACACACCAAGCTTCACGTATTGATTACCTATATTTGGAGTACTGCTTCGTTGTCTGCTATCACTTATTATTGCATGAAAATTGTACGCTTGACTTTCAGGTTGATTGAATGTATGCCAATTTGATATGATGGGATTAGTTTACTTTCTGAAATCAAACTGAGAAGATTACATTACTCTGCTGAAGGTTGTCGTGCACATTCTAAAGAGTGAACTGAGCGTTGCATATTTTTCTTTCTCCACATATCTTGAACATCATTTTTATACTTAAAATCATTGGTGAACCTCCCTTTAGCGAATCTTATATTGGCATCTTCCCCTTGCTATAAAATCCATGCTCCAACGCCCCAAAATCAAAAAGAAAAAATACATGCATATCTTTCTATCTTTTGATTTGGGATCCTTATTGTATATATTGATTGCAAAAAAACAAAAAGAAAAAAAGAGAAAAAAAGAAAAAAAAGAAGAGGGAGACAAAGAAAACAAAAAGAAGTTCATCTGTATATACACGATCCCACTTCTTTCCTTCTTTCTTTCCTTTCTTCCCTCTTTTATTTTTATTTTTTCTGGGAGCTTCAAAAAATGGGAAAAAGTTATATTGTTCTATTTGACGCCACCACGCTTATAGATAAGCTTGGGGGAGAGGATCCAATGATGTGTGAGAGTGTGACTACTTGTCTGTGCATGAAGACCTAAGCTAGGTAATTTTCTATACTCAGGAAGATTACTAGGAGTACTACGAAGTCCATGAGTTGAAATTTGGCATGCATTTCATAAAAACCATTACTTTCTATTCTTATTGCTCCATATTGTGTGATACTTCTTATACTCCAAATAGAAAGCGATCAATTGAAAAGTGTGCGATCTATGATTATGTATATTATTTTAGATGCTTCAGATGATGCTGATTTTAGAATGATTTCATGTTTCATATTGGTTTGATATCCTTGGGTTCCTATATCTAATGTATATATATATGATCATGATATTGAGATAAAAATCTTTGGCATGTTTTTATTCGTCGTATGCTTTTTGAGTAAGCAGCTCCACGTCCTGAGAAAATGATCTAGCACCTCTCTCTTCGCTTTCTTTTCTATTTCCTTTTTCCTTTTTTCCTTTTTCTTATTTTTACCCGTCGGGTTTGTTAGTTCTTGAGTTCAAGACTAACGTTGTTAAGATGATGATCAATACATTATGTTAGTGTGCTAATCAATCTTATGTTTTAGTCTCAGTTTATCGTAATGATTATATGTTGATGAGACAAAGCATAAGGCTTGGAGGATATTACAAGGGATATCTTTAAGACCTCCAAGAGTGATGGTGTACTCAAGCTTGGATGAAGTCATGAAGATCATCTAATGAAGCCAAAGCTTGGAGCATGATGATGGATGGACATCTAGAGAAGCATTGTCAAAGCTTGGAGCTTGATGAAGGGAAGCTCATCAAGGTGTGCCAAAGCTTGGAGATGACGGAGAGCATCAAGGTATAGTGAGCTTGAAGACTTAGACTGTAGGAGATGCAATTTGTAATCCATGTAATTTCATTTACTTGCATTTCTCTTTTTGAGTCTAGGATTATTCTAATGCCTTGATAGATGGTCGTACTCTCATGCATATGCTTTTAACCATCTTAGTGAGCCTTAGGATTATCATAGAATCCAACCCAATAGGTTCATCTAGCCCAAAGACTCATTTGAAGTCTCTGGCTCTCCTGCAGTCGCCTGCTGAAGGTTTTACAGTCGACTGGGTGATTTCCAGTCGCCTGTCGAGCCTTCTACAGTCGAATGTGATGCACAGCTCAAGTTAAATTTTATATTGACTCATCTTGAGCTTTTCGCATCAACCGACTGATGTTTAATTTACAGTCGCATGTACTCTTACAGTCGCTTGTGAATTGGTCGACAGTCGTCTGTGCGCTTCTTGCATTTTCTGGGCTTTTTTCCATGTTGCAAGATAGTCACCTGTTGCTGTTTTTACAGTCGCCTGTATATTTACAGTCGCCTGTGAAATGGCCTTCAGTCGTCTGAAAGGCGTAAGTGCGAAATATGCATCTCTCTCTGTCTTTTCTCCATCTTATACATCAGTCGACTGATGAAGGTATTACAGTCGCCTGACTATAAGACAGTCGACTGTATTATTGACATCAGTCGCCTGTATGCTTGTCTGGAGAAAGAGTGCAGCTCTCTATTTCTTGTCCATCCCTGTTGCAGTCGCCTGATGAAGGATATACAGTCGACTGTCTGCTTTTCAGTCGCCTGTGTAGTCTTCTACAGCGACTGTCCGGGCTCAGATTATAAGCCGTTGGGATATTTTCTAGCCGTTGATCAGTCGACTGTCTAATGATCATCAGTCGACTGTTCTTGCCATAAACTACCAAAATCTAGCCGTTGCAGATTTCTTCCCTTTGGGTTTTTGGATGTGTTTATAGGCTCTTCTTGGCTTCCTTTATATAGGGATTGGCTTAGTTCATTTAGAACTCTTGAAAGGATTAGGAAATCATAGAAGATCATTTAATCTCTTCTCTAAGCCACTCCTCTCCCATTCCCTAATTAGAGCTTCATTCTTATGCTATAGCATCTAAGCTCTAGGGAATTTCTCCAAGGGATTTCAATCTCATTCCTCTTCTTGGAGAACATCTTTCTTCTCTTCATTTCATACACTCAAGTGAGAAGTGTTAGGATTCATTCCTAGAAGAGAGAAAGATCATCAAGTGCAATCAAAGCCTTATCTCAAGCACTTGAGTTTCACTTGCATGCCTTCTTCATCGCCTTGGTAAGATCATATCAAGGCATAGATAAGTGTTGTTTCGTTTTGTTTTATGTTCAAAACCCTAATTCTCTTTGTGGGAATTAGATACTCTCTTTGTGGGAGTAAATCTCTTTGTGGGAGTTTGGTGTCCTAGTGTAGGGCTAACCATAATTCTCTGACTGGGAGTTAGTAATTCTCTAGGTGGGAGTTTGACCCCTGTGTAGGGATGGTTCGGTCCTTATGTAGGGCAAAATCCTCTTTGTGAGGTCTTTCTCTTTGTGGGAGTGTATCCCTTTGTGGGATTTGTATTCACTTCTCTTTGTGGGATTATAGTGAATATTGGTGTGGCTGGACGTACCCAAGTTTTGGGGAACTAGGGTAAAATCCTTGTGTTTGCGTTTGTTATTGTTGAGCACTCTGTTTATTTTCTGCTGCTTATTGTGCTTTAATTTTAGTAACTTTTAATTAAGCACTTTGCTTGCTATTACACTATTCACCCCCCACTCTAGTGTGTGTGTGTGTAGCCCCGCAGGGTCCCTCACAGGGGTTTGCCTTTTTACTCATCTTCCTCGAAGACGGGTAAGAGGTAATATTGAGAGATTTTGATCGCTCCTTATTTTACACCTTTTTTCTGCATGTTTTCATGTCATTTCGATCGCCTATATTGCATTTTTCATGATTATTCGACGATATCGCGTTGCTTTTCACTATTTCTTGTTTTTGTCGAATTTCATGAAATATGGAGCGATCTGGAGCAAAAATGAGATCGAGAGACTTTCATGCGCACCGGAGCATCACCCACGGCTTTATTGAGGAGCTAGCAGCCATAGAGGATGAGTGGAAGAGGAAGAAGTGCGATAGAATCGACGAGGAAGCGAGGAGGAGAAGAAAAGACCACAGAATCAGCTCACTCGGCCGAACAGAGAGTTCACTCAGCCGAGTGAAGGACTGCGCTCGACCGAGTAAAACGGATACGACATTGCTTGGATTCAAAGTGCACTTGGCCGAGCAAGAAATTTCACTCAGCCGAGTAAGAAGATCTACTCGCCTGAGTCTGACAGGGATTTTCTCCCAAAAATCATCCGACTTACTAGAATTTGGAGAAGACCCACTCGGCCGAGCAAGAAAGCTCACTCGGCCGAGTGAAGAAGCCCACTCGCCCGAGTGTGACAGGGTGACAGACCCCCAAAAATTCCCGATTCGCTGTTTTTTATTGGGTTTGTCACTCGGCCGAGTGACATGAGTCACTCGACCGAGTGGCGCAGCCTGACTGCTACGCGAATTAGGGTTTTTGGCTGCGCCAGGGGCAATTCTGTCAGGAATTTCTGGACGAATTTGACTTGTATTTAAACCAAGTTTTATTCCTAGTTTTAGGAGAGACTTGAACTTAATTTTGACGGATATTCCTATTGTAATTCTCAGCTGGAGATCAAAGACGCGCAATTTGGTTTGTTCTTTTTGTCTAAAATTCTTGTTTTTATGAATTGTTCTCTCTTAACAATGAATTGTGTTATGCTCTTATTTGTTATTTCTGAGATTTATATGATGAATTGTGAGTAGTTTCGTCGTTCTAGGGCATGAGGATGAACCCTATGGATTCGATCTTTGTATTGTGATGAATAAATTGAATTGTTGCTAGGATTGATAAAAAGTTAGGTTGTGAATGATTTATTACGAATAGCTAGGAATTTTTGGGGTTTGCAAGAGATTGAATTCCAATTGATGGAAAGGGCCTAGATATTCGATTTAGGTTTATAATCGAGATTCTCTAGACTTGGTTTGCAAGAGATTAAACCAAAGTTAGGATTTTTATTATAAATCTATACTAGTATTCGTTTGCAAGAGATTGGACGAATACGAACTATCATAACCTAGATCGTAGCTCGAGTTTGCACGAGAGTAGGGTCGAGGTGCGATTGGACGATGATGTCGATCTTCATGCTAGTGGCTTAGGTTAGGGTTTGCACGAGAGTGGGTCCTAATCTAGGTTGCTATAGACCGGCAATAGCGCGAGAGCGTGAGCTTGGTTCTACATTCAGTTGCGACTAGTTCACCTTAATTCAAGCCTTGCAACATTGAGATTCATGATCCACAAGGATAAGTGACGATCCGTAGTGTGATTTCTTATCCCTAAACGCTCTCATTATATTGAATTCTATTTGTTATTCAAACGACTGTGACACAATTATTATTCAAACCATTCCATTCTACCACCTATAGCTAGGTAATCAAGGTAGAGTACTGTCAATTGTCCTCCCTGCGTTCGATACCTGCTCGCCACTTGATCGGCCCCGGATATACACCCGGAGAACGATTGTAGTTTACCGCAAGCGCACGGTCAAGTGGCGAGCGGGTATCAAACACGAGGAGGTGGTGTTGGTTCCAATCTATCCTAAGTTGGTTTGACTACGAATGTATTATTGGTGGAGGTGGTTATGGAATGATGTAATGGAAATGGTGGTGGATGTCGGTGTCGGTGATAAAGAAGTCGGTCAAATATCGTTTCAAATACAATATAATAAAAGTGTCTAGGGCTAGGAAATTTCCACTACGGATCGTCATACATCATTGTAAATAGTGAATCTCAATATTACTAGACTTGTGTTGAGGTGAACTCGTCGTAACTGAATAGAGAACCAAGCTCACGCTCTCGCGCTATTGTCGGTCTATAGCAACCCTAGGATAGGGCCCAATCTCTTGCAAACCCTAGCCTAAGCCGCTAGCATTAGGATCGACATCATCGTTCAATCGTCTCTCGAGCCCACTCTCGTGCAAACTCGAGTTACGATCTAGGTTGTGATAGTTCGTATTCGTCCAATCTCTTGCAAACGAATATGGGTATAGATTTATAATAAAAATCCTAGCTTTGGTCCAATCTCTTGCAAACCAAGTCTAGAGAATCTCGATTATAAACCTAAATCGAATATCTAGGCCTTCCCATCGATTAGAATCCAATCTCTTGCAAACCCAAATCGATGGAAATCCCTAGCTATCTGTAATAAATCGATCACAATCTAACCTCCTAGCAATTCTAGCAATTTAGAAATTCATTCATCACAAATCTGAAATTAGATCCATAAGGTTCATCCACATGCCTTAGAACAACTAATCTACTCAAGCATAGCAATAACGATATGAGAATTAATAAAAATCATTACTTGCATACAAAAAGATAGAAAAACAAAGATTCAAATAACAAGAACAAAATACTTAGCTTTGATGAAGATCTTCAATCCAAATACAAGCTTTTTAGATCCAAAAGGGGGCCTAGGGCATGGCCAAACCTCTAAAATAATCACTAAGAAAACATCATGGGAACCCTCTAATGACGGCTACAAACCCATTATATAGCCCCCCCAAAACCCTAGCAAATAACCCTAGAAAACCCCTCAAATTCGTGCCCAAAAACAGCCCAAACCGCAACTTAAAATCTAGGCCCGCCTCCACTCGGGCCGAGTGGCAATCTGACTCGGCCGAGTGGAAATTCCAGCACTGCAGCGTCAACTTGCAGAAATTCTCCAGATTTCATCCGACCTCCGATTGGCGCGTTATTGACGGCGTTGGAACCGTCATGAAGTCTACTATCCATAAAAAAATATGAGAAAAATACTTTGATTGCTGGAATGATAGAAGATTTCAAAATAGTGGAAGGCTTTCTGAAAATCTGGGCGTGTGTGTCATCGACGTCACTCGGCCGAGTGGGATTCTTCACTCGGTCGAGTGGACTTCTCTACTCGGCCGAGTGACAGACCCTGTAGAAAAACAGTAACTTCGAGGTCCTCAGGGGTCTGTCTCTGGGGGTGGCTCGGCCGAGTAGCTTTCATCATTCGGCCGAGTGGTAATGTGTACTCGGTCGAGTAGGCCATCGATGGGTCTCTGGGAATCGCAGTAGATTCGGCCTCTTCTCTGGAAAATTTCCCTGACGTACTCGGGCGAGTGAGCTTCCTCACTCGGCCGAGTAGGACTTTGTCATTCGGCCGAGTATACGCTGAAAAACATTGTGCACGTATCCGTTCTGGTCGGCCGAGTGGGCTTTATTGCTCGGCCGAGTGTGTACTTCACTCGGCCGAGTGGCATGCTGTAAATGCCCAATCTTCTCCGTTTCTCCTCCTCGTCGCTCCTATGAAGTTCCTTCTTCTTCCATTCATCCTCCATCGCCGATAAGTCTGCAAATGAGCCGTGGGCGACACTCCAAAGTGGGTGCAAATCCTCTTGATCTCAAAATCGCTCCAAATCGCTCCATATCTCCTGAAATACGACAAAAACAAGAAATAGTGAAAAGCATCGCAATATTGTCGAATAATCGTGAAAAACGCGATATGGACGATCAAAATGGCATGCAAACATGCAGAAAAAAGGTGTAAAATATGGACCGATCACCACTACACCGTGCACTTGCGGTAAAACTACAATTGTTTTCCGGGTGTATATACGGGAGCGATCAGTCACCCCCAGCCATATGGATCTGGAGCCTGCGCCAGGATGAGCGACGGCCACGGTGGAGGAGCCCACCAGTAATCACGCGGCACCGCCGACGGCGGCCACTGACTGGCTCGCCCCTGAGGCGGAGGAAGAGGATGACGAAGAAGACATGGCAAAGCGCTGCAGAAATCGACGGTGAATGAGAAATCAAGAGAATCGAGAATAGCGTTGGAGGGGCAGAACCTTCACTCAAAAGGTAACCACCCCTTCTTATATGGCCCTCCCCAAAAACCCCTTGCATCATCACCGACCGTTCGTGAGCACACACGCGTCAACATCCCAGAAGAGGCTGCTTACCGAGTCCCACACCCGAAAGGGGGGAAGATCCTTAACATCCAGCACCATGATGGCTTTCATTCAATGTGTCGCCTCGACTAACGCGACAGTCAAATCCCAGTGTATCACATCCTTCGGACCGAACCGCCAAAACCGAATGGCTCGAGCGATTAGGGCAATTAATACGACCCCCCGAATGGGCTGAAGAAAGACGGGCCAGTCCCACGACCAAGAAAGCTGAACTAGGGCCCAAGCCCAAAAGGCCCATGAGCGGGCTCGAGGCATCGCGGCCCGGCATCGCCACCCGATACGCCATTGGCCTCCCGCCCTTCGAGGAAACCGCTCCCCAGATCACGCATGCCTTGATCAACATTGAAGGGACCATCAAAGCGGGCAAACACGAAGTGTGAGAAGGCAGGACGCCATAAAGGCGTTGACATGCAAACTCATATAAGAGGACGAAAAGCCGAAACGCCAAAGGATCGAACCCTGAATACGGAGATCTTAGGTACTCCACCTCTCGAGACCTTTTCTTACACCTTATATTTCTCATCCATTGCTCGGCCCGAGGACTCGTGTATTGGTCTCTCCGTGAACCATACTCGATCCCACCGAGCATCCTTCAGACAAGTGCTGACTTAGGCATCGGAGGGGACTTGGTCGAAACCAAGGTCCGACCCCTCTGATAAGCTCTCTCGTCTGTGCAGATCCAAGGAGCCGCCAACCAGCAGAAGGCGCCCTTCAGCGCTCCATCGCTCGGGTCCGAACGCTCTCAAGCCACAGGCCCGACCGACCGATTGCCCCAGGAAGTCGTCGTTCTGCCGAAGCTACCCTTCTGCATATCGACGCATGGATCTGCGCGTTTCCGCCCCCAACGAACGCTCAGACAATCGACCCGGGAGGCCGTACGCGTCCCACGTGACCGCGACGACCCCCTGACCTTCAACCTATCAATCAGTGATGAAAAAACACCCCGAAACAGCATCAATATGCTTCCTTGGCTCCTACGTTGTTTACATTTTACCATGTTTGTTTCTTCATATGGTGTACTCTACTCATTATTTTGATGCTGATATATGATAAAAAGATAAAGAAAAAATTCTCCTTATTGCAGAGAGAATACATGGCCGTCCTAAAACACAATATGGTGCTTGGAGGGAGATCTAACTGAGTCATGGAGAGTCAACCTGTAATTTTCCTTCGAATTGTGCTTATTATACCCTGATGAATGTCTCCAACTGTGCTTGCAACTCATGCACGTAATGTCTTAACCGTCTACCTTTCCTGACTGACGGATGTGAGTTTTGCCAACAGTCTGGATGTGCATTTTCGGCCGCTTGGGCTATGGTTGTGAAGGGAGTGAGTCTGCTGCCAACTTTCTTGCAGAAATTAGAAAAATTGGTCTCTTAACAATATCATAATGTAATGAAGGACAGTTCATAGGAGGTGTGAGCTTAAAACTTCCAATTCCAAGTGTTTCAGAGTGTTTTCTCACTACAAAAGCGTTGACCGTGGGCAACCCGGTCAACGTGGTCAAGGGGCCCGCTTGGGTCCCTCGGGTGTGTCGAGTCGGTGCAGACGAGGCGCGAGTCGGAGTTGCAGACAGCGCGGAGCGCGTTGGCTGGGCTGAATCGGGGTCCTCGGTCGTCGGTAGGGCGAGGGGAAGCCTCGGCCCGGGTTGAGACGCTCGGCCTCGGTCGGACGTGCTCGGCCTCGGCGGTCGGACGACGAGGGGTAGCCTCGATCATCCAGCTGGTTACGTGGTCGGCGAGGGGCGGAGAGGAAGCCTCGGCCCGTGGATCTGATGTCCTCCTGCGTAGACGAGAACGCTCGTCAGGGGGCCGGACCTTGGTTCCGGCCAAATCCCCTCTGATGCCTAAGTCAGACAGTGATCTGAAAGAGGAGGCCCGGCGGAGACGGTTCGACTCGAGAGGAGATCGGAACGGCGTCTCACTGCGCGAGCGGGGGAGGAAGGAGATGAAATGGGGGAACAAGGTCGTTGATGGAGTACCTTAGGTTTTAGATACCTGAGATGCGGTCCCTTGTCCAGCCGTCCTTCTAACCCTTTTATAGACCTCCGCCGTGATTGCCCCCGACCCACGTCGCTCGTCCGCCCTCGATCGTGCCCCCTCGATCCCCCCCCCCGTCACCGCTCCCTGCGCCATGCCAGCATCAGGGCCGGGTCGGATCGATATTTGGGGGTCCTCTATAGGGCCTTGTCGGGCGGGCCAGATCGCGCAAATGGGCTTCTGATCGGCAGTCGGGTTTCTGGGCTCGTGTCTTTCAGGCTTCGGCCAAATAGGCGTAACAATTGCCCCCATTGGTCGGGTCGATCGGCCTCGGCCGGTTCGGCTCGGCCGATGTGACTTCCGCCGACTTTGACAGGCTCGTCAGTCGATGCCGACTCATTTATTAGTCGTCATCATGAGTTGGTCCGTTCGATACTTTTAAGGCGCAGGCTCCGAAGCGTCGTCGGTTCTCTGATGCTGCCACGTGTAGCTGCAAGCTTATCCCCACCGCTCGCGGGGTCGTCTTAGGTTGAGAAGCCGAGTGGGTTGTGAGCCGCCATCCCGTCGTTTTTTTCTTTGCGCTGATCCCGATTCTGCCTGAGCTCTGCCTCATGTCGTCTTCCTCTGCCACGGGTTCGGGTCGTCCGGAGTGCGACGCTGCTCCTGGCCTGGCGGGTAGCCCACCCTCAGTGATTCGTCGGCACGGGGGTGAACTTTTAGGGGTGCCCCCAGAGGTCTTGTCGTGGCCTTCGTCGATCTGCGCCACCGCCATCGGGAGCATGCGCTCCGCCTATCTGCTTCCACCTTACTCGGCTCGTGCCCCTGAGTCCGACGAGCGGATCTGCCTTCCCGGTCCCAACGAGGTTGGAATATACGAGAAGTGCTTCCGCTTCGGGCTTCATTTCCCGCTCCACCCTTTCATCGTTGAGTTCCTACAGGCCCACAACGTGTGCCTGTGTCAATTCTGCCCCAATGCCATCGGGCTCCTCGTCGGGTTCGTCGTCGTCTGCATGCTGAGGGGAGTGGCGCCCTCTCTTCGTCTCTTCGCCCAGTTCTACCACCTGAGCCACCACCAATCGGGGGCGTGGATTTACATCAGCGCCCGCCCGAAGATGACCCTGGTGTTGGGGTTGCCGAGCTCCCTGAAACGCTGGAAGGGGGAATACGTGTTTGTCACGTTCCCATCGAGTGTACCTTTCCCGGTTCGGTGGGAGTCGGCCGGCGCCGTCATCCTCGATCTGGGTGAGCCGACCGTCGCCGAGCAGCAGATGGCGAAGGACATGATGGCGATCCCTGCGAGGGAGCGGTCGATTGACGTCCTCTTTAGTGACCATAACTTGTGTAAGACGGTGTGGCCCTTGGGTAAGCTCCCCGAGCATTCGCCATTCGATGTTGCCTGTGCTCTGCTTGGTCTCTTATTTCTTTGTTGAGTGCAGGTGGATTCCCTCTCGGTCCTTCCCCCGCCAGCACTCACGTGCAGGACCCAGATCCGGATCCGCGTAGGAGGGATCATGTGCTGGAGGTCCGGAAGAAGCAACGGGCTGTGACCTCGACTGGAGGCTCTAAAAGGAAGAAGGGGACATCCCCCTCTGTCCCCTTGTTGGGGTCTTCCAAGAGGGTCTGTGAGGGGGTCGAGGGAGTTGATGTCCCGTCGCCCACCGATCAGCTCCGACCCGCCCCCGTTGAGGTTGCCTGGCCGTGGGTCGGCCCTTCGCCTCTCCCGGACGGTCCTCTCCCTGATGCCTACGATCGGTATCTAGGCGCGTTCCGCTCCAACCCCGGCGAGTTTCCTTCGTCAGGGGAGGGTCTTCTTCGTCCACGCTTCCCGGTAGGGGAGAAGGAATTGGTGTTTTCGAGCCGCGGAGCCGCCGCGCGAGTGGCCGAGAATAGTTGCCTCCCTCCCGATCAGGCTGCGCTGGATGGAGTTAGAGGTGACTGTCTGGCCACCTTTGTGATTCAGGCCGGCCAACAGGTAGAGTGCCTCTGCTTGTCCTCCCTCCAGCTGCTTTCGCTGTCTTACCTTCGTTGCCTTGGTGCAGTTGTCCTCGGTGGGTCTCTCGATGAGACGTCAGTTTGTGGCGCTTCCCAAAGCCAAGGCCGATGCCGGGCGAGATCTTGAGGCCCATGGCGAGGAGGGAGAGGCAGGCCAGTTAGAGGAAGTGCGGGTCAGGTCCTTGGAGACCCGCGTAACTGAGCTGTCCTCTGCCTTGGAGGAGGCGGACCGGGAGAGGGCCTTGGCTCTGACTGCAAAGTCAGAGGCCGAGGCGCGGGTCGCCGAGCTCTTGAGAGATGCCGACTCGTCTGGGGGAGCCGAGAAGATCCCCGTCTCCGTTGCTGCCCCCGAGACCTTGGAGCTCTCCGATCGTCTGGAAGCGACGGAGGAGCAGGCGAGGGTTCTCCTTGCTCAACTTGGCGAGAGATCCCGGGAGATCGAGAAGGAGAGGGCGGAGCACCAACGCCAGATCGAGGCCTTAGAGGCCCGGATGCGTGGGCTTGAGGAGGTGGATCCGGCTCGGATCGCTCAGGATGCCGTGGCGGAGTATGCCACCTCCTTCGTCGAGACCGCCTTGACGGAGGCGTTCGAGAAGGGTTTCGCCCGGTGTCAGTCCGAGATCCAAAAGAAGTTCCCACTCTCGGGGGTCAACTTCGAGGATCTCCGGATGCACCCTGACGTCGAGCAGAGTGTGGGGGATGACCCAAGTGGACCGCCAGCCAGTGGTCCCACAGGTGCCCCTGGAGTTGAATGAGGGAGGGGAATGCCCCTTGGCCTCTTCGCGCGTTTCTCTGTACATCTTTTTGCTTATCTGGAAAGGAATGAATTCAAATAAATTTATTTCACAGAAACGATACATTTATTGAAAATACTTGCGTAAATGTTCCGCATTCCAGGCGTGGGTGAGAATCCTCCCCTCCATATTGGCTAGACGGTAGGTTGCAGGTCCGAGGACCTCGATGACTTTGTAGGGCCCTTCCCATTTAGCCGCGAGCTTCCCCTTGCGAGCGGTATCCGGGTTGAAGCCTGCTTTCCGAAGGACCAGGTCCCCAAGGTGGTAGCTTCGTCCCCTGACCCGAGCATTGTAGTATTGGGCCACCTTCTGCTTCTGGCGGATGGTGGTGGCCAGGGCTTGGTCCCGTCGTTCGCCGAGGAGCTCCAGGCTAAGTTCCAGACCCTGCGAGTTCCTGTCTTCGTCAAAGTATTTGAGGCGGAGAGATTCCTCACCCAACTCGACCGGTACCACCGCCTCGGCCCCGTAAGCAAGCATGAACGGGGTCTCACCGGTGGCCTCCTTGTGGGTCGTCCGGTATGACCAGAGTATTCCAGGGAGCTCTTCCAGCCAGCTTCCTTCGGCGTCCTTCACTTTCTTTCGGAGGGGCTCTATGATGCACTTGTTGGCCGCTTCCGCCATTCCGTTGGTCTGGGGGTGCGCTACAGAGGCGAAGAGAAGCTTGATTCCCCATTCCGCGCAGAAGTCTTTGAACCCCGCGGAGTCGAACTGTTTCCCGTTGTCTGTGACGATGGACCGAGGGACTCCGAATCTGGAGATGATGGAAGTCCACACAAAGCTTTTCGCTTTCTTCCATGTGATGGTGGCCAACGGTTCCGCCTCGATCCATTTGGTGAAGTAGTCCACCGCCACTATCAGATACCTCCGCTGCCCACGGCCCGGTTTAAACGGTCCGAGGATGTCGAGCCCCCATTTCGCAAAGGGAATAGGGCTCACGATAGGGATGAGCTCCGATGGGGGAGTTGAGGAGTGGTGGGCGTACCTCTGACATTCCTGGCACTTTTGGACGTAGCTTGTTGCGTCTTGTACCAGGGTCGGCCAGTAGTATCCCTGCCTCAAGATTTTCTGTGCGACCATCTTGTGGTGATTTCCGCAGATCCCTTGTGATTTCCGCAGATCCCTTCGTGAACCTCCTGCAGGACGTAGTCGGCTTCCTGCGGTCCGATGCATTTCAGGTACGGGAGGACATCAGCCTTCGTCCAGCGCCTCCGGTAGAGCGTCCCCTCATGGATCACGTATCGGAGCGCCTTCCTCTCCAGGGTCCGACGCTCGTCCCAATCCGTCGGCGCTTCCCCATGAGTGAGGTATCGAATGATTGGATCCATCCAGGTGGGATTTTGGTCAATCGCCATCACCTCCCGCTCCTCCGTGCTGGGGGACTGCAGGTTCTCCACGTAGATGGTGCGGCCCAGCTCCTTTGGCGAGGACGAGGCTAGCTTCGACAACGCGTCTGCCCGTGCGTTCTCCGATCGTGGGAGGTGCAAGACTTCCACGTTTTTGAACCTGGACAACGCCGCTTGGGCGACGGCGAGATACCTCTGCATCGCCTCCTCCCGCGCCTCGTAACTCCCCAGAAGTTGGTTGACGATGAGCTTCGAGTCGCTGAGGAGGCGCACGGATTCGGCCCCGAGCTCCAGGGCCAGCCTTAGGCCGTTGATCACCGCTTCATACTCCGCCACGTTGTTGGTGGCTGGGAACTCGAACCGCAACGCGTATTCCACAATGTTCCCTTCCGGAGATCGGATTGCAATCCCAGCCCCGCCTCCTGACTGTGTGGCCGATCCATCCACATGGACTATCCACGCTCCTGGAATCCCTGGCTGGAAGTGGTCATCCGAAAGAAAGGACAAGGGTTGGGCAATTACCGTTGCTGGGCCTTCTTCCTCCGGGGGGCCATTTCCTTCCGTTGTGCACTCAGCGATGAAGTCGGCCAGAGCCTGCCCTTTGATGGCCGTGCGCGGTTTGAATCGGAGGTCGAACTCGCTCAGCTCCGCTCCCCAGTTTAGCATCCTTCCCATTCGATCGAATCTCTTGAGGTTCTGCTCCAGTTGTGAGTCGGTCAGGATCAGTATGGTGTGGGCCTGGAAATAGGGTCGGAGCCTTCGTGCTGAGAGAACGAGGGCGTACACCAGTTTCTCCATGGGCGAGTACCGCACCTCCGCCCCCTTCAAGATCCGGCTCGTGTAGTATACCGGCCACTGCACCCCACCGTCTTCCCGGATCAGCACCGAACTCACAGCTTCCTCCGCGCACGCCAGGTAAAGGCTCAGCGACTCCCCTTCCCGTGGCTTGGACAGGAGAGGCGGGCTGCGGAGATATTCTTTGAGATCCGCGAACGCCCTGGAGCAGTCTTCGTCCCATAGTATCGCCTTCCTATTGTCTGAAGGTTCCGCGATCGCTTTCCTCAGGACCTTGAAGAAGGGGAGCGATCTTTCCGCCGATTTGGAAAGGAATCGCCTCAGGGCTGCGATGCGCCCATTCAGCCTCTGCAGTTCTTTGATCGTCGTCGGCTCACGCATGTTGATCAGCGCCTCGATCTTGTCAGGATTAGCTTCAATGCCACGGTTAGTTATCATAAATCCCAAGAATTTGCCAGATCTTACCCCGAACGTGCACTTCGCGGGGTTGAGTCGAATGTGGTGTCGCCGCAACCGCTCGAAGGTCTCCCGCAGGTCGGCGATGTGGTCTTCCGGTTGTCTTGACTTGACAAGCATGTCGTCGACGTAGACTTCCAGTTTCCTCCCGATCTGGGAGCTAAAAACCTTGTTGACCATTCTCTGGTAGGTGGCCCCTGCGTTCTTCAAGCCAAAGGGCATCTTCTTGTAGCAGTAAGTTCCCCGGTCCGTCGTGAAGGCTGTCATTTCTTCGTCCCGGGGATCCATCTGGACTTGATTGTACCCTGAGTAGGCATCCATGAAGCTAAGCATCTCGTACCCCGAGGCGTTGTCCACCAGGTGGTCGATGCGCGGCAGGGGGTAGCTGTCCTTGGGACAGGCCATGTTGAGGTCACTGAAGTCCACGCACATTCGCCACTTCCCGTTGGGTTTCCTGACCATCACCACGTTCGACAGCCACTCCGGGTACCAGACCTCTCGTATGAAGCCGGCGTCAAGGAGACGCTCCACTTCCTCGGAGGCCGCCTTCATCTTCTCGCCGCCCAGGTTACGCTTCTTCTGCCTGACCGGCTTGAAGTTGGGGTCGGCGTTGATCTGGTGGACGATCACCTGGGGGTCTACGCCGGGCATGTCCTCTGGTGACCAAGCGAAGATGTCTAGGTTCGCCTCCAGGCATTCGACCAGTTGATCCCTCAGGTCATGGCTTAGCCCTCTCCCGATCGAGATGAACCGGCCCTCGACGTCCGTGACCGGGATCTGCTCTTGCTCCTCCGCAGGGGCGGGCCTCGGCCCGCTCCTTAAGTCGAGCGCGGCCATCCGGTCGACTAGACGATCTTCGAGACCTTCCCCCGCCAGTTGATAGCAGGTATTCGGTCTCCCCGCGTCGCCTTCGACTTGCCCCGTCCCCCCGGGCGTTCGGAACTTGATAGTCTGATGGAGGGTCGAGACCACCGCGCCGATGGCGTTGAGTAGGGGTCGGCCGATGATCCCATTGTATTCTGACCCGATCCCCAACACGATGAATTCCACCGCCAGGGTCACCGAGTCTGGTGTGCCTCCGAGTGTTACCGGGAGATGGATCGTGCCGATGATGGGGGCGGAATGACCCGTGAATCCCACCACGGGACCCGAGCGAGGTCGCAAGTCTTCCTTCCGCCGCCCCATCTTTTCCAGGGTTGACATGAAGAGGACGTCACAGGAGCTGCCGGTGTCGACGAGCAGTCGTCGTACCATGGTTGTGTCTATGATCACCGACACCACCAAAGCAACGTCCGAGCTGCGCGCCGTTACCGACGCGCTCGGTCTCCCGACCGGTAGGGACGGTGAGGGTCTTCCGGTCCTCTCCTCCTGATCCTCCTCGCGTCGGGCCCGGCCCCACTCTTGCCAACGATGGCGGGCCCTGTCGCTTCGCGTCAGAGCCTTGCTCTCCTTTCGTCGAGACGGGTGAAGACGTGTCATTGCAGGTGTGGTTTGTTTCTTCGTGGGATAGTTCGTTCCCACAGACGGCGCCAGATGTTTCAGAGTGTTTTCTCACTACAAAAGCGTTGACCGTGGGCAACCCGGTCAACGTGGTCAAGGGGCCCGCTTGGGTCCCTCGGGTGTGTCGAGTCGGTGCAGACGAGGCGCGAGTCGGAGTTGCAGACAGCGCGGAGCGCGTCGGCTGGGCTGAATTGGGGTCCTCGGTCGTCGGTAGGGCGAGGGGAAGCCTCGGCCCGGGTTGAGACGCTCGGCCTCGGTTGGACGTGCTCGGCCTCGGCGGTCGGACGACGAGGGGTAGCCTCGATCGTCCAGCTGGTTACGTGGTCGGCGAGGGGCGGAGAGGAAGCCTCGGCCCGTGGATCTGATGTCCTCCTGCGTAGACGAGAACGCTCGTCAGGGGGCCGGACCTTGGTTCCGGCCAAATCCCCTCCGATGCCTAAGTCAGACAGTGATCTGAAAGAGGAGGCCCGGCGGAGACGGTTCAACTCGAGAGGAGATCGGAACGGCGTCTCACGGCGCGAGCCGGGGAGGAAGGAGATAAAATGGGAGAACAAGGTCGTTGATGGAGTACCTTAGGTTTTAGATACCTGAGATGCGGTCCCTTGTCCAGCCGTCCTTCTAACCCTTTTATAGACCTCCCGCCGTGATTGCCCACGACCCACGTCGCTCGTCCGCCCTCGATCGTGCCCCCTCGATCCGCCCCCCGTCACCGCTCCCTGCGCCATGCCAGCATCAGGGCCGGGTCGGATCGATATTTGGGGGTCCTATATAGGGCCTTGTCGGACGGGCCAGATCGCGCAAATGGGCTTCTGATCGGCAGTCGGGTTTCTGGGCTCGTGTCTTTCGGGCTTCGGCCAAATAGGCGTAACACCAAGTAGCATGCATAAGACAGCTATCTGATAAAAACTGGCTAGTTTAAGAGTTTAGTAGTCTATTTTGCAGTCACATAGCTAGACAAGTATAGCACAAAGATTATTCGAAGTTACAATTCTACTCATAGTATCATTTTTAAGAAATGACATGATACCACACTCCTTTGGCTAGTAGCAGAAAGAATGACAGTTAATGCTCTAGCAAGAGGCAAACTAGTGATTCATTCAAATTCCCACGGTTGTGTATAGAGGATGCTACAGCAAGTTTGTGTGTGTGCTACAGTGAATAAGATTTACATTCGGAATATGCCCTGCTAAAACTTCCACCAAAACATTGCAGACTATACATATCGTACCAATGGTTAATCAGTAACTTCCCTACTCCAATTCGCTCTCTGAGATGACCTCTTCAGCCAGATCATATGCATCGACTTCTGCAAAGTAGGCCCTTTGCCTTTCAATATAATCTTTAGGTAATGAAGATTCCCAAAGGACATCATCATCCAACATCATGTGTTGCTGTGTCTGCAGAATTTTTATGCAAAATAATAATAATCGTTATATAAGAAAAAGAATCACTGGTTGTAAGGACACTATACACATAAACATGAAGTTGAACAGAAACAGAAGTAACAACAAGCAAGATAAGCACCAAGACAGAAAGGTAACACGCAGGAGGAAGGTAACCAGTGAAGAATCATCCCGCGGTGAGTTGCCACTTGCCACAAAGTTTTCACTGGTTGTTTCATGAAGTAAGACGAAAGTAGGAAATATATAAACAACCAGCAAAGAATGGAATCTCTCTCGCCAAAAGCAACATTGTACGATGGGGTCTTTGTCTCAAGTTAGACAAAAATCTAATTATTAGGGATATATAAACAAATATAGAAGAGAGAAGTATATCTCACAAGTAATATCCATGGAAACTTAGAAACAGACTACTACATAAACCCTCAATATATCAAACAAGTTAGTTCCAGGTGGATTTACAGACCCTCAGCATGTTGTGTGTGCTTATGCCTATTAAAAGACCACTAACCACTTCATTTTAAAATCCAAAACTGCTGGATTGTAAAAACTCGTAAAACTCAATATAATATTTCAGGTATGACGTCTGCTCCCAATCATATGCGCACTCTCACTTCTATGCATGTAGCTTTGGTATACATATGTCTGAAACTTTAGAATGTACGGCACCTACACACACACACACACACACACACACACACACACACACACACACACACACACACACACACACCCCCCCCCCCCCCCCCCCCCCCCCCCCCCCCCCCCCCCCCCCCGAAACTTGCACAGGATGATACTACTTCCACAACCATTGGTGTTATAATCTTCACGACTACCTATACGTAGTTGTGTGCTACTATTTCTTTTTTCAAGTTTATACAATGTAAGGAAAACAGTGTTAAGCACCCAGATTGGTGTCTTAAATAAGGATTGTGTTCATAATCGAGGAATGTGACCTCACTTTCAATAAAAGACTTAGTCATATGGAAATACCATTATTTTTTTCCCAGGAGATATCCAGAATATATATTAAGGATATGTAATCAATCAAAGTGGCATTGACAGATTAGCATATTGATTTGTGTAAAAATTCATTCTGGTAAATGATACCACAGTGACCACACACGTTACAAAATGCAATGAGCTTATTCCAGTACTGCATGGCTAATGCTAATCGAACACAATTTTACAGTGGAATAGAAATAACGAGTGATGAAGAGAAGATTAAAGGAACTAAGAGATTCAATGTTCGACTCTTGAATGGAGCAGCACATGCGACTGCGCTTATATATCTCCGGAGAAAAAATAAGAAGAAAGAAAAAAGACCGTGAGCCTATGCTTAAGTAATGACAGCATATCTGAATATATATTATATAGTACATTTTTTCTGGGATTGCTAAAATAGAACTCATGTCCTTGAACAATAGTTCAATAAAGCATCTTTTGATTGTAAGGTAATACAGCCGTTGAAGCACGAAAATACCTTTTTGCTTTTCTTGTGAGGAACTGAGGATGTAATGAGCTCAGCAACATCTCTATTTTCATCCTTCAGTTTACCCCTAATTGAAAGACATACATTTTAGATAATGCATGGAAATTAATCACTACTTTGGTTTGAAAGTATATTCATTGTCAGCTACAATTGCATGCCCTGATGAACCTTTAATCCCCGTTGTAGTATAAACACAGTTTTATACAAAATAAATTTAAAAAATCATATGTACAAAAGATGTAAAAGATGTAACGAAATCTATCGTTTTCAGGCCATTAAGAGTTTTGTAACAAATGCTAAATGTTATAAAGAAAAAGCTAGTCTTAAAAATACAGACTCAAGCCCAGTATCGGTAAATATCTTCTTAAACAGGAAAAAGAAGCTGTTGACCTTTAGTCCAATGAAGCCTAAGTTCAATCTAAGGATAGCAAAAAGGTTAACACTGTGTATTTGTCTTAAAATTAAAAGAAATGTAATATGGAACCTAGAAGATGAATCATCCATTAATACATTAACAGCTGTTGTGTGAAAAGCATACTGTTACTATGCCTATAAACGAAAATAAAGCGAGTGTCTATTGTTAAAAAAATAATTAGAAATTCTCATAGCAGATGTCATAAAGCGCACATATAGAAACTTGAATTGAATTGGCATTTTTCCCAGATGAGAAAATGAAATGATGCCCACGAAGTTATTGGAAGTTCATAAACAAGCCAGAGTTACATTCTCCCACTCGTGCAAGTTTTAAGATGAGCTAAATGTAGCAACCAAATGGGATTGAAAATGAAATAGAGCAATTAAACTGATCGATGGCACAGACAACACCTACTTACCTGGTACTTATGTTCCACCCTCTTGGGGGACAGCTGAATGCTATTGAAACCATCTGAGCCTTTCCTTTATCCTTTCTCCCCTCTGTACTATCTCTTGCATTAACGACAGAATGCTTGGAGTTTCCAAAATTAGTTCTGTCATCAACTAGAATAAATAACAAGAGAAAGTGAGAAATATGTTTAGTATCTCGTCGCAAACAAGTGATACCACATAGAAAAGCCTATTATGAACATCTCACGTAAGGCTTATATCATTTAAGTGAAAATCAACCGGCAAAAAAGCATTGCTAATAATTACAAGCATTCTATCTTTGGAATTCATAGATTTAGTATACTGTAACAATTAGAACATTCTTAACTAATGCAAAGTATATTTTAGAAACATATTACAAGGAAAATACAGAACTACCAATTTCCCTGTTTGTCATTGTTGTTTTCAGTACGTGGAAATAATCAAAATAAACACAAAGAGAAAACACAAGAATCAAGCAACGACACACGAGACTTGGTTTCGCAGTTCGGTGCGCACACCTACATCTGCGGGGCCACGCCCAGAAAAATAGAATACTCCACTATAAAAATCAGAGAATACAAACTCTAACAATCACGCTTCTCTAAGGAAGAACACCCTCCCCCTTAATACAAACCGTGAGGGGTGATCGCAATCAACCCCGTGAAGTATTCTCGGCAAGATCCCCTTGCCAGCAAGCTCCCCTTACACAACCGACTAGATCAACTCCCTTGATCCTACGTGCGTAGCCGTCGGCCTCCTCCCGGAGTTCTTCAAAAAACTTTCGTCAAAAGTCGTACCCTAGCCGAAAAACCGCACCCCAATATATCCTCCGCTACTGCCTTAATTGCGGAAGGAAACTTCAACAACAAGTGCAGATACGGCAGCCCACAACAAATCAAAACCAATTCGGGCAATAGATTCCGCAAAATCCTCTAGCTGGAAATATATTTGCAAGCGAGATTCTCTCCAACCGAATCAACAATAAAACCGATAGAATAATAGCTGCCAAATATATTTCCAATCGAATATACCAGAATAGGTTGAAGATACCAGAATAGATCTGCAGCAATCAGCAATCAATCTTCCCAACTAACAAATCTGCGAGATATTCACTTTCTATTTTAACCCAACAACCCTTCAATTTAGCAACCGATTTAGGAAGGGCTTTCCAAATATCTCTCATGCAGGTATACCACAACCATATACAGGAATCCCCGATATTCTAGGTAACAAATCAGATCTGAATCCGCAAGATAGTTCTGCAGACCAAACCAGCGTTTCTGCAAACAACCCAGAAATCCAGATCTCGAATGTTGAACATTTTGTTGAACAACAAAATGTTCAACAATACAGCTCAAACAGCTCAAAACACTTCTGCAAACAGCTCAAAATACTTCTGATTCCTCAAACAGAACTCTCCAGATATAGTGCCACTAATGCCAACAATTATCAACAGAAATTCAACCCTAACAATCTCCCCCTTTGGCATTATGTGGCACAACCCAAAGCAGGCACCAACCAACAACCAAGCACACATTCTCCCCCTTTGAGCCACAATAATCCAAACCACATTCTCCCCCTTACTAGAACAGCCCAAGCATAGATCATCTCAGAAGAGACAGCCAAAAATCAGAAAAAGTATGTCCTCATGACTCTAATTCATTTCAGCTAGCCTCATGTCTTAAAAAAATTATTCTCCCCCTTTCTGGCTCTCTTATTAGAAACAAAATCCTCAGGCGCAGCGGAAAAAAGGGGGAAGAACAAATACCTCACATCTGACAGTAGGGCGACGAATGAAATGATGTCCAGGGTAGAAGTCGAGCTCTGAGGGGCCGAAAAGTAGTTGGAGAATTGAAAACATCGACGGTGTTGACAGAAGGTACATACGAAGATCCATTGGCACCGGCGGAGTAAGAGCAATGAGGAGAACGGCGAGATAGCACTCTAATGATTCTGGAGGAAGATTCATAAGACTTTGGCACAGATTGCTCACAGTGATTATCGAGGGGAGATGTCGAGTCTGCTGTTATAAAATCTGCAGCAACATTGTCCTGTGTTGTATCTAATGTTACAACATTAGTCACAACATGAAGAGTTTTCTCTGAGGTTGTAGTGTTCTTGCTGTACAATTCAGACTTTCTGACCCATTGCTTCTTCATCTTCATATCAGGGTGTCTAACATTTCTTCCTTCTGACCAATGTCGCATGCGGCTGAAGCAGTTTCTCTCAGTATGGCCTTTGATCTTGCAGTAACTGCACACAGAACGACCACCTTTTATACCTCCAATCTGCCTCTTCTTTTGATCATGGCCATTGTGTTGACCCATTCTTTCAAGTTCTTTGGTAACTTGATTTCTTCTTTCAGCAGACACATTATAAACAGCTCCTCTATTGAATCCCACTCCGGTGCGATCTCCAGAAATCTTCCCTATGTTTAAGATATCATCCAGCTTTGCTTTTCCAGAATTCCACTTCTCCAATGTACATTCAGCTTTCTCTGCCCTGAGAAGGACATTTCTGAAGTTTCTTTCCAATTCTCTGCAGTTTCCCTCAGCTTTCAGACATTCGATTTTGACCTCCTCCTTCTCTTTCTTCAGTCTTTCATTCTCCACCTTCAAGACTTTGTTGATATTGCAGATCTGCACCCACTTCTCAAACATCATCTGGTATGCTTTTCGGATATCATTGTTACTCACTTCCTCATCGCTGTTAGCTTCAGAGTCTGATTCGATTGTAGATGTTGTACATGATGTTGAACATGATGTTGAACATAGTGTTGCAACATTCTGTCTGACATTTGCAGTTTTGTTCTCTAATGTTGTACTAGCTGTCGCAACATTAAGTCCAACACAGCTAGGAGTGTACCCATCAGATTGATCATCAAGAATAGCCGGAAAAGCCACATAGTTGCTGGTGTTGTCCTCATTTCCAGAACTTCCTTCTGAATCTTCATCACTCCAGGTACTAGCTAATGATTTCCCCCTTTTCTTCTTGAGGGTATTAGCACATTCGGCCTGTATATGACCGAAACCTTCGCACTCCCTGCATTGTATTCCTTTACCCTTACTCTTTGGCTCATACCTCTGTGCAGGGTGACTGATTGTCTTTCCAGCTGTAGGAAGATACGGTCTTGATTCCTTGTTGGCAGATCTGTAATTCTGTCCCTTGTTACTTATCTTCCTCATCATTCTGTTGAGATTCTTAGTCAGCAGATCAATGTCATCATCAATATCCGAGTCATTTTCAGACTTAGATGTTTTACTGACTTCAACCTTTAAAGCCACACCTTTATCCCTGAGGTTTGGCTTCAGATTCATTTCATAGGTCTGAAGAGATCCCATGAGTTCATCCAATCTCATAGTGGATGTGTTCCTCACTTCTTCAATGGCCGCAATCTTCGCAGAGAACTTATCGGGTAGGGATCTCAAAGTTTTTTCAACCAACTTCTTTTGAGAATACTTCTTCCCCAATTGAAATGCCTGATTAGATATATCACGTAGTCTTCCATTGAACTCAGCCACAGTTTCATCATCATTCATCCTGAGATTTTCAAATTGAGATGCGAGCATTTGAAGTTTAGATGCTCTTACCGTACTGGTGCCTTCGTGAATATTCTGCAGTATATCCCACGCTTCCTTTGCATGCTCACACGTAGAGATTAATTTGAATTGCTCTTCGTCGACAGCGGAAAAAATAGCATTAATTGCTTTAGAATTGCACAAGGCCGCATGTTCTTCAACCCGACTCCAGTCTCTTGCCGACTTGAGGTGTTCTTCGCCATCTTCGTCGATTTCGGTTGGTGGTGTCCATCCTTCACTGACAGCGATCCAGGCCTTCTCATCAATGGACTTAATGAATACACGCATCCGAGACTTCCAGTAAGTGTAATTTGTACCAATGAGCAATGGAGGACGAACAACGGAGGCACCTTCTCGTGTAGCCATGATTCACGTACTGAAATTCAAGATCACACCTTCTTTGAAAAACAAAGATACACAGGTGACCTGCTCTGATACCAAGTGTTGTTTTCAGTACGTGAGAATAATCAAAATAAACACAAAGAGAAAACACAAGAATCAAGCAACGACACACGAGACTTGGTTTCGCAGTTCGGTGCGCACACCTACATCTGCGGGGCCACGCCCAGAAAAATAGAATACTCCACTATAATAATCAGAGAATACAAACTCTAATAATCACGCTTCTCTAAGGAAGAACACCCTCCCCCTTAATACAAACCCTGAGGGGTGATCGCAATCAACCCCGTGAAGTATTCTCGGCAAGATCCCCTTGCCAGCAAGCTCCCCTTGCACAACCGACTAGATCAACTCCCTTGATCCTACGTGCGTAGCCGTCGGCCTCCTCCCGGAGTTCTTCAAAAAACTTTCGTCAAAAGTCGTACCCTAGCCGAAAAACCGCACCACCAATATATCCTCCGCTACTCCCTTAATTGCGGAAGGAAACTTCAACAACAAGTGCAGATACGGCAGCCCACAACAAATCAAAACCAATTCGGGCAATAGATTCCGCAAAATCCTCTAGCTGGAAATATATTTGCAAGCGAGATTCTCTCCAACCGAATCAACAATAAAACCGATAGAATAATAGCTGCCAAATATATTTCCAATCGAATATACCAGAATAGGTTGAAGATACCAGAATAGATCTGCAGCAATCAGCAATCAATCTTCCCAACTAACAAATCTGCGAGATATTCACTTTCTATTTTAACCCAACAACCCTTCAATTTAGCAACCGATTTAGGAAGGGCTTTCCAAATATCTCTCATGCAGGTATACCACAACCATATACAGGAATCCCCGATATTCTAGGTAACAAATCAGATCTGAATCCGCAAGATAGTTCTGCAGACCAAACCAGCGTTTCTGCAAACAACCCAGAAATCCAGATCTCGAATGTTGAACATTTTGTTGAACAACAAAATGTTCAACAATACAGCTCAAACAGCTCAAAACACTTCTGCAAACAGCTCAAAATACTTCTGATTCCTCAAACAGAACTCTCCAGATATAGTGCCACTAATGCCAACAATTATCAACAGAAATTCAACCCTAACAGTCATCAATATTAATTATTTCATAAGTCCATTTCAGAGAGTGCAAGCAATTAAAAATATTTGTGTACTCTCAGTTAAGCAGGAACTAACCTCACCCAATTTGGAGCCAAGTATGTTACTACTAATTCAGTCTAATGACAAACCAAACCCATACCTAAATTTCAAAGCTGCCGAGTGAACTTGGGATGCTGTTTAACTACTTGTCTTTACTCAATACATAGACGCAAACTCAAAGCTCATGACCTAAAAAATCAAACATATTACAGCATCCCGAGTCAATTCCATGATGATACAAGCGTTAGGACCAAGAAAATCATGATGGGATTTCGTGCGAAAAAAACATAAATGCCAATATACGCATGATCTATACCTGGTAAGAACACATTCACAACATATCGTTGAACCCTAGCTTCTTGACTCAAAAACAACACAAATTAACGAGAAACAGAATATAATTACCCAAATTAGTCCAAATTTCTGTTACAAGATGCACACATAGGTCAATTGGAATGCATCCAAAACAAATCGCTAAACCCTAGCCAATAATTTCAAAATGACTCGAACTAAAGAAGAACAAACGGCAATTACCAAAATTCGTCGAGAATGCTTTGGCGGAGCCATCGGGCTTGGGGATTTTCCGGTGGCTAGGGATTTTGGGGCCGCTTGATGCGATGCTGGAGCTGGATCGGGTGGGGACCGCGTCGACGTTCGAATTGGAAGAGAGAGTTGATATCGGATCCGATGATTTGGGCTTAACAGGTTTGAGGGTTAAAACCGAGGACGAAGAAGAGGAAAGGGATCGGGCGTTGGTGAGGTTAGAAAGGGGAATTCTCTGCGTGATTATCGTTCGCCTTTGAGATCGCCGGAGCTCCATTGATGAGCAATCGGAGCTTGGGGATAAAGTTTTGGGGGTAGTGGGGTTTGCATGGCTTTTATTGAAGCAAGCGAGGAGCAATGGCGGGAGTTCTGCGAAATGAATAAATGAATCTTTCGTAAATTCAATTATTATTGTAGGGGTGATGCCAGTCACACTATACGTTTTGCCGAAGACATTACATTTTATTTACAAGTTGGACATTATGTTAATATTTACACTATTACATTTTATTTCACCCATTTCTCTCCTCACCCCCACCACAACCCCCTCTTCTTCTCCCTCTCCTCCTCTCCACCACCTCTTCATGACTCCTCCTCCTCCTCGACTCAGTAATTTCTCTAGAGTTCTCAAAAACCTTCAAAATTGTTTCTATAAGCCATGTCAACGTAATGCTTGCTCGGGTTTTGAGAACCGGAGCAATAATTTTGATTTTTTTTGACAAATAATTTGCGGACTGATAAGTCTGAGTGTCACATATGGCATGTCACATATGACACTCGGCCCTAAAAATTCGAACGCTTCGATTTTTCAACCTAGGTTGATTGATTTTTCTTATGTTTAAGTTTAAGTTTCTATGTGTTTAGTTGATTTTTTAATAAATTTTTTGGGATGGAATTAAACCTGGTAGGTTTAATGGATTTTTTGGAATTTTTTAGGTTTAATTCGAGAGGATGTGATGGTGGATGACGATGAAAAGGAGTTGGAGTGGGTGGAAGAGGTAGAAGGAGAGGCATTGGATATTGGAGGTGAAGGTGCAGGAGGGAAGGCCGAGGAAGTGCTAGAGGAGGCGGTGTCAGTGGTGTGAGGAGGAAGAGAGAAGTCGATGAAGATAGTGATAAAATAAGGATTTTGAAAGAAAACGTTATAAGTTTAGAACTTTTTCTAAAAGGGTAATGTTCTTAGCAATGTAATGCAAAATGATTTAAAGTGTGATGTTCTTAGCAATGTAATCCCTTCTTCAAAATGTCTAATGTAACCCACGTCAGTTTTATTTTGGTTGTGTTTGGATATTAAAAAAATAAAGTTTTAATTTAGGAAAACTAACCAAAACTATCTGTCGATTTAATAATCGAGAAACTAAAAATGTGTTGTCGGTGTAGTAAATTTCCTATGATGTTGGTATAAAAAACCCTTTTCACATGGGTTTTTTTAAATTTTTTTCCAAATTTGTTGAACACATTCTAAATCCCAAAACCCCCAATATGGGTGAACCATATGTGATTTGACCATTGATCTACTCATTACAAAAAGTTTTATTGTCCTCAAACCGTTGAATTTGCAATAATTGGAACGAGGGTCAGCACAAAATTCACTTGATTTTTGATATGTTGAGTATTCATGATGTATAGATCAATTTCAAGAAAACTTTAAAAATTAAATATACAATGGAGATTTCTGTAACCGCATGAAAATTTTTCGCGCTGTCGGCATATTTTCATTATTTTGTTAATAATATTACATTTAACTATAGAAATTTGCCAAAATCCCCCTCAACTTAGACCAGTCACCAAAACATACATAACGCTTCATCAAACTTACCTTATAATTCAACATTGTTCACCAAAATTATCCTAAACTTTCCAATTGTGTATATAAACTACCTTAATATTTGAGTTCAATTTAGCAAATATACCTTACACGTTCAAACACTTAAGGGCAATTTTTGTAAATTACAAAGTTAAGGAGGGTTCATGAATTTTGAAAGTTGAAGTAGTATCATTCAATCCATGTATAGTTTAAGGTAGATTTCATATAAGGCAAAACTAAGTAATTAAGTTAAAGTTTTAATTTTCATATGTTTGAAAGAAATAGCATTTTGGAGAAATAGTGATGTCCATTTATTGTTTAGTTTTAAAAGTTGTTACAGCAAAATAACAAACACAATCATGTGCCTAGATAATAAAATCATGAAATTCAAAATTCGTAATCACAATAAAAAAAATTTAAAATCGTGATTTTAAAATAATTATAAATTCTTATATATATACCCATTTACAAACATGCAAACACTAACCTAAAATATCATAAATTAATTTTCTTAAGATGCACCTAAAGTCACATATTTTTGTGATTTTATTATATATCCAAAAACACTATTATAGATTTAAAATGACAAATATAAACGCTTGAGAAAAAGGAAGGCTGGATGTCACCGTAGGGTAAACCCTGTAACTGCTCGTTTGCTTGCCAACAATCTCTAATCAAGATGGGCGTTACACTAATCTTGTGGTGTGTAATACCTTGTTTTCATTTATACGGGTAGTGTACTAAGTATTTTTGATCGTATTTATTACACATATAGTTTTCTTGTATTTGGAGATTTTTCCATAATTTTTAAAAGATTTTTTAATATACTAAAATTATTTTAGATTTTAACTACATTCTAATTTAGACTATTATGTATTATTTTGTATACTACTTATATATGGTTTAAATACTTGTATTTGTTATGAATCAACTACTGGAGGAGGAGCCCCCAGCTCTTTATTTATAGGCAATTGGGAGAATAAAAAGATGGGCTTACAATGATATGGGCTTATCTCTAGGATAGCCTAGAATCTCACCCAACTACGGTTAAATAACCGTTCACAACACTCCTCCTTATCCAGCCATAGGTGTGGACTCTACTCGTGAATACTTCAGGATTCTGAGCGTAGAAGAGTCTCACATGGGGTGTGTAACGACTGCTTTTCATGTATCTGGATTTTATGTATTATAATATATGTTTTGGTGGATTTTCTCCTCTTGTGTGGTTTTCGCCTCCGTAGTTTTCATTTTCGATCGATTCGTCGTATTTTCTCGCTTCTTTCTTAGGATTGTCGATTTCGAAGTTTGTCACTCGTGACGGGCTTCATAACGGTCGTATCTAACTATTAGATCAAGCCTAGGAGTCTTAGGAATCGATCCCGGGGCCCCGCGCTCCGTATCGGTACTTTCTGTGCTCATTAGCCGGTGTAAGAAGGGCCACCGACCGACTAGATGACGATCCAGTCGGTCGGTAATCCTTCTTGGACCGACTAGTTAGCTTTCTAAATTTCTCAGGAGTTACTGTTTATCGTTAGTCGGTCTAAGAACGTTGGTTGACCGACTAGGTTGCAAACTAGTCGGTCAGCAATGCTTCTTGAACCGACTAACTCATCAAATTATTTTTGTATCAGTTACTGTTTACTCTTAGTCGGTCTAAGAACGTTCATCGACCGACTAGTTGCCAAACTAGTCGGTCAGTATTTGTTCATGGACCGACTAACTCTAGAATCCTAATTTCACCTGTAGCTACTGTTTACACTTAGTCGGTCTGCGTTGGTCGACCGACCGACTAGTTGTCAAACTAGTCGGTCAGTGGTTGTTCTTTGACCGACTAACTAGCGCTGTAAACCCTAGTTTTGCCCTAGCCGCCAGCCTAGCCTATAAATACCCAACCCAAACGTTTTCTTCCCCTCCAACTCGACCCTAAACCCTAAAATCGCCCCCATTGATCCACCACCTTCCTCCAAGCTCCATTGCTTCATTCCAAGCCCTAAATCCATCATCCAAACCATCCATCTACCCTATCTACCTCTCATCTTCCCCAAAATCTCACCAAAACCCATCAAATCCCCAAAATCCCCCAAAACCCTAGTTTCCCCAAACTTCTCCAATCTTTTCCAGATCTGATCCTAGGGTTCCCCGAAGTGTTTCCTCCGCCTCCTCTCGGTAAGAAATCGATTCACCGATGTTTTCCTAACCTATTGTAATTTTTATGAAACCCTAATAAAATATTTGTGTTTTGATGATTGTTCCCCATTACAGCGATTCCCCGTAGGCTAGCATCCGCGGAAACGAACTTTCGAAACCGTCAACCCCGGTGATAGGCAAGTGAAACTTGCATCTCTTGATTTAGGCCATGTCTTAGGCCATTACCTTGTTTTAGCGTAAAAGAGACTAAACGGTGAAAGGATAGCCGTTTAGACGCCATTGACCTAGCTTGACAACGAAGCTTGGTCCGTCACCCTCATCATGCTTGTATGTCACGTTTAAATTCAATTAACGGTACGCAATCATTTGTTCATGTCATTGCATAGTAATAAATTATTGTGATTGTGTAGCACACGCTACGACATTATGTTCCTGGCTCGTGTTCCAGAAGCGAGCCCTGTAGTTGGAAACCCCAACGCTCGGATACCGGCTAGGCACCCACTTCTCGTGGGCACAACCCTATGCCAAATACACTTCCTGGCCCGTGATCCAGAAGCGAGCAAATGCTCGATACACGTAGGGGTGGGGTAAGAGATATGCGTCACCAGAGCACGAGATGGCCTGATCCGCCACTCCAGCCTGCAGGCGAAATCTCTAGTGTTTAAGTGAGTAAGAGATATGCGTCACCAGAGCACGAGATGGCCTGATCCGCCACTCCAGCCTGCAGGCGAAATCTCTAGTGTTTAAGTGATTAACAGTGATAAGTGAAAACAGTGATAAGTGATTTCGTGAACTAGTGAGTTGGTAGCTTTGGCTACATTGTGCATGCTTGTCTCTCTTTTAAACTGTTGCATCATATTCGACTGCCATGCCAATGTTTAACATTTAAATGCTAGGTTGTTAGTCACTTTCAGTTTCCTTGCTCAAGTCTTTTAGACTTGCTGACATGTGCCCCTTTCTCTTTTGGGTGACGCATGTTAGACCTTGAGCCTGAGTTGCCAGCTGAGGGTGAGGTGTTTGCGGACGCCGAGCTTGAGCCCGTGTTGGACGGGGAGTACGTGGACACTGGGGACCAGTCCTAGTGTCTCCGTGTGTTTTACTTTGGTTAGATGGTTGTTTTGTTATCGGTGCGTGGCACCTATACTTTTTATGTCGTTGCTTTTGTTTGGCCTTGTTCTGGGCCTTTAGACTCTTCCTTTTCAGCCTGGTGGCTTTTCTGTGATGTTGAACATTTGTGGACAACCCTTGGGATTGGTGTTTCTTTTCCGTCTCATATTATTATTATTGTTGTTTCGAGTGCAGTTACAGGGACCTGCTTATACTAAATTGACGCTTATCGGGTTTGGGGCTTCACCGCTCCACTCCCGTGCGGACCTTTTCACGTCTCGCCTCCATTTTAGGGAAGCGGGTCGTGACAGGTTTTAGTGGTGGCCCATGCAGGTCCATCTGTAACTGTAAATATCGGGATAACGATAATAATGCAAGATTGTCCAACAAATAATTTCGACATCTGAGCCCTAAGCTATGAGTCTAATTGTTTTGTTTTCTGCGTCATTAGATGGCAGGAAGGCGAATCACCCGTGGGGGTGGTAGTGGTGCGCTCCCTCATGACGAGGAGCCTGAGCGGGAGCCCACTAATGGGGAGATGATGAGGATGATGTTGCAGATGATGCAGGTTCAGCAGGGCGTGCTGCTGCAGGTGCAGAATGCTCCGGTGGCTCGAGCTGCTCGGGTGGTGGAAGCCCCTCGCCCTGAGCACGGGGCGAAGCAGTTCAGAGAGCTGGGTCCTGCGTATTTTGATGGAACCGAAGGTCCACTAGCTGCTGATGAATGGATGAGGAATATCGAGGACAATCTGAAGATGTCCAAGGTCAACGAAGTTAGTTGGGTTGACTTGGCGAAGCGCCAGCTGAAGGATAACGCCAGGAATTGGTGGGATGCTGAGGAAAGGATGTTGGTGGAGCCGATCGTCTGGGCTACCTTCAAGGCCAGATTTGATGGTGAGTTCTTCCCGAAGGCTGCCAGGGAAGAGATGCTGCAGCGTTTTATCGACCTGAAGCAGGGGAACTCGTCGGTGGACATGTACCACCAGGAGTTCATGAGGCTTAGTCGGTTTGCACCAAAGATGGTGCAGGACGCTGAGGAGCGAGCTCAGAGGTTTCTGCAGGGGCTTGCTTCAGAGCTCCAGAGCTTTGTGACCTCTTCTGACCGGGAATCTTATCAGAAGGTTTTGGTCGCTGCCAAGAGGCAGGAGCTGCTTGTGAACCAGAGGAAGGGGTCTGTTGTTGGTGCTGTGAGGAGGCCTGTGGAGCAGGCGAGAGCTGTGGTTAGGCCTGGATTCAGGCCGAACCAGCCTGTTCAGTTCAAGAGGCCAGGAGGGCCTGTTCGGAGGACTTGCAATTTCTGTGGCAAGGAGGGCCATACCAAGGAATCGTGTAGGAAGTTCTTGGGGCAATGTGTTGCTTGTGGAGATCCCGCCCATGCTCTCAGGGAGTGCCCGAAGTTGAGGCAACCTTGGCGGACACCTATTGCTGCCCCGCCTTTGCAGCAGAGAGCCCCGGTGCCCGCTGGTCGTGGGGTGCCCCTCGTCCCGCAGAGGCAGGCTTTTGAGCGGGCTGCTCCGCCGAGGAGGCAGGCATTTCTGATGACCGAGGAGGAGGTTTTGGCCATGGATGAGGTCATTGCAGGTAACTTTCGAACTAGATTGTTCATTCCTTAATTGATTGATTGTTAAATTATGCTGGATGCTTGTGTATGAATGTTGCTAGAGTAAGATTTGATTGATTAGACTGTTTGTTAGGTGTGGTTTTGGTTTGCATGTTCCCTGCCCGAGTCCTCTTTGACTCAGGTGCGTCAATGTGCATTTTGGCCCAGAGCTTCGTGGATAAGCATTCCTTGTCGACGTCCCCTCTCTCCAAGAGTTGGAATATCGTCACAGGGAATGGAGTAGTCACGGTGCATCGTGGGTGCAGTCCTTGCTCTGTGGTGGTTTGTGGACATGAGCTTTATGCTGATTTTATTGTCCACAACATCACCAACTACGATGCGGTCTTTGGGATGGATTGGCTTGCGAGCTTCTATGCTACGATCGACTGTCGTCGGAAGAAGGTGGTGTTCGAGATTCCCGGACATCCAGTGTTCGAGTTCAGTCGTGGTAGCCGTTCGCTTGGTCCTGTCAGATTTCGGGCCAGGCCGGTGGAGGCTGTGGCTATGCAGATGGAGCTGGAGTGGCCAGCTGTGGTGCGAGATTTTGGCGACGTCTTCCCCGAGGAGATGTCTGGTTTGCCGCCTGATCGAGCTTTGGAATTTTCTATCGATCTTGTCCCAGGTGCGCAGCCGATTTCGAAGGCGCCGTATCGTATGGCACCTGCAGAGTTGGAAGAGTTGCGGAAGCAGTTGGATGAGCTTTTGCAGAAGGGTTATATAAATCCTAGTGTGTCTCCGTGGGGAGCACCGGTGTTGTTGGTTAAGAAGAAGGATGGTTCGCGTCGCATGTGCGTGGACTATCGGGAGTTGAATGCGGTGACCATTAAGAATAAATACCCGTTGCCTCGCATCGATGATATCTTTGATCAGCTTGGAGGTTCGAGGGTGTTTTCTAAGTTGGATTTGAGGAGTGGTTACCATCAGTTGAAGGTGAAGAAGGATGACGTTCCGAAGTCAGCGTTCAGGACGAAGTATGGACACTATGAGTTTGTGGTTATGCCTTTCGGCGTAACTAACGCGCCCGCAGTTTTCATGAATCTGATGAACCTGATTTTCTACGACTTTTTGGATAAGTTTGTCGTTATCTTTATCGACGACATTCTGATCTATTCGAAGTCGGAGGAAGAGCATGCATCGCACTTGAGGACGGTGTTGGAAATTTTGAGGAAGCATCGTTTGTATGCTAAGTTTTCGAAGTGCGAGTTTTGGCTGGATAGAGTTGCTTTTCTGGGGCATGTGGTGACCGGAGATGGTATTTCTGTGGATCCCGAGAAGATTAGGGCCATCAGGGAGTGGCCTGTTCCGTCGTCTGCATCTGAGATTCGGAGTTTCCTTGGTTTGGCGGGATATTATCGGCGATTCATTAAGGACTTTTCTCGTATTGCTGAGCCGATGACCAGGTTGACGCGGAAGGATGTTGCTTATGTTTGGTCGGGTGATTGTGAGAGTGCTTTTGGTATTCTGAAGGAGAGGTTGACGAGTGCCCCTATTCTTGTCGTGCCTGATCGCAGCGGTGGATTTGAGATCTTTTGCGATGCTTCTGGCAAAGGTCTTGGTTGCGTGTTGCATCAACACGGGCATGTTGTGGCGTATGCGTCTCGTCAGCTTAAGGTTCATGAGAAGAATTACCCGACGCATGATTTGGAGTTGGCTGCCGTTGTTTTTGCTCTTAAGATTTGGAGGCACTTCTTGTTGAGTGAGAAAGTGAAAATTTTCACCGATCACAAAAGCTTGAAGTATATTTTTACTCAGAAGGAGCTCAACATGCGACAGCGTCGATGGTTGGAGCTTATGGCGGATTATGATATTGATTTGCAGTATCACCCTGGCAAGGTGAATGTGGTTCCAGATGCTTTGAGTAGGCTGCCAGCGGTGATGATTTTGACCTCGCAGTGGAGATTGCAGCAGGATTTTTGCGAGTCTGGAGTGGAAATTGTCCTTCCTGGGGAGGCTTCTTCGTTGATGTACATGCAGGTACAGTCGACGATCGTGGATCAGATTAAGGCTGGCCAGGCAGAGGATCCGAAGCTGGTGAGGATTCGGGAGATGGTGGAAGCCGGTCTACGGACTGACTTTTTGATTCATGCGGACGGCTCGCTGAGGTTTGGAGCCAGGTTGTGTGTGCCGGCTGGGGATATTAGAGAGGAGTTGATGGTGGAGGCACACAGTTCGCCGTATTCTGTGCATCCTGGTGGCACCAAGATGTACCAGGATCTTCGTCTGAATTATTGGTGGCATGGCATGAAGAGGAGTGTGGCTCGGAGTGTAGCCAAGTGTTTGGTTTGCCAGCAAGTGAAGGCGGAGCATCAGCGTACGGCCGGGTTGCTACAACCGCTTCCGATTCCGGAGTGGAAGTGGCAGCACATCACTATGGATTTCGTGACTGGACTACCTCGGAGTCCGAAGCAGAATGACGCGATTTGGGTGATCGTGGATCGGTTGACCAAATCTGCGCACTTCATTCCGTTCCGAGTGGGACAGTCCACGGAGGTGCTAGCGAGGAGATATATGGAGGAAGTCGTGCGACTTCATGGAGTCCCCGTGAGTATCGTGTCGGACAGAGACACGAGGTTCACATCTCAGTTTTGGCAGAGTTTGCAGAAGAGTTTGGGTACGCGTCTGAGTTTCAGCACGGCGTACCATCCGCAGACGGATGGCCAGTCCGAGAGGACGATCCAGATTTTGGAAGACATGCTGAGGGCGTGCATGTTGGATTTCAAGGGTTCGTGGGAGGACCATCTACACTTGGTGGAGTTCTCTTACAACAACAGTTTCCAGGCGAGTATTGGCATGGCGCCTTTCGCCGCTCTTTATGGGAGAAAATGTCGATCGCCATTGAGTTGGGATGACGTTGGTGATCGGGAGTTGTTGGGACCTGAGATGATCGTGGAGGCCGTGGATATCGTCAGGAATATTCGGGAGAGGTTGAGGATTGCTCAGGACCGTTTTAAGCATTGGGCGGATGCTAAACGTCGTCCTTTGGAGTTTCAGCCGGGTGACCATGTGTTTTTGAAGATTTCCCCGAATCGTGGTGTGATTCGTTTTGGGAAGCGTGGAAAGTTGAGCCCGCGATACATTGGACCGTTTGACGTTTTGGAGAGGGTTGGCGAGGTAGCTTATCGCTTGGCCTTGCCGCCGTCTTTGGAAGGAGTTCACAATGTTTTCCATGTGTCACAGCTTCGTCGATACATTAGCGATCCGTCTCATGCGGTGGATTTTTCGGAGATTACCGTTCGCCCCGATATGACGTATGACCAGCATCCAGTGCAGATTCTGGACAGGCGTCAGAAATCGCTTCGGAACAAGATTGTTAATCTTGTGAGGGTGATGTGGCGACACGGTTCACCTGGAGAGTCTACTTGGGAGAATGAGGATGAGATGCGAGAGCGTTTTCCACTTTTGTTTCCGGACTCGTGAGTTTTGGAAATTCCGAGGACGGAATTTTTCTTAAGTTGGGGAGGATGTAACGACTGCTTTTCATGTATCTGGATTTTATGTATTATAATATATGTTTTGGTGGATTTTCTCCTCTTGTGTGGTTTTCGCCTCCGTAGTTTTCATTTTCGATCGATTCGTCGTATTTTCTCGCTTCTTTCTTAGGATTGTCGATTTCGAAGTTTGTCACTCGTGACGGGCTTCATAACGGTCGTATCTAACTATTAGATCAAGCCTAGGAGTCTTAGGAATCGATCCCGGGGCCCCGCGCTCCGTATCGGTACTTTCTGTGCTCATTAGCCGGTGTAAGAAGGGCCACCGACCGACTAGATGACGATCCAGTCGGTCGGTAATCCTTCTTGGACCGACTAGTTAGCTTTCTAAATTTCTCAGGAGTTACTGTTTATCGTTAGTCGGTCTAAGAACGTTGGTTGACCGACTAGGTTGCAAACTAGTCGGTCAGCAATGCTTCTTGAACCGACTAACTCATCAAATTATTTTTGTATCAGTTACTGTTTACTCTTAGTCGGTCTAAGAACGTTCATCGACCGACTAGTTGCCAAACTAGTCGGTCAGTATTTGTTCATGGACCGACTAACTCTAGAATCCTAATTTCACCTGTAGCTACTGTTTACACTTAGTCGGTCTGCGTTGGTCGACCGACCGACTAGTTGTCAAACTAGTCGGTCAGTGGTTGTTCTTTGACCGACTAACTAGCGCTGTAAACCCTAGTTTTGCCCTAGCCGCCAGCCTAGCCTATAAATACCCAACCCAAACGTTTTCTTCCCCTCCAACTCGACCCTAAACCCTAAAATCGCCCCCATTGATCCACCACCTTCCTCCAAGCTCCATTGCTTCATTCCAAGCCCTAAATCCATCATCCAAACCATCCATCTACCCTATCTACCTCTCATCTTCCCCAAAATCTCACCAAAACCCATCAAATCCCCAAAATCCCCCAAAACCCTAGTTTCCCCAAACTTCTCCAATCTTTTCCAGATCTGATCCTAGGGTTCCCCGAAGTGTTTCCTCCGCCTCCTCTCGGTAAGAAATCGATTCACCGATGTTTTCCTAACCTATTGTAATTTTTATGAAACCCTAATAAAATATTTGTGTTTTGATGATTGTTCCCCATTACAGCGATTCCCCGTAGGCTAGCATCCGCGGAAACGAACTTTCGAAACCGTCAACCCCGGTGATAGGCAAGTGAAACTTGCATCTCTTGATTTAGGCCATGTCTTAGGCCATTACCTTGTTTTAGCGTAAAAGAGACTAAACGGTGAAAGGATAGCCGTTTAGACGCCATTGACCTAGCTTGACAACGAAGCTTGGTCCGTCACCCTCATCATGCTTGTATGTCACGTTTAAATTCAATTAACAGTACGCAATCATTTGTTCATGTCATTGCATAGTAATAAATTATTGTGATTGTGTAGCACACGCTACGACATTATGTTCCTGGCTCGTGTTCCAGAAGCGAGCCCTGTAGTTGGAAACCCCAACGCTCGGATACCGGCTAGGCACCCACTTCTCGTGGGCACAACCCTATGCCAAATACACTTCCTGGCCCGTGATCCAGAAGCGAGCAAATGCTCGATACACGTAGGGGTGGGGTAAGAGATATGCGTCACCAGAGCACGAGATGGCCTGATCCGCCACTCCAGCCTGCAGGCGAAATCTCTAGTGTTTAAGTGAGTAAGAGATATGCGTCACCAGAGCACGAGATGGCCTGATCCGCCACTCCAGCCTGCAGGCGAAATCTCTAGTGTTTAAGTGATTAACAGTGATAAGTGAAAACAGTGATAAGTGATTTCGTGAACTAGTGAGTTGGTAGCTTTGGCTACATTGTGCATGCTTGTCTCTCTTTTAAACTGTTGCATCATATTCGACTGCCATGCCAATGTTTAACATTTAAATGCTAGGTTGTTAGTCACTTTCAGTTTCCTTGCTCAAGTCTTTTAGACTTGCTGACATGTGCCCCTTTCTCTTTTGGGTGACGCATGTTAGACCTTGAGCCTGAGTTGCCAGCTGAGGGTGAGGTGTTTGCGGACGCCGAGCTTGAGCCCGTGTTGGACGGGGAGTACGTGGACACTGGGGACCAGTCCTAGTGTCTCCGTGTGTTTTACTTTGGTTAGATGGTTGTTTTGTTATCGGTGCGTGGCACCTATACTTTTTATGTCGTTGCTTTTGTTTGGCCTTGTTCTGGGCCTTTAGACTCTTCCTTTTCAGCCTGGTGGCTTTTCTGTGATGTTGAACATTTGTGGACAACCCTTGGGATTGGTGTTTCTTTTCCGTCTCATATTATTATTATTGTTGTTTCGAGTGCAGTTACAGGGACCTGCTTATACTAAATTGACGCTTATCGGGTTTGGGGCTTCACCGCTCCACTCCCGTGCGGACCTTTTCACGTCTCGCCTCCATTTTAGGGAAGCGGGTCGTGACAGGGTGGATACTTCAGGATCCTGAGTTGGTGAGATTTTCCTCATTAAAACCTTTAGCTATGGAAAACCCAGTGGAAAAAACCATAGTTAAGGAAAAAGAGTACAAACGTTCTTTAACTCCCCCTGATTTGTACAAGTTACTCTGCTCATGAATACTTCAGGATTCTGAGCGTCACAGAGTGGTGGATACTTCAGGATCCGGAGTTGATATGATTTGCCTCATTAAAACCTTTGGCTATGGAAAACCCAGTGGGAAAAACCATAGCTAAGGGAAAAGAGTACAAATTCCCTCAACTCCCCCTGATCTGGAAAAGCTCTTAGGCTTTCAGATCTCTTAGGATTATCTCATCACTCCTATTTACAACATTCCGAAAATATACACCGATACAAATATTATCACTATCAAGCAGCTGCTGAATCCAGAAACTCTGGAGAGGTGTGCTAAGTCTTGTCACCTCAGATGTGGTCTTCAGACTATATGGTCAACTCCACAAAACCAGCCTCTATCCCAATCGTCACTGGGATGTAATGTACCACCAGGCGCCCTCCAATACACCATTGGTGTGATTCTGGAATGGTGAGGATCTCGGAATGATAGGATGATGTTGCCTTCATAAGTTGCTTTGAATATTTGCAGTAGATGGCCATCCCACTGTGGGTACCCATTCTGTGATTTCTCAGTATAGGGACCGGACCTGTAACCTACATTTGCATAAACTTTGGAGGATGCTATTTCATATTGTAAGTCCAAATCTTTCGACCCTTGGAGGAAGCGCGGAAGGCTTTAACTCCGGTCTAATGGCCCTTTAAGGTGCCAACTATCTCTGGCTAATGAGTTTACTGCAATTGCTATATCGGAACGCGTGCAGTTAGCCAGGAGTGCCTGATTGCACTCAGATAAGGGACTTTAGGACCAGTTATATCCTCCCCCTCTTCCAGCGATCGGAAGGGTTCTTTTTTTGTTCATCCATTAAGTATACTCCCATAGGTGTACTTTTGATGACAATGGTCCTTTTAATTTCTCCAACGCACTTCTGGGCGTATGTAGCAGGATTCTATGAGCCGTGACTTTATATTTGCCTAGGTCTTTTTATTTCATGTTTAAAAGTCAGGCTTGAACAGATGTTTTAGTTTTCTCTTTAGGAGATCCGATGAGATTTTAGTTGTTTACAACTATGATCTCAAGTCCTGCTCTTTGCTTAGATGCAAAGACAACCCTCAGTAAGAATCATTGCTTTATCAAGCGATTCTCTTGGTTGTACATTATTCTTATTGTTTTTCTTCAATAGAATAGACGTCCCGAAGTCTATTCAGGCATTTAAGGAAATGTGGGAATTTTCTTTACCAAGATGTCCACGAAGGTATGCCGTCACAATATCCAATAACAGCATATCCAGAATTTCCTTTGCCAAATCGTAAGGTATTCGCTTTGATAACTTAGGGACTGATGCATCATTTATGAATCATGCTCATTTTAATTTGTTCGATCCCTAGTTTCAGCGAAATTTGCCTTGGGCTATAGGTTGTACCTTATAGCATACGATTTTGTATTTATTTTTCTTATGTGTGCAATACTTTATTTTATCCACAGGTTTGACACCTTTTGGTGTCTGGACTTCAGGTCCGAACATTTCACGTTTCATAAGTGAGTCCAGCTCATCTTTTATTGCCTCGTTCCACATTTGGCCAATCTCTACGTTTGCCTTCTAGCAACGGAGTATGGAACGATAATTTATAAACACTATCGCTTTTGCGATGTATATGGCAATATGACACGTGAATATATTGTCGACAATTTATGTTCTATCTGTCCAACACCTCCCTAGTACGTACAACATTTACATTTAATTTCACTTTTTCCCGGTAATTCCTCTGTAGTGGATTTCGAGAAGGGTGAGTGTGTGGACATGAGCTCATTGTCCTGTGGTAGTATTGTCTTAAGGTCTCCAGGAGTTTCTGTCCTTGGAGCCTGGTGGTCTGCCTCTTTTCTGTTGAGGATCAGCCACTTCTGCTGCTTGTGGGTTGCATCCATTCTCGGGGATGTCAATCCTAGCTGGAGTTTTTGCAGCAGTGATGTGTGATCTGACAATCTTCTGGTTGTCAGTAAATGGGTTCGGTAAGTGGTGAACATTGTTCTGTGGAGGATCTTCGGGATCACATCTTCACATTTGTTTTGTTACCGAATCATTAGTGGGTCAAGCTATTTGTATCCCACGGTAACATTTGCTTCGCGCCAGTTTTTCCAGTATCTGGGCCTATTTTGGGGAAACTCGTCTCATCGAAATCACAGTCTTCAAGATGTGCCTTAAATGCGTCCCCCATTTGGGGTTCTAGGTATATTATAAGTGAGGGTGAGTCAAACCCTGCATGGATACCTAGGCGATGTTGAGTACCGTTTTGGTCCTCTTTGGTGGTGCAATGGGGATTTAAAACTGCGCAACCGAAGATTCTCAGATGAGAAATGTTCGGTGGTATTCCATATGCAAGTTGCATTGGAGACTCTGACCTCTAGAGGGTCTTATTTTCATTTACGATGCAGCATGCAGAATTTGCAGGTCACATGCATCCATAGGCAATCGGGATTTAATGGACGTTCAATCCATTGGAGTCTACTTATCAGTGACTCTGCCGACTCAATTTGGGTATGAACATGCGGCACTATGTGTTCATTTTCTATTTCCGTTACTTGGCAGTACTCTTGAAATAACCGGGAGGTATATTTCCCAACATTAACCAGACTTATTTTCTACATTTGATTGTCTGGAAAATGTGCCCGCAACATGTTTATTTTTGTGCCAATAGCTTTGGAAAAGCTAAGTTGCGGGTCTGTAGTAAACAAACATACAGGTGTTCTGAGGATGCATTTATCAGTACAATGAAGTACCGAAATAGCCCACTAGGGGTTGTGGATTTTATCCACATTTATCTCCTTATATTCTTTTTGAGAAAGCGTGGAGATTCTTTTTCAACTTTCCGCAGAGATGGCCTTGTAATTAGTTTTCCCTTATAGCAAGGGATGCGAGGGAATTCTCCCTTCTGAAGAATCTTTTGGTTCTTCAAGTCATACCCATAGGATAAGATGCGGTGCATCATCACTGATCCTGGGTGGCCAAATCTTATCATGCCGGAGTAAAAACTCGGCTGATGTCGGGCACTTCAGGTGCTCCGTTTAATTCCGCTTTCTTTCTCTGAATCTTTGTATGGTAGAGGCCTGTAAGGCTCTCAAAACATTCCAGTATGGATTTTACTCCTTTTTCTTGAGACGTTACATACAGTGATTTGTTTTTCATTTACATTTGATGTTTCCAAATGGAAATCCGTTTGAAACAGATATCCTTGAAACTTAGAAAGTTTCTTTTGGAATTCGGAGTGATTAGTGCATCCTTTTGTTTCTGTGTTATTTGGGGGCAACAATGTTGCATTCCCTGGATCTTCAATATGGCCCTAATATTGGGCTTTGTATTGAAAAATCGTACGTGTTCATTGTCTACTAATCATTTATGAGAGCAGTTTCATCTATTAAAAGATGATCTATTAAAAGATGAATCGTTAAGCACATGCATATTCAGATAAACATTTTCATTTATTGTCTACTAAACATTTTCATTCCAAACAGATTGCGTAATTCAAATGCTCTTATAATATGAAATGTTCTAAACAATTTGCTAAGATAAAAAAATAGAGGCTAATCAAGCAGGTCATCATTTTCGAAGTCTTCAGCTGAGAACTTGACTGGAGCATCAGATGTCACCAGGTTTGTTTCAGCTTTATTTTTCTTGCTTTATTTATAAAGCTCCTGGAGATGCACTGGGGTCCTGCACACTCTGGACCAGTGGCCTTTCATGCCACAGCTGTGGCACTGGTCTTCCCAATCCCTCTTGGGTGGGGGTGCATCATTTTTCTTGTTGTCATTCTTGCGCCAAGTGAACTTGCGCTTCCCTTCATTCTTTCGCTGCTATGGTGGGCCCTTGGCTCTTTTCTGTTGTCCCCCTTTCTGTGGTCTTTCTTTTCTTTTATTATCCCTCTTCTTTTTGAAGGAAGAGGTATTGTGAGCTTCTGGTGGGGGGCAGTGCCGGGAGGGCGCATATTGTGAGTGGCGAGAAGAATCTCTCTATTTTGCTCGGCCATGAGAAGACATGACAGTAGCTCTGAATACTTGGTGAACTTGCATTCACGGTATTGCTGCATGAGTATCGTATCTTTTTCATTGAAAGACGTATACGTCTTTTCCAGCATGTGATCTTCTGAGACTTTCTCACCACACAACTTCAGGCGTGAGGTTATGCTAAAAAGTGTTGAGTTGTACTCAGCAATGGACTTAAAGTCCTACAGTCTCAGGTTCTCCCACTCATATCGTGCCATTGGGAGTATAACATCATTCTGATGTTTATACCTGTCCTCAAGGGCAGTCCACAGCTCAAGTGCATCTTCGACCGTAAGGTATTCAGTCTTTAGGGTCTTATCCACATGGTGGCGAATATAGATGATGGCTTGCGCCTTCTCTATATCGCTAACTTTTTCTTTGTCTGTCACAGCAGCAATGAGGGACTTTGCCCGCAGGTGAAACTTTACATCTAGCTGCCAGCTTAGATAGTTTCTACCTGATGCATCCAGCACTTCGAAATCAACGCTTGCAATTTTATCCATTTATCTAGCAGAGCATAAACATGCATGAATTAATATTTAATCAAATAAAACATTTTCATGTGGATGCAATATTTAACGAAAAACTAAATGTGTGGATCGGCCAGTCCCACAAGAAAAAGTCCAAAGTCCAAAGTCCAAATTATACAAATTTGCAGCTTAAAAAGGAAAATACAACTTTGGAAACCCCGTGGGTCCCATAAGATATCTCCAGCTTCAAGCGTGGCCTCCGTCTCCATGGAAGTTGGTCTTCTTTCTTTGACATTTACATAAATTCCTCACTACAATTTCTCTCAAAAATAAAAGAAAAGTGCGGGAAATAAACTGTGGGACTAAACGGCCTATCCAAAAACCACATTTAGCAATTCATGCAGAAATATTATGCTCACCAACATTTTCATTCACAGACATCGCAGGCAGCTATATTCACATGAGGATAAAATATTTAATCACTTAATAATTATTGGACCACTGGGCAACGTCATACACCGTTAGGTTAGTTGACTAACGGTAGAGCGGTCGCATGATCTTCCTAATTATTAAGTTTTAAATATAATGCACAACCAAGCATATAATATCCAATAGAATTTTCCAGTGATGTAAAGCATGTAAAGAAAAGATCATTACGATGCAATGGTTGTATTAAGAGGGTTTAATCAATAAAATTGAATAAGAGCCCAAAGTTGACATTTTCGTTGTAGAAAGAAAAGGGTTTTCCTCGTTCAATCATCCCAAATAGCCCCCAAAAAGTCCCCAAAGAAACCTTATATGCCCGTTAATTGCCCCATAATTTACCGTGATTTTTCACGAATTTATTGGCCCTCAAACGCCCCTTTTTAAATTGATTTTTTGGCCCAAAAAATTCTTTTTAAGGCTTGTTTATGGCCTTTGCCCCCCCCCTTTTGTCTTCTTTTTTTTGAATCCGGCCTGCGGGCCTGAAGCCCGCCGCTGACCTACGGGCTTCATGCCCTCATGAAAAAAAACTTTTTTTTTGAATTCGGCCTGCGGGCTTCAGGCCCTCAGGAAAAAGCTTTTTTGTGAAATTGGGCCGAAAAGTCCAATAGGGCTTAGGGGGCGGTGGCTAGGGTTAGACTCCGCCGCCCCCGTGCGGTGGCCGGAAAAACCAGGGGGGCGGCCGCCCCCCTGTAGCGGGGCCGGAGGGGGTCAGCGCTGCTCCCCCCCCCTCAGGGGGGACGGCGGGGGCAAGTGCCGCCGCCCCCCTACAGGGGAGAACGACGGGGACAGCGGCCACCACCCCCTCTGTGGGAGGGGGAGCGGCGGCCGCCGCCCCCTCTTCTGGGGGGGCGGCGGTGAGGGTGGGGGAGGGTGCTAGGCCGGCGGCAATGCCGCCGGCGGGCAAAATCTTGGGTTTACACAAAAATAAAACCCTAAAAATTTGATTTTTGGGGATGAAAAATTCGTCGTTTTCAAGGCGACAATCGATCCCCATATCGATCTTGCGAGATCTAGGGGAGGGGCAATCATACGTATGATTAAAAACATCGTTTTGGTGATTTTTACATCTATATCAGTCCTCCGGATATAGCGACGGTTGCACGAAGCCCTACACGGATGACGACGCTCGTTTGAGGAAGCCTTGCACCGCGCTCGTGGATCTCCTGTCTCCTCTCGCCTTCGCCTTCGTAATGAACGAAAGAAATTTTTGTGGAAAAGAAAAATTTTAGAGGCTCGTGCTGATAACGTGTTATGAATCAACTACTGGGGGAGGAGCCCCAGCTCTTTATTTATATGCAATTGGGAGAATACAAAGATGGGCTTACAATGATATGGGCTTATCTCTAGGATAGCCCAGAATCTCACCCAACTACGGTTAAATAACCGTTCACAACAGTATTACTATTTTTTAAAAGAAAAATTCTAATTTTCTTTGCATGTCACCTCACCATCCTTGTGGCATCCTCCTAATTATTCTCACCTACCACCTTCCATGTGTCATGTTACCATGCTTAATTAGCTAGGCATGAGACACCTAACCATCCATTTGTTTTTCCCTAGTTAATTAGCATGATAATTATGGATGAAGAAATACAAAGAGAAAAAGAAAGGAAAAATCAAAGCTAAGCTCTTTTTCTCTCCTCTCTTTCCCTCCATGGATGGGCACCCCCCTCCTTCTCCCTCCTCCTTGGCCAACACCACCTCCACACCATCCTCCTCGCTCTCTCCCTCCCTTGGCCGAACCATCACCATCCCCCACTGTTGCATTGATGTTGCATGTGGATTGGAAGGAGGAGGAAGCATAGATTGAGAAGAAGGAGAAGCTTCATGGAAGTAGGAGATTCATAACTTGGGTGTTAGAATATCATCTCTAAGATTGCGGTATCACTAAGTTGTTAATAACCATGTGTAGGAACTCATAACTAGATTGGAATGTTAATTTTTGAATTGATAACATGTGTGTTTACCCACTTCATAAGTTATGCTTGGTAATTATGTTATGTTAGCTAGGTCATGTTAACATTATCATGTACATTATGCCATGAATACCCACATGCTATTAATGTTATACGTCATTAGTTCATTAGGCATGTGAAGATATTGTTAGATGTAAATGTCATTATTCATGCCAAGAATGAAGTTCATTAATCCATACTTAAATATTAGCTAGATTACGTTTTATGTTAGATTATGTTATGCTTCATGTTTGTTGTATCCTTCTTTATGCTATATTGCACATGCTTCATGTTATATTCCACTTGATAATTATGCCATGTTAATCCATGTTATGTTTTTCCTACTCGATATGTAAATCCATGCTATGTAAATCCATGATTCATGTTATTTACTACTTGCTTATGTTTATTACTCCATGCTATGTTTTAGGACCTTGGTATTTCATGTGCATTAAGAGTACTTGATGGTGACATCCAATTCATGCCATAATTCCATGATCTCAGATTAGTATAGTTCATGCCATAATTAATATGTTCCATACTTTTGTATTTAGTATGTGAAATTACTCCAAGCTTCTACGTTTATATACCTCATGCCATGAAGTTATCATGCTAATAGCTCTCATGTTAGAATGGCCATTTAAATTATGTTTATGCTTGCATTATGTTATGCTGTCTTTATATCATACTACCATGATGATATGTCATAAGGTTACGTTATGTAATTTATGCTGTTAGGTTCTATTTCTGACTTCATTGTCATTAGTGGCACTATGATACTTGTTGATTGTCCCTAAATATCTTGAAGAAGAAAGACTGCTCTCCATGATGATGTTGGGATGTTTGTTGAACCTGATGTTATATCTGAGCAACAGGATTTTGAAGAAGAGAAACGACTCAGCCTGGTGTGTTGGAAGAATTGTTGAACATAATGTTGCACCATAATGTTCAACACGCTGTGTCTATATGCGACAATGACTGTTCGCTTTATACTTGGATCCGGATCTAGGAATCTCGTGATCTTTACTTTCTATCTTTAACAGTTCAGGTATTTATGTTGATTAAATACGGTTAAAGATTTGATTGGCAATTTATATCTCTCGGTTATTTTGTTGAAAGACGGTTGGAGAGAATTTTGTTCGCAATATCTTTCGTAACGGGCTCTTGAGGATTTTGCGGGATCTCATGTTTGTTGAGAGTTGCGGATATTGTGGTTGCCTAGCTGTAACCGATTTGATTGGATACTTGCTTATTGAACCGTGGATTGAGGGGGAACAAATGTTATTAGGGTTCGGTAGCTGGACGGCTAGGCTACAACTTTTGTGAAAAAGTTCTGTGATACTCTGGGAGGGAGGCAGACGGCTACGCACGTAGGATCAAGGGAGTTGATCTAGTCGGTGGTGCAAGGAGAGCTTGCTGGCAAGGGGAGCTTGCCGAGAATACTCCACGGGGTTGATTGCGATCACCCCTTACGGTTTGTATTAAGGGGGGGAGTGTTCCTCCTAGTAGAAACATGATTTTTAGAGTTTGTACTCTTTGATTATTATAGTGGAGTATTCTATTTTTCTGGGCGTGGCCTCGCAGATGTAGGTGTGTGCACCGAACTGCATTACCAAGTCTTGTGTGTCTCTGATTGTCGTATGTTGTTTCATTGGATTTATGTTTCATTACTGCGTACTGGATTTCAATTGGTATCAGAGCAGGTCATCCGAGTAACTTTGCTTTGTCAAAGTGGGTGTGATCTTGTGTTAGTACGTAAATCATGAATACTAAAGAAGGCGCCTCTGTTACTCGTCCTCCCTTACTCACCGGATCTAATTACACATATTGGAAGTCTCGTATTCGAGCATTTATCAAGTCCCTAGATGAAAAGGCATGGGTGGCTACGGTTGAAGGATGGATCCCTCCGACTGAAGTTAACAAGGAAGGCAAGGAATACCTCAAAACTGTGAGAGACTGGGATCCAGAAGAAGAGCGTGCAGCTTTAGGAAACTCAAAGGCGGTGAATGCCATCTTCACTATAGTTGATGAAGAGCAGTTCAAGCTGATTTCCACATGTGAGCAAGCTAAAGAAGCTTGTGACATTCTTCAAAATGTTCATGAGGGAACCAGTACAGTTAAGGCATCTAAACTTCAAATGCTCGCATCTCAGTTTGAAAATCTTAGGATGAATGAAAACGAGACTGTGGCTGAATTTAATGGTAGTTTAAGGGATACATCCAATCAGGCTTTTCAACTGGGCAAGAAATATTCGAAGAAGAAGCTGGTAGAGAAGATGTTGAGGTCCTTACCCGAAAAGTTTTCTGCCAAAATCGCGGCTATTGAAGAAGTGAGAAATACTTCCACAATGAGACTGGATGAACTCATGGCTTCTCTGCAAACCTATGAGATGAATCTCAAGCAAAACAGAAGAGAGAAGGGGGGTTAGCATTAAAGGCAGATGCAAGTGAAACTTCCAAATCTGATAATGAGTCGGGGCTTGATGATGATATTGCGTTACTTACCAAAAACTTCAGCAGGATGATGCGGAAGATTAGTAACAGAGGTCAGAATCTCAAACCTGTGAATACAATGTTGCGTTCAGGTCCTCCTGCTGGTGAAAATACTACTAGCCGCCCTACTCATAGGTATGATTTTAAAACCAAAGGAAAGGGAATTCAATGTCAAGTGTGTGAAGGGTTTGGTCACATACAAGCGGAATGTGCCAATACTCTTAAGAAGCAAAAAGGAAAATCTCTAGCCAGCACCTGGAGCGATGAAGATTCTGAAGGAAGTGCAGAAGATGAAGACATAACCAGCAACTATGTTTCTTTCACTGCAACTCTGAAAAACAAGTCTGAGTATGACCAGTATAGAAATGTTGAACATAATGTTGCAACATCTGCTTCAACATCAAATACTAGACAAGGAAATGTGATACATGATGTTGAAACAAATAGTACAACATTCGAGACCGAGGTTGACTCTGAAGGTGAAAATGAGAAGATGTTGATGAAGAAGATATTCGGTCAGCATATCAGATCATGTTCAACAAATGGATGGATATCTGCAAAGTGAACAAGAAGTTGAAGAATGAATGTTCTAAACTGAGAAGTGAGAAGGATGAGACTAGAGCTAAACTGTTGAAGACAGAGTTGAGTCTCCAAAACCTCAAGAGTAGTCTGAAGAGAACACTGCTTAGAGCTGAGAAGGCAAAAAGCATTATCAACAGATGGAATTCCGGGAAGTCTAAACTTGATGATATTCTCAACATGGGAAAGGTGTCTGGAGACAGGATAGGAGTCGGATACAACAGAGGGAGCCACCTACGTACCTCCAAGACAAGGCGCGTTCTCATTACTAAGGAGCATGAAAAACGGAGTCAGCTCAACAGGGATGAGTCAAATGGGAAGAAAAGAAAAGATTCAACAAAAGGTTCAACATCCAGGCGTCTGGTATGTGGCTACTGTAGGCAAGTTGGGCATATTGACTGGAGTTGCTTCAGACGTTTAAAGCATTGGAATGAAGGCAGAAGTGTAAGTCATCCCAACAAAAGAACAACTATGAAATGGGTTAAGAAATCTGAGCTGGTAAGCATGGTGGCATACACTTCATTAGTTACATTCTCTGAAAGTCTGTGGTATTTTGAGAGCTGGTGTTCTCGACACATGACTGGAAATAAGGGACTTCTTACTGAGTATTCTGCCGGCAACAAAGGTCATGTTACCTTTGGCGATGGTCAGAGAAGCAAGGTAGTTGGAAAAGGAAACCTGAATATGACAAGGTCCCTGAAGCTGAAGGATGTGATGCATGTAGAGGATTTGAAGGCAAACCTCATCAGTATAAGTCAGTTGTGAGATCAAGGCTTACTTGTTAGATTTACCAAAGATGAATGTCTTGTATTCAATGAAGAAGATGTTTGTATTCTTATTGGAAAAAGGTCAAACGATAACTGCTATCTTTTGCAAGATCTTAACAAGTGCTTCAATGTCACGACTGATGTTTCTGGTCAGTGGCATCAAAAACTGGGTCATCTAAATTTCAAGACCTTAATAAAGATCTCTCAAGCCGGAGCTGTTCGTGGAATGCCGACCCTAACCAAGAAGAAAGAAGGTGTTTGTGAATCATGCCAACTGGGAAAGCAGAAGAAGACGAGTCATAAGCAAATTCAGACGATCACTACCTCGAAAAATCTGGAGCTACTACACATGGACTTGATCAGACCCACATCAGAAACTAGCGTTGGAGGTAAGAAATATATTTTTGTATGTGTTGATGATTTTTCTCGGTTTACTTGGGTTGATTTTCTCAAGGAGAAATCAGACACATTTGAAGCCTTCAAGAGATTGTGCACTCGTTTACAAGTTGAACAAGGAGACAACATTGGCAAAGTCATCAGGATCCGGAGTGATCATGGAAAGGAGTTTGAGAATCACTCTTTCTCTGAATATTGTGAATCACAAGGTATAGAACATGAATTTTCAGCTCCAAAGACTCCTCAACAAAACGGAGTGGTTGAAAGAAAGAATCGCACACTTTAAGAAATGGCACGTGTTATGCTGAATGCTCGAGAGGTTAATGTTAAGTGGTGGACTGAAGCCATCAATACGGCTTGCTATACTATTAATAGGGTTTATCTTCGGCCAAGAACCGAGAAAACCCCCTACGAGATCTGGAAAGGCAAGAAACCGGATGTATCCTACTTCCACATCTTTGGAAGTAAATGCTATATCCTACAAGACCGTACTCCCAGGCGGAAGTTCGATGCCAAGAGAGACAAAGGAATCTTCCTTGGGTATTCTACAAAGAGTCGTGCTTTCAGAGTTCTGAATCAACGCACTGATGTTATGATGGAATCTATCAATGTAGTGGTTGATTTTGACCAGGGAGAGGCCGTCTTAAGTGGAGAAAGAGTGGTTCAAGAAGACGGTACTGATGAGGAGGGTCATGCAGAAAATAATTTTGCAACAAGCAAGACTAATCAGAACAATGTTGAACAAAATGTTGCAACACAGGATACAACTACAGCTGAGATACTGCAGGCTGAGGCTGAGGACGCTCAAGGTGCTGAGGGAATTACTAAAGTTATACGCGATCATCATCCTGAATTGATCATTGGTGATGTGCATGACAGTCGCCAGACAAGAGGTAATAGTCATGTCAATTATAAGGACCTGGCCGGGTATGCTTGCTTTCTCTCCATTGTTGAACCCAAAAATGTGAAGGAAGCCATTGTTGATGAATTCTGGGTTGTAGCCATGCAAGAAGAGCTGAACGAATTTCAACGCAATGATGTCTGGAGCTTGGTTGAGAGACCTAAATGAATAAATGTTATTGGGAAAAAATGGATTTTCAAGAATAAAACTGATGAGAAAGGAAATGTGACTCGTAACAAAGCTCGTCTAGTGGCTCAAGGATATACCCAGGTCGAAGGAGTCGATTTTGATGAGACTTTTGCTACAGTCACTCGCTTGGAATCCATCAGATTGCTGTTGGCAGTTGCGTGTAGTCTAAACTTCAAACTACATCAAATGGATGTGAAGAGCGCGTTCTTGAATGGACTTTTGAATGAAGAAGTATATGTCGAACAACTAAAAGGTTTTGCAGATCCTTTTCTTCCGAATCACGTCTACCATTTGAAGAAGGCGCTTTACGGATTGAAACAAGCACCGAGGGCCTGGTACGAGAGATTAACCACATATCTTCTTAAAAAGGGATATGAACGAGGAGGAGCTGACAACACATTGTTTGTTCAAAGGACAAGGTCAAGTGTTATGGTTGCTCAGATCTATATAGATGACATAGTCTTCGGATCAACGTCACAACAGTTGGTATGTGAGTTCATTACCCTCATGCAGAAGGAATTTGAGATGAGTATGGTGGGTGAGTTGAGCTTATTTCTTGGTCTTCAAGTTAAGCAGTGTACTGATGGCCTATTCATTTCACAAAGCAAATATGCAAAGAACCTTGTTAAGAGATTCGGTCTGGAAAGTGCAAGACATGTCAGCACCCCTATGTCCACCACTGAAAAACTCTCCAAGGACGACGGAGGAAAAGCTGTTGAGGTTACTCTATATAGAAGTATGATTGGCAGTCTCTTGTATTTGACTGCCAATATGTCGGATATCGGTTTCAGGGTAGGAGTTTGCGCTCGCTATCAAGCATGCCCCAAAGAATCACATATCACTGCTGTAAAGAGGATCATCAGGTATGTCAGTGGGACGACAGACTATGGCATATGGTACACCAAGGATACTAACACCCTAATTTCAGGATACAGTGATGCAGACTGGGCTGGGAATACTGATGATAGAAAGAGCACTACAGGAGGATGTTTTAATGTGGGCAACAATCTAGTCTCCTGGTACAGCAAAAAACACAACTCCATTTCACTATCTACGGTAGAGGCTGAGTATATTGCCGCAGGGAGTTGTTGTCCTCAACTCTTATGGATGAATCAAATGTTGACAGACTATGGGTTGGAACAAGGGATATTAACTATCCTATGTGATAATCAGAGTGATATAAACATCTCCAAGAGCCCAGTTCAGCACTCCAAAACCAAACACATCGACATCCGGCATCACTTCATTAGAGAGTTGGTCGAGAAGAAGTCTCTCATCATGGAATATCTAGCTACTACAAATAAACTAGCTGATATTTTCACGAAGCCTTTGGATTCTGGCAGATTTGAAGAACTGTGACAAGCCCTAGGGCTATGTCGTATCTGATGTTGAACTTATTGTTGTGAAAAATGTTACAACATCAGGTTGCAACATAAAGTGGAACAGAGCGGTCATATGTTACTAGGCCGGTTATCTCACTGATTTTTTTTCCTTTTGGCCCGCTATTAATGTTCTCCTGTTTTCACTTACTCTAACCAAGGCGCTTCTTTCTCTCTCAAATTTATTTTCAAGATTCTCAGAGTAGTTCTTCTAGGGTTCTTGTTCTTCTCGTGTGGAATTCTCCTTGTTTTCTAGAAATGGCAAGAGATCGAAAGGAGAAGTCATCACAGCCCCCTCGGCGCTACTCTCGTTGGACCTCCTCGTCATAGCAGAATGCTCCTTCGTCCCCTCCTCCTACTATGAAGCGGAAGGGTGTAGTCCCACGATCTTCGCGTGCCTCTTCTATTGGTATTTCCTCTTCTTTTCAATCTCCTGTATCTATCAAAGACATGCACTCTCCTATTGATTCGAATTTGGAGATTGTGAGATTTTCGCCAATTCTAGAAATCCCTCTTCCGCGAGAACCCTCGATGCCTGACTCATGTGAAGATGATGTTTATCCTGCCCCTGTCAGTATTCAAGATTGGTTTTGGCACTTACAAAGAACTGGACGGAGGTTGAATCTTTCTTGTGTTGATGTTTCCCACATTCACTTTGATCAGTTAATGCGAAGAAAGATTCTGGGTAAAGCTATGAGTGTTGAAGTGCCTCGGGATAACAGAATTATCATCCGTACCTGGAATCCGGAAGTTTTCATGAAATTATCTGAAATTATTGACATTTCTGATTCAGACTCATCTGTCTCTGATGAGAAGACTGAGACTGGGGGAGTTGATGAAGATTCATCTTGCCCCAAGGCTACTGAGGGATCAGATGACCTAAATGCTGAGAAGTTGAATGAGGGTGTTGATCCTGAGGATGGGGTCAATGTTGAAGCTGCATCTGTTGACCCGTCGTCAGGAAGAGGAACCTGTTATTTCAACTCCTATGTGTGTGGATGACAGTGTCCAGAGTTTGCCTGATGAAGGCAATGAATCCATAAGGAAATCTAATGAAGATGTCGGTGGTCATGATGACTCTTTTGAAGATATTTCCCTCACGAGTCAAGATGACCCCTTGTTGAATTTGCATCGTGTTGATGTTCCTCCAGAGCAGATTCAATCACATGATGGTGTAAAAGAGCATGCTCAGAGTACGGTCGATGTGGATAATGTTGGGGGTACTCAGAGTTCTGTTGATGGGGAAAATGTTGAATGTTGTGCGATGCCCAATGTTTCTTCTGAGCCAGGCGTGGCTCATGTTGGTACCAATATTGAAACTGTTGACAAGACTGACTCTTTACCGACAGGAGATGAAGTCCGTAATGTTGCACATAATGTTGCAACATTAGATGCAACCTGTGAGGCTGCTGCTCCAGATGATATTCTTTTGTCCTCCTCTATGCAGAAGGCTCGATCTGCCCCTAGAAAGTGTTCTGCTCCATCAAGTCATGCTGCTGCATCCCCCTCTAAGAGGTCCAAAAATTCTACCTCTGCAACAGGTTCTTCTCGCTCCCCATTGTTTACATCCTCTGACGCTTTCAGTAAAGCCTTCTTCGATAAAGCATGTAAGAATATATGGGCTTCATACTCCGAACGATCGTTCCTCTCTGAAAAAGTTCTGAATTTGTCATCATTTGACAAGACTCAGATGGTGTCTATCCTGAAAGATCTAGGGTTGCTACATGCTGCCTCATGCTTCAGAGTCTTTTATCATGTCTTGGTGCGTGAATTTTATTGTAATCTGTCCAAGTCTGCTAGTGATGCAACTTCCCGATGGGGTTTCAGGAGTTGTGTGAGAGGAAAAATCTTCTCTTTCTCTCCTTTTGTGCTGAACAAAATTTTAGAATGGAAATGTCCTCAGTCGTTGCCATCCGTCGGGAAGTCAGTGGGAGATGACTTTAATAAGTTCATACATGTTGTGACAGCAGAAAAGCTGCAGTGCTGGCCCAAATCTTCCACATTTCCCTCTTCTGCTTTTACAGCTAAACATTTTGTCCTGTACAGGATTGCCACAAGGAATTGGCTTCCCACATCTAATATTTCTGTGGTCACCAAAGAGATGTGTAAGCTTCTTTTTTCTGCTGGGTCTAAGCAGCCTTTCAACCTGGGGAGAATCATCTTTGACTCAATCATGTCTTTATCTGAGTCATCCTCTCCAGCATCGTCATTGCCCCATGCATGTCTCATCTCCATGATGCTTTTGGCACAAAAAGTCTCATATCTGCATCAGATCTGCCTTCCTCTTGCGACAGCATATCGTACACTGAAAAGTCTATTGCTGGAAAGTTTGATGATATTTCTAAGATAATACCCTCTCTTCATGTGCACCATCATCATAGTCTCCTCCTCTGGTTGCAGATCCTACTTCCTCTGTACATCATGAGTCTCCTCTCTCTTCTCCTGTACAGGCTGCTACATGCTCTTCTTCTTCAGTGCTGGAGGATATACAGTTATTTGAGAGGGCAATTAAGAATGTAGATGATCAGTTGTTGCTGCTCCAAAGCCAGAAAGGTCTTCTAGATAGTCACAAACTTATGTTGCAGAACAAACTGTCGGCTCTGAAGAGCAAACTTGCTGAGGATCAGTGATAGTTCTCCTTTCTCTCTGGTGGAGTATGCTTTTGAGGTATGTCTCTTTCTTTAGTGGCTCAAAGGGGGAGATAATGCTCTGAGTTGTAATATTTGGTCGTTTGTGCTGCTGCTGCTGATACTTTGTTGAGGTGGTCTTTGTGCCTGTGTTGGTATGTTGGGATGTTGTGGTGTTATACATGATACTTTGTTCTGTACTATCTATGATGGTGTTTTGAGCGTGGTCCCTTATTTTCTTGTTCCGTGTCTGCTCCATTTTCTTCCTTTTGTTTCAGCTGCATATCATATTTTATTGTGCCACTAAATGTCAAAAGGGGAGATTGTTAAGTTCTATTTCTGACTTCATTGTCATTAGTGGCACTATGATACTTGTTGATTGTCCTTAAATATCTTGAAGAAGAAAGACTGCTCTCCATGATGATGTTGGGATGTTTGTTGAACCTGATGTTGTATCTGAGCAACAGGATTTTGAAGAAGAGAAACGACTCAGCCTGGTGTGTTGGAAGAATTGTTGAACATTATGTTGCACCATAATGTTCAACACGCTGTGTCTATATGCGACAATGACTGTTCGCTTTATACTTGAATCCGGATCTAGGAATCTCGTGATCTTTACTTTCTATCTTTAACAGTTCAGGTATTTATGTTGATTAAATACGGTTAAAAATTTGATTGGCAATTTATATCTCTCGGTTATTTTGTTGAAAGACGGTTGGAGAAAATTTTGTTCGCAATATCTTTCGCAACGGGCTCTTAAGGATTTTGCGGGATCTCATGTTTGTTGAGAGTTGCAGATATTGTGGTTGCCTAGCTGTAACCGATTTGATTAGATACTTACTGATTGAACCGTGGATTGAGGGGGAGCGAATGTTATTAGGGTTCGACAGCTGGACGGCTAGGCTACAACTTTTGTGAAAAAGTTCTGTGATACTCCGGGAGGGAGGCCGATGGCTACGCATGTAGGATCAAGGGAGTTGATCTAGTCGGTGGTGCAAGGGGAGCTTGCTGGCAAGGGGAGCTTGCTGGCAAGGGGAGCTTGCCGAGAATACTCCATGTGGTTGATTGCGATCACCCCTTACAGTTTGTTTTAAGGGGGAGAGTGTTCCTCCTAGTAGAAACATGATTTTTAGAGTTTGTACTCTTTGATTATTATAGAGGAGTATTCTATTTTTCTGGGCGTGGCCCCGCAGATGTAGGTGTGCGCATCGAACTGCATTACCAAGTCTTGTGTGTCTCTGATTGTCATGTGTTGTTTCTTTGGATTTATGTTTCATTACTACGTACTGAATTTCATATGCCATAGAACTCGCCATGCTATTAGCCCCCATGTTGGAATGGTCATTATGTTTTGTTTATGTCTACAATGTGATGATGTGATGATGTCTTACTTCAAGCAAATATTATGATGTTCTATTCATGCCAATGATAATATTCATTAAGCATGTGATGAAGTTATGTTATTGGTGTTTCATTCCGTTATAAGATTTTTAATGCCATATTACATGTAATAGTTGTGATTAAATGAAGGCTATGGAAAGTTGACATTAATGTGATCGTGGCTGCATATGATTTTGATGTTAGCAGTAGATGTGACCGCGCAAATATTGAGATAATGGATATTGTCACATTTGAGAAAGTGAGTACTAGAGAGTACCATAATAACCTGGATGCCTTGATCTACCCCGAGGTATGTGAGAATTCCAGAGACGGGATTTTGGGGGAAATCCGAGTAGAGTGCATACATAAGGATCTGGACTAGATTGATTTGTATCTCACTCGCACTCCCGGCAACCGACAGGGGGAGTTGGGTAGAGTTGGAGAGGCACATGGCTGTACTTGTGATGCACCATGATGTATATGATGTGTATGCATAATATTCTCACTCTCGAAACAGAGGAGTTACGAGAGGCCACGTTTCACAGTGTCCATGTTTCACTGGCGGGGTACCACTTTTCCACCCCCCATGAGTAAGGTCCAGAACGTTATGTATTACATCTTACTCAGTATTCCAAAGCGTTAGTAACAATACAAGTGAGATTATTTTCTTGCAGTAGTTTAATTAACTCCACTCCTGAGAATATTGCATGACTTTATTTCTGTTTAGACTTTCATACGGATTGCTTCTCATTGTCATATGTTTCCTTTCTGTTCATAGCTATTAATTTTTCTAACTTGCCTTTAATTTTCCTAATATAAATGTTGATGATCTAGTTGGGATATAACTATGTTAAAGATATTCCACTCCTAGAGTTGTGTTTCCCTACTGGTCATGTGTTGACGTGTCAGCCCCTTTTTTCCAGGTTAGAACCATAGACCCCCAGAGATGCTTTCTTTTTCACCGGAGGTTTCACATGGCCAGTTTTTCCCTTTCTATGTTTCGTGGATGTGAGCTGTACTTATTTTCGGGTGTAACTTGTACTTGTAAGATCTAGACATTTTTATTTTTGCCTTTGGATTTCTCATGTATTTTTTGTATAACTTCAAATGTACGTTTTGTAACAGATAATGCATATATATGTAAACAGTTTCTTTTGGTGACTCTTTGATCTTTCTTTTGGAGCATGTGCATTATTTCCTTTATTTGTCATCCGTATTATCCCAGCATACTTAGTGGCATGCGGAATTTTTATTATCATATTCCATTTACACTGGGTAGTATTTAAAGTCAACGGGTCATCCTTGGATCTAAATACTATCGCGGCTTTGTCACCTTCTGTTCTTTACCTATGCATTGGAAAGCTTTCGTATTTTCAGGTATTTTGGAGAAAAGGGCGTGTCGAGGTGAGATCAATAGTGCGCAAAGGGGATGTCACTGCAGGAATCACTTATCATGCAACTGATGATCCCGCATCCCCTTTATAGTCAAATTAGCTATAAATAAAAACTCAAATGGCATAGAGGTGATTTACTTAAACAACAAGAAGCAATAAATCAATCAATTTTATGATTATTCTACCATATTGATTTTTTTCACCATTTTTAATTCATAAATCATATTAAAATTATTTTATTTGTCTGTATATATAGTTTACATGTTTTAGATCACATTTAATGGATAACATTTTTCGAAGCGCATTTTTCAATTTGTGCTTTTCAATTGTTAAATTTGAACGGTTGAATCTACATGTTTGATCATTTTGATTGGAGCATTATGTATAGAAGGATGAATATAAGCTTACAGCTTATTTAGATAAACGAGTTGCCCACTCACATGTAGGTGGACCCCATCCTATGATTTGACTGGATTATATGGGGTGGCCCCACCACATGTGAGAAAGTAACTTGTTTACTTAATGAGCTTATTAATAAACTCCAGCTCTATACTCACATACCCCCACACACATTTGTGTAACTACGCATATGTACATATACATCTATGTGTATATTTAAATGTAGATTTACATGTATGTATATGTGCATATGCATGCATGCAAGTGTGTGAAAGCACTAATCGTGAGCTAGTTGACGGAAAATAATGAAGATTGGACTTGTTAACGATAGTCAATAAACGATTTTCTCATTAACTGGTTGACCTACATATTTCTTGTATGTATGTGTGAAAATATAAAATAAGGTATCATATGAGGAAATCCTCTCCTACGACAGTCAAAAGGTCCACTCTTCAAATATGTTTTGGATGATATGAGCCGTTGAAGTTGATCTTCATATTCTGAAACCACAAAACACCATAGATTTAGTAAACCCTAGGATATTGATCATTGATTTAGGATGTGAAAACAATTCTGTTACCGCAAAACTGTTCAACTTTCATTGATCTAATACATGTGCAAAAAAAATAAGAGAATTACGTGATTTGTTATCTATCTACATTAAGAACATGTCGATTAATTTCAACTATGTTGATCATCTAAAAATATGTGAACAGTGAGTTTTTTAACCGTTATATAAGAGAAACGTTCTCTTGAATGGCTACTTCCAGAAGCACTTAATGCTAATAGTATCTTTGTTTGATTTTCTACATGCATTAAAGTTTATATAATATTTGATAAAAAAATTCGTTGATTGAAAAATCAACACATTCTTCATTTATAAATCTATTGCTAAACCTTCTAAAAATGATGATGATATTTATTCTCTTATGTATTTTGTGCCTAATATTAAATTTAATGATGATGAAGCTACAAATGAATTAGAACTTGCTAATGATAGTACTAATTAACCAAAAGCTTTTGTTGAAGTTACTAACCATCCACGTGATTTAATTATTGGTAACATTAATGATGGTGTTAGAAATATAACTCATATTAATCATAATCTATAGTGTGCTCACATCTCTTCTTTTGAACCTAAAAATGTACACGAATATTATGTAAATAGTTCCACGACTGTGACCATGCAAGAAGACTTAATCAATTCATAAGGACCAATATTTAGGAGCTTGTGCCTTGATTCAAGATCATCTAGTTATTGGTACGAAGTTGATATTCAAGAACAAATTAGATGAGTCTAGACAAATGATCCGACGTAAGGCCAAGTTAGTAGTACAAGGTCACAATCATGAAGAATTCATTTGCAGAGTAGTATGTCACCCCTAGGTATGTTTTTATGATGAGTAAATATTTTGTATACTAATGAATTGTAAGTGTACGTAAAAGTGTTAAAGCGTTCAGAGCAAGTGAAGCTCAACCAAGACTTATGAAGTCCAAAGAAATCAAAGACAAGACAATGTGTATCAAATGACTACATCAAATCTTTAAGAAAGTGTAAATTTTGATGTAATTTTCTCTTGTTTTAGATTTATGTTTATGTCTTGTTGAAACACCTACATATACTTAGGAAATCCTTTAAAATGTTTTAAAATGTATTGAAAAGTTTATGAAAATATTTCATAAGTTTTTGAAGGCCAAAACTATGTTTTTATAAGCTGACTAGTCGACTAGAACCCCTAGGTATGTTTTTATGGTGAGTAAATATTTTGTATACTAATGAATTGTAAGTGTACGTAAAAGTGGTACAGCGTTCAAAGCTTAGTGAAGCTCAACCAAGACCTATGAAGTCCAAATAAATCAAAGACAAGAAAATGTATATCAAATGACTACATCAAATCTTTAAGAAAGTGTAAATTTTGATGTAATTTTCTCTTGTTTTAGATTTATGTTTATGTCTTGTTGAAACACTACATATACTTGGAAATCCTTTAAAATGTTTTAAAATGTTTTGAAAAGTTTATGAAAATATTTCATAAATTTTTGAAGACCAAAACTATGTTTTTATAAGCTGACTAGTCTACTAGAATACCGAAAAATATTGAGTATCAGAATATCAGTATTTGTCAACTAGAGTAATAGGATTAGTTAACTAACCAATGGACCAGTCAACAATCCATTAACACTAGTCGACTAGGAGGCTCACAAAGAGCTTGAAATTTTCTTACAGGATCTAAACTGGCACTGGTCGATTAGAGTACAACACCTAATCGACTAGCAGAGATTATTTGACTAGGTGGAATACTTCAGTAGACTAGGAACTAGCCACTAGTCCTGATACAACCCCCCCCAAATGGAGCAGGCCAAGCCCACGGCCCGGGGGGGGATTGGGCCCAAACCTGAAGGCCACGCGAGCGTATCAAGTCGCGGCGGCCCAAAGCCAACATTGGGGAGACCGCTGACACTTCACGATTGAGGAACCCTCTCCACAGATTGAGCACACCTTCAACACCAGTCAATGCGCCATCACGTCCGACTTCATGTACCTTGATGGGGCCATCAAAGCGGGTGGGCATGAAGGGAGAGATGGCAGAACGCCATGAAGGCGTTGACATGCATACTCCTATAAAAGGCCCAAAAGTTGAAACACCAAGAGATCAAATCCTAGATACCCAAGTCATAGGTATTCCACCTCTCTAGACCTTTCTTCCACTTCACACATTTCTCCTCTACAGTTCGGCCTGAGGACTCGCGTATTGGTCTCTCTGTGAACCATACTCGATCCCACCAAACATCCTTCAGACAAGTGCTGACTTAGGCATTAGAGGGGACTTGGTCGGAAACCAAGGTCCGATCCTCCTGATGAGTTTTCTTGTCTATGCAGATCGAAGGAGACATCAACCAGTCGAAGCTACCCTTCGACGCTCCATCGTTCGGGTCCGAACGCCCTTGAGCCCAAGCCTGTTCAATCGATCGTCCCAGTAAACCATCGCTCTATCGAAGCTTCCCTTCGGTACATCGACATAGGGATCCCCATGTTCCCGACCAAGCGAACGCTCGGACAACCGACCCCAGAGGTCGCTTGCGTCCCATGTGACCGCGACGACCCACGGACCTCCAAACTATCAACCAGTGGTGAGAAAACACCCTGAAACATTTGGTGTTGTCTGTGGGAAAGAGATCATCTCCCACATAATCCATAGAAACCAACATGGAGCATCATAACGACGGAGCAGCCCGAATGCCAACCATCCCAGAGGAGGACAGCTACGTCCAGCACAAAACCGAGCACATCCGCTCTGCAGGAGAAACCAACAACTCGTGCTTGGTAAACCGCGAACAACTCGACCATCTAACCCAGGAGATGAACACCAACTTCCAACCCCTGGCAGCAGCCATTCAGCATCTCACAAGCCCGCAACACCCCTTGGAAGGAAACCTGGCAGGGTTTTTCGACCACTCAGGGCACGCCCCCCATTGCGCTCAACCATAGTCGCAAACCGGGATGGTGAGGGCCTGAACCGGGAGCAATCACTTACCCCCACCTCTCTTCAAGGTGAGGGAGGATGGAGAACCAAATGGACCAGGGACGAATGAACTACGGCCTCGTCCAAGCGACCCCACTCAACCAAACAACAATCGTCCAGCCGCACGATCACCATGGAGCATCGGGGGTGAAGCAGGAGCCCGTGTCGAAAGAGGCCCAGGAGTCGCGAAGATCTCCATCGCAGGGAGTGCGCCTGGCGGCCGACGCCAATCCCCAGCTAGGAGGGTCGTGGAGGGGGCCCCTCGCATGACCCCGCTGATCAGCCAAAGACGTCTGACCGTCGAGGAGAAGCACCGCCGGGACAGATCGATCTGGAAGCCCCAGGGGACGACTGATGCCCACTGATGAGGAGTATCACCGATGCACGTATACCGTCTTGGTTTAAAGTACCAACCTTAGAGAAATACGACGGCACGGGAGATCCCCAGGAGCACGTGCAAGACTACCAGGGAGTCATGAGGTTCCAAGGGGCCGACGATGCCCTGCTCTGCCGAGGCTTCTATACCACCCTCAAGAGATCCGCCAGGGAGTGGTATAACAGCCTCCCCGATCGATCCATCGGCAACTTTTGGGACTTGTCCCAGATGTTCTACCAACAGTTCATGGATGGACGATAAAGGAAGCCAAGCTCAGACCTCCTGTTCAACAAAATCCAGAGGACGGGTGAGACTCTGAGTGGTTACATGAAGCGCTTCAATGCCCAGAGACTAAACGTCGAGAGTTTCCCCGAACTGGTCACCATAACAGCCCTGAAGAAAGGGCTCCAGCACAGAGGCATGATGAAATCGCTGCATCAAGACCACCTAAGGGCCTCATCCGGGTCCTGGCTCGGGCAGAGCGATTCATGCTGACGGAGGAAGCATTGGCCAATGAGGAAGGAGGTCCCCCACGGTGGCCAGGAGGAGTTCAAAATGTGGCAAAGGCAAACACCGCGAGCTGGAGGACCACAAACAAGAGAGGAGACCCAGTGGGAAGCCACGCAGAGGGGAAACATTGCCCGCTAGGCTGAACGCAACTCAGGATGTCATCCTGATGTAGGCTCAAAAAGAGGGCCACATCAACAAGCCACCCCCGAGGATGAAAGGGAGACAAAGAGACGAAGAGAAATACTGCAACTATCATAAGGATAACGACCACAACACCGAGGACTGCTAGAACCTAAAGAAAGACATTGACCAGCTGATTAGCTGAGGATACATGAAGAATTTCGTCGATGCTTAGCAGATAAGGGGAAGAAAGTGAAAATCGTCCACACCTCTGTGCGCAAAATTGAATAAGGAATTAGCCGATTGACCACGTTTCATGGCTCCGAGCGAGTGACTCACCCACCCATATCTTCCCTACTCTACGTGTTTTTGTTCTCAATGTACCCCCATTTTTTCTTCTACTAAAATAAAGACACGAACATGAGTTCTTGCTCACAACTGTGTGTCCTTCAAGATTTGGTAACCACCTGTCGGACCCAACGTCGTGATCGGCCGTAAGGCCGGGGGAAACTCCTTCAGTAGGACCGATCAAACTCTTGATCAGCCGTGAGACAGGAGGCAACTCCCCAGGACGGATCAAAATCTCGATCGGCTATAAGGCTAGGGAAACTCCCCTAGCAGGACCGATCAAACTCTCGATCGGTTGTAAGGCTGAGGGCAACTCCCCTAGCAGGACCGATCAAAATCTTGATCGGTCGTAAGGCTGGGGGCAACTCCCCCAACAGTGTCGATCTAACTCTCGATCGGCCACGAAGCTGGGGGCAACTCCCCCAGCAGGAACGATCGAACTCTCGATCGGCCATAAGGCTGTGGGGCAACTCCCCTAGTAGGACCGCTCGAACTCCCGATCGGTCGTAAGGCATGGGGTAACTTCCCCAGCAGGACCGATCAAACTCTCAATCTGTCGTAAGGCTGGGAGAAACTCTCTTAGCATGCCAATCTTTCGATCGACCATAAGACTGGGGTGGCTCCCCCAGCTGGCCAACCGATTCGTCGACTGTAAGGCTGGGGAATACTCCCACAGCAGGCTGGGAATACATCGACCATAAGGCTGGGGGTAACTCCCCCAGTAGGCCAATCATTCGATCGACCATAAGACTGGCATAGCTACCCCAGCTGGATGACCAACCCATCGACCGTAAGGTTGGGGGAAAACTCCCCCAGCAGGCCGGCCACACATCGACCATGAGGCTGTGGCAACTCCACCAACAGGTTGATCATTCGATCGACCATAAGACTGGGGTAGCTCCCCCAGCTGGCCGACCGACCCGTCGATCGTAAGGTTGGGGGAAACTCCCCCAGCAGGGCGGCCACATATCGACCATAAGGCTGGGGGCAACTCCCCCAGCAGGCCGATCATTCGATCAACCATAAGACTGGGGGTAGCACCCCCAGTTGGCTGACCGACCCATCGATCGTAAGGCTGGGGAAAAGTCCCACAGCAGGCTAGCCACATATCGACCATAAGGTTAGGGGCAACTCCCCCAGCAGGCTGACATTTGATCGACCATAAGACTGGGGATAGCTCCCCCAGCTGGTCGACCGATCTATCAACCGTGAGGTTGGTGGCAACTCTCCCAACAGACCGACCACTCGATTGACCATAAGGCTGAGGGCAACTTCCCCATCTGGCCGATCACTCAATCGACCGTAAGCCTTGGGGCAACTCCCCCAGCAGGCTGACCATCCAATTGGTTGTGAGGCTGGGGGAAACTCCCCCCAGCAGGCTGACTTCGGATCGACCATGAGGACGGGGGGGCAATTCCCCCAACGGGGCGACCGCACGATCAAACTTAGACCGATGGACGATTCCTCTGGCAGACTGATCGCACCATCGGTCCCAACCAGTCAAAATTATCCTCAAGAAACCCTTCCCAGAGCTCGAGCCACCGACCAACCTTGACACGAACAGCAGGAAGAGGGGGGCAAGGCCAAAACAATGACAACATGACAGCACGCAAACACAACGGATATACCAAAAAGGGGAAAAGTTCTATTATTCATCCGACATGTTACAAATGGGGGAGAAAGCAAAAGGAAACCCACCATGGCTACCTATGACACATGATCCCGGGAGGAACTCTCCCCGGTTACTTCAGCAACGTCCCTCATCCTGGCAAGTTAGTAGAGGGTAGCAAAGGGGAAAAGAAGCATCTACCTAACCCACTCCTTTTACGCTAGGAATCCATCCAAGAAGGATTTTGCAATCCTCGGAGCCAGGACGTCCTCATAACCCCTCACAACTTCGTCAACAAGCCACCCGGGGTCTGCTCGTCGTAGGGAACCGATCTCAGACCAAAGCTCGACCCTTTCCTTCTTATGCGCTTCCCGGACGAGGGACAACACCTCCTCGGTTTCCTTAGAGGACCTTTTGGCGACGGCCCGCGAGACGTCGATGGCCGCCAATGCCTTCTTTAACCTCTCCACCTCCGATGTGAGCTCGACGACCTTGCAGAGTGAGGAATGTAACTCCTTATGAGCCTCTTTGGCTGCTCGCTCGGCCGCCTTTGCCCTTAGATTCTCTTGCTCGAGGGCTGCCTCAAGCTCGGTGACTCACTCCGAGCGCCGCTGCACCTCTACGGCCATCGAGGACACCTGCGAGACGAAAGGGATGAAGGTCAAACTAAACAAGATGGGAGTGAGAGAAGAAAGAGACATACCTGCTAAATCTACCATACCGTGTCGTCCACCAGGCTCTTGGAGTGGACCCTCTCTGGGAGAGAGCAGTCCCCCGGCAGTGCAGAGCTCTGAGCCAACCGGACAGCCATGTCACAGTCAGTAAAAACAGACCCTCTAGACGGGGCCTTAAGTCTGGACTCGAATACAGATAGTACTCGCCTTGCCCTGACCAGGGTATGCTCGACTTGGAGTGTAGGAGAAGCCTCCCCTAAGGCCTGGGGGGCTTCCCTGTGAGGCGGCCGACGAGGGACGTGCCGCCAGGGAACCGCTACTCCCTTTTCTCTTCTTCTCGGGCCTCTCAGAACCCGAGCAAGAATGCATCTTCCTCGGTAGCTAACCTCCAGTCGAGGCAGCAGGATCCTGCTTAGGACCGGCAGAGGCCCCCTCATCGGGGACCGGGTCTGCAGGAGCATCGACCGTGCCCGTTGCAGCGGGAGAAGAACCTGCAGCGGTCGAGGTCGGAGCCAGGCTCAGGGGAGCATCAATTAGACCCGTCACGACGGGGGAAGAGCCTGCAGTCGGGGAGCATCCACCATCTTCAACGTCCCGATGGGTGGCTCAGCTGCACGGATCACCTCCTCCTTCGTGTGGCGCAGCGCATGACCAGACGAGTTTCCCTGAGAGCCCCGAGCACCCCGACGGATGAGTTGATGCAGGTCGTAGGTGTGGCTGAACTCCTGGCCCGCCATTCCTGTAAAAGAAAGGATAATCAGGGTAAGTCAAGGAGAAGGACGAAGTTTAATAAGTGCCTTTACTAGGAGACCACAAGATGCTCTTGACGAGGAGATTGTCCAACAAAGGCCAGACCAATCTCTTCCCCCAGGCAAGGCCGTCAGGAATTTAACCGCGGCCCGATTAACCTCTGAGAGGTCAAGTGCCAAATTGTAGGCACTCGAGCTTCCCCAGCCAGTTATAATTTTGGCATCCTCGGGAAAAGTGACGAAAACATAGTCGTTCTTCCAATGACCGACCCAACGGGGCAAGCCCAGCAGACATTCCATGCCCCTCCTAACGTCAATGTGAAGCCATGTTGCCGAGGAGACGGCCCTAATTTTGTAGAAATAGAAGAAGAATGGCAAGGACGTCTCCAACCTGTGCAGATGACAGATCACGACAAAGCCGACCAAGACCGGAACTGAGTACGGGGTCAGCTGGCACAAGGACACTTGCAAAAATTCCAAAACCTGGATAATGAAGGGGTGAAGAGGAAAGCAAAGCCCCATCCGAAACATCACAACGTACATGCCTATCTCACAGGCACCAGGAAAACAGATCCTCTCGTCTTGAAACGGACCCGAACCTCATACGAAAAAGGAAGATATTCCACCCTAACTCTCTCAGCAGTGGAATAGGAGACAATAGAGGTTGTTCGAGAATCACAGGAGGAACCTCGGATCCCTCAGCCCCGAATGGATTTCCTTGCTGGATCAGTCCTCAAATAGCAAACCATTGTCCTTCATGCGAAACAAAGATGCCCCGATGGCCGCGATGGTATCATCAGCATCAGGTAACAGAGTTCCTATTCTCAGTGCCCTCTCCATTGAACAAAACAAAAACGAAAGTAATGAAGGGGGTTACCTTACGAAAGCTAGAGAAAGTGATGTCGAAGAGGAGACAGAGAGAGACTCAACAACGACGATAGGGAACGAAAGCAAAATCGAGAAGCGTGAAAGGAACCCCAAACCCTGTCGTTTTATATGGAGGGCGGCTCCAAATCCAGGCCATCCAAAGAAGGACACACGTCAACATCCCTTGAAGGCGGCTCTCCGAATCCCACTTCCAAAGGGCAGATGGTTCACAGCGCCATGATGACATTCATTTAATGGGTCACCTCGACTGACGCGCCTGCCAAATCCACACGAATCACATCCCTCGGACCAAACCGTCAAGAGCCAAACGACCCAAGTGATGGGGACAATTGATACAACTCCCTAAACTGAGCAGCCAAGCCCACGGCCCGGAGGATTGGGCCAAACTTGAATGCCCCGCGAGCGTATCAAGTCGCGGCGGTCCAAAACGAGGAGACTGCTGACCCTTCACGATTGAGGAAACTGCTTCCCAGATCGTGTACACCTTGAACACCAGTCATTGTGTCATCACGTCCGACTTCATGTCCCTTGAAGGGACCATCAAAGCGAGCAGGCACGAAGGGCGAGATGACAGGATGCCATGAAGGTGTTAACATGCAGACTCCAATAAGAGGCCCAAAAGATGAAACGCCAAGGGATCGAATCCTGGATACCCAAGTCTCAGGTATTCCACTTCTCCAGACCTTTCTTCCACTTCACACATTTCCCTCCACAGCTCAGCCTGAGGACTCGCGTATTGGTCTCTCCGTGAACCATAGTCGATCCCACCGAGCATCCTTCAGACAAGTGCTGACTTAGGCATCAGAGGGGACTTGGTCGGAAGCAAGGTTCGACCCCCCTGACGAGCTTTCTCGTCTATGCAGATCGAAGGACACATCAACCAACCGAAGCTACCTTTCGGTGCTCCATCGTTCGGGTCCGAACGCCCTCAAGCCTAAGCCCGTTCAACCGATCGTCCCAGGAAACCGTCGTTCTACCGAAGCTACCCTTCTGCACATCAACGCAGGGATCCGTGCATTCCCGACCAAGCGAAAGCTCAGACAACCGACCCTGGAGGCCGCTCACGTCCCACATGACCGCGACAACCCCCGGACCTCCAAACTATCAGCCCGTGGTGAGAAAACACCCCGAAACAAGTCCAAAAAGTGATTTTTATACTTAGCCATATTTATCATTTTGAGGGCAGTTTTTTTGGGATTTTCTCAAGCACAATTTTCACCTTATAAATTGATGGTTATTTAGAAGTTATTACCATGAATTTATGATCAATTTTATTACAGAAAATTCAAGTTTTTAGTACTCAAAGATTTTAAGCAAAATTCCATTCTCTTTGGCATGTTGTTCTAAAAGTTCTCTTTCAATCTTTTGGCCAAAACCCTTGATCTCCAAAGCCTACTTTCTTTATACACTTTTAGATCAAAAGCTTTCTATAGTCTCACAATTTCATGAGTGCTTCAACACAGGCTATATGCATCTAGTCTTCATCAAAAGGTGGTTGTAAGTATATTCATTCATTGTTTATAGAAGGAATATTGGGTTTCTCTCAAGAAGAGAGGTTGTTGATTACTCGAGCTTGTTTGAATAAAATTGACTACATACATTTGTATGTAGCATAGTGGATTAGGTGTAAGCAACTTCCATTTGGAAGGAGATACTGGAAAGCCCAAGTGAGATTTGTGAACTGGACTAAGTAATGGGTGACCAAACAAGGATACTTGCTGGTGTTCGTGACTGCATTCTCTTTGTTGATTTCTTTATCTTACTTGAGATTATATTTCCGCACTTTATACATGCAAGATAAATTTGTTGATTAAGATTCAACCAATGTAACACTTGTTGAATTCTTAGGTAGAAATACTTAGAGATTTTTGTAAGATTTCATAAAACACAATTCACCCCCTTAGTATTATTGGTTGCCATTACAGATCCTAATATTTGGTATTATAGTAAGGTTGAGAATGGCATCAACTAGAAGTGAACCCAAATTACATCTAGGCTGAACATCATCACCCCCACCCTTATTTGATGGTATGAACTATTGGAGTGGAAGAGAAGGATGATGGTCTTCATCTAATCGATTGACTACTTCTACAATCTATTTATGGAAGAGCCATATAGTAGACTCACTACACGTATGTCACAATGGACAAAGGAAGATATTGTTGAGTATTGACTCTCCGGATTTGGTTTTGATGATGAACAAACATAAATATCGTGAACTAACTCTTTGTGAGCGCAGTTATGGAGATCGTCGCCAAATTTCTATGAACATCAAAAGCGACGTCTCAAGACTTCTCAAAGCGCGTGATCGTATGCTTGAAGCTTCGTTGAAGCTCAAGGACCATTATTGAAGTCAAGAGATTCGGAATGAAGCATTTGAAGACGGTTCGTAAAGTTTTATTTATTGTCTTCTAGCTTCGTTTCGTAGATTGTTAAGCCTTGAGTAGGTCTTACGTTTTAATCTTCATAACGCTCGTTTCATTAGAGCTAGGATCTTATTAGAAGCCCATAGAATCTTTCCCAAAGCTTAATGCTTCTCATCGCGGCTTCTTGTGCATGTTAGTTGGTTCAAGAAGAAGAACCAACCAACTAGATGGCAATCTAGTCGGTTGACAAAGCTTCTTGAACCGACTAGAATGCCTTGTTCAATTTCAGCTCACTTACTGTTTACAGTTAGTCGGTCCAAGAAGGTTCACCGACCGACTAGTTGTCAAACTAGTCGGTTAGAAATCCTTCTTAGACCGACTAGTTGAGCTTTCACTGTACAGCCTAACTTACTGTTTACAGTTAGTTGGTCAAAGCACAACGACCGACCGACTAGTTGAGAAACTAGTCGGTTGAAAGTTGTTCTTGAACCGACTAGCTGTATTTGAATTCAGCCTATTCTATTTCATCTGTTAGTCGGTCAAAGAACACTCACCGACTGACTAGTTGTGAAACTAGTCGGTTGGCAAGTCTTCTTGGACCGACTAGTTCATCATTGTTTGAACTTCTCTTTTGGCTTTTCATCTGTTAGTCGGTTCATGTTGATTCACCGACCGACTAGATGTGAATCTAGTCGGTCAGTGGTCCTTCTTTGACCGACTAGTCTGCTTTAGAATAGAGTCGTTGGAGCATTAAATGCCACGAATTTTGCTCTCTCTTTCCTCTATCCTATATATACTTGAAGGGCTGCTTTCATAGCGTTCAATGCTGATATTAATTGAAGTTTAGAGAATCAAAGAGAAGCATTCATTCTCATTTAAAGCTCATTCTTTTCTAAAGAATCTCTCTCCCACTCTTATTTCCAAAGAGAGATTCACATTGATTGTGAGCCATTCAAGCCAAAAGCTTGATCCAAGGTCACCAACACCTTCCTAGGTCTCCATCGCTGATCTACATCTTGGAGCTAGGGTTTGGTGCCTTCATCTTCCCCAAACTCCTTCTTGCCCTAATTCGTAAGTTTACTCAAGGCATAGGATTTTGTTGGTAAGCATTTCGTATTTCATTTACTTTGAATATTGCAAGTGATTTACTCTCGGTTGTGAGAGTTTGTTTGTGATCCCGGGTTGTGGGAGTCACAATTTCATTTGTGTATGATTTGATCTTGTAGAGGTTTCTACAAGTATTTCATAGTGCAAATTCGAGTTAGAAGTTTCTAACTCAAGTATCCGGAGTGGATCCGGGTGGTTGGGACGTAGGATCACCGGGAACAAGTCGGGGAGACTTGGGTGGATCCGAACCCGTTAAATTGTCTGTTTGCGATTGTTTTCTTTGTTGTCAATATTTACATTTCCGCATTGTTGGTTGAGTTTGCAAGATAATTAGGAATTATCTTCTTAATTATTTTAAAGTACTATTCACCCCCCCTCTAGTACTTGTGCAGTATCTACGTAGGGCATTACATTTGGTATCAGAGCCAAGTACCTAGCTATGTCTTCCAACGACAACAAAACTGTACATCCACCTTCAGACTACATCACCTTCAGGAACCGTGAAGGAGCTTCTTCGGTGATGGAAGGACACTCCTCGACTAGGCCTCCCTTCTTCAACGGTATCAACTATGGGTACTGGAAATGCCGGATGGAAACCTTTCTCTGGAGCGCTTCACTATAGAGAGCCACGTTGACGGAGTACGTCGAGCCTGAAGAAGAAGATTTCGCTAAGTGGACTACCGCGGAGGTCGCCGCGGAGGTAAGCAATGCCAAGGCAATGAATGCCTTGTAATGTGCTTTGGAGCCCGAAGAATTCAACAAGATATGCACATGTAAGAGTGCATATCAAATCTGGAACTCTCTCCTCATCTTGCATGAAGGAACGAGTAGAGTACGAGACTCCAAACTCGTTGTTGTAAATAAAGATTACGAGTTATTTCATATGCAACAGGGTGAGAAGATGAAGGAGTACTATGCTCGCTTCGTTGACATCACCAACAAGTTGGAGGCTCTTGGAAAAACCTACACCCAAAAGGAGAAAGTCTCAAAGATCATTGACGGACTGCCTTCTTGTTGGGAAAACGTACCTTCGCCATCGAGGAAGGTAACGATATGAGTAAGTATACTGTTATTCAACTAATGGGTACCGTGATGTCTTATGATGTACGCAAGGATAGCAAACTAAAGTTGCAGGACAAGATGAAGCCTTACTTGAAGCAAGACGAGCCAAAGAAAAAGGCGATTACGTTCAAGACCGCTCCATCTACATCTACATCTACCGATGATGAAGACTCGGAAGACGAGTTGGACTTGGAATCCATTGCCCTCATGGCAAAGAAGTTCAACCGGTTCTTCTGAAAAGGTAATTTCAAGAACAACTCTAAGTTTAGTTCTTCTAACGCATCTGCTCCTTTGTGCTTTAAATGCAATAAGCCAGGACACATGAAAGCGGATTGTCCTCAAAATAAGCAAAAGGAGAAGTGGAAGGCGTCAAAGTTCGACAAGTCAAAGAAGTACAAGAAAGGGTACAAGAAAGGGCTTGTCAGGACATTCACCGACTCCGACGAGGACTCCTCAAGTGGAGAGTCGGATGATGAGCAAGTGGAGCAAGCACACATGTGCTTCATGGCTAGAGAGGAACATGATCAAGGATCTTCCTCCGATGATAGTGAGGATGAAGGCGATGAGGTACCTATGGATGAACTTAGATTAGCTAACGAGCAAATATGGTCTAAGTATTCTAAACTAGTAAATAGGTATACTAAGATAAAAGATGAGCTAGCTAGCATCCAAACCTCGCCTAAACCTATCATCATCATCAACGACACCGTTGTTGAAGGTTTGAGAAATGAGATTGTAAATCTCAAATCTCAACTTGAGCATGTTCATATTGAGGAATCGGATGAACATGAGATGGCAGATTTGATTTCTCGAAACTCAACTTTGAGTATCGAGAATGAGAATCTAAAGTCTCGTGTTTGTGTACTCACATCGCAAGTGTCCACTTTGGATGCTTCTATGCATTCTCTCACCGAGAAGTATGAGTGCACATTAGGCCGAATTAATAAATTCAATAAAGGTAAGGACCATTTAGAGAAAATCCTAAATGACTTACTTCCGGCCAATCATCACATTGGCTTGGGGTATAAGATGGGAAATTCATCCAAATCGGCCACTACCTTTGTTAGGCCAACTTCTGATGCTTTAACGAGTGGGGACAAACACTCCATTGGTAGTTCATCTACCAATGGTGCTTCCACTTCGTACACACCCTCGTTTGGAAAGAAACCCACTTTGGGTGGACCTCCAAAGAAGGGTCATGCTTATATGTACACCAATACCATGCCACGTAGGAACACACATCCTACTCCACATGTTCACACATATGATGATTTTTATGCACCACATCCACGGGCACGTGCACACCATGTGAGACACACTCACGCACGTGTTCCTCCACATGCATATGTTCATCCGCACCATCATATGAACAATTATCATCATGCACCATTTCATCATGTGCCATATGTTTATCCACGACATGCATCACGTAGAAATCAACAACGCATGAATGCTCCCAATAGGAATAGGGCTCCTAAAATATTCACTATTTGGAGCCCGAAGGACACAAGCATGAATGAAAAACACGCTTATATGAATTCTTATTTTATGAAAGTCGTGCATAATGATGATTATGTGGGGAAGTCTAAGTCCAATTGGACTTGGCTTTCAAAGGTCTAATCTTTTAGGACCCAATGACCTTGGGTACCATGGAATGATATGTTTATCTTTAGGTACTCAAGAAAAAGAAATGGAGCAACAAATCCAAATTTAGCTCCAAGAATAATTGGATACTCGATAGCGGGTGTTCAAAACACATGACGGGTGACACTCAATTGCTCTCCGGAGTGGTTCCCATTGCAAATGGAAACCGGGTAGTCTTTGGAGGCAACGAGAGCGGAACCATCATAGGTGTTGGTAAAGTATGTAATCCTTCTAAACCACTTATAAGTGATGTTTACCTTGTTAAAGGATTAAACCACAATCTTATTTCAATAAGCCAACTTTGTGACAAAGGTTACAAAGTTAGCTTTGCGAAAGGAATGTGCCATATTTTAAGAAAAGATAATAATGATTTATTATTTTCCGGCACACGCCATAAGGATATTTATATATTAGATCTTCCAAAATCACATGAACAATGTCTCATTGCCAACACAAGTGAACAACACTTATGGCATCGACGTTTTAGTCATGTGAACTTTGGAACACTTTTTAAGCTTTCCAAGTTAAATTCTATTAGAGACTTCCCTAAGCTTGTCTTTCAAAAGAAAAGCTTTTATGACTTGTGTCAACGAGGCAAGCTTCCAAAATCGTCATTTAAACCTAAGAAAAGCATTTCATCTAAGCGGCCTCTAGAGCTTTTACATCTAGATCTTTTTGGGCCAACTATAGTTGCTTCATTAGGAAATGCACGATATGGACTTGTCATCGTTGATGACTTTTCTAGATTTACCTGGGTATTTTCCTTAAGTGATAAAAATGATACTTTTGAAAACTTCACAATATTTGTTAAGAAAGTACAAAATCTCATTGGAACCACCATTGTCACTATTCGTAGTAATCATGGAGGGGAATTTGAGAATGAGTCTTTCTCAAATTGTTGTGATGAAGTTGGTATTACTCACACCTTTTCCTTCCCTCGCGCACCTCCTCAAAATGGTGTTGTTGAGAGAAAGAATAAGACGCTAGTGGAATGTGCTCGCACTATGCTTGATGATAGCCAACTTGGCCATCAATTTTGGGCAGAAGCGGTACATACCGCTTGCTATGTGTTTAATAGGATACTTTTGAGGCCCTGCACCAAACAAACTTGTTATGAATTGTTGTTTGGTAGATTGCCTCAAGTTAAACATTTTCGAGTTTTCGGTGCAAAATGTTTTATTAAAAACACGTATGGTAGTTTGGACAAATTTGATCTAAGATCCGATAAGGGGATATTTGTTGGATATTCCTCCCGTAGCAAAGCCTACCGGATATACAACAAACGAACCTCAACGATCGAGGAATCACTTCATGTTTCATTTAATGAAGGTTTTGTCCCTACTAGAATTACTAATGATGATGACTCCATGGATGTTTTATGTGATTCAATTGGTAATTCTAATTCAATTGATTCTAATGTTACTAACCCTACTAATGAATCTTTTGAGAATGTTCCTAGTGATCAGGGAATTCCCAAACGGCTTCATACAGTTCGTGACCATCCCCATGAGCAAGTTATTGGCAACATCATTGATAGTGTTAAGACGAGATCTCAAGTCAACTACTTCGCTCATTGTGCCTTTGCCTCCTCAATAGAGCCAAAGAATATTAACGAAACTTGCGAAGATAGTGCTTGGATCCTTGCCATGGAGGAGGAACTCATTCAATTTGAGAGGAATGAGGTTTGGGAGCTTGTTCCATTGCCTTCGAAGAACCACACCGTTATAGGAACGAAGTGGATTTTCAAGAACAAGACTGACGAGAACCAAATCGTCGTCTGGAACAAAGCTCGGTTAGTAGCTCAAGGCTACCGGCAAGAGGAAGGTATTGATTTCGAAGAATCCTTTGCTCCAGTAGCTAGATTAGAATCTATTAGATTATTATTATCTTTTGCATGCCATAAAGATTTTAAACTCTTTCAAATGGATGTAAAAAGTGTGTTTTTAAATGGAGATGTTGTTGAGGAAGTTTATATTTCTCAACCTCTGGGTTTTATAAATGAAAATTTTCCAAATCACGTTTTCAAACTTAAGAAAGCACTTTACGGTTTGAGACAAGCTCCTCGAGCTTGGTATGACCGCCTAAAGAACTTTCTTTTGGATTTGGATTTTAAAATGGGTGAAGTTGATTCTACATTATTTGTTAAGTATTCGAATAATGATATTATTTTAGTTCAAATTTATGTAGATGATATCATTTTCGGTGCTACTAACTTCACTCTTTGCGAAGAGTTTTCTAATGTTATGAAGGATCAATTTGAGATGAGCCACATGAGTGAGCTCAAGTATTTCTTAGGTCTCCAAATTCGCCAAATGAACGATGCAATCTTCATCCACCAAACCAAGTACACTGTGGAGTTGCTAAAGCGATTTGGAATGAAGAATGCCTCAGGCAAGAAGACTCCAATGAGCACTACTACACATCTTGATAAAGATACGGGTGGCAAAGATGTAGACATTTGTCTATATCGAGGTATGATAGGAAGTTTATTATAGCTTACCGCTAGTAGGCCCGATATTATGTTTGCCGTATGTGTATGTGCTCGTTATCAGTCTCAACCTAAGGAATCTCACTTAGTAGCGGTAAAACGTATTTTTCGTTATTTAAGTTACACACTCGATTTTGGATTACTTTATCCAAAGTCTAGCACATATGAGTTAATCTCATATAGTGACGCAGATTATGCGGGATGCAAATCCGACAGGAAAAGTACTAGTGGCACTTGCCATTTTATAGGAAATTCTCTTGTCTCTTGGTTTTCCAAGAAGCAGAATTCCGTATCACTTTCAACCACCGAGGCGGAATATATTGCCACCGGTGCTGCGTGTGCTCAAGTTCTTTGGATGAGACACACTCTTAAAGACTTTGGTATAAACTGTGATACTTGCCCTATCATGGTGGACAACCAAAGTGCAATATGTCTCTCTAAGAATCCGGTACACCATTCCCGTTCTAAACACATAGATGTCTGTCACCATTTCTTAGATGATCATGTTGCTAAAAAGGACATCATTTTAGTGTACGTTGAAACCCAGAAGCAAATCGCCGATATTTTCACGAAACCACTCAAGGAAGACTCCTTTGTGCGGTTGCGTTGAGAATTGGGGATTATGGGTGAATCCGTGATTTAGGATTCATATGTTCAATAATCTTGCATAATAGTAAATTTCATTTATATATGCTCATGCTAGAATTATTGACATTTTTCTGGATTTTTGGTTGAATTTTCGAAATTTATGCTCGAAATATTCATGAACGTCGTATTTAAGATTTTCGATGTTTTATGGGGTAGTATAATGATATATGAGAGTATTTCGATGTATCGTCCAAGTGCGGTTAGGAGAGAACTCAAAATTTCTAAATTTCAAATTTTTGGACTCTCTTAGTCGGTTCATGTTCATTGACCGACCGACTAGATTCAGTTCTAGTCGGTCAGGGAATGAACGCAGACCGACTAACTCAAGCCCTAATTTTGGCTTCAGTTACTGTTTGCACTTAGTCGGTTCAAGCTCATTTGCCGACTGACTAGATTGCGATCTAGTCGGTCAGCGCTTGAACTGTGACCGACTAAATGCACAGGGACTGTTGCGTCTTTTCGCATTCCAAGTCGATTAAAACAGCCCCGCACCGATTAGAGTCTTTTCTAATCGGTGCATCCCTCCTTCCTCAGCCAAAACCCCTCGACTTCCTCACTCTCCTCCGCTGTCTTCGTCGGTTTCCGGCCATCTCCGCCGTTTGCCGTCGATCCCTAGTCGATCATCTCTCTCCTCCACCTAGGTATCACTCTCCTCTAGCTTTTTAGGGTTTGATTCTAGGTCAATTTTCGTGTTCATTTGTTCTTAGTGTTTCGACCTAGGTCTATTTCAATTTCGTTTGTGTCGATCTAGTTTGATTACGCGTGTCTCGTCTCGATTATGGCGAAGACACGGATCCCCATCGAACCCTCGCGTCCGTCACCCATGACCGTAGAGTCTCCGTCTACGGACCCCCCTCAACCCAAACGCCTATCCAAATCGACCCATCCATCGTCTTCTTCGCCTCCTCTTAAGAAGAAGAGGATGGCGATAGCCAAGCCTAGAGCCCGATCTACTCAATCCAAGCCAGCTTCCTTTCGTGCACCCACTCCTCCAGCTGATTCTGACTCCGACACGGAATATATTCCGGAGTCCGAGCCTACCGCTAGGGCTCCTACTCCTCCACCTCGATCTAGCACTCGTCCATCTAAGGGGAAGGCTCCCATGCCAGTAGGCAGTGTCGATATATCGTTATGTCGCGACGACCCATTGTGTCTCGCGGCATACAATCGTATCCAACACTGTCCACTGCTATTAGAGCACTTCGTTCAGTTCTCCGATTTTCCACATCTCACCGATCTTCTTTCCCATATCGGTCTCATAGATTATCTTCGCCATGACCCTAAGGCGAATCCTCACCCGTACCCCCGTCTTGTCAAGCTTTTCTATGCGAATCGTGTTCGTGGTCAGTATGACAAGACCCATTCCATTGAGACGACTGTCTTAGGGACACCGATTGTCCTCATGGCAGAAATCTTAGGGGATTTGATAGGTGTCTCCTCTTCTGGCCTTCTTCCTGCCGATATCTCTGTTGATTATATTTCTGCTCTTGACCAGGTCATGCTTGCTGAAATGTTCCATGTGATCCCTCCCGCCATGATTGGCGTCCCTTCAAAATCCTTCAAGCCAAACGCATGGGTCTTAAATCTTATCTTGAAGTCGTGCCTCCTTCTGAAGTACGGCTCATCGAACTTGTCATCCCAGCCATTCCTTAAGCTGATCTACGCTCTCTTCATGGGGAGCGAGATCAATTGGGCTAGGATTATTCTTGATAAGATGGACTCTTTCGAATGTATCCGAAAGTCCACAAAATCAGCTCACATCCCATACCCTTGCCTTTTGACCCTTGTATTTCGTCACTTTGGGTCCCTCTCCCTCTCGATGATAAGCGTCCTCTTGGTCCCCCCCTGAATGCGACTGCCGTCAAGAAGTCTCTTACGGCACTTCGTCACGATCAGAGGACGACTCCTTCAGCTTCGCTTCAGCTGCTCCTGCTCCTACTCCTACTCCTACTCTCGCTGAGTTTACCGTCTCTCTAAGACGTGTGGAGTCTCGTTGTTCTCATTCTGAGGCGATGCTAGCTCGCATTTGCTCTCACTTGGGCATTGAGGTTCCTCTGTCTGTTTCTGACGATGAGGAGTTGGATGAGGATGAGCTCCAGGAGCTTGTTGGATCTGCTGCACATGCCCCTGAGGGTACGTCTGCTCGTGCTGCTGCTGCTTCTGCTGGTGTTCCCGAGAGCACGCATGCTGCCACTATTCCTCTGGTGGATACATCGTCTGTTGGTGCTCCCGAGACCACTCCAGTTGCCACTCTCCGATCAGTTGACACTCCTGCCGTCCCTGAGACCACCACACCTTCTGCAGAGCCTGCTGCTGCTGCTGACCCTACCTCCACCTCCTGAGCTTGCGTTGGAGGACTCTCCCTAGTGCACTTTGGATGATATATCTTGTAGTGAGAGAGTGGGGTAGGATAGTTTGGGTGGTTATGAGTTTTTGATGTATTTTTGATGTTTTGATGCTACACTTCTGATGTATGATCATTTTGATGTCTGTGAGATATATGTTGTATGATGTGCCCCGATCTCTCGATCGTTATTTTGTATGTTGGTGGATGTATACATTTTGTTGTACCATGATTGATATATATATATATATACATCATGTTGACATTTACTTCTTTTGTGCACATTATTTATATTATTGTCTCTGATGTTGACTTCATCGCTCGACAATTACATTTTGATTTAATAGAAATTATTTCTATGAAAACATAGAATTGTTTTTCATGCACTTAATTCATCAAGAATGTTGATATTGGAGAGTATGTTCCATAACTCAATACGTGAAATTAATTTGAGTTTTGATGATTTTATTTTTTTCGATTATCGACTTTGGTCTCGTTGGTACGCTTTGATTTACTTCGTATTTTCTTTGGTGTCATTTGGACCGTCGTCGTATTCTACGACTCCCGTGCTTTTATTTTTAGCCATTGTTGTTGTCGTTGATCTCCCGCTCTTTTTGCTTATGCCAAAGGGGGAGAGAATTAATAATGACATTGAGCTAATTGATAATTCAAATCAATTTACCATGAATCTAGTTTGATATGTTAGATTCAGGGGGAGTTAAGATGTAAAAATGGATTTCAAATCCGATATTTCAATAATTGGATTCACATTTTATACTTTACTCGTCTACTTGATGTGTATGATTATTATTTATTTTGAAATTAATGTGTCATCAATGCAGGGGGAGTAAGTAAATTTCTTTTGATTCATTATTTTTTATTATTATTTATGTTGGTTTATCATCACCAAAAAGGGGGAGAATGTTGAGTATTGACTCCCCGGATTTGGTTTTGATGATGAACAAACATAAACATCGTGAACTAACTCTTTGTGAGCGCAGTTATGGAGATCGTCACCAGATTTCTATGAACATCAAAAGCGACGTCTCAATACTTCTCAAAGTGCGTGATTGTATGCTTGAAGCTTCGTTGAAGCTCAAGGACCATTGTCACGCCCCGCTTCCCAAAAAAACGGAGGCGAAGCGTGACTAAGGCCCGCTTAGGCCAGAGCTGAGAAGCTCGGACCCAATAAGCGTCTGTGTGGGTACCATTTTAAAAGTTTCGGGTTCTTGCATTTATAAAGTTCGAAACAACAGAAAGTACAGAAAGGAAATTGCATTCATTAAATTAGAGATATAATATCCAACGAGTACAAAGTCTAAAAAGAAGCCTAAGCATGGCATCAAACTATCTAAAAGCAAACTAAAAGCAGTAACCTCTGAAAGTGACGACTAAAAAGACCTCAAGGTCTGGTCCTCGTCGGGCACGTACTCTGGGTCAACGTCCTCGGCTCCTCGTACCCCAGTGAGTCTGCCTCGTCCACGAACTCTGGCTGGACACCTGACGTACAGCACCCAAGAGAAAGGAACTGTACGTCAGGTAAAGTCTACAAGAAGGGTTAGACTTTACTGCAAGTGCACCAAACTTTAAACAACGGTTTACTGGTTGATTAGCATGCTGAGGTTCTTTTACACAACAGTTTACTGGTTGTTTAGCATGCTGTGGTTATAACAGAGTAACACAAAAGGAAGTAACGTAGCAGGAAAGTAAAACGGGACATGTAGTAGTCGTAGCGTGTGCTACCAACTACGGGACTAGTCTACAGGTGTCATGACAAGTCAGGACGTGACGGGACAAAACGAGACAAGACAAGTGAGACACGAAAGGGTTCATGCCTTACGGTTTGAGGGGGATCAGACCCTCTTGCCGTGCGCACGCTCAACCCAACCCCAAACCCCAAGGAAGACAAGACAAGACAAACAGTACAAGGGATCACTCGCTCTAGCTTGGCGAGTGCCCTATTGCCCGCAGGCTGTGTATCAGTACAAGGGATCACTCTCTCTAGCTTGGAGAGTGCCCTATTGCCCGCAGGCTGTGAATCAGTACAAGGGATCACTCGGAGAGTGCCCTATTGCCCGCAGGCTGTGCAAGACGGGACGGGACGTGACAAGACGGGAAGGGTTATTCTAGGGTGTCCACACACACACACGCACACACATGATAATCCTACGATGTCAAAAGTTGTTGTTGTCAGGCTCAGACTTCGTCGTCAAGTCTGAGCCGTCAGGGGGTCGTCCGAATGCTATCATTTCACGTCCGGTTCTTTTTGTACACAATTAACAATTCTAACCAACTAAGGCCTAAGCACGGCCAAAAGTGCAAGTGGGATACACTGCCTGCGGTGGCGAGTGTGTCGTTTGTCCGGGGCGTCTCGTCCAGGCGTCGCGTCCGCGGTAGTCCGTCTGAAACAAGGGGGTCATGGCGTCGGTGTCAGGTCACGATTTTCAATAAACCTATTTAGGTTTTTGTTTCTAGGTTGTCGGGACTACCCTAATCGTCAAAGTCACAATTTTGGTGTTTAATCAGCCTAGATCGACCACTACCCTATATGCACAGAAAATTTTGTCCGATGGTCGATTCCTACAGTGAGCAGCGTTTTACTGGTGCGGAAAAGTAAATTTAATTATTGTTGTCCAGTTTTAGTTAAGGTTCAGTTTACTACAGTGTGGGTTTGCTACGAGTTAGGGGGACTAACCTTGTGTGAGGAACACACATTTAATCTGGCGTCGGGTCTGAAAACGGTGGCGGTGCTCGTGTCCCCGGCTGCGGGTAGCGCAGTGGTGGTCATCTCGGGATCGCCTCAGGATTGTGACGGCTGCGGATAGCGCAGCCGAGATGTCACGGCTACGGGTACGGCGTCGAGATTGCTTCGGTTGCGGGTAGCGCAACGAAACGTCTCAGGAAACGGTAATGGATCACGATGCCGGAAGATCGTGAGCCCTGCGGCATCTTCGTTATCTCGACTACGGGTAGCGTAGTGAGACCTGTCCGGGCAGCAGACGAAGTGTGGGTAGCGAACACGATCAGTCTGACGGTAAAACAGCGAGCTACGGGGCGTAACGGCGACGATAACCCGTTGGAATGCCAGTCCAATGGCCGATCGGTCACATGAAGGTGCATTATATCTGTTGATGGTTCATAGGTGTCCAGGTGTTAGTAACGAAGGGCGTGACATTATCTGCACTTGGATTTACCATCTAAGCTGCAAGACTTCTGGCTAATAAAATCATAATATAGATATAGATATATATATATATATAAAATGGGAAGCGTGAACTTCGGAGCAGGCGATTCTTGCGACCATGGAAAACCTAACGGCGGCCATGGTGATGACAGCACTATTTCTCCTGATGATGGGGACGGCTGGCAAAAAGTGATTAGTGGCAAGCGGAAGGCCATGCCTCGTTCCAACGGCCCTAATCATTTGGGTGGTGGCGCTAATCAACGTCGTGGTGCTAATCACGATCTGGGTGGTGGCGCTAATCGCAATCATATGCGGAGATCAAATCTGGGTGGTGGCACTAATCGATCCCTTCATGCTCGCCCTGATCATGTGCGTAGCAATGCAACTACTGGAAGTGGATCGGCTAAAGTTACAGTGAGACCTAATTCCCAATTTAGAATTATCCCCTCTGAAGGACAGCGCTCATGGGTGGATATTTGTGCAACTCGTCGGAAATACGCAGATCCCTTGGTGATGAGGTATGTCCCTCCAATCATTAGTGAGGATGGAGTTGTGAAAGCAAAAGTTCGATGAGCTGAAATTCTGGAAGGTTCTGCCCGCTGGCAGAATACCCTCGTAGGCTACGTTCTTGGTGATATCCCTTACTTTGGTCAGGTTAAAGCTTGGACTGAGAGGCTCTGGAGACTTAAGGGGGGTCTTCGAATATTTTCTAGAGAAAACAGTTACTTTTACTTCAAATTTGAGAAGGCGGAAGATCGGGATTCCATTCTTCATGGCGGGCCTTGGCTTTTTGATGGTAGGCTCGTTGTGATGCAAAATTGGTCCCCATCTGTACAGCACAACCGGGACATACTTTCTGCGGTGCCAGTTTGGATTCAACTTCATAATCTTCCTTTGTCCATGTGGACGTTGAGGATTTTGAACTCTATTGCAAGTGTAGTAGGTAAGCCGATTTGCCTAGATAAGGCTACTGCTAATCTAGATAGGATTTCCTATGCAAGATGCCTAGTTGAGGTAAATGCTAAGAGTCCGCTTATGAGGGCTGTCCCTGTTGAGCTTGATGACTTGTCTACTATATCTATAGATATTAAATATGAGGGTGAACCCCCAAGGTGTGGTGCTTGTGCTTGTTTTGGACACCTTGATATCCAGTGCCCAATGAAGGACCTCAATGTTATTCCTATACCCGACTATGCTACCAACAAGGGGGGTGGCAATGTTCCTACAAACAAAAATCAGGTTGCAAGCTCAGTTGGGATACTTGAGGAAGGCGAATGTAGTACTCCAGTAAATGTAGATTAGGAGGTCGGTTCCCCTAAAGTTCATTCTGGGACTCTGGGAAAAATGCTACTACAGGCCTTCCATGTTTTTAAATCAATTCGAAGGTTCCTAAAGTCAAAGACATCTACTGCCAATTCCATTCCTCTTAATCCTATAGCAGCTCCTGAGTCTTCCACTGTCGTTGGATGTGTGCTTCCACAGCCTAACAGCAAGGGTTGTAATCCGGACCCTACCATTGATACTGGGAATGCAATGCATTTGGAACCTGAGACAGAGGAATCTCCCACACCTGAGAAGCTCACCATCCCCAACCCTGACTGGGAAGCGGATCACTCAGCTCTGAGAGATGCAAAAATTCAGAGTAAAGCACGGCATTCTTCTACTACAGTCCGCCGTAGTTCCCGGCACGCGCCATGAGCAGGTTGTGCTCTCCCTCAAAATACTTCTATTATTATGACTATATTTTTTTGGAACTCTCGTGGACTTAATAATGCTGCTCGTAGAGCAGACCTGAAGCATTTTTTCCGGAAACTTAACCCCTCTATTGTATGCCTTCTTGAGACCAAGGTTGACTCTATCAATGCTGAGAGAATTGAAAAATGTTTTCCCCAAGGCTGGGGTAACATTGACAACAGAATTACCTACAAGGGTGGGCACATAGTTGTTCTATATAATTCGGCTCTCTGGTCTTGTTCTCTAAACTCTGCTTCTCCCCAGCACATTTCAGCAAAGTTCTCTAACTCGGCAGGATTTGTTATGGGTTTAACGGCTGTATATGGTTTTAATGTTTCTTCTACTAGAGCTGATCTCTGGACTTGCCTTCTTTCTACCTTTTCCCTGTACAACGATATTCCTTGGGTTGTCTGTGGAGACTTTAATTGTGTCCGAAGCTCTAAAGAGAAACTTGGTGGCCGAGCAGTTGACGTTAAGGCTATTGATAACTTCAATTCTTGCATGGGGGATTGTCACCTCCTTGAAATGAAGAGTGCTGGTTCAATTCTGAGTTGGAATAATAGGCGGCTTGGGAGTTCACGTATCCTTCCCCGCCTTGATCGTATCCTCTGCAACACATATTGGCTTGACCTATTGCCGCATTCATATTATGAGTATCTTCCTGCTTCCACTAGTGACCATGCAGCTATGTGTGCTTACCTTCTCCAGAAAGAACCTTCTTTCCCCAAGCCATTCAAGTTTTATAATTCTTGGGTGTCACTACCAGGATATCATGAACTTATCAGGAAGCATTGGAGTTTTTTCTCACTGGAATCTAATTTGCAGAATCCTTTGAATTATCTTGTTTGTAATCTCAATTCTTTGAAGCAGGTTCTGAAATTTTGGTCTGCCAATCATAGGAAGAATCTGGATGTTAACTGTTGTCGAAAGGAATTGGAGTTAATTCAATCGGACCCGGCTCTTCTACATGATACATACACCCAAATGTGTGAAAGGAATGCCACTTTTAAACTTGCGATGGCTTTGAAAATGGAGGAGGAGGATTTGAGACAAAAGAGCCGCCAAAACTGGTTGCTACTTGGTGATAGGAACTCTAAATTTTTCTACACTTCCTTAAAAGCAAGGTACTGTCATAACAATATTGGCCATCTTATCTCATCGGATGGTAAAGCTCATACCAACTCTTTTACTCTTCGTGAGTAGGCTAGGAACTATTTTCAGAATTTGTATCAGAAGCATGATTACTGGAATGTATTCCCTAATGTTATTCCAAAACGGAAGATCACTCTGGAAGCTATTAGATGGTTGGATCGTCCTGTCTCCCCTATGGAAATTAAAAATGTGGTGTTCCAAATTGGCAAAGACAAGGCTCCTGGGCCTGATGGCTTTAACTCATGTTTTTTTCAAAGCAATTGGGATGTTATTGGTAAGGAGGTTATCTCTGGTATTGGCTACTTCTTCAGCTCTGGTAAACTTCTTCCTAATATTAATCATTCCTTCCTAACCTTGGTCCCCAAAAATGCAAACGCCTCTGGCCTAGGCGATTATAGACCTATTGCATGCTACAAGGTCCTCTACAAAATTATAAGCAAAGTTTTATGTAACAGATTGAAGCCTGTTATTTCAGAATTAATTTCTCCAAACCAGGCTGCTTTTCTCAAAGACAGGTTGCTGGCCAATTGCACTCTCCTAGCCCATGAACAAATTAGGGACTTTAGTAACCCCATGGGTGCCAGAGCTTGCATTAAGTTGGATCTGCGCAAAGCTTTTGATACTGTGAATCGTGAGTTTGTTTTTTTCCTTCTTCATCAAATGGGCTTCAGTCACAGGTTTATAAATTGGATTTTGGAATGTATCTCCACGGCCACTTTTTCTGTTTTGGTTAATGGATCGCCTGAGGGCTATTTCTCTTCCAATCGAGGGCTCCGGCAGGGAGACCCTCTCTCGCCTTATCTCTTTGTCCTGGTTATGGAAGCCTTTTCGCTACTCATGTCCCGTGCAGAATGCTCAGGATCTATCCACCCTATGCGCAGATCTGGAGCAATATCTCACCTTCTCTTTGCTGATGACCTATTGGTGTTTTGTCGGGCAAATTCGCATTCCATGTATGGGCTAATAGGTTTGCTAAATCATTTCAACCTCTTATCTGGTCTTCATATAAATTGGGACAAGAGCTCGACAATTTTCAGTAAGGGTGTTAGAGATGCTAGATCACTAGCTGATATTCTCGGAATCAAAATGGTACCTTCCTTTACTATCTACCTGGGATTACCGCTTTCCTCCAAATATCCAAAACCATCTCTATTTAATCGGTTGGTGGACAAGTGTAAAAAAAGGCTATTGGGTTGGTCGTCATCGACGCTTTCTATCTCGGGGAAAATTGAGTTGGTTCGCTCAATCATTTACGGTATGGTTGCCTTCTGGATGCAAGCTTATTGTATTCCGCGCTCTGTTATCCGTTCTATTAACTCAGCTTGCAGGAAATTCATTTGGGGTAAGATTAATTGTTGGGCTTGGAAGGACATGTGCACTCCCAAGAAAGAAGGTGGCGTGGGCTTGAGATTATTATCTGACTTGAATGTTGCGTACGGAATCAGGTTAACTTGGAGAGTTCTTTCTAATAAGGGGATTTGGGCCCAATATATGCGTAAGCACTATGATGACATCACAATGGGATTCTACGGTTCTAAAGCCAAGCCTACACATTCAGGGTCCTGGAAATTCCTCTTGAAATGTCGACAATTCTCTCAGAAACTAATTAAGCGAACTGTAAGAGATGGGACGACCACTTCTTTCTGGTACGATAATTGGCATCCATCGGGACCTCTTTACCTTCTCCAAGCCCCGCCTCCTGGCTCTGAGCTATGCACAGTTAGTCACTATTGGTCTACTGAAGGATGGAGAAATGATGATAGAATTGCAAACCTTCTTCCACTTCTTCAGCAGTACACTCTATCTGATGGTGCGGACGAATGGGTTGGCCGGCCGGTGTTAAATTCAGTCTGCGGGAGGCATGGAATGGCTCAAGAACTATTTTGTCGGCCTTCATTCATTATGAAACAGTTTGGTACCGGCTGCATGTACCAAAGATGGCTTTTACATTGTTACGTGCTTTGCGTAAGAAGCTACCTACCCGTGATCAACTGCATTCATGGGGAATTTCTACAGATTATTGTTGTGTTCTTTGTGATTCTCAAGTGGAAGAATCACATGCGCACCTCTTCTTCGAGTGCGAATTTACAAGGTATATCCTGTCACGTAGTCTCCTAAAATTGAACTATAAAGGGGTTGTACCAAACACCTTATCAGATGTGAGTGACCTCATCAGATCGTGTTATATGAAGAAGGACCCTGCGGGTGTGTTGGCTAAAGCCGTCCTGGCTACCATGGTTTGGCACATATGGAAGCAGCGCAATAAGCGTATTTTCGAAAATATATTCAAGGGTAAAGTTTTAGTATTCGCAGATATTGAATCAGATGTCAAGAGCTCTCTTTGTAACCTGGACCTAGATGACGTCCTCGACCCCACTCCTTTTGTTAACTGGGGGTTCATTGACGCTGGCTAAACATTTAGTTGTTCTCCTTATAGATTCTCCTTTGTATAGCTCTACTCACGCTTGTTAGTGTGGTTGATAATATTCTGTAGTTGGTGACGACGCTTGTGTCCTCTCCCTGCTCATTTTATTATCTTCTATCACTAACTTGTGTTACTAGGATGTAAATATTTTTGGATTATATATAAAGACTAACTTTAACTCGTCAATATATATATATATATATATATATATATATATATATATATATATAATTATAAGTATGTACTGAAATTTAACTTAGCAATATAAAACCAATATGAAAACTAACTTACTGACAACTACCCTAATACTAAGGTTTCTAACTTTAAGCCAATTAATGCTTACAGCATAAATACAAGTATATAAACCAAGAATGCACTGTTCATTTATTAATTCTAGGTACATGCATAACTACACACTGTTTATATAGGGTAGTATATATAAGATAACGTATGACCATATGGCATGATAATCATATAAGCTAGCATACTGCATAATTACAAGCATATAACTAATGATACACTGGTCCTATATGCTCACGTATATGACTCACAGTTAATATGTTGAAGTTGACTTGCACATGCAGGGATGAAACGGTAGCGCGATTTGGACGGCGTCGAACAGCGGTGCGCTGTCGAGTGGGTGACTCCCGGCGGCCAGGGCGCGGGCGGCTGCTGCGGCAACACACACGCACAGCGCGTGATTTCCCGGCAAGAAACGACGGAAACAGCGGGTCCACGGTGGCCTGAGGGGATCCCCGACGGCAGCGGGGCCAAGGGGAGTCGACGGTCACCGGAGGGGGCAGCGGCGGCGGCGGCGGCGGCCGCGGTGGCCGCTGCTGCTGCTGTTGGAAACTGCCGGCAGTGATGGCTTAACCGGCGGTCTACGGCGGCAAGTAGGGGCCCACGGCGGCGCAGACGAAGGGGGAGAGCCGTGAGGGGGGTGAGGACGCCGGAGGGGAGAGTGCTTTGCCAGAGAGCGCAAGGGGTCGGGGGTTTGTTTGTGTGGGGTTGCACGAGAGAGAGGTGGTGCGAAGTTCGCGAGAGGGGGAGGGGAAAACTCGATGGTCTGTGGGTGATGGAGTTTGTGGTTTCATGTTTAGAGAGAAGCGGCGGCTAAAAAATAATGAAACCTAGCATCCTATATGTTAGAATAGGGGAAGAGGTCTCCACGTGAGAAGAGAATTTTGGGGAGAGAGGCCACGTGGGGAGAGAGAGAGAGAGAGAGAGAGAGAGAGAGAGAGAGAGACAAGGTGGGTTGGTGTGATAGTTTACAGAGTCAAAGTTAGGTTTAAGCTTTATATATATATATATATATATATATATATATATATATATATATATATATATATATATATATATATATATATATATATATATATAGGAAAATTTTCAAATGAGAACATTTCGCACCGTGCGAAAATGTTTTTATCTTTTTTTTGAAAATTTTTTTTTCAAAAATTCTTTTTTCCACCCTCATTATATGTTGTTATACCCCCCTCAAAAAATAATGGTTGAGAAATAATGTCATTTGGCCTTCGATCAAGCCATTTCATCAAATTCGCACGTTTTGAGACCGTTAAATTTGTAACGGGTGGATGGTGCTCTAATGCCCAACGGGTTCACCCATTATTTTCCCTGGGGTATATAATTGTATGGATTAAACATCAAAAAAAGAATTTTTGAAAAAAAAAATTTCAAAAAAATAAAAAAAAGTTTTCGCACGGGATTTTTCGCAACCGAAGATCACTATATATATATATATATATATATATATATATATATATATATATATATATATATATATATATATAAGAAACCAAAATGACTAACCCGGTTAACAATGCGAAGTTGCCAGGCCTTTATTAGAAAATCGTACAGCATAACATTTTGAAATTTAAACTTCATATATAAATATAAAAAGTTTTAATAACTAAGAATGAATGTAGTAGAATAGTCCACCGACATCCAAAAATTACAAATAAAATACCGGGGTGCTCGCGCCTCCGAGAGGGTTATGAATACGGGGTTCGGTCATGCGTCTGGGCTACGGACAACAGTAATAAAAATCAAATACCCAAAAACGCACACGAAACACAGCTACGCACGAAAACACGCACGGTCGGAAAGTGACCGTTACAACCATTATTGAAGTCAAGAGATTCGGAATGAAGCGTTTGAAGACTGTTCGTCAAGTTTTATTTATTGTCTTCTCGCTTCGTTTCGTAGATTGTTAAGCCTTGAGTATGTCTTACGTTTAAATCTTCATAACGCTCATTTCATTAGAGCTAGGATCTTATTAGAAGCCCATAGAATCTTTCCCGAAGCTTAACGCTTCTCATCGCGGCTTCTTGTGCATGTTAGTTGGTTCAAGAAGAAGATCCAACCGACTAGATGGCAATCTAGTCGGTCGGTAAACCTTCTTGAACCGACTAGAATGCCTTCTTCAATTTTAGCTCACTTACTGTTTACAGTTAGTCTGTCCAAGAAGGTTCACCGACCGACTAGTTGTCAAACTAGTCGATTAGGAATCCTTCTTAGACCGACTAGTTAAGCTTTCACTGTACAGCCTAACTTACTGTTTACAGTTAGTTGGTCAAAGCACAACGACCGACCGACTAGCTGTATTTGAATTCAGCCTATTCTATTTCATCTGTTAGTCGGTCAAAGAACACTCACCGACTGACTAGTTGTGAAACTAGTCGGTTGGCAAGTCTTCTTGGACCGACTAGTTCATCATTGTTTGAACTTCTCTTTTGGCTTTTCATCTGTTAGTCGGTTCATGTTGATTCACCGACCGACTAGATGTGAATCTAGTCGGTCAGTGGTCCTTCTTTGACCGACTAGTCTGCTTTAGAATAGAGTCGTTGGAGCATTAAATGCCACGAATTTTGCTCTCTCTTTCCTCTATCCTATATATACTTGAAGGGCTGCTTTCATAGCATTCAAGGCTGATATTAATTGAAGTTTAGAGAATCAAAGAGAAGCATTCATTCTCATTTAAAGCTCATTCTTTTCTAAAGAATCTCTCTCCCACTCTTATTTCCAAAGAGAGATTTACATTGATTGTGAGCCATTCAAGCCAAGAGCTTGATCCAAGGTCACCAACACCTTCCTAGGTCTCCATCGCTGATCTACATCTTGGAGCTAGGGTTTGGTGCCTTCATCTTCCCCAAAATCCTTCTTGCCCTAATTCGTAAGTTTACTCAAGGCATAGGATTTTGTTGGTAAGCATTTCGTATTTCATTTACTTTGAATATTGCAAGTGATTTACTCTCAGCTGTGAGAGTTTGTTTGTGATCCCGGGTTGTGGGAGTCACAATTTCATTTGTGTATGATTTGATCTTGTAGAGATTTCTACAAGTATTTCATAGTGCAAATTTGAGTTAGAAGTTTCTAACTCAAGTATCCGGAGGAGATCCGGGTGGTTGGGACGTATGATCACCAGGAACAAGTCGGGGAGACTTGGGTGGATCCGAACCCGTTAAATTGTCTGTTTGTGATTGTTTTCTTTGTTGTCAATATTTACATTTCCGCATTGTTGGTTGAGTTTGCAAGATAATTAGGAATTATCTTCTTAATTATTTTAAAGTACTATTCACCCCCCCCCCCCCTCTAGTACTTGTGCAGTAACTACATAGGGCATTACATTTGGTATCAGAGCCAAGTACCTAGCTATGTCTTCCAACGATAACAAAACCGTACGTCCACCTTCAGACTACAGCACCTTCAGGAACCGTGAAGGAGCTTCTTCGGTGATGGAAGGACACTCCTCGACTAGGCCTCCCTTCTTCAACGGTACCAACTATGGGTACTGAAAATACCGGATGGAAACCTTTCTCCAGAGCGCTTCACTGTGGAGAGCCATGTTGACGGAGTACGTCGAGCCCGAAGAAGAAGATTTCGCTAAGTGGACTACCACGGAGGTCGCCGCGGAGGTAAGCAATGCCAAGGCAATGAATGCATTGCAATGCGCTTTGGAGCCCGAAGACTTCAACAAGATATGCACATGTAAGAGTGCATATCAAATCTGGAACTCTCTCCTCATCTTGCATGAAGGAACGAGTAGGGTAAGAGACTCCAAACTCGTTGTTGTAAATAAAGATTACGAGTTATTTCATATGCAACAGGGTGAGAAGATGAAGGAGTACTATGCTCGCTTCGTTGACATCACCAACGAGTTGGAGGCTCTTGGGAAAACCTACACCCAAAAGGAGAAAGTCTCAAAGATCATTGACGGACTACCTTCTTATTGGGAAAAACGTACCTTCGCCATCGAGAAAGGTAACGATATGAGTAAGTATATTGTTATTCAACTAATGGGTACCTTGATGTCTTATGATGTACGCAAGGATAGCAAACTAAAGTTGCAGGACAAGATGAAGTCTTACTTGAAGCAAGGCGAGCCAAAGAAAAAGGCGATTGCGTTCAAGGTCACTCCATCTACATCTACATCTACCGATGATGAAGACTCGGAAGACGAGTTGGACTTGGAATCCATTGCCCTCATGGCAAAGAAGTTCAACCGGTTCTTCCAGAAAGGTAATTTCAAGAACAAATCTAAGTTTAGTTCTTCTAACACCTCCGCTCCTTTATGCTTTAAATGCAATAAGCCAGGACACATGAAAGTGGATTGTCCTCAAAATAAGCAAAAGGAGAAGTGGAAGGTGCCAAAGTTCGACAAGTCAAAGAAGTACAAGAAAGAGTACAAGAAAGGGCTTGTCGGGACATTCACCGACTCCGACGAGGACTCCTCAAGTGGAGAGTCGGATGATGAGCAAGTGGAGCAAGCACACATGTGCTTCATGGCTAGAGAGGAACATGATCAAGGATCTTCCTCCGATGATAGCGAGGATGAAGGCGATGAGGTAACTATGAATGAACTTAAATTAGCTAACGAGCAAATATGGTCTAAGTATTCTAAACTAGTAAATAGGTATACTAAGATAAAAGATGAGCTAGCTAGCATCCAAACCTCGCCTAAACCTATCATCATCAACAACGAAACCGTTGTTGAAGGTTTGAGAAATGAGATTGTAAATCTCAAATCTCAACTTGAGCATGTTCATATTGAGGAATCGGATGAACATGAGATGTCGGATTTGATTTCTCGAAACTCAACTTTGAGTATCGAGAATGAGAATCTCAAGTCTCGTGTTTGTGTACTCACATCGCAAGTGTCCACTTTGGATGCTTCTATGCATTCTCTCACCTTGTAGCCGGGTTCACCCAATAACCGATACTACCCGCAACATATTGAGCTTGCTCCATAGCTCCGTCTCCTTGCTCCCCTCCAACAAACATACCATGGGCTTGATCTTGCCAGTCACTCATGCTTCCTCCCGGTGTAGAAACGGTAGGGGCTCCATGCGATTCACTAACCAACTTTTCTAGTCTCTCCACGACCTTGTGAAGAGAATCAAATTTTGTAGAGAGCTCCGCCACGGCCTTTGCTTTATAAATACTCGTCGGCCTCAAAGATGACGAAGAATGTCCCTTTTCATCGGCCCACTGTTGATTATTCGAGGCCATCTCCTCAAGTAAAGCCATAGCATCGTCTGGTGTCTTTGACAAGATAGCTCCATTGGCGGCTACATCTATTATTTGCTTTGTGCTTGGTTGCAATCCGTTATAAAAGCTATGCACAAGCTCCCATGGCTCAATGCTATGATGGGGGCATTGGTGTTGGAGATCCTTGAAATGCTCCCATGCCTCATATAGAGTTTCTTGAGGGCCTTGCTTGAAGGACATGAGTGCGCTTCGTGTCTTGATAGTCTTGGATGGCGGGTAAAACTTGTTAACAAATGCGCTTGCTAGCTCATCCCAAGTAGTGAAGATCCCCTCGTCTTGCATCCTCAACCAATACAAAGCCTTGTCTCGAAGAATAAACGGGAAGAGGTGCAGTCAAATAGCGTCAACCGGCAAGCCAGGCAACTGGAAAGTGGCGCATTTAGCCAGGAACGATTGCAGATGGTAGTGCGGGTTTTCTTGTGAGTTTCCATGAAATGGGTCTTGTTGCATCAACACTACAAGTCCTGTCTTTAGCTCAAAGTTCTTGTCGGCCACCAACTCCGGCATCACTATAGAAGAGGTGGTAGAAGTGGTCTTGGGCCGTAGCCTATCTCGGATGGAGACAAGCCTAGCCATGCGCGCTGCTAGCTCCTCTGGTGTTTTCGCCGCGGCCATATTATCTTCCTCTATAGCAAATCTCCTTTTAGCTCTAAGCCTCCTTGCCGTACGCTCGATCTCAGGATCAAATAATATATCTTCTTGGTGTGCCTTCGATCTCATGTACATACACAGAAAAAGAGGGTCTAGATAGAATTGTTAGCACAATAGAGGAATAAAAGAGTGAAAATAATAAAATAAAAGAAATAGCTAAGTAAAGAAAATAAAATACCGTCGCCTCCCCAGCAGCGACGCCGAAAACTTGATCGCGCCCGGATATACACCCAGAAAACGATTGTAGTCTTACCACAAGCGAACGGTGAAGTGGCGAGCGGGTATCGAACACAGGGAGGACAAATGACAGTACTCTATTTTGATCACCTAGCTATTGATGGTAGAATGGAATGGTTTGGATAATAATGTCATTGTCGTTCAAATAACAAATAGAATTCTATATAATAAAAGCGTCTAGGGCTAGGAAATCCCCACTACGGATCGTCGCTTATTCTTGTGGATCATGAATCTCAATGTTGCAAAGCTTGAATTAAGATGAACTAGTCGTAACTGAATATAGAACCAAGCTCACGCTCTCGCGCTATTGCCGGTCTATAGCAACCTAGATTAGAGCCCACTCTCGTGCAAACCCTAACCTAAGCCACTAGCATGAAGATCGACATCATCGTCCAATCGCACCTCGAGCCCACTCTCGTGCAAACTCGAGCTACGATCTAGGTTATGATAGTTCATATTCGTCCAATCTCTTGCAAACGAATATGAGTATAGATTTATAATAAAAATCCTAGCTTTGGTCCAATCTCTTGCAAACCAAGTCTAGAGAATCTCGATTATAAACCTAAATCGAATATCTAGGCCCTTCCATTGATTGAAATCCAATCTCTTGCAAACCCCAATCAATGGAAATTCCTAGCTACTCGTAGGAGTAAATCAATCATAACCTAACCGTCTATCAATCCTAGCAACAATTCAATTCATTCATCACAATTCTAAGATCGGATCCATAGGGTTCATCCCCATGCCCTAGAACGACGGAACTACTCACAATTGATCATAGCAATCACAGAAATAACGAATAAGATCATAGCACAATTCATGATTGAGAGAAAACAATTCATAAGAATTAGAAATTTAGATAGAAATAACAAACCAAATTGCACATCTTTGATCTCCAGCTGAGAATTAAAATAAGAATAGCCGTCAAAATTAACTCCAAGCCTCTCCTAAAACTAGGAATAAAACTAGCATTAAATAGAAGTAAAAATCATCCAGAAATTCCTGACAGATTTGTCACTGGCGCAGCCCAAAACCCTAATTCACGACACAGTCGGACTGCGCTACTTGGCCGAGTGGAACATGTCACTCGGCCGAGTGACAGACCCAAAGAAAAACAGAGAAACTGGGGGTTTTGAAGGTCTGTCGCTCTGTCACACTTGGGCGAGTGGTCTTCTTCACTCGGTTGAGTGAGCTTTCTTGCTCGGCCGAGTGGGTCTTCTCCAAATTCCAGTAAGTCGGATGATTTTCGGTAGAAAACCCCTGTCATACTCGGGCGAGTGGGCTTTCTTGCTCGGCCGAGTGAACTTTGAATCCAGGCGATCTTGTATCCGTTTTACTCGGCTGAACACAGTCCTTCACTCGGCCGAATGAGCTGTCTACTCGGCCGAGTGAGCTGTTTCTGGAGCTCTTTCTTCTCCTCCTTGCTTCCTCGTCGATTCTATCGAACTTCTTCCTCTTCCGCTCATCCTCTAGAGCTGCTAGCTCCTCAATAAGGCCGTGGGCGATGCTCCGGTGCGTGTGAAAGTCTCTTGATCTCATTTTTGCTCCAGATCGCTCCATATTTCCTGAAATACGACAAAAACAAGAAATAGTGAAAAGCAACGCGATATCGTCGAATAATCGTGAAAAACACAATATGGACGATCGAAATGACATGAAAACATGCAGAAAAAAGGTGTAAAATAAGGAGCGATCAAAATCCCCCAAGCTTACCTCTTACTCGTCCTCGAGGAAGATGAGTAAAAAGGCGAACCCGGCGGGTAAAAATAAGGAAAAAGGAAAAAGAAGATAGAAAAGAAAACGAAGAGGGAGGTGCTAGATCATTTTCTCGGGATGTGGAGCTGCTTACTCAAATAGCATACGACGAATAAAAACATGCCAAAGACTTTTATCTCGATATCATGATCATATATATATATATATATATATATATATATATATATATATATATATATATATATATATATGTATGTATGTATGTATGTATGTATATATATATATATATATATATATATATATATATGTGTGTGTATATATATATATGTATATATATATATGTGTGTGTATATATATATATGTATATATATATATGTGTGTGTATATATATATATGTATATATATATATATATATATATATATATATATATATATATATATATATATATATATATATATATATGCATTCGATATAGAAACCCAAGAATATCAAAACGATATGAAATATGTAATCATTCTAGAATTAGCATCGTCTGAGGCATTCAAAGTAATATACATAATCATAGATCGCACACTTTTCAATTGATCGCTTTCTATTTGGAGTATAAGAGGCATCACACAATATGGAGCAATAAGAATAGAAAGAAGTGGTATTCATGAAATGCATGCCAAATTTCAATTCGTGGACTTCGTAATACTTCTAGTAATCTCTCTGAGTATAGAAAATTACCTAGCTTAGGTCGTCATGCACAGACAAGTGGTCACTCTCTCACACATCATTGGATCCTCTCCCCCAAGCTTATCTATAAGCGTGGTGGCATCAAATAGAACAATACAACTTTTCCCCATTTTTGAAGCTCCAAGAAAAATAAAAGAGAGGAGAAAGAAAGAAAGAAATGGGATCTTGTATGAACTTCCTTTTTTTTCTCTCTTTTTTTTTCTTTTTTTCTTTTTCTCTCTTTTTTTTGAAACTCATATACACAATAACAATCCCAAATCAAAAGATAGAGAGATATGCATGTATTTTTTCTTTCTTTTTTTGATTTTGGGGTGTTGGAGCTTGGACTTTATAGCAAGGTAAAGATGCCAATATAAGATTTGCTAAAGGGAGATTCACCAATGATTTTAAGTATAGAAATGATGTTCAAGATATGTGGCAAAAGAAAAATATGCAACGCTCAGTTCACTCTTTAGAATGTGCATGACAACTTTCAGCAGAGTAATGTAATCTACTCAGTTTGATTTCAGAAAGTAAACTAATCCAGTTATATCAAAATGGTATACATTCAATCAACCTGAAAGTCAAGCGTACAATTTTCATGCAAAAAGAAGTGATAGCAGACAACAAAATAGTACTCCAAATGTAGGCAATCAATGCGTGAAGATTGGTGTGTTTTCTATGAAAAGTATACAATATAAATCATCAGACTCGGCTAATGGTAGAATTCATTCACGTTCATATAATAAAGATGCATGTTACTATTCTCGAATGCATGGCAAAGTATAGCATATGATATCTGAAACAAAAACGATGGCATGACAAGAGAATATGCATATAAAAGTAAACTAGCTCCAGGTCATCGTCATCACAGAAAATTCATCTCTAGCCAAAAGGATAAAAGAAATAAGGATAAAGGAAAAATAAGAACTACTATACATATGCAGCACGCACAAAAAATAAGAAAACGTGATGCATGAGAAAAAACATGAAAAAGTGGGTGAATATAAGTGGAAAATAAAGAAAGGTGGAAAATAAAAATAAAAATGAAGAAAACGAAAAGTGCGTGAGACACTCACTCTCCCAAGCTAAACTGCACAGTGTCCTCAATGTGCTAAGTGTGGCACACGGAGAGATATGATATGGGTGGGGTGGGTGAGGGTGCATGCATGATAAAGTATGAAAATGAAAGAAAATGGGATGGAAATGCAAATGATGCATGCAGATATCAAGATGGTGCAATACGATGGTCCTAGAGATACCTCCTCTCTCCCAAGATGATATAGACAAGTATGAACAAAAAGTGACCAAAATGTGTGGGGAGGAGGTGCGCAAAATCGGCATAAAAATGATAGTAATCACAGCAGCGACAAAAATATGGGAGGAATCAAATATGTACCTAAGCAGGTGGTGGAGCACCAGCACCGTCCTGTGGTGAGGGTGGTGGTGGTGGTGGCTGCTGTGAAATGGGACGAGTAATGGCAGGCTGAGGAGGCTGTGACAGTCGCGCAAGAATCTGGTTCAGGGTGACCTGAATACCAGGGAGTAGAGCGACGCGAGACTTCACAGAACTAATGGTAGCAGAGAGAGCCCGAAAATCTCCTCTGAGCCCACTAACGGCCCCCTCTAGAGCACGCAGGTGCTGAACTAGGGTGTCGGAGGGAGGAGGGGAAGAGGGTCGAACAGGTGGGGATCGGGGCTGCCGAGCACGGCTATCGTAGATAAGTGGTGCCACTATGGGGTGAGGGTGTGGTGATGTGCTCATTAAAAGATGCTCAGCATCTATGGGAGGCTGAGACGCAGGAATGATCTCAGAAGTGTGAGCAGCGGCAGAATCTGAAGCGGTGACAGAGGGCGAGAAGGGCAGAGAGGTCGCCGACACAGAAATGGGGACAGACGTCATGACACTCTCGGTGAAGACAACGGCATCGGAGACGGAAGTGTCATGAGATCAACTGAAAATGACTCCCCAGCGGTCGAGAAATCTGGTGAGGACAGGGTCTCGGCCAGGCTTGCTAGTCTTCGTCCGCTTGGAGGCGGGCGCCCGCGAACGTGATCTAGTCCGTGGAGGCACGTGTGCCGTAAGACGTGCCTATCAAAGTGAAGTGCAATAGAAAAGGATCGAATTTACCCAAGCACGGCGCGAATGCAAGTAATGGATGTGGGCGGAGAAATGCCTCCTCTGAGAAGCTCCGAATTTGCCCCTGATTCTCTCCCAAGCTATCCTGAAACAAAAATTGACAAATTAACAATGAATATCAATAAATTTGGGGTAAGATCAAGAGAAATAGATGTGTATAAAGGTTAATTTCGATTCGGGGTGGAATAGGGCTTACGAAACGGAGATTGGGAGAAAAGGGGAAAAATTGGGGCAAAGGGCGATGAACGACGGTGAAGGAGGGCGGTGCCGACGGCGTGGGGTCGCGGTGTCAGCAGTGTGGGGACGCGCGACTCGAGCATGGGGGGTGGTGCGGCTCAGGCGAAGGGTCAGAGTCGTTCGGGCGATCGGGGGAATTGTCGAAGGCTCGGGCTGAAATATTGGGAATTTTGGTAATTTTGGGATTTGGGCCGCGAGTTTTCGAATATATAAGATTAGTCACTCGGCCGAGTAGCGTATTCACTCGGCCGAGTCGCTCAGTTTATTAAGTTTTCGAAATTTTTCGTGAAAGTACCGACTCGGTCGAGCAGTACTTCCCACTCGGACGAGTAGACAATGGTTACTCGGCCGAGTGGCAAGGCCACTCAAAGCTTTTCAAGTGCTGAAAGTGTCTGATTCACTCGGTCGAGTGACAAAGTCACTCGGCCGAGTGGCATATAAATGACAGAGATGGGTTTTTCGAATCTTCCCTGATCAGTACCCTGCTCGACCGAGTAGGGTCTTCACTCGGCTGAATGACAAAGTCACTCGGCCGAGTGGGCTGCTATATTCAGCTCCAACTCTCTGTTTTTGCTCCACTTTCTGATTTTCTTTTCCCCGTCAGTTTCTTCCTTCTCTTGACGCCTGAGCGCATCCCTGGAGCGATCTCCTTTGTCATGGTCATCCTCCATTCATATGGTCACCTATTCTCCATCTCTTGCAATGGAAAAATGTTGCCCGTTGTCAGGTTTTTCTTCGACACTTGACTCTAAACACTAATAAAGATGTAAAACAAAAATAAAAGGAAAAATTCAACTAAAAATAAGATAGAACCATCGGGTTGCCTCCCGATAAGTGCTCGTTTAAGGTCTTGAGCTCGACCCCTTAAGATACGCGTTTAGAGCTCGATGTTTGGCGCATGTGAGATGCGCATGTCAAATTTGCCGGGAAGGCCGCTTGGGTTTAGTTGTTGATTTACTTCGGCGTTCCTCGGCTCCCCTTTATCATGAGTAGTGGTGGGGTATACGTCCCCCAAGCTTGAGCTTTTGACATCCTGTTTCTTGGCCGGCGATGAAGATTTTTTGTCGGTGGAGCTTTCTTCATATGCTTCGCCGTAGAGAGCTTGCATAGCTCTCTAATCTTGACGACATCAGCGTCGTCATGCTCCTCATCCGTAAGAGTTTCTGGTGGGTCTCCCATCATCTTGCCATCTTTGGTAAGTTGGTCCTCTTCGAGGCCGTCATCGTGCTTGGTTCTGATGGCAAATGGTATGGCGTCGTCAATCACCTCGTCGAGGATGTCCACGTAGTCCACGTCCTCTGGCCAAGGCATGTGCTTCATCGCCTTCGGAATGTGGAGTCCAACTTCAATATTTTCGACGTTCAAGGACAAGGTTCCTTTCCTCAAATTCACAATCACTCCGGCAGTGGCCAAGAAAGGGAGTCCAAGAATCAGCGACGTATCACCTTCCTCCTTAATATCCATCACCACGAAGTCGCATGGCAAGCAAAGTCCGCCCGGTACTTGTATTGGTATGTTTTCCGAAATCCCCACCGGCCTAGTGATTCGCCCATCAGTGAGTTGTATCTTCATGTTCGTCGCCTTTAGGTCGGTCCCTGTATTCAATTTCTTAAACATCGTGAGGGGCATGAGGCTCACGCTTGCTCCCAAATCTACCAAAGCTTTCTGAAGTGGGACTCCTCCAAGCGTGCAAGGAATTCGAAAACTACAGGGATCTTTGAACTTGGTCGGCGCTTTCTCCTTTCTAGTAAACCATGTACTTTGCTCGATGAGCATGATCCTTTCTTTTCGCTTCTTTCCCGCGATCAAATCCTTTAGAAACTTAGCATAGGACGGGATTTCGATGATGGCATCCAAGAATGGAATATTCAAGCTCACACCTCGCAAATACTCCAGAAATTTGACGAGTCTTTTCTCAATCCTTGCCTTCGCCAACCGTTGTGGGAATGGTACCGATGGCATATAAATGCGCTCCTCTTGTGTCTATCTACTTCAGAATTTTCACTGTCGTTTGGCACCTTTGGGCCCTCCTCTTCATTGGCCGGTTCCTTATCATCCGAAATTTCTTCCCCGGCTCCTTAGTTTGAATCATGGCGGGATAGTGTCCTTTCCACCTCTTGTAGTTACCACCACAACCGTATTGATGTGGCCGGTATTGCTCCGTGGGTTTTGTTCCGGTTGAGCCGGCAATTGTTGATTGTTCTTATTGAGCAATGTTAGTTGCTCCGATAATTATGCCACGACGGTGTTGAGGGAGTCTTTTTGGGTCGTCAATCTTGCATTGATCTTCTTTTGTTCAGCCATGAACTCTTTAACCCTTGCTTCATGTTCTGACTTTGGCAGCGCTGGCGGTGGATTGGGTGCCCTCCATCCTTGATTGTACCCCGGGGGTCTATAGGGCCTCGCTTGTTGCCTCGATGGGTAGTTTTGTTGTTGGGGTGCTCTTTGTTGATATTGTGGTTGTTGTGGAGGTCAGGCTTGTGGTTGTTGCAGTGGTGGATTTAAGGCTCCATCATTGTTGGCATATGAAAATCCGGGGTGACCCCTTGTAGCTGGGTTCACCCAATAACCGGTACTACCCGCAACATATTGAGCTTGCTCCATAGCTCCGTCTCCTTGATCCCCTCCAACAAACATAACATGGGCTTGATCTTGCCAGTCACTCATGCTTCCTCCCGGTGTAGAAACGGTAGGGGCTCCATGCGGTTCACTAACCAACTTTTCTAGTCTCTCCACGACCTTGAGAATAGAATCAAATTTTGTAGAGAGCTCTGCCACGGCCTTTGCTTCATAAATACTCGTCGGCCTCAAAGATGACGAAGAATGTCCCTTTCCATCGGCCCACTGTTGATTATTCGAGGCCATCTCCTCAAGTAAAGTCGTAGCGTCATCCGGTGTCTTTGACAAGATAGCTCCATTGGCAGTTGCATCTATTATTTGCTTTGTGCTTGGTTGCAATCCGTTATAAAAGCTATGCACAAGCTCCCATGGCATAATGCTATGATGGGGGCATTGGTGTTGGAGATCCTTGAAACGCTCACATGCCTCATATAGAGTTTCTTGAGGGCCTTGCTTGAAGGACATGAGTGCGCTTCGTATCTTGATAGTCATGGATGGCGGGTAAAACTTGTTAACAAATGCGCTTACCAGCTCATCCCAAGTAGTGAAGATCCCCTCGTCTTGCGTCCTCAACCAATACAAAGCCTTGTCTCGAAAAGTAAACGGGAAGAGGTGCAGTCGAATAGTGTTAACCGGCACGCCAGGCAACTGGAAAGTGGCGCATTTAGCCAAGAACGATTGCAGATGGTAGTGCAGGTTTTCTTGTGAGTTTCCATGAAATGGGTCTTGTTGCATCAACACTACAAGTCCTGTCTTTAGCTCAAAGTTCTTATTGGCCACCAACTCCGGCATCACTATAGAAGAGGTGGAAGAAGTGGTCTTGGGCCGTAGCCTATCTCGGATGGAGACATGCCTAGCCATGCACGTTGCTAGCTCCTCTGGTGTTTCCGGCGCAGCCATATGATCTTCCTCTGTAGCAAATCTCCTCTCAGCTCTAAGCCTCATTGCCGTACGCTCGATCTCAGGATCAAATAATATGTCTTCTTGGTGTGCCTTCGATCTCGTGTACATACACAGAAAAAGAGCATCTAAATAGAATTATTAGCACAATAGAGGAATAAAAGAGTGAAAATAATAAAGTAAAAGAAATAGCTAAGTAAAGAAAATAAAATATCGTCGCCTCCCCAGCAGCGGCGCCGAAAACTTGATCGCGCCCGGATATACCCCCGGAAAACGACTGTAGTCTTACCGCAAGCGCACTGTGAAGTGGCGAGCGGGTATCGAACACAGGGAGGACAAATGACAGTACTCTATTTTGATCACCTAGCTATTGATGGTAGAATGGAATGGTTTGGATAATAATGTCATTGTCGTTCAAATAACAAATAGAATTCTATATAATAAAAGCGTCTAGGGCTAGGAAATCCCCACTACGGATCGTCGCTTATTCTTGTGGATCATGAATCTCAATGTTGCAAAGCTTGAATTAAGATGAACTAGTCGTAACTGAATATAGATCCAAGCTCACGCTCTCGCGCTATTGCCGGTCTATAGCAACCTAGATTAGAGACCACTCTCGTACAAACCCTAACCTAAGCCACTAGCATGAAGATCGACATCATCATCCAATCGCACCTCGAGCCCACTCTCGTGCAAACTCGAGCTACGATCTAAGTTATGATAGTTTGTATTCGTCCAATCTCTTGCAAACGAATATGGGTTTAGATTTATAATAAAAATCCTAGATTTGATCCAATCTCTTGCAAACCAAGTCTAGAGAATCTCGATTATAAACCTAAATCGAATATCTAGGCCTTCCCATAGATTGAAATCTAATCTTTTGCAAACCCCAATCAATGGAAATTCCTAGCTACTCGTAGGAAATCAATCATAACCTAACCGTCTATCAATCCTAGCAACAATTCAACTCATTCATCACAATTCTAAGATCGGATCCATAGGGTTCATCCCCATGCCCTAGAACGACGGAACTACTCACAATTGATCATAGCAATCACAGATATAACTAATAAGATCATAGCACAATTCATGATTGAGAGAAAACAATTCATAAGAGCTAGAATTTAGATAGAAATAACAAACCAAAGTGCGCGTCTTTGATCTCCAGCTGAGAATTACAATAAGAATAGCCGTCAAAATTAACTCCAAGTCTCTCCTAAAACTAGGAATAAAACTAGCCTTAAATACAAGTCAAATCGTCCAGAAATTCCTGACAGATTTGCCCCTGGCGCAGCCCAAAACCCTAATTTGCGACACAGTCGAACTACGCTACTCGGCCGAGTGGAACATGTCACTCGGCCGAGTGACAGACCCAAAGAAAAACAGAGAAACTTGGGTTTTGGGGGTCTGTCGCTCTGTCACACTCGGGCGAGTGGACTTCTTCACTCGGTCGAGTGAGCTTTCTTGCTCAGCCGAGTGGGTCTTCTCCAAATTCTAGTAAGTCGGATGATTTTCGGGAGAAAACCCCTGTCATACTCGGGCGAGTGGGCTTTCTTGCTCGGCCGAGTGAACTTTCTTGCTCGGCCGAGTGAACTTTGAATCCAGGCGATCTTGTATCCGTTTTACTCGGCCGAACACAGTCATTCACTTGGCCGAATGAGCTGTCTGCTCGGCCGAGTGAGCTGTTTTGGGAGCTCTTTCTTCCCCTCCTTGCTTCCTCGTCGATTCTATCGAACTTCTTCATCTTCCGAGCATCCTCTAGTGCTGCTAGCTCCTCAATAAGGCCGTGGGCGATGCTCCGGTGCGTGTGAGAGTCCCTTGATCTCATTTTTTCTCCAGATCGCTCCATATTTCCTGAAATACGACAAAAACAAGAAATAGTGAAAAGCAACGCGATATCGTCGAATAATCGTGAAAAACGCAATATGGGCGATCGAAACGACATGAAAACATGCAGAAAAAAGGTGTAAAATAAGGAGCGATCACCAACATAGACACCAAACGATTCTAGGCACCGGTTTACGGATGCCTTAAGAACACCTATTATCAAAATTTTTATTCATTGATATGTTTATGGGTTCTTTCAAATTAGTTGACCCCAATTCTAGGTGATTCCCAAAACTAACATTTTAAGAATCCATCACATCACAGCAAGACATCCTACGCAGTTATCATATAACATAAAGAAAGTCTAATTTTTGAAAATAATTTTTAAAAACTCAAAAGTACATATAATTATAACACAAAGGCACATGACCATGTCATCACCATAGGTTAACTAACTATGGCAGAGTGGTGGTATGACCTTTGCAATATAAAACTATATGTCATGACGTGAAATCTGAAAAACATTGCAATTTATCCATCGCATGAAATTAAATTACAATCATCACAGAATACATGTAAGCTATCTTGTACACCCTAATTAACTAAGCCAACTCCATGGTCCAAGTAGGATGTCCACCACCTAGCAACACCTTGCAAAGCACCTTGTTGACACATCTCAACTTCATGGATCTCCCGTCCTTAGCAACTTTGGGTAGTTCCGTCTCCTAAATTTACTATACATTTGCAAAAGGGCATCCCCTTTGAAAAATAATAAATTACAAAAGAAGACTAAAAAATTAATTACATAAAACGAGTGCTCACAAGCACTATAAATTACATAATTAAAAATCAAACTAGAGTCCTTTACATGCCACAACAGAAATACAACACATCGTCCGCACGCATGTTATAAATATTAGAAAAATAGATACAAGGTAAAACATGTTCTGATATCATTGAAGGGTTTTAATCATGCTTCCATAGGGCATTTCCCATCGTCTAGCCCAATGCTTAGCAGGCATGGGAAGCAGCGGAAGATAAAACATCATAAAACACTTTTATGAAAACCTTACAGAATGAAAAAAAGCCCGTTGTAGAATCTTTATAATCTAAGGAGAAGAGCGAACAGATCTCACAGAGATAGATCTAAATTTAATTTGTTATTAAAATAAAGTTTACAGAACATACCTTAAGTTTTTACGGTCGCAAAAACTATTCCTTAGGATGACATCCCAAAGCGATGCAACGCCTCGTCAAGAAGCGACCACTTGCTCCAGAAAGTTTCACATGGGCAAGAACCCCACCTCAAGCTTATGATCAAATCCGAATTTCCATCAAATTTTGCTAGAATCTGAAAGAGGAAATAAAGAGGAGATAATGTGTTTGCCTTTAGATCTAGGTTTGCTCACTTAATTATGAAGCGCTCCCTTGATCTAGGCTCGGTGTCAATATGTGAGAAAGGGAAGCACCATATTTATAGGGTGAGCTAAGCCTTCAGATTAGTAACACCACTGGTGCGGTAAATTTAGAATTTAAATTAACTCAAGTTTTTCCACTTTAAGGATTAAACTTTGAGAAATTAATTCTCCATATCTGTTAGGCCTAAGATGCAAAATGATATATCATTTTGGAGAGCTTCAAACGGAGATCACATTGAAACAAACGATGCTTAATTCTGACGTCGTTTGACCCCTCAAACGCGTCCTCAAAAATTGCCAAAAACTGTCGAAAAGAACAGTCCGAAGACTGTACACCAGTAGGCCCTACTGGAGGCCCCACCCAGTCTGGGTGACTGCTCGGTTCAGACACGCCTGCCCGCTGGGTCCAGAGTGACCTGTGTGCTTAGACTGGAGCCTAGGTCGCCCAGGCCTGCACCTAAGGTGCCTACTAGCGACTTAGCGACTGGACTCGAGCCCATGCAATGGGGTGGGCTCGCCCAGCGCATGTGCTCGAGCCTAGACCTGGGCTGGCGCCCAGGTGCACCTAGGTTGAAATGTGGGTGCACCTGAGTCCATTTTGTAGGCTTAGCCCGAGTTATACTGAAGCTTGCCAGCTAGTGCATGCTAGAGGCTTGGGGCTTGGGCTAGCCTGAATCTGTGCTCAGGCTCAAGCAATGGTGTTCGGGACCTCGTTTTAGCTTTTCTATGCTTTTGAATGGCTCGATTTTTGTGTCACATTATATATGTGACTGAAATCCTCTTCGTAACTAATTAGGACCATTTTAATTCCCATGCACCATATCATATTCCTTTTATTATTTGTATGATGATCTCAGCCTGTGTGAGACCCTACATCCTGACCATACACCATGTGGGACTCATAGCCCCTGAAGACAGTGACCGTGAGTAGCAGTTGATGTCCCTGGTTTGGTATCATCATTACGTAGTCTGTCCCTTTACATAAACATTGTCAGTGCTACCCTTGGCTATGTCAGTGATGAATTCCGTAGTTTTAATCCATTCTTCAACACTATGTCGCTGCGAAGCCTAGGGCATGGTTGACTGTCAACCCATACTAGCTTTGCGATCGATTATCATATTTTGGTCTTAGCTTGTCTTTGTTGGATCATATCCAACATAACTCGGCTAAGGATTTTGCTAAGGACTATATTGATTCTGTAACATTAACTCCACACATACAGGAGAGACGAATCCTCTATTGACCACTACTCCCCTCGTATTCTTCAATTGCCACCCAAACAAAGACCTTTCGATAGGCCATGTCTCAAAGCTAGTCAGAGATCTAAGTGACACTGTTCACACACAGGCTCGTATAATGACCTCATGTCAAAGGACCAACTTGCCTATCATCACTTGAGATCTACCATTGACTGTTTTGTATGTGTTAGCTATGTAGCAGCTTTCGTTGGATTGTTTAGTTAACTCATTCTCTAATGAACATCTGTGTCTCGTCTCCGATTTCTCCAAATCAAATGATCATAAGATCATCACCGCCAACATTTGGTGAAGACAGAGTACACAATAGCCTATCTGATGCATCGATGTCCTTTCTTGATGCATCTACGACCACAAACAGTTGTAGACTTATGATACGAACGGTCAAGATATTTCTTCATGATCGTGATCCTCATCTCGATACATGTTCGACCTCGCATTAAGTCTCATGACTTTATCTAAGTATAAAATGCAGAGAATCATTTAAAATCATGCCTAGATAAACTGTACCAAATAGCATACCATCATTTTGAACAAGATGTCCCAATTACAAATAATTGGCCTCGATGGCATACATATCCCAACAAATGTTTCACTAGAAATCATTGCCTAAACACACATTATATAGCCTATGCACAATAGGTAGTCTAATAGAAGAGGGATTCCTATTTGATTAGAACTCCGACTCAAATGGAATCCTAATCCAATCGCAACTTTACTTCAGATAGGATTCTACATCCTATGGTCAGTCACTCCGTGTTGTCGAACTCCATGCTAAAGACTGAGCTAACGAAGTGCCGAGCCGAGCTGTTTGAAGCTTGGACTATAGAGTCGTCGATCTATGAGCAGCCGATCCTTTGATTTAAGAATCCATGCAATGTAGAAGTCCATTAACTCGGCATCCCCGTATCAGATTTGTGCAGAGTCAGGTAGGTGGGATCCGAGCACAAGCGAGCTAACTCTGCATAATACGGCTTCTCCAATACTTCTTCAGCATCCCAATCGAACCAACTTTCATAGACAACATTAGCAGCATGTCGAAAGAATAAAGAGAGATGCAGAAGAGGGTAGGTGCCTAGAAGAGAAAGAATGTGAGAGGCAAGACATGATTTTTGGGTAGAAGGGCATATTGGTCAAAAAATACTTCCTGCCCTCACATGATGTCACATGTCAGTTTTCAATGGGAGTTGCTTTGCGCCGAGACCTAATTGCTACTTACACATACCATTTATTTACCAGTTTGCCTTTTAAATTTACAAGTGTGCCATTGAAACTTTTTCCTGTAACTCTTCACCTCCAATCGAAATTTATAATAATGACATCTTCCAATTCACTTTGCTGCCAGCACGATCACCATAGATAGTTTTGCCATCGCATCCACACCGCAACCCCTCTTCCATGCCAGCCACCCCGATCTAAGCCTAGATGGGGGGTGGTGATAGGCTAATAAAAATTCTCGAGATATCACAGGTAGTATTCAGCACAGATAATTAGACCCAGAGTAAATAAAAGCAATCACAGAGAGCACGAGAGATTTACCATGGTTCCATCGTCCCAACGACCTACTTGAGCCCCAAAGCAAATGCTAGATTCAATATTGTCAAGGGTACAACTATAAAGAGCTACGAGCACCCACTCTACGATCACCAAGTTCTGTACCACACTCACCAAAGTGCCAAACAGTAATAATCTAGTAAACGCTCTCTCTTGACTAGCACCAACTAGTCAAGACCCTCCAAAACCCCAAAGTGATAGTTTTAGTAACCTACAAAGAACCACATACCAAGTACACAAACATATAAAGATAATGAGGATTGAAAGCTCAGTTCATGTCGGTGTTGTAGTCTCTGTCAATCAACATGTCGTTAGGTCCACTCTGACGCAAACGGTGTCTCGATCTGACCCCTGGATCCCAATCTATGGCTTGACGAACTTGAAGATGCAATCTGGTCTGTGCGTACAGCAATTTCAGTTCAACTTAAATTTGGAGTGGATCTGTGCACATAGAAATTTTTCAAACCCTTTAATATTCACTCAACTTTCAGTTCTACATGCACCATGTCACCAAAGTCGAAAGGGAGTATGCATAGGCTTCTTCTTCATCTAGGGTTTTGTCCTCCACGGCAGTGTGATCTCGTAGTGGGATGAAGTCGGGAAGGTGAAGGCCCACGACATTGATGTAGTATGGCAGCAGCAGTGATCACGATCATCTGCAGTAGGGTGATCTCGAACGCCGGTAGCAGGCTAGAACATGCCCACGACAACGTTAAGATGGCAGCAATGTCTTCTCTTTGGCTGTGATCTGTGCTTGCGAATAATGTGGATGATGATGATGCGGCTGCGAAGCTCGTTAAAGTGTTGATATGTTCAGTAGTAGCTTGGACAAAGGCTTGGCTTCAAGGAGATGAAGATGAAGGATGGCAGCGGGTTGAAGTTTGATCTCCATGGCAACTAGAAACTTTTCCCGACGGCAGGGGTGTTAAACCACGGCAGCAAGAAACTTTGAAGCACGGCACCACGAAGTAGTTTATGGAACGATGAGGGTCTCGACGACACCAGGCAGTCGACGGCAGCACCATACGGTGGACAATGATGCACCGGCAACAATGAACCACGGCAATGAGGATGAACTTCAGCAACGAGCTTGTCTCTACGCCAACAAGAGGAAGGTCGTGGCTTTGCCATGATGAGCTTGAGGGTGATGTCACAGCAGCGGGAGGAAGATCCATGCGGGATGAAGTCGGCGATGTGTCTTTGTTGCTTGTTGTTTACCTCTTCTTGATGATGCGTGGCAGTTGCTCTTTGGATATGTGATCTTCTTAGAGATGATAGCTTCTTGTCTTTAGATGAAGTTATGAAGGATTGAGGATGAGCTTGAGAACTTCATGCTTGGAGATCTTTTGGCGAAGAGCTTGAAGGAGAAGGCTGCTGCAAGGTGAAGGCTATCATTTTGGAAGATGCTTGCAACAGATGTAGGTCCTTTCTTACGTCAATGGGCTTCAATGCTTGATGATTATTTCGGCAAGGCTAGGGATGAAGCCAGGGAATTTTCTTTGAGTTGGCCGCATGAAGGCTCTCCTTAGATGAGGGTTTTTATAGATGTATATGGAGAGGATTTTGGCTTACGTAGAATCCCCTAATTGTAGGAGTTTGAAGTTTGAAGTTTGGATTCAACTTTGAATAGGATTTGAAATAATCATATAGAAGATCTCTTTCAATCACAATAAGATTTGGAGTTTGAATTTGATTGTAGTGGGATGTGATTGAATCTCTAATTGATTTGAATCAATCACAAATAGATTTGAATTGATCTCCATGGGATTCCATCCTTTTCTCTCCATCTTTGACCAAGTCCACTTTGCAAATGAATTGCAATTTCTCCATCGCTTTTGACGAAGTCTTCAATTGAATATTTATGTGCTTGCCACTCTTGAAAATACTTAGCACACGCATCAAAACATTCACACTCGTTTGTTATCATCAAATACGAAATCATCGATCGTTGTATCCAACTACACATTGTATCCAACAATCTATCCCTTTTGATGATGACAAACCATATATAAGATTTAAGCAATAAACATCCAAATAATGTCATCGTGACATGTGTGTGTGCGATGTGTGATGATGGAGGAATTAATATAAATACTATGATGTGCAAATGATGTTCAACATGTATGCATGAATATAAATACAGTGATGTGCAATGATGTTCAACATGTATGCATGCTCCCCCTTGAACACATATTCATTCACGAAATCTTCACCAAAATAGTTTCCCCTTTTTGTTATAATCAAAAGTGTACAACGAAGTCAATGGCATATGTCATGTAAAAAGTGAGCATTATAAATTACAACAAACATCTGCATGTAGACATTCGTATAATAAGCATTTCAAATTCATTAAAAGTTAACAAAGACTTCTACACCACCGTGTAAGTGTGATGATTAAACATTGAAGTACATAAGGAGAACTTTCAAGAAATTCAACCAAAACCAATCCACTTTTCCTTGTAACATGATATCATTTAGGATTGATTTTCCCCATATCATTAAAAACGAGTTCAAGTTACCACACTCAAAGCATAGCCTATGAGGAATCTTAGATATGGGGTGGCATTGCTTGACGAATATAACACCAACGCTAAGTTTACTCTTAAAGCATATATTGGATACTCGTTGGTAGTATCGTTGACATGGATCGTATCCATTTTTCATACGGAGCTCTTTTCTTTCTTTTCATTTTTTTTATATTCCCCCCTTTTGGGTTTGAATTCAATTCTTTTGAGCTCTATTTTTTATCCAAGGCAAAACACATCATATCCAGTAGAATTTCAGTTAAATTATCCACCTACATTCACTTTCCAATTTTTCATGAAAGTTGTCTCCGTATGTAGAACAACATTTAATACTTGTGGTAGTAAAAGTATAGGTCTAAAAATCAAATTATTCAAATCATTGAACAAGTCATGGTTATTTAGAAAGTCAAACGTGCACATGTAGCCATAAAAATAATATAACAATTTCTATATGGATATGAATATCATTCATTAATACCAATTATAATGATTCAAAAGAAGAATACACATTAAGCACCATTTTTCGTATTTTTCATTTTTTTCAATTATGCAATTTTTTATGGTTTTCAAACAATTTATCACTAAAAAGAATGGAAACCATGCCAAAAAAATAAACACTAAAAATCACACACAAGAAAATGAAAACACGCCAAAAGTACTATGAATGTATGCATTAAGCTCAAACAAGAAGTCATACCTTCACGTTGTCGTTTGGATAAGGAACTTCAATGCAATGTGACGTCCAATCCATAGTTCATCACCCCTCCATCTTACCTACATGGAAGATGTTATGTGTAACCTTGGAATCGAACAAGGTCTACTCATGTTAGTCACCAAACTCTTAGAAACCCATATTTATTTAAACTTTATGTTTTTGTTCCTATATATGCAATAATGAGAAATATGACCAACACAACCGCATGTAAAGCACTTTGCATGAATATTTCTAACTTTGGTTGCCTCATCGTGAACTCTCTTATTTTTTTTGGCTTTTCAACACATTTCAAACCATATCCAAGTCCTCGCTTATTATTGACATATATTTGGTTTCCAAGAATTATATCCAAAGGTTGTTTCCCAATACCGAATTTCTTTATGGACAATTCTAGATCCGTGACTTTGGATTTTAACACAAGCAAAGTGCATTTACTAATGAAATCCTTCTTATTATCCTCTTCATTCTTTTTCACAATTTCAAATTTCTTTTCAAACCCTGTCATTTTTCCTTTAAGCTCTTTGATTTTATTTTTGAGCATGCACATCTTTTCATTAAGCTCTCTATTTTCAGTTTCTAGCTTAGTATCTTTTTCTTTATGCATGTTGTTTTCTTTTAATAAAGTAGGACAATTAAGACATTCAACTTCTTCATGCATGCCAGATTTTTCCTTTTTCAACAAAGCAAATCAATTGTAGATTTATATGCAACAATTTTATCTTTCAGTTTATCAACTTATTTTGACATGTCACAATTTGCTTGTTGCAGTTCATAATTAGCATTTCTAAAGCAATCTACAGTAGATTCTTAATCATCAATTTCATCTTTCATTTCTTTACAAATATTTAGAAGGTCAGATTTAGTGCAAGATTTTACCTCATCATGCTCTCCTATTAAACAGAAGGAGGAGTGAACAGTCTCCTCCTGAGTCTAATCCTCGCTATCATCGTCCCACGTTACTGCCAATGATTTTCCTTTCTTCTCCGCAGTGTTATTCTTTTCTTGTAGGCAATTCCGCTGACGTCCCACGATTTTGCACAAACGGGGATACCAGATTTAAATATTTATAACCGCAAGCGCACGATGTTGTAGTGTGGCTTGGGGGTCGAACACGGGGATGCGTGTGGTGTGCTTATCAACAAAGAGGAACCAGATCACCCTATGGGTGAGCTAGCACAATCGCTAAGTGGTTGTCATGGTATGAAACTACGGAAAGGTATAAGATATAAAAACATAACCCAGGACCTTTGTTTCCACCCTATCATGAGTTCTCTCCATTACGACCGACGGATAGGAATACGATTGGATTCTAAGGTTTGGTGGTAAGACGTTGCCTCTAAGAGTGATACCTAGCGTCCCATGGGCCCGATATTCCGGTCGATGCCCAGGATGATACGCTAGGTCTACCCGGATTCAGAAGGTGGGCATTCCCATGTCCAACACCGACCGATTCCAGGAGCACTAAGCTCGCAACAATTGCTCCCGACATTTCAACCGGTCATTCCCACGCGCTAGGAGTCAATGTCTACGCTAGGGGTGTGAGCTGTGGCTAGAGGATCAAACGCCAGTTTTATTTCCCCTTAGCCCGACTGTCAAAGGCGATCTTTATCCCGCCAATTACAATAAAACACCCAGCGTAACCATCTAAATCCATATATCCTATCGAAACCCTAATCTTATCGTCGTTCTAGGGAGAACCCACGAAGGGGCTTCCAACCAATGTACCAGATTAGAAAACTACTTGCTAAACATTGCAAAAGATTCAATGCAACAAATTTCAGCCATCAAAATTAAGATCAATCAATAGAATAGTAGAGCAAACAATAGTATTAAAGCAATATCAAAGTATCAAAGCGATGGGAGAACTTACAAAACAAATTTAATTAACAGTAGCCAAAATCCCTAAAAACTGTTAAAACTAGGGATCATCGAGTTCTGGGAAACCTAGGGGTTTTTATACAATCTGGCAAGATGCCAGGGAATATTCCCAGAAGAAGACAAAATTAAACATCCAACCGATCAGTTGAAACATCAACCGATCGGTTGGAGCAGCGGGGAAAACGATCTTCAACTTCTGACCGATCATTGAACCGATCGGTTGAGGTCGTAGAGCTCTGGAGTTTGCGAAGATCAGCTACATGTGAACCGATCGATTGACAAGTCAACCGATCGGTTGGAATTCAGGTCCAAAAAACATAGAGCTCTGTCACCACCAACCGATCGCAGAACCGATCGGTTGGGGTCTTCTTCAATGCATTCTCCTGATCGGGTCTGATACTTGCACGACCCGATCGGTTGGAAATGTCCAACCAATCGGTTGAGGGCAGATACATGCTCTAACTTGACATTTGGCCCTCAGGTTCTCGTGCGACGCCTCACATTGCTCCGGAGACTCATGATATTTGCTTTATATGTCCCCAGCGCTGGCAATCTCCTGAAATAGCGCACAAACACAAAGAAAGTGAAAGAAACTAAAAATCACAAAAGAATAGATATGAAACAACGGAAAATTACGAAGAAGACGTGCGTGAATATATAAAATATAAACGCCTGTCAAAATCCCCCAAGCTGAACCCTTCCTCGTCCTCGAGGAAGACGAGTGAGAGTAGGAGCTCGGAGGGAAAATAGAAAGGAAGAAACAGAAAAAGAAAGCAAAATCCTGGATCACCCGTCAGAGCCAACGAAAACAAAACATGCCACACTAAGCAAGCATGCGATAAACACATCACTAAACCCAGGAATATGAGTCCATACAAGTGTCATGGGCCCACACGGTGAAGGCGAGTGAGTGAGGTCGTGAGCTAGTAGACGGTGTAACTATCTAAATTGTGCAGTTAATCTCCATATACACATACCCAAGGAATGACCCAAGTATCTATTCAATTCGAATTAGCGGCGAAATATAGCTTAATCATGCATGAGAATAGAATAGGAATAGAAGCATATCATGTGTCGGGAACTCTACTACTAGGAACTAGGGAATCACCACACGATTGCCTAGATGATCGCTAGATAATTCCTATGCCAAGCGTGTTCGAAATCGAAGGGGGTTGAGTATGTGTGGAGTAGAACATTTGGTGCAAACTCTCGCCTTCCCTTTATTCACGGTGGATAGGAATAATATTCACAACGGAAAAAAAAATTGGTTTTTGGGTATTTGTATATTTTTGGATTTTTGGCTCTACATATTTTTTTCTTTCTCTTTTCTTTTTGGATATTTTCTCCCCCTTTTTTTGAATTTTTGAATTTTGGGCTTTATATTTGTGTACACTCCCAAGTGGGAGAACGGTACACGACAAGGGGATTTGCACCAAGTAAAACAAAAAAGAATTCGAATTCTAAACACTTGGCAAGAGAAAAAAATTTCGCAGATCAGAACATAAGAAAATGGGTTATCCTAGTCCTATTGGCAGAGTCCCGACACATGCGATTTGAAGAGTTATATATATATATATATATATATATATATATATATATATATATATATATATATATATATATATATAGGAAAATTTTCAAATGAGAACATTTCGCACCGTGCGAAAATGTTTTTAGTTTTTTTTTGAAATTTTTTTTTTCAAAAATTCTTTTTTCCACCCTCATTATATGTTGTTATACCCCCCTCAAAAAATAATCATTGAGAAATAATGTCATTTGGCCTTCGATCAAGGCATTTCATCAAATTCGCACGTTTTGAGACCGTTAAATTTGTAACGGGTGGATGGGTGCTCTAATGCCCAACGGGTTCACCCATTATTTTCCCTGGGGTATATATTTGTATGGATTAAACATCAAAAAAAAATTTTTGAAAAAAAAAATTTCAAAAAAATAAAAAAAAGTTTTCGCACGGGCTTTCGCACGGGTTTTTTCGCAACCGAAGATCACTCTATATATATATATATATATATATATATATATATATATATATATATATATATATATATATATATATATATATATATATAATTCATGCATAAAGAAGCATACGGTGGAGGCAAAATACCGCATATTCGGAATCGAAGCATGATAGTCTAGGGGTCATCCAAGGACAGGCATATAAAACGAAATCACAACGTAGAAGCACACCAACTAACTAGTCACGACAAACAACTCACACAAAAGCAAAGTGAACCCACGAAGCATGAAATGCAATAGGACTCGGCTTCCTAGGGTTAGTGAAAGTGATTATCGTTGCTAAGCTAAGTGTGTGCGTGGTTCCGTGGCAGTTCATCATGTGGAGTCATCTTTAGGAGAGTGAGAACAAAATAGAGGAAAGAAAAAGAAAAACACGACGAAAACGACTCAAAAATGTTGAAAAAGACCCAACTGACGCACATAGTTCGACTCCCCTAAGCTGAACATTGCATTGCCCTCAATGCAATAGAAGTAAGAGCGGGAGGGCAATGAAGGATGTGAGGGAAGTATGCACGGACAACAAAAAAAGAAAAACATGAAAAACACATGAAACGAAACATAGAGAAATAAAGGAAATAAACACTGAAATCAACTATATAAAACATGCACACGAACACATATAAACAACCACACAACAAACGACATGACACGACAACAATCACGCAAAAATTTTGATTTTCCCCAAGCTGATCATGACAATGCTAGAAAAAAAATGTGATCGAGGTGATGCAGAATAAATGGCTAGGGGAAAAATCAATCTGACCTGCTATCGGAAGAATTGTAGGGGGATGGTGAGGTGGGTGTGGAATAGTGGACGAAAGAAGATGGTGAGGATGATGGAGAAGGTGTGCCGATAGGAGAAGGAGGGGCAGTGGGCTGGATCACAGGTGCATCGAAATTGATCGGTGGATCGTGGTGGAGAATGATGGTACCAGGTGACCCGGCATAAGGGTGCCAATCGGGAGGATCCAAGGGTGGAAAATGTATTAGTGAAGAATACCAAAGATCCGGGTAAAATTCCCACAGTAAATGAGAAGTGCGAATGGGGATTCTCTTAAGAGATGATGGTGGGAGGACAGCAAAAGGGGTATTGTCAGGACTATAAAGGTAGACTGCACGTTTGCGACCAAAAGGAGTGATCATACCGATATCGATCAAGTAGTCGCGATCGATATGGGTTTGTCCCAATAAAATTTGGATGTCAGACGGCAGCCTCAAAACATGACTGACAATTAGGGTGATCATCTCACCACAACAAATTGGTCTGAAAGTTGCACGGCCAACAGATAAAATCACGTGGATGATCCAATGGGCGGTGTTAATGGGCAATGGGTGATGTCCACGGATCCTGTCGTGAGACATGACATAAAGGAAGAAAAACTCGTCCCTAGACACCGTGGAGACATCCACGCGGGAAAAGATGGTGTTGGCAAAGAGGCAGTGAGCGAAGCGGTAACATGGGTGTATGATGTAAGAGGCAAGTGCCCCTGATGGGAAAGCTGGATACCGGGTGAATCATTGCCAAACACCATTCCGGAAGTAAGAATAGATATCAGACCGATCATGAGTTGAGCATTCAACATAACGATCGGGGTGAGGGAAATTCAGCGAATTGTTAAGCTCGGCAAACTTCATTGTAAAATTGGAATTGAAAACGCGGAAAGCGAATCCCCAATCGTACACTTCGAGTGAAGAAAGGAACTCGAGTGTGAGATTCCGATGTGTGTGGGCATAAGCACGTAGTAGGAAATCGCACCCAATGCATTCAAAAAGTTTGGCGATGCCCCTAAAAAGTCCGATAGATTCGAGTGTGGGGCGATCAGCAAAAAGGGTAGGTCGCATGGGACGATGAAGAAGGACGTGCAAACGTGTGGATTGTTCTTCAGATAAAGGATTAATGCCAAGGAAAGAAGGGGGAAAAGGGCCGTGCAAGTAGTGCCCGTGTGATGATGATGCTGGCTCTTTTCCCTTTCTAGACATTGTAGTGACGTAGGGGAAGAACAATAACGTGAGGGAGAGCATCTACGATGATGATATAACAGATGTAACAGGTAGACACAAAATCAAGACATTGCACAGAAGAGAAGAAACTTAAAGCTTGGAAAGAACTTACCCAACAATGATGCAAGTCCAAGCCAAATGCTCCCCTCTAAATCCCCTACTGGACGATGTAGTGGTTTGGGGAGCCGCCGCACGCTAATCCAACAAGAACTGAAATTTCGAAAATTGGGGGTTAGGGCTAGGGTTTGGGTGATTTGCGGCGAAATGTGGTCGATGGGAGGTTTTTGATGGTGGGGAGGTATGGGAGGAAGTGGGGGAGTGATTTTAGGAGTAGGGGGAGTGATGGAGGAGATCGATTTGGAAGAAGGAGGGACCAACCGTGCGAATGGAAATTGGGGGTCGAGTGAATGAAATCGGGTGAGGGGGGAATATGTATAGGGTTAGGCAAACCGATCGGGTGAGAGTTCACCCGATCGGTTGGGTCATTTTCGAAAAATCCTTTGTTGGGTAGCAGCTACAGGTGAATCGATTGAGTGAGATTTCACCCGATCGGTTGACCGTTCGCCAAAAATCTCGAGAGCTCTGTCATCGTCACCCAGTCAGTGAACCGATCGTCGCATTTATCAACCGATCGGTTGAATTATCCCCAAAAATTCCCGAGAGCTCTGTCATCGCCACCCGGTCTGCCACCCGATCTCCAATTTCGTCAACCGATCGGTTCGTTCTTCGTCAAAAATTTGCCACTCACTGAAACTAAATCGGTTGATGATTGAACAGATCGGTTGGAGCAATTCCTGCACAAAGATAAAAAATCATCTAAGTATCCCAACGAAATTCCCCACAGCAGTATTTATTCTCTAAAATTGGTAAGTTAAGATAAAACGACACAAGTTTAGAACATGGGTTGCCTCCCATGAAGCGCTGTTGTTTATAGTCGTTTGCTCGACTCCTCAGTTAGTGATCAATTCGGATCTGGAGGATTTGCAACAGAGTTGTTGGTCGTCGAGTCTCCGACCGGAGAGATTGCAGGCTCGCTGATTGTATAGTACTTCAGACGCTGCCCATTTACCTTGAACGGATCATCTCTTCCCATGATCTCGATGGCCCCATGCGGGAAGACCTTGGTGACTCGGTAGGGTCCCGACCATATAGACTTGAGCTTTCCAGGAAAGTGCCTCAGTCTTGAATTGAATAGGAGAACTAAGTCTCCTTCCTTGAATTCTTTCCTTAAGATGCGCCTGTCGTGCCACCGCTTCAACTTCTCTTTGTACATCCGGGCATTCTCGTATGCGTCGAGCCGGATCTCATCAAGTTCGTTCAGCTGGAGTTGTCGGTGGCTCCCTGCCTCTTTGGCGTCGAAGTTCAGATTTTTAACAGCCCAAAATGCCTTGTGCTCCAATTCCACGGGTAGATGACATGCCTTCCCGTAGACAAGTCGGTAAGGGGTCGTGCCGATCGGAGTCTTAAAAGCAGTCCTGCAGGCCCAAAGTGCATCTGAAAGTTTCGATGACCAATCCTTCCTAGAGCTAGCCAGTGTCTTCTCCAGGATGCTCTTTATCTCCCTGTTTGATACTTCCACTTGGCCGTTAGTCTGCGGGTGATAAGCACGCCCGATTCGGTGCTGCACTCCATACTTCTTCAAAAGGGATTCAAATTTCTTTTCTATGAAGTGGCTCCCTCCATCGCTAATTAAGACTCGAGGCATGCCGAATCTCGGGAAGATGTTGTTTTTCAAGAATCTAGCCACCACCCGGGAATCATTCGAGGGGCTAGCTATCGCCTCCACCCATTTGGATACATAGTCCACGGCCACCAAAATGTACTGGTTACCAGAGGAAGAAGGAAACGGCCCCATGAAGTCGATTCCCCAAACATCGAAGATCTTGACTTCCAAGACGTAATTCTGCGGCATTTCGTTTCTCTTGGAGATGTTCCCCGTCCTCTGGCATTTGTCGCAGGCCTGGACATAGGCATAAGTGTCCTTGAAGAGAGTCGGCCAATAGAATCCACTCTGGAGAATCTTCGCCGTGGTCGTATATGTACTCTCATGGCCTCCACATTGTTGGTCATGGCAATGAGAAATTATGGAGGTCGCCTCGGTTTCGGGAATACACCTCCGTATCACCCCATCATTGCAAGTCTTGTACAAATAGGGGTCGTCCCAATAAAATTTCCGGACTTCGTGGAAGAACTTCTTCTTTTGCTGATAACTCACATTGTGGGGGGCGATGGCGCATGTCAGATAGTTGGCGATGTCGGCGTACCATGGAGTCCAAGCAGAAGAGATAGAGAAAAGATGCTCGTCAGGCAGTGAGTCATCAATAGGAGTGGCCTCCGGGTCGAGAGTAGTTAACCTTGATAGATGGTCGGCCACGACATTCTCCGCTCCTTTCTTGTCCTTGATTTCCAAGTCAAATTCCTGGAGGAGGAGAATCCACCTTATGAGGCGCGGCTTGGCCTCCTTCTTGCTCAAAATGTACTTGAGGGCGGCGTGATCAGTATGCACGATAACCTTTGCACCTACAAGATACGACCGAAATTTGTCCATTGCATGGATGACTGCTAGTAGTTCCTTTTCCGTCGTCGTATAGTTCCTTTGAGCTTCGTCAAGTGTCTTGCTTGTATAATAGATGACATGCAGGTTTTTGTCTTTCCTTTGCCCCAAGACGGCCCCAACTGCATAGTCGCTGGCGTCACACATCAATTCAAACGACAGACTCCAATTGGGCGGTTGAATCACAGGTGCAGAAACAAGGGCTTGTTTCAAGAGGCGGAAAGCTTCCATACACTTGTCATCAAAGACGAAAGGTGTATCCTTCACGAGGAGCTGAGTCAAGGGCCTAGAAACTCTAGAGAAGTCCTTTATAAACCGACGGTAGAATCCCGCATGCCCTAAGAAACCACGGACTCCCCGAAGATTAAGTGGAGGTGGAAGCTTCTCGATCACATCTACCTTTGCCTTGTCTACCTCAATCCCCCTCGAAGAGATAATGTGCCCCAATACGACTCCTTCTTGCACCATAAAAAGTGGCATTTCTCCCAATTCAGAACTAGCCCTTTATCTTGACATCTCTTTAGGACTTTAGCCAAGTTGCTGAGACACGAGTCGAACTCCGTTCCATAGACGGAAAAATCATCCATGAAGACCTCCATTATGTCCTGCGAGAAATCGGAGAAAATTGCGAACATCAACCTTTGAAATGTAGCCGGGGCATTGCAGAGCCCAAACGGCATCCTCCTGTAAGCATACATCCCGAACGGGCAAGTAAAGGTGGTCTTTTCTTGGTCGTCATTGTGGATGGGAATTTGCAGGAAGCCAGAGTATCCATCCATGAAGCAGAAATAGTTGTGTTTGGCCAGTCTTTCGAGCATCTGATCAATGAAAGGGAGAGGATAGTGATCTTTCCTTGTGGCCTTGTTCAACTTCCGGTAATCGATGCACATCCGATATCCGGTGACAGTCCTTGTAGGTATAAGCTCGTTTTTGTCGTTACGAACGACTGTCATTCCTCCCTTCCTGGGCACAACATGTACCGGGCTAACCCAACGACTATCGAAAATAGGGTAGATAATCCCGGCTCGGAGAAGTCTAACAATCTCCTTCTTAACTACTTCCATCATTATAGGGTTCAATCTTCGTTGTGGCTCAATGGAAGTGGCTTGGTCATCTTCAAGCAATATCCTATGTGAGCAAAGCCCCAAGCTTACTCCCTTCAAGTCCTCAATAGCATACACGAAAACATTCTTAAATCTTTTCAGAACATCAAGTAATTTAGTCATTTGGTCTTCGGGTAGCGAGGAGTTCACGATGACCGGCTGCGTCGAATCCTCCCCCAAATATTCGTACTTCAATCCCGGAGGTAACTCCTTCATCTCGACTTCGTGTGGCCCCGATACATATTTCTCAAGCTGTGCATCTTCCAACGAAAGAGTCTCTTCCTGGATCTCCGGGATGTCAACATCCGAAACTTCACTTTTAACCAAGGGTTCATGGGGCGAAGCCTTGCAGGGTGGTGAGAAAATCATGGAGGAAGACTCTGGTTTCATCTTAAGTGTATGATAATTATCCGGCAAAAAGGCTTCAACACAAAAACAGGTCTCAATAGCAAACAGTTATCCACCACTACGTTCAGTTTCATAATGGTCCCAAACTTCTGGGTGCTCTGTAGAGGTCTCCAAGGAAAAGATAGATTCCTGCTCACTGCACTCGACGAACCCTGCCTGATGATCCTCCAGACAAATTCCCCCATTGGTGTGTAGATCCCCCTCACTGAAGTCCGTGCTGGGTATGTCAATAAGCATCGCATCATTAGAGGGAAAAAAGAATGTCGTGTCGGGTTGCTGCTGAATATCATGATTCCTCTTTTGATTTTCCACTGCATCTGTCAGGAAAGATAGGATGCCCGAGGTGCTTAGAGATCCTGCTAGACTCTGGACCCAACAGCTGGTGTCGGGTGCATGTCCCCAGACGTCATCGTAAAAGGCACACGACATTCTTGCTGTAGAGTATAGAACCTGTTAGAAATGGATGGAAAAAGGACTGCAAGGATAGAGAATACGTTAATAGCACAAGTAGTATGAATGGAGAGGTAAGAAACGATGATGGCGATGTGGAGACATAGTCTACCAACCCTATACAACGAATATATACAATATGTCCAAGTAAAATTAAAATATGTGTAGAATGTGAAAATTATCACGAGGTAGGGATATGAACTAGTCTCTGGGGTTTACTGGGTCCTAACTAAAATAAGATGTTGCCTCCCCGGTCCTAACAAGCACGTTGCCTCCCCGGTCCTAACTGAAACAAACACGTTGCCTCCCCGGCAACGGCGCCAAAAACTTGACCGGCGCCCCGTTTACGGTTTGGGCGTGGTGTCATTTTACCGCAAATGCACGGTTAGTGTAGGGTGCGGGTATATCGAACACAGGGAGGTGGATGGCTTGAATGGCTACTAGCCTCGCCTAGGTTGTGTGAGAGCTACGCGGATGGTATGAGTGGGTAGTGAAGAAATAAAGGAAAGAAATAAAAAGATAAAAAATGAATCTCCGCTAACACGGGCTAGAGCACTCATGACACTTGGCATTCGACTTGACCCAGGTGAGACTGTCACGCCCCCGTTTCCCAGAATACCCAGCGTTTAATAAATTTTTTTTCCAAGTATTCTGAAGAGTGAGGGTGATGAGAGAGGTAAAGAAAGGGAAAGGAGAAACTGAACAAGCAGGCCACTGCGTACATGCTGGGATAGTACAAGTAAAGCTTCACAATAACATCAAAACGATCTCATGAATACATAGATCAACAACATAACATATATATATAACAACTTCTATTTATATACATAACCCAGGTACACCACTACATATACACCATCATTCTCCTCCTCCCAAGACATTCATATCTCATCATAAGACAGCTCACATCCAGTGCTACCCCTGAACCCAGCTCCAAATCACCTCCAACCAAGCTAACCCTGCTACCTGAAAAATGGGGAGGAGCACGTCAATGCGTGCCCCAGTATGAACCTACTTGGGTTTGGAACTCCGTTTTAGGGTTATCAGATCACAAGGCAAGCAAGAGAGATAGAGCATGTAACTAAGTAATAGAGTGAAAATTAAATAGATAAAACAAAGAAATCATACCTGTGGTCACATGTCGAGTCACTGCAAGAAAGAGTTAGCACGAATAATAATAATAACAAATACAAAAGTGTTCAAGCAACATTATCTAATAAGAAGAGTGCAAGTGCCTGAGGCATAACACAGAGTCACAAAGAGACAGGCAAAGGGAAGGGGAAGTACTGTCAGCAAAAGGAGTAACACACAAATTCTTATTTCATCATTTTATGTTTAAATTAATTGGAACTTGGGTAAACTGTGTGATACCAGGACCTGGACTTCACCCCAAATTTGGGGTGAATATATAGCACACGGCGCAGTGGACACGGGCAATGTACAACACCGGGCCTCTCACCTCCCCCGTCACTGGCAGGAGTGAGGCTCTCCACATAACCCAACCTTCGTATGGCCCCTCCACTCCCGGTAAAGGCGAGTGGGTATAAGTATCCCCTCCACTCACGGTAAAGGCGAGTGGGTAAGCTCCACACATCACATAATCATCTTCCCCAACTCCTCAGTCCAGGCCTCATATCCACAACTTACTCAAATCCCACCTAAATCCCAGGCTTTGATAACTCACCCTCATTAGTGAGGACTAAGATTTATTCGATTTTATAGGTTAACATCATAAGTGACATGTTAGGGGTCTTGATGGCATGGGTATGCACATATCACCTCAACTGTCCATCATCAGACATAGGGTCATGCACTCACGTGACATGCCCTTTATCACAACATATCATCCACTCACAATTTCAATATATCCATGCCATTCAAGCCTCTAACTTTACCAATTATCAATGTGGCTCAAGGCCAATACTAACACATACACGTTTCTCAAATTACTGGTTAATGCCTTCATTGAGGCATTTCATCGAACGCATGATATGCATCATATTCCACATATCAATCACATTAGCAATTTCATAGTATATCATACCAATCAACTTCCCTTTAGGTAACAACAACAATCATGGACAATTTGGGTATAAATGGCAATATTACACAAATCATATCACCATGCAAAAGCTTCAGCTAGCAGAAAATGCACATGATGTCATAAAAAGTGGCTGATATCATCCATTTATATACATAATGTAGCAAAACTTCCTGAATAACACTTGTAGATATGATAGTTATGGATTCACAGATAAATTTCCATGCAAAAATATTAAGTATTTGATTTATGGTGAATTATTTAGTGAAATGTGTCAAATCTGTTTTTCAGACAGATTTCAGGGTCTGTGTTCAAAGCCAATTTTGAGCATGTTCTAGCCAGAAATTCGACATACAAGCACTCTGATAAACTTTTATAAAAACTTGTTAATTTTTCAACAAGATCAAGAACACAAAATTTCATTGAATGTGCAGGTATTTAAGCTATTTCTACTGAACTGTGTCAAAGCTGGAAATCAAACAGACATGATGTAGAGTTTGAATTTTTACTCCTAATTTCAGAATTGAACATATATCAATATTTATATGATTTTGAGATAGGACTTCAAGATCTACATGCTCATATTTTTTTCGAAGCCCAATTCGAACTACAGAGAACAAAATCCAAGCATGAACACACATCAAAATTTCAGCTTTTCAAAGGAAGTAATGTTGATTATAATTTCAAGGGGATTTTGCAAGAAACTAAATTATGGCACATGAATTTGATTACTCCTAATCTAAATTGAGTAAACATGATGTGAAAATATAATAAAAATAAACCCTAATTGAATTCCCAAAACCAAGTTGAATCCTACCTCCAAAATTTGATTTTCCTTCTCTTCTTCTCTTTCTCTTCACTCCATCTTCTTTCTCCTCCTTCTTCTTCTTCATTTTTTTTTTTCCTTGGTTGAAGAAATTGGCCATGGCATGGGGAGGTGGCCAGCCATAGTCTAGGAAGGGGAGAGGAAAAGAGGGGAAAGAAAAATGAAAAGATAAAGGAAAGGAAGAGTAAGGAAAAAGTGAGAAACTTCTTTTAAAATATCTCTTACTAGAAAGCTCTTAGGATAAGCATGAACCTTGTAAAAATACCAAAATACCCTTCCAAAAATGCCCGTCAAGTTTCAAGTATTTACAAGTTTGCCATTACTTTATGCACCTACCACTCAAGTATGTACGCACAGCAGTTTTAGTAAAAAGACCGTTTTGCTCCTGACTTTTCTAAAAATTTACGGGAGTTTCCATTAACCCTTTCATACTTCCATGGCTCTCCCTACACACATTCATGCTCATCCGTGGACGCATACATGCTTCACACAGCCACGTCTAGCACATTACTGTTGTTTTGCACTGACGACGTCTTTCACACTTCTCCTGCGCTCAATCTCGCTTTCTCGCATCTTAGCCACGCATTACAGCCTAATCCCCCTTTCATTAAGTTACATTTATCGATATCTATGTTTATTTCATGCCTACGCATGTATCGTAAGTAGAAATACTACGCGTATTCAGTAGAATACACGTATAGTGCAAAATAGGGCATGACAGAGACATTGCCCCAAAAGGTGGTACATAGTGCCCCATGGGCCCGATATTCTAGTCGATGCCCAGGATGATACGCTAGGTCTACCCGGTTTTGGACGGTGGGCATTCCCATGTCCAACACCCTCCACAACCGGGAGCATTTAGGCCACAATGATAACTCCCAACATTTCGTCCAAGCCGTTCCCACGTGCAAGGACTCGATGTCAACGCTAGGGGTGTGAGCTGTGGCTAGAGGATCAAACACCAGTTTTATTTCCACTTGGCCCGACGGTCAGATGCGGTCGTTATCCCACCAATGACAATAAAACGCCCCCGTGTAACCCTAATGGCCAAATAGGTCGAATGTGATTTCTAGCAATACATCAAAGCGGATCTTGACGGGACAAGCATCCGGAGCCCAACCCCCAACACATCTAGTGTGGTGCTGTACGGATTGGACTCAGATTGCTAGACATCCCCATTGACACATTCCATCAAACACTTGCTACGCAATCAAGTCAAATGAAATATCCCAAGCATCAATCCTACTCTAACCCATGTTAGGGTTCATCAAGAACTACTCAATGATGAAGAACATGATAGAAAGCAATAATAAATCCAAACTAACATTCATCATCAAGCTTATTGAAAAAACACAAAGCAATGGAAATAAGAAAAGAAATACTTATCTTGCATTTGAATCCAACAGTCCATTACAAGACTTATTGGAAGTAGAAACCCTAATCTAACCTAACCTAAAGATCCCATGAAGGGGGAAGAAAAGTGTAGAAAAATGTAGAAAAATCTAGAAAAATGTAGAAAACTGTAGGTTGTGTGAGAGCTACGCGGATGGTATGCGTGGGTAGTGAAGAAATAAAGGAAAGAAATAAAAAGACAAAAAATGAATCCCCGCTAACACGGGCTAGAGCACTCATGACACTTGGCATTCGACTTGACCCAGGGTGAGACATTGCCCCAAAAGGTGGTACCTAGTGCCCCATGGGCCCGATATTCCGGTCGATGCCCAGGATGATACGCTAGGTCTACTCGGTTTCGAACGGTGGGCATTCCCATGTCCAACACCCTCCACAACCGGGAGTATTAAGGCCACAATGATAACTCCCAACATTTCGTCCAAGCCGTTCCCACGTGCAAGGACTCGATGTCAACGCTAGGGGTGTGAGCTGTGGCTAGAGGATCAAACGCCAGTTTTATTTCCCCTTGGTCCGACGGTCAGAGGTGGTCTTTATCCCGCCAATGATAATAAAATGCCCCCGCGTAACCCTAATGGCCAAATAGGTCGAATGTGATTTCTAGCAATACATCAAAGCAGATCTTGACGGGACAAGCATCCGGAGCCCAACCCCTAACACATCTAGTGTGTTGCCGTACGGATTGGACTCAGATTGCTAGACATCCACATTGACACATTCCATCAAACACTTGCCATGCAATCAAGTCAAATGAAATATCCCAAGCATCAATCCTACTCTAACCCATGTTAGGGTTCACCAAGAACTACTCAATTATGAAGAACATGATAGAAAGCAATAATAAATCCAAACAAACATTCATCATCAAGCTTATTGAAAATAACACAAAGCAATGGAAATAAGAAAAGAAATACTTATCTTGCATTTGAATCCATCAATCCATTACAAGACTTATTGGAAGTAGAAACCCTAATCTAACCTAACCTAAAGATCCCATGAAGGGGAAGAAAACTGTAGAAAAATGGGCCCGATATTCTGCCAATGATAATAAAACGCCCCCGCGTAACTTTAATGGCCAAATAGGTCGAATGTGATTGCTTGCAATACATCAAAGCGGATCTTGACGGGACAAGCATCCGGAGCCCAACCCCCTACATCTAGTGTGTTGCCGTACGGATTGGACTCAGATTGCTAGACATCCCCATTGACACATTCCATCAAACACTTGCCATGCAACCAAGTCAAATGAAATATCCCAAGCATGAATCCTACTCTAACCCATGTTAAGGTTCATCAAGAACTACTCAATTGTGAAGAACATGATAGAAAGCAATAATAAATCCAAACAAACATTCATCATCAAGCTTATTGAAAATAACACAAAGCAATGGAAATAAGAAAAGAAATACTTATCTTGCATTTGAATCCATCAATCCATTACAAGACTTATTGGAAGTAGAAACCCTAATCTAACCTAACCTAAAGATCCCATGAAGGGGGAAGAAAACTGCTGAAAAAATAGGAGAGAACCCGTTACAAGTCGTGCACAATCTCATATTTATAGGCCCCCACAAAACCCAAACAGTTCGGGTCCAAAAACCCACTAAAACTGGTACAAAAGGGGCCACCCGATCGGTCGATTGGGTGGAAACAAACAGAAACTCAGAACTTCTGAAATTGACCAGAACCGATCGGTTGGACTCCCAACCGATCGGTTGAAGTTCAATTTCAGACAGCTCCCAATTTCAGCACCCAGCTACGCTCAGAAAATTCCAGAAAAATGTAGAAAAATCGGATGGGCATGCGACCTATCGTTGGTAAGCTAACGACGATGCCGACGCTAGAAAAATAAGAGTTCACCCAAACTCCCACTGGAATGATAGTAGATCTTCAATGAATGAGCAGTACACGAAAGGGGAAGAAAAGGCCACCCGATCGGTTGAAGTATCAACCGGTCGGGTGAGTTCTTCCCCAAAATGACCCGAGGGGATGAACCGGTCGGTTGGGAAGCTCTCTCAAAAACAGAGAGCACTATCATGACTACCCGATCACTAAACCGATCGGATGGGGTCAGCTCTTCCTTGCTTCTTGCTCGGGTCTGACATGGGCGCACGAACCGATCGGGTGGATCTGTCCACCCGATCGGTTGAAGCTCCAAAACTTCAAATCCTTCACTTTGGCCATCAGATCTTTGCCGTATACGCGCGTTTTGGTCCCAACATGCAAGGTTGACTCCAGAAGACGTCGAAATACCGACATTTACCTGAAATACAAACAATACACCCAAGAGTCAATATGAACCAAAATGTGATGTATACACCATGGAATGAGATGAAACACACATAAAAACACGATGAAAAGAGTGTGCAAAAGGCGAAATATGAACACGCGTCAAGCCCCCAAGCTAAACTCTTCCTCGTCCCGAGGAAGACGAGTTGGAATGAAGTTCGGATGCAAGAGCAAGAAAGGAAAGCGAAGAGTCCTTGATCTCCCTCTCCAAACCACAAATATAATCACTAACGCAATTAAGCACAAGGGAAAAGCATATCACAACCTAAATCAAGAATTCAATCTCATAATATAGCATCATGGGTTCATGTCAATGGAGCACAAAAGAGATAGAAGCGTGACATTGGCAAAGGCATAGCTATCATAGCATGTTATAGTAGATAATATGCCCAAATATAAGGAAGCTCAAAATTCATATCAAATCTTCTAAACGGTGAATACGAGATACCCATACATGCATGAAGAAGTAAGAAAGAATAGCTATGAATCATGGGAATAACTATCAATCTCTAGGATGAAGGGAATCACCACACACACTTGTCGTTTTTTATTTTTGAAACACTTTCTTGCCTTGCTTGTATTTTCAAAAGGAGATGGAGAAGATGTGGAAAGGTCACTTTGTACAAACTCTCGCCTTCCCTATATACATTTGTGCTCTCAAATATATGAAATGTGGAGAGCGAAGGAAAAGGGGAGAATGTGGCATATATACATATTTTTGGTTTTTGGTTAGTTTTTGTTGTTTTTGATTTGAATATTTTTGTCTTGCAAACTCGCAGAATCGCAATGGAATGCAAGGGCGTCAGGTTACGAAGAACCCCGAAGGACCATTATCAAAAATATGTACAGAAGTGTGCACTCCCCCAAATGGGAGAATGATGCACGACGAGGGGGAATGTACAAAGTAAAACAAAAGAGAGTTTTTGAGAAATCTAAGCATGGCAAGAAAATCCTCCATGAATTAAAGCACGGAACAAAGGTGTGGTTATCCTAATCACGTTGAAAGGTAGCTAACACATGCGATAAGAGTACACATATAGTATTTCATGCAAGAGTTAGAAGCACGGATGTAGGATGGTAAAATAACCGTTTTTTGAAAATGAAGCGTGAAAATCTAGGAACTTCAAATAGAGGGGCATATTAAAATATGACATAAAGCTAGAAGCATGCCTTAAACACAATCACAACCAACAATCTCGAAATATAGCAAATAAACCCAAAATATGGCAAAACACATATATGAGCATTGAATAATCAAAGAAATAGCGTGATGGAGAAAGGTGCTCAAATGCGAAAAGTGAAGCATGAGTGGTAAAATGTCATTGAGGGTTCATCTCTAGAAAGAGGCAAGAATGAAATGGAGAAAGAAAAATGCATGATGGGAATGATGCATAAAAATGAAAAGAAAAAAAATTTTGATGCATGAAAAAGGTGAAAAATGGAAGAAAATAAAGAAAACATGCATAAAATGCAACTCCCCCAAGCTAAAGCTTGCATTGCCCCCGATACAATAAGATCACACATGAGAGGGCAATGATAAAATGGGAGGGAAAATGCATCAAAAATAACAAAAATGACTATGGGCGATACTCTCCCCCAAGCTAATATTAGCTATGCCCAAAAGATATGAAAATCCGATACGGGGCATAAAAGATAAAGGGGAGAGTGAACAATAGGCAAAACAGGCATCACCACCCTTTGGAGGTGGTAGGGATCTCATGGAGAAAATGATAACATGGCCAAGAAAAGTGCCAAAAGAACAAGGATAGGGTGATGGGGGTGAAATGATAGAAGGGCACAACATGATGGGTTATTATGATGCAAAAGCAAACCCTAAATATGCTCCCCTCGCTAATTAGAGGAGACGAGATTATTCTAATCTAAATTAGAAAGCGGTAAATGTTTACACTACTAGATTAGGATACACCTGAGCATAGGCGGATCCAGAATCTGAAGTGTGGTAGGTAGCTGCTCTAACTGCTCCTTCTGTGGCTCCGTCAGAAGCGTCGTGCCACGTGTGCCAATGGACCCAAGCAATGCACCTCCAAGCATCCCTCGTAGGTATCCACCTGTAACCTGCAAGGGATGAGGTGCATTAGCCCATGGCAAGAAATTATTTCCCAAAATAAATGTATCCCAGAGATAATCGTCAAAATAAGATGGAAAAATAATAAAAGGGTGACGAATACTCCCTGAGAATGGGTCGCTATCCTATGTACTAGTGACGGCCAAATCCTTGCTCTCCATGAGAAGTGGCTCTCCAGGTGGTGACGCACCACAGCATACCTCAAGGGAAGTAGATCATGTGTCCTGCGAAAGATATGGTGTGTCAAAAATATATGAGTCTAAAGAAATAGGAAGTGAAAAGCGAGACTCAAAAGTGGAGTGAGAGTGAGTATGAAAATCTTCCTGAATAGGGGCAATATGCTCAAGTAGATGCTCATCTGCAGAAGAAGTGGAGAGTGATGGTAGAGGTAGATGTGGCTCGGGCTCCATGAAGTGGACCATCGTATCCGAGCCCTCATGCACATTATCCTCGACGATATGCTCTGCTCCACCATCTGCCCGATGTCCTGAATGACATCATCGTGGTTGACCACGGACCAAGGAAGAAGCAGCAACAAAGATGACAGTGGAGGTGGATGTGGAGTGGACCACTCGTATGTGGTCGTGGTGTCCGCGTCCTCATGCACATCCTCCTCGCCGGTATGCATAAGCTCTGTAGTCTCCTCGGTGCTCTCGTAGGACTCATATGGGGCATCCAAATCAAGATGAGTAGTCTCTCCCACAGATCCTAGAGAACTCACCACATCCTCACTATCATCATCAAAAAATGCTTCGTCACCTAAGTGGTAGTGTGAGAAAAATGGGACATCGGGATGAGATGTGTATATGGTGTCCGATGGGATGATGGTCTCAACCATGAAAATGGGTATATCCTCTACTCCATCCTCTCTCCTCGGTGTAGGCTCTCTCTGGAATGGTGATGCTGGCCGCTCATGTGTGTCAACTTGTGAGGATGTATCGTGTGGACGGAAATGCCCGCAAGCAATCCAAAAATGTATTCTACTCCTTAAAAAATCAAGACTGACATGGACGTCGTCCCCAAATGTTCCTGCAGCCGAAACATGGGTTATAACAAAACTTGCAAAGCGTAGCTCAAATGCATTGCCACTCGTAATGTTAAATGAACCCGTGAACCTCACTGACTCACAAGAGACCCTTCAATAAGTTCCGAAATGTGTCCTCTTCTGGCGACGCATTTGATTCAATTTCTACTTTCCCCACTGCCTCTCGTCCATCCACCCTTCATATGCAATAGCTGTATCGTAGGGTGTGGGATCGACGATGGTACATTCTGGCTCTGGCAATATGACTAGCGATGATTCTTGCCCATAAGATGAAGAAGCAGAAACAATATCTTTGGAGATCATTGCTGCCTGAGGCATGAGTGCATTTAATTCGGGGTCTCTCTTCACCGATTCCAATAGAAAATCACCCCTTTCAATCTTAGCTTGCATTTCAATCTGATGCGCAAGCATCTCATCAATCGTCTGAGCACTCTGATCAAGATAGTATTCTCACATCTGAGTATCGAAATTTGGTCTCCACATGATAATAGCAAAGATACCTGGACAACAAAAATAAGAAAACTAGAGAGGAGCGTCAATAGTACAAGAGAATAACAAAAAGATAATATAATGGTGGGGGGAAAAATTTCTTGGTTATTGTATTTGTTTTTTTATGTTTTTATGTGTAGTCTAACGAACCCAAGCTAAGCTAATATCAAACCGAATGCCTCCCCGGCAACGACGCCAAAAACTTGACGTCCCCACGGTTTTGCACAAACGAGGATACCTGATTTAAATATTTATAACCGCAAGCGCGCGGTGTTGTAGTGTGGCTTGGGAGTCGAACACGGGGAGGCGTGTGGTGTGCTTATCAACAAAGAGGAACCAGATCACCCTGTGGGTGAGCTAACACAATCGCTAAGTGGTTGTCACGGTATGAAACTACGGAAAGGTATAAGATATAAAAATATAACCCAGGACATTTGTTTCCATCCTATCATGAGTTCTCTCCATTACGACCGATGGATAGGAATACGATTTGATTCTAAGGTTTAGTGGTGAGACGTTGCCTGTAAGAGTGATACCTAGCGTCACATGGGCCCGATATTCAGGTCGATGCCCAGGATGATACGCTAGGTCTACCCGGATTCGGAAGGTGGGCATTCCCATGTCCAACACCGACCGATTCAAGGAGCACTAAGCTCGCAACTATTGCTCTCGACATTTCATCATGTCGTTCTCACGCGCTATGAATCAATGTCTACGCTAGGGGTGTGAGCTGTGGCTAGAGGATCAAACGCCAGTTTTATTTCCCCTTGGCCCGATGGTCCAAGGTGGTCTTTATCCCGCCAATGACAATAAAACACCCAGCGTAACCATCTAAATCCATATAATCCTATTGAAACCCTAATCCTATGGTCGTTCTAGGGAGAACCCATGAAGGGGCTTCCACCAATGTCCCATATTAGAAATCTACTCACTAAACATTGCAAAAGATTCAATGCAACAAATTTCAACCATCAAAATTAAGATCAATCAATAGAATAGTAGAGCAAACAATAGTATTAAAGCAATATCAAAGTATCAAAGCGATCGGAGAACTTACAAAACAAATTTAATTAACAGCATCCAAAATCCCTAAAAAACTGTTAAAAACTGGGGATCCTCGAGTTCTGGGAACCCTAGGGGTTTTTATACAATCTGGCAAGATGCCAGGAAATATTCCCAGAAGAAGACAATATTAAACATCCAACCGATCGGTTGAAACATCAACCAATCGGTTGGAGCAGCGGGGAAAACGATCTTCAGCTTCTGACCGATCGCTGAACCGATCGGTTGAGGTTGCGATAATTCTCAACTGATTGCTGAACCGATCGGTTGAGGTCATGGAGCTCTGGAGTTTGCGAAGATCAGCTACAGGTGAACTGGTCGGTTGACAAGTCAACCGATCGGTTGGAATTCAGCTTCAAAAAACAGAGAGCTCTGTCACCACCAATCGATCGCAGAACCGATCGTTTGGGCCTCCTTCAATGCTTGCTCCTGATCGGGTCTGATACGTTGCACGACCCGATCGGTTGGAAATGTCCAACCGATCGGTTAAGGGGAGATACATGCTCTAACTTGACGTTTGGCCCTTAGGTTCTCGTACGACGCCTCCCGTTGCTCCAGGGACTCATGATATTTGCTTTATATGTCCCCAGCACTGGCAATCTCCTGAAATAGCGCACAAACACAAAGAAAGTGAAAGAAACTAAAAATCACAAAAGAATAGATACGAAACAACGGAAAACAACGGAAAATTACGAAGAAGACGTGCGTGAATATATAAAATATAAACGCACGTCATCCTCATAAAGTGTCCCTGCTTCTTGCATTTAAAACAATGAATTTTATCAGTAGTATTCTGTGCAGAGGAATTTTTAGCAGGACTAAATTTATTAGAACAATTAAACCTTTGTGCCATTTTCAGCTCTTCCCTGCTTGGTCTTGATGTACCTTCTAAAACCTCTAACAATCAGTGCTTGCTCCTCATCAAGTTCTTCATCTTCATCTTTCTCAGCTGTAAGAGCTAGTGGTTTGGGAGCCTTGGCCTCAGATTTCTCTCTTGATTCGATGCTCTGTAGTTCAAGCTCATGGGACATCAGGTTCCCTATCAGTTCCTCCACGCTCAGCTTTGTGAGATCCTTAGCTTCCTGGATAGCTATGACTTTTGGCCAGAACGAGCTTGGTAGCACCCTCAAGATCTTTCTTACTTGCTCCAGACTTGAGTATGGTTTTCCAAGAGCGTTGGAATTAAAGACGATGTCTGTGAACCTTGCAAACATCTCTTTGATGGACTCCTCTTTGATGGACTCCGTAGGATGCATTTGGAAGCTTTCATATTCTGTGCTCAGCAAGGCAAGTCTGAACTCCTTCACCTGCGATGTTCCCTCATGCGTCACCTCCAACATGTGCCAAATTTCCTGCGTAGTTAAGCACTGAGAGAAACGATTAAATTCAGCTTTATATAAAGAGCAAATAATTGCATTCATAGCTCTATCATTCAATGAATATTCTCTCCTATCAGCATCATTCCAGTTTTCGTAAGGTTTTAAGATTTCAGTGTCTTCAATTTTAATAGTTGGCGTTTTATATCCTTTATCAATAATGTTCTGCACATCATAATCAACAGACATTAAATAGATTTTCATTCTAGATTTCCAATAGGCAAAGTCTACTCCATTAAACTTAGGGGGTCGGTCAATGGACTGACCTTCAACAAAGGCTGAATCAGAAATATTCATGGTTATCCAGCTTAGATCATATAACCTGCTCTGATACCACTTGTTAGATCTGGAACTAAACCTAGAGGGGGGAATAGGCTAATAAAAATTCTTGAGATATCACATGCAATATTCAGCACAGATAATCAGACACAGCGTAAATAAAAGCAATCACAGAGTGCATGAGAGATTTACCCTGGTTCGGTCGTTCCAACGACCTACTCCAGCCCCAAAGTAAATACTAGATTCAATGGTGTCGCACAACTATAAAGAGCTATGAGCACCCATTCTACGCTACCGCACTCACCAAAGTGCCAAACACTAATAATCTATTAAACGCTTTCTCTTGACTAGCACCAACTAGTCAAGACCCCCAAAACCCCAAAGTGATAGATTTAGTAACCTACAAAGATCCACACACCAAGTACACAAACATATAAAGATAAAGAGTTTAGAAAGCTCAGTTCGTGTCGGTTTTGTAGTCTCCGTCAATCAGCACGTCGTCAGGTTCGCTCTGACGCAAACGGTGTCTCGATCTGACCCCCGGATCTCAATCTATGGCTTGACAAACTTGAAGATGCAGCTGAAGGGTATCACTCTGATATCATTGCGACACTGTTAAGGCACATCATCCATGGCACCCTAGACCCGTCACAAGATACCTCAGAAACTTGTTTTACGGCATGCCTCTCGACAATGCCCAACCCATTATAAGATCCCCATCTTATCGGGACTTGGTACGGTAAGAGCGATTACTTCGGGTCGGCTCATAACCCGAGAACCCGTACTCAAGCTCAACAAGCTCTGATACCACTGAAGGGTTTTCTGGGACCCTTAGGGCACAAAAACTCGATGCCCGTCCTAAGTTGGATGGAACATAGACAGAAAAGCAGCGGAAAATAAATCATGTTAATCTAATTAACAATTAACCCTAAGGTCCAAGACCCTAATCCAAGATCTATGCCGACTTGGGATGGGTCTGACCATCCCAAGAAGGATCTAGCCTACTGTGATTAAATTAAACTAATGCTTAATTAAACACATACCCGGAATCTCAACCCTGGAGCAGGCGAGATGTTCCGCACCGTCTTCCGAGCCGCTCCCGTCCCACGCCGAGCCGCTCCTCGAACCGCTCCCCGAACCGCTCCGCATCCCGAGGCGATCAATCCCGTGTCGCCGAGCCAACCACGCGCTGAAGAAAGTTTCACGCGAGTGAAACCTCCGCCTAGATTTCGGATCTGAATCCGAACTCCTTTGCGGCTTTGCTAGAGCCCTCAGGAGCAAGGCAGAAATTTATAGGGAGAGGAGAAATATTAATTTAGCTTAGATCCGAGCGTGCTCCAACATTTACGAGAGCCGCTCAGATCTAGAGATTGGGACGAGTTATGAGGAAGGGGGAGGGCCTCTATTTATAGAGACGGCTGACTCTCCCCTTTTCTCCACAACCGAGGTGGGACTATTAATTTGGGATTAATTAAATCAAGTTAGCTTGCCTTTCACAAAGGGCAAACTTCCTCGAATTTTAACTCCCTCATCGTTGAGCTTCAATGTTGGTACAACCTACCAAATCAAAGAGGGTTCAACGGTGAACGCGTAGGAAAAAACGGCTCGTCAATCCGAGTCCGTTTGACCCTTCAAACAATTGTCCAAAGTTAGCCAAAAGTCATGCTTCTTTTAGAAACGTAGCCGTCAAGAAAATCCCAGGTTTCAAAAAACCTAACCAGAAAATTCGGGCTTGGTGGGCCTCCATTTTTGCTGGTTTCAGCCCAACAGTTTGGGCTGACTTGTTTTGGCTATAACTTGTGCATTTGGACTCCGTTTTTGACGCGGTTTGAACCTGCATTTAGAGCGGGACGATCCCCTCATCTAGGTAACCTTTTCAACGTGTTTATTTAATTAAATATAGTCTTAAACAATTTAAGACACATTTAATCTCTTTTGCATCATATGCAAATTAGTCCCTATTTAGGCTTAAATTTTTTGCATCAAATACAAATGATCCGAGGGCATATTCCTCTAAATCTCCCAATTGCACTCAGGATCATTTATCCCGAATGCAGGAGATGATTGCAAACATCTTTTGCAATATTTTATCCCTTGCATCAAATGCAAATTATTCTCCCTAACTAATTTCTACCTATTACTAGACGAATGTCACACTCTGTGTGAGACCCTACAGCCTGACCCTTACAATAGGTTGGGCTCGAAGCCCTATACGGCAGTGACCACGAGCAGTGGTTACCGTCCCTGCTTCAGGAATCATCATTATGTGGTTGACTCATTGACATGAGTATTGTCGGGACCACCCTGACTGTTTCCGTGATGAATTCCGCAGTTATAGTCTCTTCGTCTTAACTATGTCGTGTAGATCAAGTCTAGGGTACGGTCAAACTGTCAACCCAAATAACTTGACTCCGGTTAGTTTCTATCGATCTTTAGTCAAATAATGTTGGACTTCTTCTAACAAACTCTGGCCAGAGATTTTACTAAAGACCGAACTAACCCTACGACACTAACTCCCAGTGACCGGGAGAGACGAATCCTCTCTTGGTCATTACTCTCCTCATACGCTTCAAGTGTCACCCAATCAAAGACCTTTCAACATGCCTTGCCTCGAAGCTAGGTCATTTGATCTAAGTGGCACCGTTCACGCACAGGTTCGTCAAAATGACCTCAAGTCACAAGACCAACTAGCCTATCATCACTCAGAGTCATCATTGACAGATTGGTCAATATAACCATATGATAACTCTTATGGATCGTTCAGTGAACTCATTCTCTAATGAGCACCTGTGTCTCGTCTACGATTTCGCCAAGTCAAGTGATCATGAGATCATCGCCACCGCTAAACGGTGAAGACTAAGACACAATGGTCTATCCGATGTTTCGATATCCTTGTCTCGAAACATCTATGACCACGAAACCTTTTAGACTTATGCTACAGACGGTCAAACATTTCTCCATGATCGAGATACTCATCTCGATACATGTTTGACCTTGCATAAAGTCTCAGAACTTTACCTAAGTTAATATCTAATGTTAACTACATTATAACATAACTTTAGATAAATTATTACCAAACAGCTTACTGTTATTTCGAACAAGACGTTTGTGCTATTCACACACAGAGATAGATTGCCTCGAAGGTATCTTCTCTCAACATCTCCCACTTGCACTCAGGCCCATTTATCACGGTATCTAATACCATTTTTACACATAAGTTTTCCCGACTTCATGTGGTAGAGCCTTCATGAGTGGATCTGCTAAAACCGTCTACACTATAGACTTAAGGGGTTTCTATGTTCAAATTAGACCAACCATTTGAATCTCATTCAAATAATTCATTTGGTCTGTCGGAATCCATAATATTTTTATTTACTTGGATCTTATCCAGTTCATCGTACCTTACGATGATTAGTTATTGGTTATTTCAATTGGCTCATATCTATTTCTGACAAAGTATCAAACTCTTTTGATCACTTCGTCAAAAATATATGTTCCATCTCTTTGATGCCTCGCATGTAATTTATACGCTCCCACTGACCTTGAAAACTTTCTGGCCAATTCGTCTAAATCATATTTAGAAAAACGAACTTATAAGTGAATGCTCAAATTTTCATGGTCAACTTGAGCGTTTACATCGAGCTTGGTCCGAGTAGATCTGTACACATCTGCTGGTGAAAATGGTTTCATAATAATTCGTTTTTAGGAATTACTATGGAAAAACCGTTCTCGACCAACATGATTGTACTTCACTATTTTTTTTTCTGCACCAATCTTTCAACTTAAAGATTTACTTGCAGTAAGTGAGGAAACATTTTCCATGGACACGTAAACTAAATTCCAAAATTTATTTACGCACACGGACCTATTCTGGTTGCATCAAGTTTTAAATCGGAGTTACTACTCCGAATTTTATCCTAGAAGTTGACTGAGTCATCATCAGTTATGATGTTTAACTCGACTCTTCGTCTCACAAAATTCGAGTAATTATACAACTTCATAATGATTGATTTAATGAATATCTTATTGATAATGTCCTCATAGAACATTATCAAAAACTAGGCATTACTATCCGGGACTTAACCCAGAGTGAGGACTTAACTCAGAGTCACTTGCTATGGATCGCACCAAGTCTAACTCAGTGTGATTCATACTTTTAACACACGGATGTGTTAACAAACTTGACCAGAGAGAAAATTACATTTTCTTTTAATTACGCAAGATTTTATGTATCTAAGTATTTGACCATTCGATCTAATCGAATCAGTTTAAATACTTTAGTCATTTCGTTCTTTATTTTATTAGACTTGTGTTTCATCAAGAACACGTGTCTTATTAAAATATACGAATAACTTATTTTGGTTAATCTAGACTCGGGTACATCAGTATGTACCAGACTGAGTTCGACAACTCATTCTCCCACTGTCTTACAGATGTGTTTCGGCCATTATATCTAAGAAGGTAAGATTCACAAGTGTCCGTAGACTTCATAATACGAGAGGTCAGACCCCTCTTTATGTGCCTTGTGAAGCTTACTCTCTCGATACGGCCTAGTCTATTTTGCCATATAAGTCTGCTACTATCTTGTGTATTTATGTATTAACATTTAATATATATATATATTATCGTTATACATATTACTCATTTCTTCAAAAGCAAATGTGACGACATTCGTCAAAATGTGTTAACTTTTTGTATAACAATAAGTATGAAATCGTGACATCAGAATATGTCACATTTTCATTTCCTCCTCCTTATGCCTTTACTAATGATAAATTAAACTATTAAACTCGATTGACTTTCCGGAGTGCCTTCTTCCTTTTCTAAATCACATTTAGATATAAATAGCCCAACATAAATAAATAGCTATGTAAGCATCTTATGTATCCAGACGCCTGAGAGGTGCAATCTTGAGTGTAGCTCAAGAAGTTGCTTGTCTCAAGATCCGGTTGGGATACATAGTCTTGCACCACTCATGCACTCGTATTCGACTCAAACAGTTTGATCGAATTCTCGAACTTTGCGGATCAAAATTGTTTGTCCATACAACCTTGAGGGTAGCTCGACAAGTTGTAGGGAGAAACATATTTCGAATATCATATATGTTCAAGCTGCCTCATATAGAGACGGGTGACATGTAGCGTGAATTTATTAGTTGGACCCAGAACTTAATGAAATCGTATTTCTTAAGTCTGTTCTTTAGAAGGTCATTTTAATGTCAACGAGAGTATAGTTTAATCCTATCAATTAGAATTTAACTTGATATTCAATTAATCAACCTATTTGACCAATTAACTGATTCCATTAAAAATTATATTTTGATTCCTTCGGTAAACATAGTCTTGCCCTAGTTTTGGCATATGTTCAAAATTAAATAGAGGTAAAATGGCTTTTATCCATCTATATCCTCCCACTATTTTTACGATCGTTTCAAAGCTTAATAACGAACGATTTAATCAAATTAAAATTAATGGGTAAGAGGTCCAATCACCTTGAGCCTAACAACCTTGATGGTAGCTCAACAAGTTGCTTGACTCTGCGATCGGAAGATGACTCTTCATTGATCATATCAGATATAACCCTCTTAATCGGTTTTTACCCCTAGCCATTTGTGATCATGAGGGGGCTCATCTAAATCACAATGTCTAGTCTAGTTGGACCCTTGTTTTCGTGTCTAGCCTGACTTGCTCCGGCGCTCGGGGTATTCACGACACGTCGGTTTGGGTCAGGACTTAGACTACATCTAATCAGACTACATCATTGACTTAACTTACGCCGGCGCTCAGGGTACGAGACGAAGGTTTGGGTCAGTCAAGATTTCATCTTATGTATTTAAGGAGTTGGTTTCTACAGGGTTGCCATGTCACAGCTTGAGGGTATCTCAACAACTGTAACACGGGTCCTATAGTAGTTAACCCCTAAAACAATGAGGGCTACGGCTAATCTTGAAAAAGATTATTAACGTATTTGACTTAGATATAGTCCAGGGTGTCATACAATCATGACTCGCGACATTGCGGTCCAGCGGAACACAGCCAGGGAATTGACTAAGCCAGGATCACTATCCCTTAAAGGGTGATCCAGTACTCTTAGCCAAGCACATTGGCTGGATCATGGTCCATTGAATGAAGCTTGTCATTTTTGTATGTGTGCCATAGACTAAACAGCTTTTATTAACAATTAATTAATCATATCAACTAGTTGAATCCTTAAATTCAAAATTTTAGGATTTGTTTAATAACTTTTATTAAGTCCTTGTCAACTATAAGGTTCACGTGCTATCCTAACGTTATTAGGATTTTAATAAATTTTATTAACAACGCTAAAAGCGAAGTCCTTTAATGAGAATTAATTATAACAATCAGAATTAAAATTTTCATTAAAAGGACTACCCTAATCAGGAATTAGGTCTTGAAGCATTGTTAATGTTTTATTAAAACATAGCATGTCATTAAAATTCAAGTAATAAATTTTAATCATTTCTTAATGGCTAACCTAAAAGGTTGTCTTGTGTTATCAAATAAGGGACAAGATGAACTAGCCATAAAGCTACACTAATTTATCGCATAAAAGGTGTACAACTATTTAACAATTTAAATAGAACAATGTCTATCACATAAACAATTTTAGCATGCAAACATAAATGTAACATTTAAATTTAAAATATGATTTTAAAATTATTATATTTTTATCTCATAAAAAAATTGTTTTTAAAATCACAAATTTGCATGCTACCTTTTAAAAAATTTATCGCATAAAAATTTTAACCTTTAAGATCAGTTTTAAAATATCTCATAAAATTAAAACATCATTTTAAAAAACTTTCTGTTATGAATGAAGGAGGCCTTTGGCCTCCCCTCCTTCATTGCCCATTCATTAGGTCACTCATTACTTAGAGTAATGGGGACCCTTGGTCTACTAGAGGCTTTTGGCATCCCCACTATGAGATAAATAAATAGAGCACCATGGCTCTTAGCTATGGTTACTCATTCTTAGCAATGAAATTATATATATATCTCTCTCTTGAGTTCATTATCATCCAACACGTTATCAGCACGTGTTCTCCATTCTTGAGCAAAAATCTTCATCTAAATTCATCCCTACGCGCAAGGAATCTAACGTTGCTGCGGCGGTTCGTTGGAGCGTTGCGGCATCCTCAAAGCGTTCGGAGCTTGGATTTTTATTTCTACGGATCATCGTCGCGTTCTTCCCTAGATCATTGATCTAGAGGTAAAACCCTATAATCCTGTAGATAAAATTAGACTAAATAATTTTTACATTGTTTTAATATACAAGTAAAAAAATTTAGGCTAATAAAAGAAAAAAAAATTTATCCCTTTTACAAAGTTTTTTTTCTCTGAAATATTTTTTCCTTTTGCCATTAAAATTCTTCGGTGGGAAGAAGAACGTAAATGAAATCATCCCCTCCCCCCTGACGGAGGAGGGGGCCTTCCCACAACGCCGACCACGCTCCCCCCTGTAGAGGGGGGGGGGCTTTCCGCGCCGGCTTTTCCGCGCCGCCACCCCCCACTGCAGGGGGGCGGCCCGAGGCCGATCCCCCCAGCAGCGGGGGGGGCCTTTCCGCGCCGCCGCCCCCCGCTGCAGGGGGCGGCCCGAGGCCGAGGCCCGAGGCTGAGCCCGAGGCCCGAGGCCGATCCCCCTGCAGCTGGGGGGCCTTCCGCGCCGCCGCCCCCGCTGCAGGGGGGTGGCCCGAGGCCGAGGCCGAGCCCAAGACCCGAGGCCGAGCCCGAGGCCCGAGGCCGAGGCTAATAGCTTATTTTTGGCCCGAAGCCATAATAATTGCGGCAAACAACTTTGCAGAACTGTGGAATGGGCCACAAGCGCTTATACTAAAAATAATTTTTGGCCCGAAGCCACAAAATTCTACACAAATTCGGCTTCTTCAGAAGAATTAAATTTGCAAATTGAAATTTATGAGAAAAACTTTGTAAAATCAATAATTACATTTATATGTTCCTCTATTTATTTAAACATCTCTCTTGCAAATTATTATGTATGGTTTACTAGAATTTTTAAAAAATATAATCATCTCAAAGATCCTGAGACCGCTCTGCCGTTAGTTAACTAACCTAACGGTGTATGACGTTTCCACGTGGTCTACGAGATAATTATATTTTCTAGTTTACTTTTTCCATATTTTTTGTGCTTGAGATATATGCGTGGTTGTTTAATTTATGCATGTAGCATATAAACTGCGTGGATGTTTAAAATAAGTAAAAATGTGTCTTTCGGGATCGGCCATTGCATACCTATTTACATTTCCAGCACTTTTTCTTTTTTTTGAGAGAATTTGTAAGTGAGGAAATTGTATAAATAGCCAAGGCTCGGTGCAACAACATAAGAAGACGGATGCAGAAATAGGGACCCACCCGGGGTTTTCAAAGTTGTATTTTTCATTCTCTTTTCTTTGGACTGTAATCGGACTTTGGACTGTTTATTATTTTGGGTATCTGGCCAATCCCCGCATTTTTACTTATTAATTTCTTTATGCATGGATTGTTGAATTTATTTTAATTCATGCTTATCTTTAAATTGCATAGATAAAATGGCTAAATTGGCAAGCGTCGATTTCGAGGTGCTCGATGCAGCTGGCAAGAATTACTTGAGCTGGCGAGTGGACCTGAAGTTCCACTTGCGCTCCATGGCGCTCCTGCACTCCATCATGGCCCCCGCAGTGGCCCAATCATCGGCTCCCGCAGCATCCGATGCATCTGCTAGCAAAGCACCAGAAGCGGCCCCTTCAGCTGGCAGTACCTCTACCACTGTCTCTGACATGGATAAGGGGAAAGCCATTATCTATATCGGACGACACATAGATCGGACCCTGAAGACCGAATACTTGACGGTAGAGGACCCTCTGGAGTTATGGACAGCGTTAGAGGCACGCTACAGACATCAAATTGATGTCAGACTCCCGCGTGCCAGCTATGAGTGGGAGAGCCTCCGACTTCAGGACTACAAGTCCGTTGCTGAGTACAACTCAGCACTTCACAACATCACCTCACGCCTGAAGTTGTGTGGTGAAGAAGTCTCGGAGCACCGCATGTTGGAAAAGACATTTACCTCGTTTCACGAGAAAGATGCTATCCTCATGCAGCAGTATCGTGAACGCAATTTCACGAAGTTCTCTGACCTGCTCTCTTGCCTCCTGAGGGCAGAGCAGAATAGAGACCTTTTACTGGCCACTCATAACCAGCACCCGGCAGGCTCAGCTCCTATTCCCGAAGCCCACAGTGTTCACCCCCCCGAAGTGGAAGAACAAGAAGAGGGGCAGAAAGAACAAAGGAAATGCCCCTATGAAACCAGCCAATGCTCCTCCCCAAAGCAAGAATAACAAAGGGAAGAAAAACTTCACTTGGAAGCGTAAGAACACTGATACAGTGTCAAATCCAAAGAAGACATGGGAGGACAAATGTCATCATTGTGGCATGACTGGACATTGGTCCAGAAACTGTCGCACACCTCGCCACTTCCAGGAACTGTATCAGGCGAGCCAGAAGCCTCCGCCTGAAACAAACATGGCAAATGTGGAAAATCCGACGAAGTTCACTTCCAAGGATTTCGAAAATGACGACCTGCTCGATTGAGCCTCATCTTTATCTATGCTTTTCAAAGAATAAATTGTAGCTTCATCTCTAGTATGCTTAATAAAGACGAACTTTTATTTTGAATGTATGCATTTTACATTTCCATCAATATAATTATCGTTTTTTTGCTTATATAGATGATGTATGAGTGCCTAGTGGACAGTGCCTCGACGCACACTATCCTTCGCGATGAATGCTATTTCAATAGCATAAGTAAATATGACGGTCCTGTCATTACAATTTCAGGACTGTCCAAAATAATCGAAGGATCTGGTGATGCAATATTATTGCTCCCAAATAACACAAGACTAAAAATCAATAATGCACTATTTTCTCCAAGATCAAATAGAAATCTCATAAGCTTCAAGGACATCCGTTTAAACGGATATCACTTGGAAACTAGATATGAGAATAAGGTTGAATACATGTATGTCACTCTTCGTAAAGATGGCCAGAAGACCATCTGCGAAATATTTAAGGGACTCCCGTCGGGTCTCTACCAAACATACATTCAACCAGTTGAAGCCAATATGACTGAGCACCAGACGTGCCAGCCAATGCCACCATTTCAACTATGGCATAACAGACTTGGTCACCCTGGATCCATTCTGATGTGACGCATCTTATCTGAATCCCGCGGACATGATTTGAAGAACCAGAAGATTCTTCAAAAGGGTGAATTTCCTTGTCCCCCTTGTTTCAAGGGGAAACTAATAACGAGACCATCGCCCCTAAAAGTGGGTTTAGAGTCTCCTGGCTTCCTTGAGAGGATACATGGTGAAATTTACGGGCCTATTCACCCTGCAAGTGGCCCATTTCGGTACTTCATGGTACTAATAGATGCATCCACAAAATGGTCTTATGTGTGCCTTGTCCACCCGTAACCTAGCTTTTCCAAAGCTGTTGGCACAGATAATTAGGTTACGTGCTCATTTCCCCGATAACCATATCAAGAAACTACGTCTTGATAATGCGGGCGAATTCACATCTCAAGTCTTCGAAGACTATTGCCAGGCAACGGGTATAGAAGTTGAACATCCAGTAGCTCATGTTCACACCCAGAATGGATTAGCAGAGTCTCTTATAAAGAGACTCCAATGGATTGCACGTCCATTGCTTATGCAATCCCAATTGCCGGTGGATGCTTGGGGGCATGCTATTCTGCATGCCGCATCTCTTATCAGGATACGCCCCTCTGGAGGCAATACATTATCCCCGATGCAACTAGCATACGGCTCAACTCCAGATATATCTCATTTGAGAATATTTGGTTGTACGGTCTATGTTCCAATAGCACCACCTCAGAGGACCAAAATGGGTCCTCAACGTCGTCTAGGAATCTATATTGGATTTGATTCACACTCGATTATTAGATACCTAGAACCCCTAACGGGGGACGCATTTAAGGCACGCCTTGCTGATTGTGAATTCGATGAGAAAACTTTTCCAAAGTTGGGCAAACATTCCAAGAAGCCTGAAGCTTCGGAGACCATTAATTGGGAAAATAAGTCTTTGTCCCTTTATGATCCGCGTACAAATCTGTGTGAAGATGAGATCCTGAAGATCCTCCACATCCAGAATACAGTACACCAATTGCTGGATAAATTCACGGACAGCCAGAAGATCGTCCGTTCACACGTCCCTGCTGCTACACTCCAGCTAGGATTGACATCCCTATAAATGGATGCAATCCACCCGCAGCAGAAATGGCTGTACCTCAATTGAAAAGAGGACGGCCACCAGGTTCAAAAGATAAAGTTCCTCGAAAGAGGAAGATTCCTGGTGAAAATAAGATTATCCCTCCACAGGATACTGAGCTCAGGACAGCTACCTCTCCCCTCCTAATTTCTCCCGTAGAGGAAACATTAGGAGAAACATCATTAAACTTTGTACGTATTGGGGAGGTACTGGACCGACATAGCACAGTCGTCGTCGACGATTTTGCGTTCACTATTACCGTTCATGTCGCTGAATACGACGATGACGTCGAACCACTTTCTCTAGCGGATTGTAAACGCAGAGATGATTGGCCAAAGTGGGACGAGGCGATAAGAGTAGAGCTGGACTCGCTCTCGAAACGCAAAGTCTTTGGACCTGTAGTCCAAACATCAGTAGGTGTTAGACCTGTGGGATATAAGTGGGTTTTCATTAGAAAAAGAAATGAAGAAAATCTGATCGTCCGCTACAAGGCGCGTCTTGTAGCAAAGGGTTTTTCCCAAAGACCGGGTATCGATTATGAAGATACATACTCCCCGGTAATGGACGCTAATACATTCAGATTCTTAATAAGCCTATCATCTCTGGCAAGCCTAGAAATGCAGCTCATGGACGTTGTGACTGCATATCTTTATGGCGATTTAGATAAAAAGATCTATATGAAACTACCAGATGGGTTTAACTTACCCACAGAGATGAAAGAGATACCTCGGGACGTATTCTCTGTTAGACTACATAGATCCTTGTATGGACTAAAACAGTCGGGTAAAATGTGGTATAACAGACTAAGTGATTTCCTTGCACAACAAGGATTCACTAATAACGAAGTCTGCCCGTGCATCTTTATCAAAAGAACGGGAAAAGGATTCATCATCATAGCAGTTTATGTTGATGACTTAAATCTCATAGGCTCTCCAGCAGAGATTAATGAGATATCTGCAAGGCTAAAGCACACTTTTGAAATGAAAGACCTAGGCAGAACGAAGTATTGCCTTAGCTTGCAGATTGAACACCTACAAGGTGGAATCCTTCTACATCAATCCAATTATACCAGGAAGCTTTTAAATAAGTTCCAAATGGATAAATGTCATACTTTATGTATCCCTATAGTCGTGAGATCATTAGACGTACAAAAGGACCCCCTTCCGGCCTCTGGAAGAGGGGGAGGAGATACTGGGTCCAGAAGTACCCTACCTAAGTGCCATTGGTGCACTTCTCTATCTGGCTAACTGCACGCGTCCCGATATAGCATTTGCAGTCAATCTCCTAGCCAGACACAGTGCAGCGCCTACAAAGCGCCACTGGAATGGAGTAAAGCATCTTCTGCGATACCTCTAGGGTTCCGTAGACCTTGGACTTTACTACCAGAGAGGTGCCTCCTCCCAGTTACTTGGTTATGCCGATGCATGCTATCTTTCAGATCCGCATACGGCAAAATCACAGACTGGTTTTGTCTTTACCTACGGAGGAACTGCTATCTCCTGGAGATCGGTAAAACAAACCACTACTGCTACATCTTCCAACCATGCAGAGCTCATCGCGATCCATGAAGCGAGCAGAGAATGTTTTTGGCTACGCTCCGTCGTCCAACACATCCTCCAATCCATTGGCATGAAGACCGGTGATCTGAAGCCTACTGCCCTATTCGAAGACAACGCCGCGTGCATTGCTCAGCTTCAGAAGGGCTACATCAAAGGCGACAGGACAAAGCACATTTCTCCTAAGTTTTTCTGGATGCACGAGCAGAAGAACGACAAGCAGATTGAAGTTCGACAGATCCAGTCATGCAACAACTTAGCTGATCTTTTTACTAAGGCATTGCCTAAATGTACTTTTGTAAAGCTTGTAAAGAACATTGGTATGCGACAGTTGAAAGACCTGCAAGCCTGAAGCTTGTACGGATCAGGGGGAGTAACCTGTGGGTTGCACTCTTTTTCCTTAAGCTGTTGGGTTTTCCCACTGGGTTTTTCACAGCTAAGGTTTTAACGAGGAAAACACACTTACTCTGGATCCAGAAGTATCCACCCCTTGCCTCAGTAGCTGAGACCGAAGTGATGAATGTGTAAGGGGGAGTGTTATGAATGAAGGAGGCCTTTGGCCTCCCCTCCTTCATTACCCATTCATTAGGTCCCCCATTACTTAGAGTAATGGGGACCCTTGGTCTACTAGAGGCTTTTGGCATCCCAACTATGAGATAAATAAATAGAGCACCATGGCTCTTAGCTATGGTTACGCATTCTTAGCAATGAAATTATATATATCTCTCTCTTGAGTTCATTATCATCCAACACTTTCATGCTTAAAAATTTATCATATAAAATTTTTAGGCACTTTAAAATTATCGCATAAATTTTAAAAGATTTAAAATTAGTTTTAAAAATTATCACATAAATTTTAAAAAGTCATTTAAAAAATTTACATGTTCTAATTAACAATTAACCCTAAGGTCCAAGACCTTAATCCAAGATCTATGCCGACTTGGGATGGGTCTGACCATCCCAAGAAGGATCTAGCCTACTGCGATTAAATTAAACTAATGCTTAATTAAACACATACCCGGAATCTCAACCCTGAAGCAGGCGAGATGTTCCGCACCGTCTTCCGAGCCGCTCCCGTCCCACGCCGAGCCGCTCCTCGAACCGCTCCCCGAACCGCTCCTCAAACCGCTCCGCATCCTGAGGCGATCAATCCCGTGTCGCCGAGCCAATCACGCGCTGAAGAAAGTTTCACGCGAGTGAAAGCTCCGCCTAGATTTCGGATCTGAATCCGAACTCCTTTGCGGCTTTGCTAGAGCCCACAGGAGCAAGGTAGAAATTTATAAGGAGAGGAGAAATATTAATTTAGCTTAGATCCGAGCGCACTCCAACATTTACTAGAGTCGCTCAGATCTAGAGCATGGGATGAGTTATGAGGAAGGGGGAGGGCCTCTATTTATAGAGGCGGCTGACTCTCCCCTTTTCTCCACAACCGAGGTGGGACTATTAATTTGGGATTAATTAAATCAAGTTAGTTTGCCTTTCACAAAGGGCAAACTTCCTCGAATTTTAACTCCCTCACCGTTGAGCTTCAATGTTGGTACAACCTACCAAATCAAAGAGGGTTCAACGGTGAACGCGTAGGAAAAAACGGCTCGTCAATCCGAGTCCGTTTGACCCTTCAAACAATTGTCCAAAGTTAGCCAAAAGTCATGCTTCTCTTAGAAACGTAGCCGTCATGAAAATCACAGGTTTCAAAAAAACCTAACCAGAAAATTCGGGCTTGGTGGGCCTCCATTTTCGCTGGTTTCAGCCCAACAGTTTGGGCTGACTTGTTTTGGTTATAACTTGTGCATTTGGACTCCGTTTTTGACGCGGTTTGAACCTGCGTTTAGAGCGGGACGATCCCGTCATCTAGGTAACCTTTTCAACGCATTTATTTAATTAAATATAGTCTTAAACAATTTAAGACACATTTAATCTCTTTCGCATCATATGCAAATTAGTCCCTATTTAGGCTTAAATTTTCATTTGCATCAAATACAAATGATCCGAGGGCATATTCCTCTACAGTTTGGTCTGTGCGTACAACAATTTCAGTTCAACTTAAATTTGGAGTGGATCTGTGCGCATAGCAATTTCCAAATCCTTTAATATTCACACAACTTTCAATTCTGCATGCATCCATGTCACCAAAGGCAAAAGGGAGCATGCGTGGGCTTCTTCTTCATCTAGGGGTTTTCCTTCACGGCAGCATGAGCTCATCATGGGATGAAGTCGGGAAGGTGAAGGCCCATGACAGCGATGTAGTATGGCTGCAGCAGTGATCACGGTCGTCGGCAGTAGGGTGATCTCGAACGCCGATAGTAGGCTGGAACATCCCCACGGCACCGTGAAGATGGCAACAGTGTCTTCTCCTTGGCCGCGGTCTGTGCTTGCCAATGACTTGGATGATGCTGCTGCGGCTGCTGAGCTCGTTATGATGTTGATATGTTCAGCAGCAGCTTGGACGAAGACTTGGTAGCAAGGAGATGAAGATGATGGATGGCAGCAGGTTGAAGTTTGATCTCCACGGCAGCTAGAAACTTTTCTCGGCAGCTAGGGTGTTGAACCACATTAGCAAGAAACTTTGAAGCACTGCACCATGAAGTAGTTTGCGAAACGATGAGGGTCTCGACGGCACCAGACAGTCGGTAGCAGCACCACACAGTGGACGATGATGCACCGGCAACAATGAACCACGACAACGAAGATGAACTTCGGCAACGATGATGAACTTCGGTAACGAGCTTGTCTCTACACCAACAAGAGGAAGGCCGTGGCTTTGTCTTGATGAGCTTGAGGGTGATGGCACTGAACGGGAGGAAGATCCACGCGGGATGAAGTCGGCGATGTGTCTTTGTTGCTTGTTGTTTACCTCTGCTTGATGATGAGTGTCATGTTCTCTTCGGATATGTGATCTTCTTGGAGATGATTGCTTCTTGGCTTCGGATGAAGTTGTGAATGTCTGAGGATGAACTTGAGAACTTGATGCTCGGAGATCTTTTGGCCAAGAACTTGAAGGAAGAGGCTGCTGCAAGGTGAAGGCTATGCTTTTGGAAAAATTCTTGCAGCAGATGTAGGTCATTTCTTACGGCAATGGGCTTCAATACTTGAGGATTATTTCGCCAAGGCTAGGATTTGAAGCTAGGGAATTTTCTTTGAATTGGCCGCATGAAAGGCTATCCGTAGATGAGGGTTTTTATAGATGTATATGGAGAGGATTTTGGCTCATGTAGAATCCCCTAATTGTAGGAGTTTGAAGTTTGGATTCAACTTTGAATAGGATTTGAAATAAGCATATGGAAGATCACTTTCAATCATAATAGGATTTGGAGTTTGAATTTAATTGTAGTGGGATGTGATTGAATCTCCAATTGATTTGAATCAATCATAAATAGATTTGAATTGGTCTCCATTGGATTCCCTCCTTATCTCTCCATTTTAACCAAGTCCACTTTGCAAATGAATTGCAATTTCTCCATCACTTTGACTAAGTCTCCAATTGAATATCTGCTTGCTTGCCACTCTTGAAAACACTTAGCACATACATCAAAACATTCATACACGTTTGTTATCATCAAACACAAAGTCATCGATCGTTGTATCCAACTACACGTTGTATTCAACACCCCACTCCCGTCTCTTCCACCACCATGAGTAGCCACACATGTGAACAGTCACTTTAGTCAAAATTTACAAGATGCTGCGTGGACGCTTTTATGGATGAGGCGATGGCATGGAAGTGGGGGGTGATGATGAAGATGCGAGGGGTAACATGGGGTTATGGTGTTGTGTTTAAATTTAAAAATGATTTTTAAATTAGTTTGAGTGTGTGTAAAGTGGTCCGTCGGAAGAACAATTAGGTCTGTGCTCATAGTAACTCCCCTTTTTAATAGAAGGTATTGCATTGATTAATAATTAAACGTCTACAGGAAAAAAAATTGATAGATGAAAAGCAATAGAAGAATTTTCGGATTTTAGTCTAAATTTCAAGGTGGTTTCTAAAAGAACAAATTTTTGGAAAAGCCCAAAATAATAAATAATTCCAAAAATCAACACATTTTAAAAATAATTAGCAAAATCAACCCAATTTGGCCATGCCAGCGCCACACGTAACTCACTGCCAAATTTGACCAGAGTTGCCAACCATGGCTGTTATTATCTCACTGCAAAATTTGGCATGAGTTATCAACCCCGGCCATTATTAATTCATTGCCTGCTTTTTCTTCATTGTTAAAGTTGGCAGAGAATTAATAATGACCGGGGTTGGCAACCTGGCCAAATTTGATAGTGAATAATAATGACTGGGGTTGGCAACACCGTTCATTTTTAGCGCAAAATCACATGTGACACCGACGAGGCCAAACTTGTTCGATTTTGGTAATTGCTTTTAAAACTGACAGGCTTCTTTCAAAAATTTGTCCTTTTTTAAAATCAAGCCAGAAATTAAAAAAAGTGAGGAAGAGGCTTTAAACTACGGGCATTGACTTGCATGCCCACCATTTTACTAACGAGCACATACCACTTATTTACAAGCTTGCCATTCAATTACATTATGCAGACACACCCCTTATTCCTGTTTTACCCTCGTTTGTGAACCCCCTCCCGTCGCTGCCGATGAAGAATCCGACGAAGATTTACTAGGGTTTGAAATGGGCGATGGTGAAGAAGGAGAGGGGGGCCGGGGAGATTAGAGGAGGGGCGACATCACCGCCCGCCGCCGTTCGCTCTTAGAGGGGAAGAAGGAGATGGGGTTGGGGAGGTCGGAAGAGCGGCGGTGGGGGGGGGTCGGCGATGGGGGCGACGGAAGAGGGGGGGCTGGGGAGGTAGCCGGAGGGGGCGGCGGAAGATGGAGAGGGGGGTGGGGGGCTGGGGAAGTCAGAGGAGGAGGAGGAGGAGGAGGAGGGGGATGTGTGGCTGGGGAGGTCGGATGAGGGGTCGACGGAGGGGGCGGGGCAAGAGCGAGAGGGGGCTGGAGAGGTCGGGAGAGGGGGCGGCATCGTCTCTCGCCGACATTTGCCTTTCGAACGACCGTTTTACTCACAGCGTACATCTAGGGACATTTTCGGAATTTTGGCCGTGCGCCTGTAGTAATTTCAGTGACGAACTTGTAAATAAGTGATGAGGGCATGAGAGTAATGACAAGCTTGTAAATACGTGGTATATGTGCAGAGTAAAATGGTGGGTGGACGGGGTGTTCTATCAGCCTAGGTTCGAACCCGGAGGCAGCGGAAAGGCTGCTGGAGCAATGCTCCGTTGGCGAAATCAATTTCCTCCAACTAGACGCTGAAGTTGTGATTTTGGAGAAAAACGGCCGACGGGTTGAGCCGTGGCTGCATCTATCCCTTCGGCCGCTTGAGAAAAAACCTATTCCCATTCAGCAGCCGAAAAAATGTCAGCCTCCTCTTCACTCCGTCTGCCGCCCTTGTTATTCGTAATCCCAAAACCTAGCGTTCTCATTCTCTATAATCCCCCCAAATATCGTCGGCTCTTCCTCCTCCAAAACACTAGAAATACTAGGGTTTTCTGCTCTTCACTGCGCCCTAACAACGAAGAAGATATCTTGCCGAAGAAATGGGAATCGTTTCGCAAGAAAAAGGTTGTGATGCGCGTTGGATACGTTGGTAGCGATTACAGAGGTATCGCCTCTTCATCTTCTTCTCTCTAACTGCTTTAATTTCGATTCTCATTCGTATGTAATTTTTCTCTTTATCTTTGGATTTCCCCCCTTTTTGTAGGCCTCCAGAAGCAAAGAGATTCCAGCGCTTTATCAAGTAAGTCCGCTCAAAAAACTGTAAATATTGTGGATTGATTGATTAAGATTTCATTCCCATATTTACACTAATGAACTTCAGTTTATTCGATGCCAAATGGTGCAGTTTTTGATGATTGAAAGGGTTGGGTGTGTATCTTGTTCGTTTCATTTCACTGGCAAACATCAGCCGGGTTGGCATTGCACAAGCTTATGGTTTTATTTTGCATTTTACTTAATTTAACCGAATTCTTTTTTAAACTTTGGATTATTTAAATTAATCACATACTTTCTTTGATTCTAGTTTAACACCCAATGTACTATCATTTTTTTAAGAATAACAACTTGACTCACAATTTTGTTATTTTTTGTTAATTTAGGTCCCATTAGCGGTTATTTCAGCCCCATTAATTCTAGATTAGTTTGTATTTAACAATGTAAAAACTCTTGTGAGACTAAATGAGCGTAAAATAGGATTCGAATTTATAGGAAAAGTAAAAATCATCAATTGGGGAATGTCATTCCAAAAAAAAATGATAGTACACGGGGCTTTAAACTAGAATCAAATACATACAAAGGTGCTTAATCTAGTTTACCCTTACACTTATAGGAATTCCATGTTACTTGAATTTTTTTCTTTTTTTGTGCATTGTCACTTGGTTGATAATACACTACTTGATTATTTGATGACAATTATGATTTAGCTGGCTTTAAACTAGAATCAAATACATACAAAGGTGCTTAATCTAGTTTACCCTTACACTTATAGGAATACCATGTTACTTGAATTTTTTTCTTTTTTTGTGCATTGTCACTTGGTTGATAATACAGTGCTTGATTATTTGATGACAATTACTATTTAGCTTAATCAATGTTATCCAATGTTTTAAATATTGGATATCGTCATTGTATTAGATGTGGTTTTATATCAGATATCAAATATCGGAGGATATATTGAGGATACTTATCAATATCAGGATGGACATGTTAGATGTTACGTATGTAAATCTTAATAACGAAACAATAGTTATAACATTTTAGATATCAATATGTCATTAAAATATCATGAATATGATCAAATAATATTAATGTGAATATATTTAGTACAAAGTGTCAAATCATGAATATAAAAAGCATAAAAAAATACACAAACCGTCAGAAAATATTATATGAGTTAAATTCTCATTCAACAACTTTCAAAATATTACAAGCCATGATAAGAGCATTACAAAGCATTACAAAATATTATAAGATCTTAATACTTATTCAAAATTATGTAAAATTTTACAAGCCATGACATAAGCCCTACAAATTACTAAAAAATCATATGATCTTAAAATCTAATCAAGACAATATGTAAAATAATGCAAGCTATGGCATGCATCACAAGCTACTCGAAAACATCATAGTTTTAGTGGCTTGCAGAAAAATATGAGTCATGATATCAACATCAAAGATCATTACTAAACATGTAAACATGGTAGGACTTTATTTCTTATCCAACAATATGTAAAATTATGTGAGCTATGTGAGCTATGGTAATATTTCATCTCTTTTTCTAATTTTTTTCTTCAATTTTTTAGTTATCTTATCTATCCAATAATAAAATCTGTTACTACCTCTAACTGTTATATTTATAACTATTGCAAGTAATTGCGATAATAACTACTTTAGTTGCAATAGCTGAATTAATTAGAAGAAGTAAAAATTAATAGATGAAAGAGTAATAAGGCACAATACTAATGTTAAGGAGAATAATGTGAAGAAGTATCAATTAGGAGAAAGGAAAAAATTTCAATCTATTATGTATTACAATAAGGCTTCTCGCGCTCACTCTCCCTTCTCAATTTTATCATATCATAAATTAAGACAAAAGCTTAACTAACTTGGGATGAAATATTTATATAAATAACTTTGAGTGTAAAATTTAGGATTATGTCGGTGTTTAAAGAAAAATGCAACAAATAACAAAATGTCATATTGGTTAAAATGACCTTAAAACATATAAGCATTTTTGCCATATCGTATCGGTTATATCGTATGGTTTAGGTTCTAAAAATGATATATTTGGGATATTTGACGTAGAACGGAAGCGGAAAGTGATGTGGTGGTGGGGATTTGGAGAAGACAAAAATTTCGAATTTGATAACATTTCGAGCTTCACATCCTACGAATTTAACAATTACTGACTTGCACGCGTTGCACGTGGAGATTTTTGTACCCTTTGCCTGGCAACTAAGCTCACTCTCGCATACAAATGCAAAAGATTTAATTTTTATGAAGAAACTAAAAGTTTACATCAAAATTTCTATCCTTCTTTTATCCATAAAAGAAAAAAATTTGTGGCATTTGTATAGTCTTACTACTTTGGTTTAAAAGCCACGTGTAATATGAGACTAAAATTCTAAAATAACTAAAACACTCTAAAAAATAAATAAAAGTCTTAAAAGGATCCAAACTCTATCTTAAATAAAATAACTAAAAGGCTCAAATCAACTAGTCAAACTATCTCCATCTCAAATGTAAAATCTAAAATAAAAAGGACTTTATTTGAAATTTATGCGTGATCTCTATCATTCTTCCCAGCTTGAGAACTTCATTACTTGATGAATGTTGACTGAAATAGCACAACCAGATAGAAATCAACCGTCCCTTTAATTGAAAAAAATGCATATATAAACTTTGAAGTGTAATAAAATGTAGATTTATAGACAATATTTTCTGAAAAGATTTTCTAAATAAAAAAGCATATAGAACCTTCTTGTTGATAGAATGTGGCGGATCTGGGATGACAAACTCGATGCGCTCAATTTTCTCAAGCTTCCATGAAATATTTGACTTAGTCACATTGTGATCATCACGAGATAAAGCTCGTCAAGAATTTGTATGGTGCATGCAAAGCTTCCTCATTAGTTCTAATAAGAATCTTTCTAGGAAAATTCTAATCATCTCGTCATCTATAACTATAATTTTTTACAAATTCTATATGATTTTACAATAAACTTATGCATATTATTATTAATTGTAAGAATTTCACAAGTTTTGAGATGCAAAGCAATCAAAGCAATCAAATCAGATGCAAAATACTGATTAAATGCATTATGAACAATGTCAAAACCCAACTCTAATGAACTAGGATTCACATGATGCAGTGTTTGTGTTGGTGGCTTATTGAGGATTAACCCATTTGACTATTAATTATGCTCTTAGGCCTGCAAGGGGTTGACACAATTTTCTTTCCTCTAAATATAAATGTGTATGTGCTGGCTCTCCTAGAATATGTCATATTAAGTCATACAGCCTAGGCCTACATAGCAAAATATATGTAGCATCCATAGGTATGCCATCATAGCAGATGATATCGTGATAGTTTGAAAACTGGATTGACACTAAACAATGTTGGATCCATAATGTGAATTATTATCAACATATGTAGTATTATAAGGCTATGTATGATGTTTAGCTTTTAGTCTTATCTTCTCAATAAGTGATTTAGCGACTAAATTAGTACAACTACCTTCGTCAATCATCACTTTGAAAGGTTTATCTCCAATATTGACGTAGGTAAAGAAAACATTTGTTCTTTGCCAATCATCCTCACTATTAGATATAGTAACTAGACACATAATGACTTATAATCGGGCATTAGTTTACTCTATATCGTTATCTGTATCATCAGTTTACTTAGGTGGAATGTGTTCTTCAATTAATTCATCATCATTATTGTTCTCTTCCACACATGTTTTTAATCAAGATTTTAAATATCAGATATCCGTATCGTATCGAATTGGCCAAATTGGTATCAGATATCGGAGGAAAAATTGGGGATACATGCAAATATTGGAATGGTCATATCGATTAAAATAAATCAACAATTATCATATCATGAATATCTAGGACTGTTTATATTACCAAAATATCATCAATACTATCACATAAAGTTGCAATAAATGCATTAAATAACTACTAACACTAACACTAACATTCGAGTATGTAATATACTATTACTACAACTCTACAAATTAACAAAATATTAAAGCTTAAAATACTATATGAATAGAAAATGAATTAAAAGATTTCGAAAAAGGACTTACACGTCTATGGTACGAATGGACAAGATCAGTCGATACACGTCTATGATACGAATGTTTTGGCATATGCAGCTGCTTCCGCATCAGAATCAGAACTATTTGAAGAAGATGAATTTGAGAAGGCCCATGAATCAGAATCTAAATCTTCTTCATCAAGCATTTGCCTCTTCCACTTCCCCTTTCTCTTCCCTGAAGACGACGATATGATTGCTTTTCCTTTTTGTAGTCTTCAATCTTGTACTAGTCCATGGCGTTGGATCAGCCCTCATCGCTTATTCAACTTGCCTCCATGTTAGCCTTTCTCCAGGGAAGACTTCTATAGGATCCACGGTGAGATATACCGTACACTACTAGGCAACACATATAGACATGAAGTGTATATGCAATGAAGATTGATGTCCAAGTGCTAGATATGAAAGCTTGATTCACTAGCAGACTTTCTTTGAGCTTGGAGTTCAAATCAACATCAAGATGCTATAAGGGAAATAAGAGAGATGAAAGTGAAAGCTTTTCTCTTTAGTTTTTGGCTCACAAATGATTTTCAATTCTGTGTGTATTGGTGCTAAAAATCCCTCATAATGGGGGTATAAATACTCTCTCAAATGGACACAAAAACCAAGAGAACGACCACTTGAAAAAGCAATCTAACGGTTATAAACGGGCAGATTTCTCAGTGACCAGATGTCTGAAGAAGGGTGACCGGACACCTGATAAACTGTGTAGCCGTTTGGTTCTCCTTCATCAGACGGTTGTTCCGAGCTGTCATAACAAAGAGTTGAAAGCCAATCTCCAAGCAACAAACGTCTAAAGAACACTTGTCAGACGGTTGATGCACTGTTCAGTCGTCTGACAAGTCTTCTTTAGCCGGCTGGACAAATGTGGGACAGAAAAACAGAAAAACAAAAGGAAATGAAAACTAGACCCACTGGCTCATGCGTCTGGAGTTCACTTATCAGACATCTGGGCAACTCTTCAGACATCTGGTAAGATAACTTCAGATGGCTGACAGCGCTAGGGGGTTTTGGTCAAACAATAAGCGGATACGCTAGACGTCTGGTGAAAGTATACTACATGTCTGGTCATAGGCTAAAACACACTAAAGAGTGTTTTGGCCAAATAACCTATTGGTATGGGTTCTAGAATATTCCCAAGGTTCCCTTTGAATGCAAATGATGCAAATGAATTTTTTGTGTGCATCTAATAAAGGCATACAGATATTCTACTAAAGAAAGAGTAAATTACATAAAGAATCATACAATATTTACAATGAGATACATGATTCTTCATGGCTTCAATAATCCATTGCTCTATTCCTTAAGTCCATTAAGCCATCTTGGATTCATCATCCTAAGCATCTCACTGACTCTATGAAGATACCGAGACCATACTGCTAATATCGTCCAAATTTCGCTCTTACGCCGGAATCTTCAAAAACCATTTTAGATTAGTCTGTGACTTAAACAAGTAGAGTCATTAATATTAATATAATGTAGTGATCATCATCAAAAAGCATATTGGGCTTAATGCCAATATTCAACAACTTCATCATCATCATCCTCATCTATCATCCTTCTCATCTGAAGCTACAGAAGCATCTGCTGCTTTTTGAGACATCCATTTGGCCATCTTGCCCTCAGTAATAGAACCAGCAGCTAGGATATTAGTGTTTTTGTTCTCAAATCTTTCTTTCAGCTTAGCATTGAATTTGACATAGACTAAGTCTTTCAATTTATCTGTATTTAATCCATTCATTCTCTTCATGAATCTGTTAATGAAAAATACAATAATCAATTAGCCATCAGGAGAAAATGTATACGATTATCCATTGATGATATAAAAGAAACTTTATTAAGTTTTACCATCTCAAAAACATTCAAATTCCATTCACTACCATTTGAGCTAGTTGTCAATCCTAAAATTCTTATGGTTTTACCATCTCAAAAACATTCTAATTCCCTTCACTACCATTTGAGCTGGTTGTCAATCCCAAAATTCTCATGGTCATCTTCTTCAACTCAGGGGCCGAGTCACCATGCAAATGCTACTAATTAACTGAAAATAAAAAACCTAATTAAAATTCTTATTAGTTTAAATTTTAAAATATCAGAAACTGCTATACTAGGAATACGAATGAATATTAGTTTCTTAGCTATACCTGAATTAAATGCAAGATTTTTGCTCACTTTGAGCTACATCCTTACCAAAAGATCCGCTTGAATTTTCATATAGAGGCATCTGGGAGCTAATTTTACCTTGCATGTCAGTATCATGAGAATACACCCTGTACATGTACTTAATGAATCTATCATCAAATGCACCATCTCCATCAACCGTCTCTGATAATAAAAACATGGGTTCAACAAATGACCCGTCATGTGCAAATGCGTCTTTAGCTTATCGATCCATCTCTTATTAATAAGCATAGAGATCGGCCTGACTTATTTCTCATCATGCTTCATAAGCTCGATCTCCTTGTACATATCTATATCTCCATATAACCACCCTATTAATGGAGTGTCGCTATCTGACCATCGAATAACATTGATGATATACTCAAATTTTTTCAATGCAAGTGTCACATTCTTCTAAATGAATGGCTATTGATGATGGTGTGTACCTACAAAAGACAAATTTAATTAAAAACATCAATTAGTTATTTAACTCTTAAATATGTGAACCAAATAACATAGACTTATCAAGATATCAGAATTTAGAGTTATACCCTTTTTGTTAGCTGAAACCTGGAGAACTTCAACTCATTCCATTCAATGGAGTTGACAAAAGCCTCAAACCAGATTTCTTCTATTGCAAGTTTTGCAATGACAAAAATGCTGTAGAAAAGCAGGTAACACCAGGCCTTACAAGATCGCCTCCAATCTTCACCCTCATTATATCAAGCACAATGGTGTGAGCATACATGTAGAAGCATGATGGTGTGAGCATACATGTAGACTGTGATGACTCTCGCATTTACAATGACATTGCAGGTAGGCTTTAGCTTTCCAATGTCTTGCAATACGCGGTTGAGGGTGTGTGCAGCACATGAAGTCCAGAAAATAGAGGGGCGCTTCAAAGATAACAACGTCGATGCATCCATATTGTTCAATGCGTTGTCGGTCATTACTTGCATGACAGATTGTTCTCCTAGCGTTTCAATTTTTGCATTCACTAGATCATATATATACTTGCTATCATGCACATCCGTAGATGCATTCTCAGAATCATAGAACACCATTCTAGCATAAGTATGAAGCATAAGTATGAATGTCAATGTGCATCATGTTCCTTCCCTCCTATCAATCCAACATTATGTCAATAGACTATATCCATGCATCACGATTCTAGAAAAGCCTCTAACTTCTCCTTTTTAGAAGCAACGTTCGTAGGAAGATACTTCTCAGCTATCTCATAGGAAGTTGGATCTTTCAAATTAGTGCCATATTTACCCACAACATGCAACATCTGTCCAAAAGATGGGCGATCCACCATAGAAAATGGTAATCCTGTCTCAAATATGCATCATATGATCCACTCGTATGCATCTTCTCTCTCTTTCTTCCCGTGCTCATTAAGGGTGAATTGCACCCCTTTTCCCTTCTCCCTTCCCAACTGATCCGTTTTCCTATATTCTTGAACATGCGACTGCACATGGCTGTCCATAGGTCCTTTGAACCTTATATGACCTTAACTTGCTTCATGGGAGGGTACATCCTCATCTCCAATAACTACATCATCTCTAAGTGATTGGATCTTTGATTCCTTTGCCTCTTTTCTGACATTGGCATCTAATGCAGCAATGGCTTTCTGCCTAACATCCTCAGCCACTTTTGTGCAAGGAGCTACATTGCCTCTCTTTCATGTAAAGTAGTTCTTGAAACGGCTAATACCGCTGTTCATCACATGCTCGTGAAACTTGCACTTCACTTTATTGGGCCCCAGCTACTCACCATGTTCCCAAAAATTTGTTCACGCGACGGATGATGCCTTGCTAGGGACATTTTCAAAATATTCTTTCAACGAAGATAAACATTAGAAAATTTTAACATTAAAATTTAAGATACAGGCTGCAACAAAATTTAATATTGAAACATATCATAACAAAATTAATTAATTAAAACTTATCATGACTCATGTATGATTTACATGTACATATCATATACTCAGGACTCCTGTAAGTCTGATATGACGTCTCTATTTTGAAGCCCAAAGGTAATATCATCATATTAATCTATATAGACAAGAATCGAGCCTATGCGGTATCCATCGGCTAGTAGCCTGTAAGGGACAATATCCATTATCCAATATTGGATTTAAGCCAATTTATCGAAGTATACAAGTGCATGCATGCATCATGAAGCCATGAACCACAAACCAATCCAAGTGATATATTTATATATCTCCATTGGAGAATAAAACAATAGGCTACCGAGTATGACCTAATAATTGACTACAAATATTAATTAAAATCAATTTAATTTTACAATAATCTATGCACATCTCACATTTTTCTCAGAAAAATATCATCATCGAATAAAAATTTCCAACACAACAATATTTCTCAAAGGCTCAAACCAACAACTTTTTCTCAGCTTGTCATTTTAACATTGTTTCTTAAGCCTCAAGTCACAACACAACCCAACATTGGAAAATAAGTGGCAGCCGCAGTCAGGAAGAGAAGAAGAAGAAGTGGCTGTAGCCGCTGATGCGAAGAAGTTGAAGCTGTGGCTGCAACCGCAGAGGAAGGAGGAGGAGGAAGAAGAAGAAAAAGAAGAAGAAGAAGAGTGTGAAGAAGAAGAAAACCAAAAAAGGAAATCGAAAAAGAAAAAAATCGATGAAAAATATCCAAATAAATTCATAAAAACTATAGAAACAAGCAATGATACTTACATTTATCTTTGATTTATCTAAAATTTCCAGAAACAGAGGAAGATCCAAAAAACCATAATTCACCTGCAATACTCACGGAGCTATGAGAGAGACTACCCAAATCGGTTGCAAAATGAAGGTTGACTACCCAAATCAGTTGCAAAATGAAGGTTATCAACTATTTTAAGCTATAATGGGGTTGGATCGATTGATCCAAGCACGTTAAAAAATTTCGAATCCCGCTCAAACAACAATCGGCCTTATCGGTAGATATTGGCCGATAAACATCTATATCGTGTTTTGCCCGTCATTTTCTTGTGTATCGGATCAGTTAGGTGCCGATTCCGATATATTGACTGCATCGGCTGATATTTAAATCATTGTTTTTAATTAGGACAGTAACTAGCAAAATGGCCACATCCATGACATTTGAAATAGTACATCATTTTATATTTTAATTGTAACGATTCTCTAAGCTTAGCCTTTCTATTTATCTCTTTAGCAGTATTAGTTTCAGATTTAGTCATATTATCACGTGACCATTTAAATTGCTCACTGGCTTTAAAAGCAGGCTTTCTGTCTATCAGGGCTCTTATGGATTCCAAATTTATGGTTAGGTTAAACGCTTGTTGCACATTATAATATACAGTGTGGGAAAGCATCTCATGTGTAATATCTGCTCTCAGTCTAGAATGAAACTTAGCAATGGTAAATCTAGGATCTTCTTGTAGCTCTCTCTTAATAAATAGGTCATTAAATTTAATCATGCATTCTTCCACATTCATGCTTCCTTGACATATGTCATTTAATTTTTCTAATAGGCTATCTCTATAGGTAGGAGGTAAAATTTTCTCTTTGAGCTTGATGTTCATTTCATTACAGGTCTGTATATGTCTCAGATGCTCTCTCTCTCTTTCGTTGTCTCTCTATTGATGTCTAGAAGATTTTGACATACCATATCAGTTTTATCTTAGTAAACTCGTTTGATAACTGGGACCATACGAACAAAATACTCCATCTCTGCTGGCTAATATGATAAGATCTGAGAATTATAAATTCCATCAAAATTGGGAGCATCTAGTCTAATCCATCGTGTAATATTATTCCATCCAAAGTTATCTTCAAAATTCTCATCTTGTCTTCTATTATTTCGATTAGTTCTATTTTTGATCATTCTAGGCTCATCATCAAATGTACTATGCGCTTCATCCTCGAAATTTTGTTATTTAGTCAATTTATTCTCTATAACTTCTAGGCGATCTTCCATTTAATTTATGTCGACTTTTAGTTCTAGATATATCTTTTAAAGTTGATTTTCTAGCTTTTGAATTGCATTATCATACCTGTCTGATTCTAAGATTTTACCACTACGTAATAACATGCAATATCAACTAATCGCATAAATGCAACTGTAAGATCCTAAACACCAACTAGATACATGTGCTAATTATATAAATATAATAAAATTTCAGGGTCAACCTATATGACAAAATACAGTACTAGATATGCGAATACAACATAGATCAAGAATAGGAAATAATGCAATACCAATCATATCAACCAATCCGAATAAAATCAAATAGAATTTTAAAAGAATTTTAACAATTAAAGATTTGAACAGATTAGATGTTACATGGAGTGAAATTAGTTTTGTAGTATCACGTAAGATCTCTAGAACGTGTAGAGCTTTAATATATAAGACCAAGGTCAAAAATCTCAGGTGAAAAGATTAAGAAATTGCCTAAGTACGTTGAAATTACAGCTGAAACATAGTTGAAATATTGAATTTTTTTGAAAATACCAAGAAAAGGTGAAGATGCACTTTAGTAGTGGCTCGGCTCAGAAGGTTAATGGTTGGGCTGAGCTGACGAATAGTGTCGGTTCAGCTGAGCCAGTGAACAGTGTCGGCAGCTGAGTTCGACGTAGCTCAACGACAGAAATGGCTCCTCTGAGATGTTACTGTAGTAATTTGGTGCCGATAGCTTTTCCAGCCAAATTTATCGATGTTCTTTGTCGATCTAGTTTGCTAGGTATTCACCTTGACGTGATGCACCTGATGGAGGGGTTGGTGGGGGCTACTATCGTTGGAGACGGCGATGGCGACGGTTTCAGTCACTGGACGAGGAGGCGAGGGCTTCCAAGGGTTGCAAGAGAGGCCGATGTGATGTTGGAGTAGTCCTAAGTGGTAGGGACCAAGGTTTGAAGTCTCAGTTTTGGTCTCGGTATCGCTCTCTCGAAAATTTAGGTTTCGGTATCGGTATCGCCCGTTTCGGCGGGTTCAGAAGTGAGTTTCGGTTCGTCTGTATCGGTATTTTCAAAAATTGTTAGTTACATGTAACTAACTATATTAGTTAAAATTTGTTACTAATAAGATAATGGCAAACTAATAAAGATAATTTGTAACTTATAACATAATTATGAACAATATTAGTTAAAAATATGCTATTCACGTTAACCATTTAGCTAAAAACACTCTCTCATTAGTTACAATATGGCAAACTTGTAAATAATGTGTAATATGTTTAGACAAATGTATTGTGTGAATAGCGTGTCAATATATCATTTTTGGGGGTTTTTAGAGAATTTTTATTTAATAACACATTCTTCTACCTCCGTCTTCGACCGATACTGAACGGTATCGGTCGATATCGGCTGGTATTGGCCGAAACTGACCGATACCGTTCAGTATCGGTCGATACCGAAACTGACCCCTAGTTTCGGTCTCGTTACCCATCGAGACCGAAACGATACGGCCGGTACCCAAGGGTATCGGCCGAAACCTCAAACCTTGGTATGACGACGATGTACGCAGTGGCGATGATTTATGGTTTGGGGTTGTGTTTTATTTTCTTTATTATTATTCTTCTAACTTCTCTTTTTCACTTTTGCCTTTCTTTTTTCCGAATTTTTTGTTTTTTCGTCTCTTTTGGAATTTTTTGACCCCTCTCTGTTTTTGAATCCCTTTTTTGAATTTTTTATCTATTTTAAAATAAGTCCAAACCTGATTGGAAGAAAAGAAAAGAAAAGAAAAATTAGATCATTTTTTGATGACGAGGGAAAAAGAAGTAGACATTTATGTTTTTTAATTGACCCTAAAAACCTAAAGGTAAGAAGATGATGAAAAAGGATAAAAGAAAAGAAAAATGCATGCTTTTTAACTTTGATTTAAAACCTAACTAAAAGAAAAAAATGATTTTTATGGGTAAAAGAAAAGAAGAGGACAAATCAGGTTTTAGCTTTGATACCAAGTTTGACGCAAGACGGAAGTGGAAATAGATGTTGCAGGGATTTGGAGAAGAAGAAAATTGGAAATTTGATGACTTTTTTTGGCCTCGTACCATGTTGAGATTTTTCGGACTTTTCGCTCAGGCAACCAAGCCCAATTTCGCACACAAATACAAAAGATTTAATTTTTATGGAGAAACCAAAAGTTTACACCAAGATTTCTATTCCTCATCAATCAATAAAACTAATAATTTTATGGTCTTTATATAGGCTTTAAACTTGGGTTTTAAAAATCACATCCAATGTGGGACTCAACCTCTAAAATAAACATGTTGCGAGTCGAGTCCGCCAATAATGAAATTTGTTAATGGGAATTACGGGTACATTGATTACAAGTTTTTGGCTGAGGGCGAGATTAGCACGACCCGAAACTCGCTTCGGAGGTGAAGGATCCAAGGTCGCCGTCTCCCGGTAGTTGAGGCGAGCTTTCTGCGAGAATAACAACTCGTCAGAAAGGCGGGGTTGGCTGTCAGCCCATAGCCTCTCCGATGCTTAAGTCAGTGGGTGACTTGAAATAAGTGTGTCGGACACGCTTGTCGATCTTAAGGCAGATCGATGAAGTGTGGCTAGCTTGTGAGGAAGGCACAGATATATGGGAGATATCCGACCTTGTATATTTGAAAAGAGTTAGAGATTTTAGCTAACCAAACTCCTTTATGGACGCATGAGGGGGTATTTATAGAGCTGAGAGTCGGTTGCTCGCCGTTCCATCAGCTGTCGAGTCTGCTCAGCTAGAGGAGAAGTGATAGGTCGGCGGGGCGCGTTAGAGATATTTTACGTATTAAGGGTGTCAGATGGTGTCAGATGCATTAATGAGACGCGAGGGGCGGCCATCAGTTCTCGCCATTAATCTCTGGCATTAATGGAGGGTAGGTGGCCTTACGTCACCCTGTCAGAGATATTTATGCTAGGTCGCCCTTGGGAAGAGTCAAGCTCGACGACCAAGCTCGGCGTCTTCGAACTGTCTGATCGTGCTTCCTGTTGGAGAGTAGGTGAGCTTCTTCCTGGCATGGCGAGCATATTGATCGGCAGGGCGAGCTTCTTCGGTTGGCGTGGAAGGCGAGCTTGTCGTACGGCGAGGCGAGCTTCCCTGGATAGAGGCGATCTTCCGTTCGGGCTAGTTTCTATTCTACATAGTCGAAGAGCTGTTTGATTGGGCTTCTAGTGTATGTGGGCCTCAATTACATGGGCCGGCCTTAAGGTCGTAACAATTGCCCCCGTCTTTTGAGCTCGAAGCGGCAAGCCCGGCTCAGCTCGGATGACGTGTCACACTCGCATCGATTGGTGAGCTGGTCGGCGTCATTTAATTCGATCTAATTGCCGGATCTCAAAAGTCACGATGTAGATTCGGCGACGGGGAGAATTCGAGGCGTCCATTCGCTTAGAAAGTGACATGTGACTGACGTGATTGGGGAGAATTCAAGGCGCCGGCCCAGTCCCGCTCAGATCTCGCTACGTGGCCCACGTCCGACGGCTAAGATCGTCTGACTCTTCCTATAAAAGGAAACGGAGGGGTAGCGGGAGAGGGCTTTCACTCGAATTTTTGAAACTTTGGCTTCCCGCCCTCCGTTACAGAGAGCAGCTGCCGTCGACTGCCGTCGTCCGTTCGCAACCGTTGGAGCTCCGGCAATCTTCCCTGGTCTAGGTACTCTTTCGAACCGTCCGATGCCGTCGTATGCTTCTTCCTCTTCAAATTCTCACGTCGAACAGTACTTCGGGGAGGCTAGTGTGGGTAGCGCTACCGAATCGGAACTGGTGGCGTTGGAGGCGCCGTCGATGTCTTGGCCGAAACAGCGGGAGGGAGACACGGCAGTTTAGCATGTCGACGCTTCGTCGGGGGTCAAGAGGGACCCCAAGAAAGGAAAAAGGGCCCAAGTCGGTCGCCATGGCCGCTAAGGTCGCTAGCGGCGGCGTAGTTACGGTCGCGGTCCCAGCTAAAATCTTGGCCCAAATGTCTTAGCTGCTACCCCCGCGATCCCTGAGATCCGTTCCAAGTACATCCGGCACCCCTACACAGTTCGCCTCCCCGAACTCAGCGAGCGGGTTTGCTCCCCAAGGGACAAAGAGATCGACGTGTACTACCCGACCTTCTCCTTGGGGCTCCGCTTTCCGCTCCATCCCTTCTCCTTCTCGTCCTCCATTTCCTCGAACTCCCCCTCTTTCAATTGATGCCGAACTCCATCAGCTCGATGGTCCGACGTTGCCGCTCTTCCAATACTTCTTTGAGGCGAAGAGGAAAGAGGCGTACTACTACGTCTGCGCGAGGAGGCGTCGACCTCTCGTCCTCGAGCTGCCGTGCAAAGTGAGGACTGGAAGGAGAGATTCGTCTTCGTCTCGACTCCAGCGGCCTTGGCTCTGAGGTCGAACTGGGGACTCTAAATCCCTCAGTGAATGTCGAAGTGGTCCTCGAGGGGAGCGACCTGGAGAATGCTAAAATCCTGGAGGAGATCCCCTACGAGAGCATGGTCTTGAAAGAGCTGATCAAGGACGAGCAGCTCGCTCGACACGTCTAGCTCGAAGGTACTTCGAACTTTGCGACCTACTTCTGATATGCTCACCCTAATCTGTCTTCTTTTTACAGGTGCGATCATGAGTCTGTCAATGGAGGAGGTCATGAGAATAGCGAGGGAGGCGTCGTCTAAGCAGCCACCGACTAAGGGCAAGTGCAAGCAGCCCGCACCCAGGAGCTCGACACCGGTCGGGCAGAAGCAGAGCCAAGAGGCGGTCGCCACCGCTCGGGCTGAGAAGGAGCGGAGTAAGAAAGGGAGGAAAGAGCCCGCGGCGGCCGTTCACACTTTCCGCACAAGCAAGGCTGCGTCGGGGGGATTCATCAATCTCGACCCGACTGAGCCTGAGGCCGACCTCGCGGCTGCCAGATCGCGGGACCCGCCGATCACCGTTGTCCCCCTCAGTTCGGCTGCCCCTCCGCGCCCTCTGGTTTTGCCGGCAACAAGCTGGGCTCCGGCTGCGCGCTGGCCCTACCGGTGCACGCTGTCCTGGCTGGGGAAGCCGTTCCCTCCTAGCTGTGAAGCGGCGCTCGCGACCTTCAAGTCGCGAAAGGAGGAGCTCCTCGCCCTCTCTCCGGAGAAGTTCGTCGCATCACGTTACCCGGTGGGCGTTCACGAGTCGGTCTTCGAGGAGGCCGGGGTAGCGGCCCGCTTGGCGGAGAACAGCACTCTGCCGAGGGACTGAGAGTCCCTGGTCAATGTGGACGCCGAACGCCTCTGCGGTATGGCCATCTGGCACGGCATGCAGGTTCGTCGCCCATTTTGTTCACTTTGTCGGTTTTCCTTTTAATCAGCTGTGCTCACGCTTTTGGTTCCGTTTGTAGGCGATGGCTGCGCTAGTGTCTCTCCAGCCATACGCGTCGGCGGCGGACAAGGCCGAGTCCGCCCTGGCGAGAAAGGTGGCCGAGCTCAAGGCGTCCGAGGCGAAGTTGAAGGACGTCATCGGGAAGCTGACGAAAGTCCGGTGGTTTTATCAGACCCAAAAGGACGAGACCGTCAAGCTGGACAAGGTCGTTGGGGAGCTGGAGGGGAGAGTCCGCGACGAGAAGGCTCGGAAGGTTGCTGCCGAGAAGTTCATGGACTGGGAGAAAGAGGCGGCCGCGGCGAAGATCGCCGAGCTGGAGCAGCGGAACATTGAACTGGCGAAGGTCAGGGTTCAGGCCGTCCTCCAATATCAGACCAACGAGCTCGTCCCCGTCCCGACGATCATGATGACCGAGGGCTATGGTGACGGTTTGGAGGCCAGCCTCGAGAGGGCCAAGGCGAGGTTGGGGAGGCTTTACCCCAACCTAGAGATCGACTTCGCCCGCCTGTCAGCCGTCTTTGATGATGAAGCGGAGGTTTCTCATGCTGCCGAGGTCGAGGTGGCGGAGAATCCGGCCGGTGGCGACCAAGGAGGTGACCAGGCGGACTCCCAGGTCCTAGAGGGCAGCAGTTTAGGAAGTGGCGGCTGAGTTGAGGCGTCGTAGGCTTGGGGGGGCGTCGATGTATGGCCGGCTTTGAGGCCGAGCTTGGAGTCTTCTTTTTGTTTTGAACCTGTTGTGTAAATATTAAGATGAAATGAAATTGAAATTTTTGGCTTACTATCGCTGTTTGTTTGTTTGCCTAGTTTGTTCTGCGCCTTGTGTCTTGGTATGTGTATGCCCCCAATATTCCAGCATGCACGAGCTTAATGTCGAGGAGAAGTGGAATGTTGTAGAGTCGCATTTGCGCTCTGGACATGTCTGCTCCGGATTTGGTGGCGAGCTGTCGAGAGGGGGGTGCAGATGGGTCGAAGCCGCCTCCGCGGTCTCTGTTGGTGGGCGAGCTGCCCCGGAGGTCTTTGAGAGGGCGGGTATTGGGTCGTCGCCGACCCCACATCCTCTATAATCGGGTGGGTATTGGGCCGTCGCCGACCCCGCATGTCCACTCTGGATTTGGTGGCGAGCTGCCTAGGTGGTGCAGATGGGTCGAAGCCGCCTCCGCGGCCTCTGTTGGTGGATGAGCTGCCCCGGAGGTCTTTGAGAGGGCGGGTATTGGGCCGTCGTCGACCCCGCATCGTCTGTAATTGGGCGGGTATTAGGCCATCGTCGACCCCGCATGTCCGCTCTGGATTTGGTGGCAAGCTGCCGAGGGGGGTGCAGATGGGCCGAAGCCGCTCCCGCGGCCTCTGTTGGTGGGCGAGCTGCCCCGGACGTCTTTGAGACGGCGGTTATTGGGCCATCGTCGATCCCGCAGCCTCTGTAATCGGGCAGGTATTTGGCCGAAGCCGACCCCACATGTCTGCTTCGGATTTGGTGGCGAGCTGCCGAGAGGGGGTGCAGATGGGCCGAAGCCGCCCCCACGGCCTCTATTGGTGGGTGAGCTGCCCTGGAGGTCTTTGAGAGGGTGGGTATTGGGCCGTTGCCGACCCCGCATCCTCTGTAATCGGGTGGGTATTGGGCCATCGCCGACCCTGCATGTCTGCTCCGGATTTGGTGACGAGCTGCCGAGAGGGGGTGCAGATGGGCCGAAGTCGCCCCCGCGGCCTCTGTTGGTGGGCGAGCTGCCCTGGACGTTGTAGAGAGGGGGGTGCAGATGGGCCGAAGCCGACCCCACGGCCTCTGTTGGTAGGCGAGTTGCCCCGGACATTGTAGAGAGGGGGGGTGCAGATCGGCCGAAGCCAACCCCGCGGCCTCGCGAAGGTTTGGGCTTCCGAATGTATAGCCGACCTTTACTATGTCACTCTTAATTTTTAGAGGAGGACTGAAATTTAGATTCAGACGACTCATTGAGTGTACAAACACAACAATTTATTAAAAATAACATTGAATGTACGAGAAAGTACGTATATTGGATGTATTTGAGCAAATGCTCGGTGTTCCATGGGTGGGCTAGCTCCTCGCCCTCCATGGTCGCCAAAATGTAGGTCGCCGGTCCCACGACGTCTGTTATGGTGTAGGGGCCTTCCCATTTTGCCGAGAGTTTTCCTCGGAGGCCGATCTCGGGTCTGAAAGTTGCGTCCCTGAGGACGAGGTCGCCAACTCTGAAGCTCCGCTTCCTGACACGGGAATTGTAGTACCTCGCCATCCTTTGGCTGTGCTTGATTAGATTTGTTAGTTCACGATCCTTTACCTCGTCAACGAGCTCGATATTGATGTTGAGGCCTTCTTCATTTGCTTATTCATTGAAGTACTGGAGCCGGAGGGACTCCTCGCCGACCTCCACTGGGATGACGGCCTCTGCCCCATAAGCTAGCATGAAGGGGCTCTCGCTGGTTGAAGCTTTGTATGTAGTGCGATAGGACCAAAGGATGTCGGGTAGCTCGTCGGGCCATGATCCAGAAGCGCTACCGACCTTCTTTATGGGCTCCAGGATGCATTTGTTCGCTGCTTTGGCCAGGCCATTGCACTGTGTATGCAACACGAAGGCGAAGTGTAGATTGATGCCCCAGTCCGAGCAGAAGCTTCTGAAGTCCGTTGAGTCGAACTGTTTCCAGCTGTCCGTCACTATGGAGTGAGGTAATTCGAAGCGGCATATAATTGACTTCCAGACGAAGTTCTTCTTGACCACCCAGGTGATGCGCGCCAGCGGCTCCGCCTCGATCCATTTGGTGAAGTAGTCGACGACGACGATGAGAAACTTTCTTCCTCCTTCCGCCATGGGAAACGGGCCGAGGATGTCGAGCTCCCACTTGACAAACGGACCGGACTAAGGATCAGGATCAGATCGACGGACGGGACGGTCCTATGTTTGAAGAATCTTTGGCACTCTCCGCATCGCTTGACATAGTTGGTTGCGTCCTTCACTATAGTCGTCCAGTAACAGCCTTGCCTGATTGCCTTGTGCGCCAGGGTGTGGCCTCCGTAGTGATTCCCGCAGAGCCCTTCATGGATCTCACGGACGACCTCCTCCGCCCTCGTTGGCCCTAAGGCACTTTAGATAAGGCTAGACGTCACACCTCGCGCGGCGCTTTTGGTATAGCACGTCGCCGAAAATCCCGAACGTCAAGGCCCGCCTCTCGATCTTTCGCGCCTTCAGTCTGTCCTCTGGTAGGGCTTCGGTCTCCAGGTAGACGACGATCGGGCTCATCCACACTGCTCCAGGTCGACGCATAGTAGCTTGTCCTCTCCCATGCTTGGTGTTAGCAGGTTCTCAATGTAGATAGCTTTCCCAATCTCGGCCGGAGAAGAGGAAGCCAGCTTTGAGAGGGCGTCGGCACGGAGGTTGTTCGACCTTGGGAGATGCTGGACCGTGGCCTTCCCGAAATTTGAGTAGCTCGGCATGAGCATACTTCAGATACAGCTTCATCAGATCCTCCTTTGCTTCGAAGCTGCCTTCAATTTGCTGGACGACGAGCCTTGAGTCGCTGATCAGCAGCACATTCGTCGCCCCAAGCGCCATGCAGAGCTTCAGCCCGTGGCAGCCTCGTACTCCACCACATTGTTGGTTGCTGAGAAGTTGAAGCGGAGTGCGTACTCCAGCATGCTTCCCTCTGGGGTCTCAATTATAATGCCGGTCCTGCTACCCGATCCCGTGGCCGAACCATTGACGTGGACGATCCACAGCTCGCCTTTGGTCTGTGTGGAGGTTGATGGAGGATTTTCGTCGGCGAGTTGCTGCTGTTGTGTGTCCGGCTGGTCGTTGGGCATTGCTTCGCCAACCTCTCCGGCAATGCACTCCGTCATGAAGTCTGCTAGCGCCTGACCCTTGATTGCCGCCCTGGGCTTGTAGATGATGTCGAGCTCACTGAGCTCGACACTCCAATTCAACATTCGGCCTGATCTCTCCAGCCTCCTCAGGTTCTTTTCGAGCGGCGAGTTGGTGTATACAATGATTGAATGCGCCTGGAGGTAGGGCTAGAGCTCCTTGCCGTCAGGGTCAGGCAATATGCGAACTTTTTGATGGGGCTGTAGCGAGTCTCCGCCTCCTGGAGCACTCGACTAGCATACTAGATCGGCCTTTGGATGCTCCAGTCTTCTTTGACTAGGACCGAGCTTACTGCTTCTTCAGTGGTGGCGAGGTAGAGGCCGAGCAGCTCTCCTTGCTCCGGCTTCGCGAGCAGCGGTGGGCTTTGCAGATAGGCTTTCAGTTCGCCGAAGGCTTGGGCGCAGTAGTCGTCCCACTCGACCTCCTTCCTTATTCCCTTTCTCTCGCTCAAGGCTTTCTGCAGGATTTTGAAGAGCGGGAGGGACCTTTCGGCGGACTTCGACAAGAACCTCCCCAGTGCGGCGATTCGACCGTTTAGCTTCTGCAGGTCTCTGATCGTCTTTGGCTCGCTCATGTTGATGATGGCGGATATTTTGTCAGGATTGGCCTCGATCCATCGCTTCGTGATCATGAAGCCGAGAAACTTCCCAGACCGGACGCCGAATATGCACTTCGCCGGGTTGAGCCGCAGATTGTAGTGCCGCACTTTCTGGAAAGTCTCTTCAAGGTCGGCGAGGTGGTCCTCGGCCCTCTTCGATTTGACCAGCATATCATCGATGTAGACCTCCAGATTTCTACCGACCTGGGGGTGAAAAATCTTGTTCACCATCCGTTGGTAGGTCGTTCCGACGTTCTTCTGGCCGAATGACATCTTGGTGTAGCAGAACGTCCCCTGGTCGATGATGAACGGCGTCTTCTCCTCGTCGTGGGTCGTCATCTGAATTTGATTGTAGCCGGAGAAGGCGTCCATGAAGGTCAGCAACTCGTACTTGGAGGCGTTGTCCACCAGATGGTCGATCCTCGGCAGCGGGAAGCTATCTTTCGGGCAGGCTTTGTTGAGGTCAGTGACGTCCACGCACATTCGCCATTTGCCGCTGGGCTTCTTCACCATCACCACATTGGCGAGTCAATCAGGATAGCTCACTTCCCTGCTGAACTTGGTCTCGAGAAGACGCTCCACCTCCTCGCATGCAGCCCGCATTTTCTCCCCTCCAGCGCTCCGCTTCTTCTGTCGAACTGGGCGAGCTTTCGGGTCGACACGAAGTTCATGAGCGATCACCGCTGGGTCGACTCCAGGCATGTCCGAGGGTGACCATGCGAAGATATCCACATTTGTCCTAAGGAGGTCGACTAGCCCTTCAACTCTGCGGGCAGCTTCGTGCCAATGGACACAGTCTTGTCCGCTTCCGCCGCCACTGGAACCTCTTCTACGTCCTCCACCGGAGCTGGTCGTTGATGAGTGAAGTCCTCCCGACCGTCGAAGTGGTCGATCGAGAGGGCTTCCTCGAACTTTTTGTGCTTCGTGGAGCCGACGTAGCAACTTCGGGAGAGCTTCTGGGATCCCCGCACCTACCCAACTCCGTGTAAAGTCTGGAACTTCACCATTTGATGTAGCAATGAGGGAAGAGCTTCGATGGCGGTCATGTAAGGCCGCCCAATGATATCGTTGTACGCTAAGGCGGCGACGACGACGACGACGAACTGCGTCTTTCGAGTGACGATCTTCGACCTCTCCCCAGGGTGACGGGCATGGTGATTACTCCAACAATGGGCACCGAATGTCTGGTGAAGCCGACAATCGGGCCCAAGTAAGGCTTCAGCTCGGCCTGGTCCAGCCCCATCTTCTGAATCGTGGACATGAACAGAATGTCGCACGAGCTGCCCGTGTCGACCAGGAGCCTGCTCGCGATCGCTGGCCCTATGAGAGCTTCGATGACGATGGCATCCTCATGAGGCAGCTCGACCACCTCTAGGTCGTCGTCAGAGGAGATAGGGGGACGAGCCACTCTGCTCTGCTTTGCCCCTGTGCTGGCGCCTACCATCATGACTTGTCGAGCGTACGCATTCCTTGCTGACGCTGATGTGTCGCCCTGGGATGGCCCATCACTGATTACATCCACACGCACAATTGGCTCGGGCCTTTGGTGGGCCACTTGCTCAGTGTCGTGGGTCGGTTGATCAGGCCCTGCGGTCACCCTTCTCCCGTGGTCTGGTCTCTCTGGGTCGATGAATCTTCGGAGATGACCGCCCTGGATCAGTCGCTCAATGTATTTCTTCAAGGCGAAGCAGTCGTCGGTATCATGACCGTTGTCGCGGTGGTATCGACAATATTTTTGCATATTCTTTCTGCCGGACCTCGTCCTCATCTCCAGGGACGGGTCTTTGAGAAGCCCGCCCGTCAGGGCTGCCGCCATCATTTCGGTCAGGGAGCATTGAGTCTTGTGTAGTGCACCACCTCCTGCGCTCTTTCTGGCACGTCTCTCGGAGCGGGGTTCCTGTGCGCGAAGAACCCTTCTCAGAGGTCCGGGGAGATCTTGCGCTTGAGGGCCTCATTGGTCGCGCCCTCGGGGACAGTCTTGGTCACGCCCTCTGGAGCGGTCCTGGTCGCACCCTTGGGGCGCTCATCCCGTCTCGGCCCTTCACTGGGCCTTGCTTCAACACGGGTAGCTACAACGGGTGAGGTCTTCTTCACCGTCCCCAAGACCTCCTCGCTCAACATGAACTTCTCTACCCGAGCAAAGAGGGCGTGGAGGTCGGCGGACGGATCTCGGAGCAGCGACTTGTGTAGACTCCTGTTCGTCACTCCCTTCTGGAAGGCCGCCATGAGGAGCTCGTCTTCACAGCTTGTCACGTTGAGTCTTTCTTCATTAAAGCGTTGCAAGAAGTTGCGGATGGTCTTCCCATCCGTTTGGACCACCGTGAACAGAGAGTCCGACGCTTTCTTCTTTCTCCGCCCCGCCAGGAATTGATAACAAAACTTTCATGAGAGGTCGTCGAACGAGTTAACGGAGCTATTGGGCAAGCCGTTGTACCACTCCACCGATGCTTGCTTCAAGGTCGTCCGGAAAGCTCGGCAAAGGAGGGCGTCACCTGCCCCCATGGATCTCTATCACTCCCCGGTATCGCTGCACATGCTCCAGGGGATCGCCCGAACCGTCATACAGTTCAACCTGAGGTAGCTTGAACCTATGGGGTACCTGGGTTGAGATCACCCTGTGGGTCAGTGGATTGGCTTCTTCAGGGTAGGGGGATGCGTTGGCGACCTTCGGAAAATATTCCTGTCGCTTTGATGCTCCCGTCGCTGGTTGGAACCGCCGGATGAGCCACCTCGACGGTCAGAGGCATTCCTTCATCTCTCCCGAGGGTAGGACTGCGGTCGCGGCTCCTCCGCCGCCGGTCATCACGCCTAGGAGAGTGGCGATCTGGTCGGAGGGGGCTCCTGCTGCGATAGGTGCGTCCTTCTTGTCTCGGGCTAGGCGATCTCCCGGGCGATAGCTTTTCACAGGATGGTCCAACATTGTGTTCCCCTGCGCCATCAAGGCTGACGCCAGGGGACTTCTCGGCTTCCCTCCTGAAGCCTCTTGTTTTCAGCATCAAGGAAACGAAGCCGTTGAATGGACACTTCTTCATCTAGTTGCCTCTGGTGAGCTGCATCCTCCTCCTTATTGATCTCCCTTTGTAGAGCGGCTACTTCCGCCTCTTTCAATCGCCACTGCTGAGCGGCCGCTTCTTCGTGAAATTGGGGGATGAGGTCTCTCCTCACATTGTGGTGTTCGGAGGGGCCTTCCGCATGAGGTGGTCTCGCTTGTCTTGTAACGGTCCTTCTTCCATCATCTTGGTAAAGCTCTAAAAACTTTTGTAGACGCCAAGGGCCGCGTCCTGAATGTCCGCAGCCGAACCCTCAAGGGGTAGATCCATCGGAGGAGTTCTTCCAGGAGAGCGGTTCTCCTCGATCTTCGGTTGCTTGCCACGACGGTCGCTGCAGTGACTCCGTGCAGTGTTTGACATGAGTGTAACTCTTGTTCCCACAGACGGCGCCAATTATTGCGGGTCAAGTCCGCCAACAATGAAATTTGTTGTTAATGGGAATTACGGGTACAATGATTACAAGTTTTTGGCTGATGACAAGTTTAGCACGACCCAGAACTCGCTTCGGAGGTGAAAGATCCAAGGTTGCCGTTTCCCGGTAGCTGATGCGACCTTCCTGCGAGAATAGCAACTCGTCAGAAAGGCGGGGCTGGCGTCAGCCCGTAGCCTCTTCGATGCTTAAGTCAATGGGTGAATTGAAATAAGTGTGTCGGACACGCTTGGCGATCTTAAGGCAGATCGGTGAAGTGTGGCGAGCTTGTGAGGAAGGCACATATATATGAGAGATATCCGACCTTGAATATTGGAAAAGAGTTAGAGATTTTAGCTAACCAATCCCCTCTATGGAGGCAAGAGGAGGGTATTTATAGAGCTGAGAGTCGGTTGCTCGCCGTCCCATCAGCTGTCGAGTCTGCTCAGCTGGAGGAGAAGTGATAGGTCGGCGGAGCCATATTTTACGCATTAATGGTGTCAGATGGTGTCAGATGCATTAATGAGACGCGAGGGGCGGCCATCAGTTCTCGCCATTAACCTCTGGCATTAATGGAGGGTAGGTGGCCTTACGTCACACTGTCAGAGATATTTATGCTAGTCGCCCTTGGGGAGAGTCAAGCTCGGCGACCAAGCTCGGCGTCTTCGGACTGTCTGACCGTGCTTCCTGTTGGAGAGTAGGCGAGCTTCTTCCTGGTATGGCGAGCATATTGATCGGCTGGGCGAGCTTCTTCGATTGGCCTCGGGGGCGAGCTTGTCGTACGGCGAGGCGAGCTTCCCTGGATAGAGACGATCTTCCGTTCGGGCTAGTATCCATTCCGCATAGTCGGAGAGCTGTTCGCTTGGGCTTCCAGTGTATGTGGGCCATAAGTACATGGGCCGGCCTTAAGGCCGTAACGAAACAAAACACTCAAAAATAAATAAATGACTCAAAAAGACTCGGACTCTATCCTAAATAAAATTACTAAAAGACTCATTACTAGTAGATTCTTCAAAGGATTCAAACTCTATCTCCATCTCAAATATAAAATCTAAAATAAAAAAACGGTTCCATCTGAAATTTAAACTTGATCTCTATCAATATTTAAAATAGTGATGTTACCTATAAAAGCTAAGAATTGGGAAAAAAATGATAATATGAGTTAACCATTCATTATCTGTTGTCGGGAATTTGGTATTAAGCTTGTTATAAACTCTAGGATTGGAGTGGGGGAGAAAATGACTTTTGAGTTGAATTTTTTTGGAGTTTCTAAATTCTTTCAAAGGATTTGTTTTGTAACTATAAAGAAAGTTAGGTTAGGGTTAATAGGTTCTGTAATGTATTTATTGTGTCTGAGGGGGCTACTAGTTAAGTTGGAATGCCTCGAGACAAAGTGTAGGCATGTCCTTCGTCGTTCTGTGAATCCTGGCCTTTGCCACCTGTTGAAGATGCGGGTTTTCTGATTGTTCGGCTTTGGTAAAATCTTGGAGTTCCAGTGGCTGGTTCATGGTCTGAAATGCGTAACCAAAGTGGATTGAGCTATTAGAGCTGCCTCCAATGCATAAGCTGCAACATGAGACCGGATAGTGGAGTAGTGAATGGGGATGCATGCAAGAACCATTTTAATAAGATTATGTCATCTATTGCATATATGAGCTAGAGTAACCAAAGAGGCTAACACAAGTTGCATCAAAGTGAGTTGCATCTAACTTAACTGCATTGTTTTGCATCTGGGGAACGTGTTTGTAGGTTGAGACATTTCTTTATCTTCTTTTGCTGTCTTATGTGGCTTATGTTGGCTCTAATTTGATTAATACATTGCTAATCATGGTGTTTGATGAGCTGACCGTGAATGTTGTTTAGGAAAAATGTCGCAGATTGGAAAAAGAAAAAGAAAAAGCAAGGAAAAGTTGGGCCTCTACCTAATAGCATAAGCGTCGGGGTTAATAATAGCGGGCTTCCCATTCTGCATTATCTAATTATCAGAGCTATATAAAAAAATATCTTGCTATTGTAACGGCTATTGTGTAGTACTATAATTTGCTTCTATAGTATTGTTACCATGCTGCAAATACTTTACAAACGCAAAGCTAAATCCACCTTGAGTTTGAGGGGGAATATTAAGAAAAATAGTCATGCATATTTGGAAAACAATAGAAAAAAATGAGGAGCATTAAATTGAAGTTGGGCCTCCCTAGTAGCTTAAGATATTCGGTTAGAGTGTCTCAACCAAATTTATATTTTTACAAATTTGACTCACTGTAGGCCTGTATCTTATTATTATCTACTATCAAATGGATTATTGAACAAAAACATTGGGTTTTGATGTGGAATGCAGTCACAGATCAAGTCAAGTAGGTTTTGACTTCAAATCTTCCCATTCTTTGGCAGGTTATCTTTGCAGTTATTGTGGTTTATATCTGAGTTTAAAGGGGTTGGCAGATTATGTTGCATGTTTGCATCACGTGCACAGTTGCAACTGAAAATACATTGTTTTGGTGGTTGTTTGGCTGGTTCGGTTCATTTCTTTTCGGGGTAGGCAGAAATTTTATACATTCTTTTTCTTTGTGCTTCTCATGTGCTTAGCCGATTGTACTCAAGCTCATGTGCATCTTAACTTACACTGCCCATTTGTGGTTTACGGCATGTATTGTGTGACAGGATTAATCAATATAAATTCCCTCTAAGCATCCTGTTTCATCATTCCTCAGAGCTCATATCATGCAGCAATTGCTGCCTTTCATTTATTATATCCTCCGTATTCTAGAGTCAATACGTGATTGTAAAGAAGCAACATGTGATTATCTTGGGATATGTAATCTATCTCTTGTCATAAGCTATGCAATTTGGTGCATGAATTCCCAACAAATTTGTTCCATGTTACTTGCTGTTGTTTATTTCCGCATAATCTCAGCTTATTAATAAGATTTGAGGCAACATGTGCACAATTTCTAGGCATCTTGCTTCCTTGTTCTTAAAATACATTTTTGTGTCACAACTATCTTTCCATCATTATGATCTATCCACCCTCTACGACGCGGAACAACAAAGATCAAAGAGGTAAAGGGGAAGAATTAATTAGATCTAAGATTTTCTAATAAACCTAGTGGATGTTAAGAGCTTCAGACTCAGCTCAATTCTCAAACTGCTCTAGCAATGCAACATGCAAGAGATTTAAATGAGAGCCAAGCTTCTCACCAAGTTATCACGTGCACACTTTCTCACATCACACAAGTAAAGAAATCCTCGTCTCAAATTCAAAAACAATTCTCTTTCATTCTTTACCCTCTCACAATAAGCTGAAAGCTTATTTATAGAGTTATTACATGCATATCACGTGCCATAAAATAAAACTAAAGAAAACTCAAATAAAATCAAATAATATCCAAATAAAATTAAGTAAAATCATACTTTCATCTGAACCGGATTTTCATATTATTTCTTGCTTAAGGAAATACACCAGACAGTGAATGGTGATAACAATGTGCATTTTGGTTTGTTCGAACTCAGTAATCACCTCTAGTTGGTAATGACTTATCCTCAAAATTTGAAGTGAAACAAGATATATACACACAGACAAGCATCTTTAGGAGAATATACCAAAGCTACAAGAGACAAGAATGTGTGTGAAATCTATTGACTTAGTAGATTATGGAGGTCTCAGATGCTGATTGTAATTTGCTTGCACAGTTCAAAATGTATGCATGTTTTAAGTTTTGATATAGGATCAACAAGTGGCTCAAATTGGGGCTTTAACTTGGACTGAAGTGCTAGCGCAGACTAAGTCTGGGGGTTATAGCTCAGACTCAGGCTCCATCTTAGTCAAAAACTTAGGATCTATCATGGACTCGGACCTGGAGTTGTTGGACACCCGTCCCTGACTATGGTTCTAAGTCAAGAACATGGATTGGCAGTTGCTACGCTTGCTGCTCACATGAGTCGAACACAGCCTTAAAGTCTAGGAATCATTTCTTAATCTCTAAATGTTTGCTGGTAACTTAGTTTCTGATAGACGGTCTAAATATTGCTTTGGTGGGGGTTTAGGAAGGTACCAACTTTGGTGGGGGTTTAGGAAGGTACCAATATCGAAGCTGTATCTTTAACCATTACTAAATTCATTGATGCTTCTAAACTCTTCTAAACTTTTTTCCATCAAGAAATGACTTCTCTCTAATTTATGTTGGACGTTAGAATTTCAGATTGTAGCAAAAAGAAAAAAACTTTCATAAATAATTCACACTTTTCATAATTTCAGTAGCAATCAAATCCTCGAAATAATGGTATTATGCATAAACCATTGATCTCTATTCTCTTGAAGTTGCATGCGTCCAAATAATGTCAGGGATTGTAAAATTACATAAAAATATGCTTAACATAAACTAAAAATGCATCAAATTATATAGATGGTTTGATTTGGCTTGCAATTGGCTTACATTGGCATTAAAATGACATCAAAATAATCAAAATCACTTTCTGGGTATTGTAGCAAATTTACAATTCGAAAAATCCTTAAAAATTGCCAAGACACATTATGCAACCATAACTTAATGAACTGGCCCGATCAATTGCTTGGTCAAGCTGTTGACTTGATCAATGGCTTATTAGCTCTAGTTCAACTTGAGCATGCTTGGTCAGCTCGGATCGGCTTGTTTTGAAGTCAGCTTCGGTGGTCTGATTTGATGTTGAATTTGGCTTGATGGAGCCAACATTGTAACAATTAGTTGGATCTATTTCGATCAAAAACATGTGATTTTTAGGTCGCTATTCACTGGCGGTGGGTCTTCCGACAACATTGGGTGACGAGAAATGTTATGTGGTGTCGTTGCTTAACGACAAGGGCCGCAGTAGTGGTGATGAAAGACGTCGGAGACTACGACTTATGATACATGACTGTGGCACTTATGATACATGACTGTGGCAACGATGACGGTAAGGATGGACGACGACGACAACCATGGCAGTGACGACGACGACGACGACTACAATAGTGCAGGTGACCCGAGGAGAAAAGAGGGCGTCTGCATGCATAAGTTAGGGTTAAGGTTGGGTTCAAGGCATGATTAGGCTAGGGTCTTGTGAGGGAGAAGAGTGAGGAACAATAGCGATGGATGCAGAAAAATATGGGAAAATGTCAGAAAACGCAAAAAATATATTGGAAAGAGGAGAAAATTGACGGGTATAGTTTTGTACATTTTATATATCTAATTTTTTTTTGAAAAAGTTCAGATTTTTTTTACAAAAACTCAGACAATACAAGGAAGAAGAAATAATGAAAAGGGATAAAAGTAAATAAATTTATGCAGGACAACAACGAGGACAACAACGATCAAAGAGGAAGCAGAAAAAAAATAAGTAAATTCAGGGTCTTCTAATAAAGGTAAGGATGCTAAAAACTTTGCACACATGCTAAACCTCAATGTACGCTAGCTAATCAGCATGCAAGTGATTTAATACTTATCTAGACTTCTTACTAAGGGTTTCACGTGCCTCCTTTCTTACATCACACAAGAAATATTTAAAAGGATAATTCTCAAATCCAATAACGATTCTCATTCATTCTCTACCCCCTCTCACTGAGATAACTTATTTATTCCTACGTGCACAACACGTACCATAAAGTAAAACCTAATAAAAATTAAATGAATAACAAATAAAACCAAATAAAATCAAATAAAATCAAAATAAAATCTAATAGTATCTTAAGTACATCTGAACGGGATCTCCTTCACTCCCATATCCATTTCTTTTGAATTAATGCCTTACTGGAAAGAAACCAGCAGGCCATGATTCTGAAAAGATCAACATCCTCTTCTATGAGTGTTATAAAGATTCTGAAAAGATCAACTGAGTGTTATAAAGGTACATGTTGCAAAGTGTAGTTGAATTTTGTTTAATATTCATATTTTATCTAATAATATATGAGAAGCCCCTTTTTTATTTCTATGCTAGATGGTTTATTAAAGTATTGATTATGTTATGAATTTCATCAGCTTAGCACGAATGGGCTTTTGATAAAGCTTTCAAATCTTGCCATGTAGCAATTGAAGGAGAATTGGAGTCTGCAATCTTCAAAGCTGGAGGGATTCATGATAGTAATTATGGAAATCTCCACAAAATTGGATGGGCCAGAAGTAGCAGGACTGACAAAGGAGTAAGGCTCTCATGCATGCTAATCTCCCTGATTCTAGGTTCCAACTAATAGATTTATCATGTCATCACAAGTACATTTTAAAGCAAGATTTTTCGGCAACTTTGTTTCTTAGGAGGACTTGACTTGTATCTTCATTCATCTGTTTATTTTACAGCTACTATAGTCACAAAAAATATAAAGTGAAAGCTCTACTCTTCTTTTCCGAAGGCAACCTTTGAAGCTACTTTGTTTACTACTCTTCTTTTCCGAAGGCAACCTTTGAAGCTACTTTGTTTACTTGATATATATATGTATGTACCTACATGTACGTACATGTACGTACGTGTACGTACATGTACGTACATGTACGTACGTACCTTTTGTAGGTACATGTACGTACGTACCTACATGTACGTACGCGTACGTACAGGTACGTATGTACGTACACGTACGTACACGTACGTACACGTACGTACACGTACATGTATGTATCTACATGTATGTACGTACATGTATATACATATGTATATATATATTTGTATATATATGTATGTATATGTGAGTAGGGATCAAATAAACCCCAAAAATAACCCCCAAGAAAACCCCCTAGCTAAAAGTCTACGCCCCCCTATTTTTTCGGAAGATCCGAACCGTTCATCTTGATCTCCACCCTCTAAAACCCTGACGCACCAATTTTCAGCCTGATCCCATGTGTTTTTTCGTTCATCCATCTGATCCAAATTTAACGGTTTCACATGAACAGAACTTTTGCGAAAGGTTGATGAACGGGCAAAACACATGGGATCGGGCTGAAAATTGGTAGGTCAGGGTTTTAGAAGGTGGATATCAAGATGAACGGTTCGGATCTTCTGAAAAATAGGGGGGCATAGACATTTCTCTAGGGGGTTTTCTTGAGGGTTATTTTATCCCTTATATATATATACTAGTCATTACCCGTGCCCATAGGGCACGGTTTATTTAATGGCTGAGTTTTTCTCCCCCATAAATTTCAAGTTCCCACAAATTTCAAGTTTTCCCACAAAATTTCAAGTTTCCCCCCAAATTTAAGTTTTCCCCCAAAATTTAAGTCCCCCAAAATTGTCATTACCACCTAGGACAAACTTGCCACGTAGGACAAAGCTTTGTCCTAGTAGAAAAAGATTCAAAATCTTCATAGAACTGGAAAAAAATGGTTGGAAGGGGTGAGAATAAAAAGTGTGGGTGGGTGGGTGTGGAGGGTCCATGGGCAAAAATACAAAAACCGGGGTTGTATGTGCAAAATTCCACACATCCTCTTTTATCCCTCAAAATCTCATCTCTTCTATTTTCTCTTATCCAATTTCCCTGTTTTATATAATAGATATCCAAATTCTCTTATCCAATTTCTTATGTCCAATATCTCTTATCCAATTTCTCTTGGTAACATCCCTCTTTTATAATATAGATATCTCTTATCCAATTTCTCTTGTCCAATATCTCTTATCCAATTTCTCTTGATAACATCCCTCTTTTATAATATAGATATCTCTTATCCAATTTCTCTTGATAACATCCCTCTCTTATAATATAGATATCTCTTATCCAATTTCTCTTGTCCAATATCTCTTATCCAATTTCTCTTGATAACATCCCTCTTTTATAATATAGATATCTCTTATCCAATTTCTCTTGTCCAATTTCTCTTGATAACATCCCTCTTTTATAATATAGATATCTCTTATCCAATTTCTCTTGATAACATCCCTCTCTTATAATATAGATATCTCTTATCCTATTTCTCTTGTCCAATTTCTCTTATCCAATTTCTCTTGATAACATCTCTCATTTGTAATATAGATATGTCTTATCACATTTCTCTTGATAACATCACTCTTTTATAATATAGATATTATCCAATTTCTATTGTCCAATATCTCTTATTCAATTTCTCTTGATAACATCCCTCTTTTATAATATAGATATCTCTTATCCAATTTATCTTGTCCAATATCTCTTATCCAATTTCTCTTGATAATATCCCTCTTTTATATTATATATATATATATATATATATATATATATATATATATATGGTCTTTTTGAATCATATAGGTGGGTTTACTCTGTATTAGGATTTTAGGAAAGTTATATTCTCCTAGAAAACATTTCGATGTCCTTAAAACTTGCCTGACACTCTCTTTTCTATCTAAAACTTCACCATTTCTTGTAATGTCTGAAGAGGCAGTTTATATATGCATCTATTACACAGAGTAGTGGAGTAATGTACAAAGTCTCTTTCCTGTGTAATACATGATGATGCCACAAGCTATTGCATCAAGAAGCCTGGTAATCAAACTCCAATTAGTTGGTTGTAATTATTCACTGGCTTACATTAGAACCTTGGGGTTTTCTTATGTATACCCCCAAATATTTCCTATGAAAAAAATACATCAAATCTTTCATATGGTTAATTTACCAGCCGAAAGCTTTAGAGACTTTGAAAAAACTTCTCTTTTCTCTAAAGTGAGATTAAAAGGACCATTTACCACTGTTCTTTCTACTCTCTTCTTCATTAGAGAGGAGTGTCAACAATAGAGCTTATGATCATCTCTATCTCGTCAGCAACATTTTTCCAAGAAACATAAGATTTGAGGGTAAATTGGCAATGTGGGGGGTTTTAATCCTTGTGTGTGTGTGTGTGTGTGTGTGTGTGTGTGTGGCACGAGATAAGTATATGGATTTTTGGTTGGTTTTTTGTGCGAGGGGTTATGTATTGTAAAAACCCATAGACTTTTAATCAAGGTGCTTCCCTAGATCTTAGGTGGAAGTTGATGCATCTTTTGCTTCACAAGCATACTCTATCATGTGGGGTTTCTTCTCATATATTTCTAGAGCCATTTTATGTACATCCACTAATGCATAGAGCTTTTAAGTGCCATGCTAATGCTACGATGAACTGAGAATTTGAATACGATACTAAACATTTTGCTTAACTAGAGTTCTATTCAGATTTCTATTCAGATAAGCATTACCTTCAGATAGGAGTTCCATGGTATCGCTGTGGGATGACATTCTGGAGTGCAGCAGATATATATTAGGATGGCGAGGGAGCTCTATTGGATGGGGATGAAGGAAATCGTCAAGGATAGTTGCGGATTGTGACGTCTGTCAGTGTCACAAATATTTAGCAATGGCTCCCGTAGGGTTACTCTAGCCACTATCCCTGCCTGATATGGTATGAAGAGGAGATTACTATAGATTTTATCGAGGGGATACCAAAATCGGAAGGGTTTTCTGTCATATTTGTGGTGGTGGATAGCCTCAGTAAGTAGCTCATTTTATAGCTTTGCAGCACCCTTCTACAGCGGTGACAATGGCGGCATCATTCATGAAGGACATGGTGCTCTTACATGGTTTTCCGACATCTATTGTTTCTGACAGGGATAAGGTGTTCATGAGCAGCTTTTGGACAGAGTTATTTAAGGTGCAGGGGACGATACTAAAAAGAAGTATCGCTTATCACCCACAGATGACGGTCAGACGGAGATCGTCAAGAGGAGTGTGGAGACGTACTTGTGTTTTGCTTTAAATTTGCCCAAGCTGTGTGTTAAGTGGTTGACATGAGTGGAATACTGGTATAATACCTCCTATCATTCGGCGATGCCGTACACATCCTTTCGGATTCTGTATAGGTGAGATCCTCTGCATCCAAAAGGTGAGATCCTCTGCACCTGATCCACTATAGCCGCAGTTCAACCATAGTGTCCCAAGTGGAGCAGTACCTTGAGGAGATGGATATGATGTTGGAGGAGCTAAAAAGGTACTTGACGCGGGCACAACAGATTATGCATTCTAAGGTTGATGGTCATTGCAGGAATGTACTGTTCGCTGTTGGGACAGTTTATCTGAAGTTGAGGTCATATCGGCAAGTCTCTGGTTCATCGATGCAATGAGAAGTTAGCGGCTTGTTACTATGGACAGTTTTAGGTCGACGCCAAGATTGGGAAGGTGGCTTACAGATTGAGATTACTGTCGACGTCAACCATTAACCCCATCTTCTATGTGTCAGTTGTGACATGCTATTATGGATCCCACTCTCTTACCGACACTTCCACCTACTCTGACAGACGACATGGATGTGCTACTGGAGGCGCTGGAGGTCAAAGGGATCCGCCAGGGTGCTGCGGGGCTAAGGAGGTGCTAATTCGCTGGCAAGGGCTATCAGACTATAATGGAACGTGAGAATCTTTCGAGGTGACAAGGTGGCAATTTCCTGATTTCTACCTTGATGACACGATGTCTCTTTTGGGGGAGAATAATGATGCACTCATCACGTACCATAGGAGGAGGCGTGCGGCATAACAGATCATAAATCTGAATATTAGGGGCATTTTCGTAAATTTTGAACTTTATGTATTTTTGCCTTTTGTTGTATTAGGGTCGGCTAGAGGATTTGGGGGTTTATGCTTGATTTGAGAGATAATTTGTTCTAGGCATCCACGAACACTAGATTGAGAGATTTAGGTTTTAGTCTCGAAGGTAAAGCTAGGAGAGCGGCCTTCTTTTCGGTTAACTATCTATTTTATTTCCACTTATATTAAATAAAAATCTCACTTCTCTCTTTTCTACAATAAAAATCCTCTTTTTATTATCAAAACCATAATGGATAGCATCAATTTCTCTCGAAAGAACTCATCTTTATCTTGTGTCCCTTTTCTATTTCAGTTTATTTTTAAATAAAAATCCAATCTTTCTCTCCAAATCTCACTTTCTAGCCCTAAAAATTCCTCCACTAAAAATCACATCGTTTCCATAAAAATCCTCTTTTATCCAACAAAATCTAGAAAAATCCTATCAAGTGGTATTAGAGTTCTACGATCCATGGAGGCTTGCGTGGAATGACATGACGCGTCAACAAATAGATGGAGGAAAAGTATCCGTCGCTAAAATCCATGTTGAAGTAGATGAAGGAGAGGGTTGAGGAGAGGATTTGCCTTTCGAAGGCGACTACCAAGGCAGATCTAAAGAAATATGATGTTAGCGGCGCAAGTCTGGGCACCAACGACGACTTCGATGCAGATTTGGAGCAAAAGATGTCGCCTTTAAACAAATTCGACAACGTTGACGCGGATCAGCCCTTGGAAGGTGAGGAGTGGCGCAAGGAGGAAGGCGACGTGCCTGTTTACCAGCACCAGGGGCTCATTGGCCCCCATGGAGGCCGGCCCAGCCTGCCGTAGGCCTGCAGGGCCAGCCGGACCTTGCAGGCTGCCTGCAGGGTCGCCAGGGCCGTGCAGCCAGCCCGCAGGTCGACTGGGCCCTGCCATTGCCTTGCAAGCCCAATTGGGCCTGCCCACAGTCTCGTAGGCACACCAGGGCCTATACATAGTCTTGCTGGGCCTGCCATGGCCTGTCAACCATCTTCAGGGCCCGCCCTGGCTCACCGATGCTTTTAGGCTCCGCCATGGCCCGTCGTCACTTTCACGGGACCTAATGGCCCCGTGGTTTGCACATGGACGACCTCTTGAGCACGTGTATTTCTGTTTTGGGTGTGGATGACCTTCAGCTGGGCTATGTGATCATCGTGACATTGGGCGTCGTTGAGGACAATGGAGATCGATCCTGTCCTTTTGACCCAGGAGGAGGCATGCAACCCACTTGGAGCGGTATGGCCCACGGACTATATGCATCACCTTGAGGACAAGGTGGTCATTCGGGAGCGGAGTAATGATGATACCTCATCATATAAGAAAAGGGCAGATCTGGAATTTTTGGAGTTTTAAGGGCGTTTTTGTAATTTTCTGTTTTATAGTGGTCTTTTTGTAATTTTTAGCTTAATATTATTTCTGTAATTTTGTGTTTATTATTTAAATGTGGCTAGTGGGATTAGAGAATGCATGTCGAATATTGAGTGAAATCTTGTGTGAGGTTGAAAAAAATCCCTCTTTTATTGGAGAATGCGGCCCACTCTCGAATCGACGGCTTGGAAGAGCAAGTTTTTCTTGAAAGAACTCAACCAATCTTGTATCCCCTTTTATTTTCAGTTTTATTATTAATAAGAATCCATCCTTTTCCCCCAAATTACTCTTCCGAACCCTAAAAATCCATCCTTTATACTAAAAATCACATTTTTTACCAAAAGTTCTCTTTTTATCCAACAAAACCTAGAAAAATCCTATCAATGCACCAAAACTTTTGATCCCGTGGTCTGGACCTTTCTCACTTACCCACTTAGTCTCTTAAAGGCATAAATTATTAATCCTCCTAAGCATGATTTTAAAAATTCTCCTCTTACCCATTAATGATCATATATTTCAAGATGTTTATCTAATCCTTTTGTTGTGGACTAATTTCTTTACATACACTATTTGTTAGAAAGTGGAAACCCATGCATATTTAAGACCACATTCGGATGGCGATATGACACGCTGCTTTCGGGTGATGACTATCAACTCACATAATTATCACACAAACTCTGTTACTCTGGTATAAAGTGCTGCATAACGGAATGACGTTTCAACGAAATTTTTATGTAAGTCTATGGTGATAAGAATATGAAAGTATTATGCTAGCTATCATAGGCTCATCACACAAATCTCCTTTATCTGGGTTTTGGATTGGCATGGAAAATGATGGCAGGGTTATATGTATGCCTAAGCATATGAGAAAAATTGGTATAATATGATATGTGAGCACTCGTGTCATATGCACAATTTTGTGGCGCAATCTTACTCATTATAAAGAAAGGGTTACGTGGGGGACAAAAAACTACACACTCATGTGGCCCTTTTTATGGAGGAGATTGCACCAAGGCATCATATATGAGCAAACTTGTTCATATGTCATATGATATCCATTTTTCTTTTCTTACACACATATATGTGTGTTTGTATCTATTTATTTATTTGAGCCCCTAAAGGGATTTTAGTATGTCATATAGTTCTGCCTAGCAACCTTTTTTACTTTCAAACTATGATTGCAAACCTACAGATAATCAAGTGTTTATATTTTCTTAGAAATCATGCTTCTTACAAAAATCTTCCTCTTGTAACTCATGAAGATAGATGAAAAATCATACTTAAATGTATGAACTTTATTTCAATGAACATAGGATTGAACATATTGAATCAAAATGTTCACATTTATTGTAATTTTATCTAATTAAATTAGTATTTAATATCTTTCTTTGTATATGAAAGAATGTAAATAATAGTGGTAGAATGAAACAAATTTAAGAATGTTGAATTTACCGTCTCGAAATTATCTTTCTGCAAGAGCACTTACTAATCAGATCACCAGATACATACAATTTTTTTGATGATATCACAATATTCCCTCTATTCTTATTATAAACCATATTCTGTTTATCTTGGCCACTGAAAAGATGGTTTTAGGCACTACATTTTGTTTGAGGTAGTAAATTTTGCTGCCTAAATTTTAGGTATTACATACAATTAGCCTTATTTGTAAACCTATGGTAATTACTTTTTTCCCATATAACTTAGCACAAAAATATTTCTCACCTAAATTTCTACTACTAGGCTAAACTAATATGATGTTTCCTTTTGAATTTGAAATGAGTAGACTTCACAGTTGAGGGATTTTCTTCAAACATCATCCATCTGATGCAACCATTTTTTTTAAAAAATATGCACAATGTTCATGTGTTATGCAAATACTTTTCTATAAACAATAACATACTTTCTGGGTACTTAAACACTCCTAAAAGAACTTATCCAACTACCTTTTTTTCTGCAAACCTTTTTGATTATTTGCTTAACACATTTGCTTATTGTTTTATGCTAATCATTAATTTAATTTGACACAATTTATTGTTGGTTAATTTTTTTTTGCGGTCATTAACACGTAATTTGGCAATGTGACTTAGTTTCTCAAACTGGGGTTTCCATAAGGTTTTGAGTGACACTCTAGAGTTGAAACTATACTTTGTTTGGCAACCATTTTGGAGTTAGCCAAACCTTGTGAACCTCCAAAAAATGAGTTTGGGGAACCATTTTGTCTTAGTTTGGTAATGAATAGTTTTCCAAACTTAAGTATCACAAAGTTTTAGAGAAAAAACATATAAAGGCTGAAACTATACCTTCTTTGGCAACCATTGGAGTTGGCCAAACCTTTAGAAAGTGTTTGGGAAACATTTTGGAGTTTCTGATAGGAGTTAGCCAAACATTCAAAAATGTGTTTGGGAACCGTTTTGGAGTTTCCCGAACCTTGGTTTCAAATACAAAATTTTCTCCAAAACAGTGGGTTCAAAAACTCACTTCAACAAGAATTTTAAAAAATTGCAAAATGCAACGTGCAAAAAGGGATCACCTCTCCACCCCTAGGTGGATGCCACGGCGGAAGAGGCCCTTGGTCGCGCTTCTAAGCAAGACGGTCAGCTTACGTGGGTTGCCATATTGGCCTACAAGGTAGGGAGGGGCCCTTGGTTTTAGTTTTTATTTTTAGAACTACTTTATTAGGTTATTCGGGTTGGGCTGTTGGGTTTGAATTAGTTTTGGGTCCAAACCCAATGTGAATTTGTCAAAAACTCTAAAAGCATGGAAATAATAGAAAAATTTAAAAAATCCATTCCTAATTTTCTTTCTTTGTTCTTTCCCTTTCTTTCGCTAGTCCTTACAAATTAAGAAACAAGAAGAAATTCATGACTCTGGATAAAATGTCCTTAAAATTCTTACACAAGCACAATCCAAATACCCAGATGTCTCAATCCTTATCATCTTCTCACCTTCCATGTCTTTTTATTCATTATAACTTTTTTCCTGTCCCTTCATCCAGTGCGTTTGCCATCACTGTCATGGCAACCGATCGCCTTGCTGACATGGGTTGCTACCCTTGACATCTGTTTTCAAGTTAATTCTTATATCTTCTTGTTTCAAGTTAATTCTTATATCTTCTTCTTTCTCTCTCTCTCTTACTCCCGTTCTTCCTTTTTTCATTGGTCATTGCCGCTTCTTTCACTATTGCTACTGTTGCAGCCTGTAATCTTCGATGATTACTGCATGTGATGGAAGAAGCAATGGTAAAAGAAGTGAAGGTGGCATATGAAAGGAGGAGGAAGAACAGGAATGGAAGAAAGAATAAGAAAGAAGAAGAATAGGAGAGAAGGAGAAGAATTAGAGGAATATTAATATTATTTTTTTAAAATTGTTACTAATTAGAAAAACACCTTGGCAGCCCCCTCATGCCTGGCCTCCCCGTCTTTTCCTTTACTACATTATAAATACAAACCTTAGTTTCAATTTAATGTAACGAAACCCTGGTTTGGCAAAGTTCATAGCCAAACTAGGCCTTTGGAGTTTTTGAAATGATGGGTTTGAATATAAATTTATTTTCAAAACAGGTGTTTCAAAAACTCACTCCAACTAGTTGGAAACTCCACAATTAATGGAAGCGACCTCCCGGGTTGGAAAACTAGGCATATGCCTAGTTTTGTAACACAACTTCTGAAATTGGGTTTCATTTAAGTTAATATGTAACTAATGTTTGTATACCTGCAAACCTCAGTTTCTTGTAGCTTCTGAAACTCTAATCAGGTTTAAATTTTCCAAATTCCAATTCATATGGTTTGGGAGCATCCAAACCTTAAAAGACTAATTTGGTTCCCAAACACGGCTCAATTTCAGAAAGCACTTTAGATCCCAACTCAACCAAACCCCAATTTATGAAACTAAACCATGTTGCCAAACGCGACCTTAATTTCATGTGTAATATGCCTGCTTGGGACTAAGATGTTCTTTCTTAATATATTAAGATTAGATTGCCATTGCAAGGCACACTCATCCTAATTACCATGATGTGAAATATTGAAAACAAGCAGACTCGAGGACAATGTCATAACCACAATACTTTTTTTTGCTGCATCACATATATTTCTGAAGTAAACGTCTGCATCTTTTTTGATGTCATTTTAGATAATTACACTGGAATAGTTTGAATGAGAGGTTGCTCGTGGTAATCACTCTTGTGGTAATCATTAGCATGTTTGGTATTTAGGTCCATTCATTGGCAACTATGATTTCTCTGAAGATGGAGATACCTGAACATGCATGGAAGGAAGATCTTAGCGGTATTACACTTGCAAGTTATGTTAACGCGAACTTGCCGCAAAATGTCAAGGTCTTCAGCATCTTACCGTCCCAAGGGTGATACATATTTACTAGGACTTCATGAATTCAATTAGCTCTTATTTTTCTTTCCATGTTATTTGAACTTCAATCGGTATAGCCATATTGTGACCTTTGTTATGCATAGCTAATGCATTCTATAAGCATATGGTACTGAAATTAGTGTTTTTTCTAATATCTTATCAGGAGTTTTGATGCGAGAAGGGAATGTACAATCCGCATGTACTCATATCTCCTTCCAGCAGAAATCATAGGGATCAAAAGTGACTGCAGCTCTGTGGAAATTGAAAGCCATCTATCAGAATTCAATGATATACTGCAAACCTATGAGGCAATCCATTTTCTGGCTGAATTTCCTGTTATTTCCTTTCAATATTCTCTCTCTTTGATGGCATGTTGCACCAATTTGCAATGCTGTTTTTCAATGCGTATGACCAGTACTTGGAACTTCGTCAATAGTATCACTAGCTTGGACGAATATGTCAATAGTATCTCTAGCTATGATGCCTAGAGCTATCGGGAGCTTTCTATATTTGAGCGAAATGTTAAAGCAAAAAATGTTAATATGTACGTGCATGCAATAAATAATCTACTGGACCATCAATCTATCATTTGCCAAAGTTGGCTCATATGTTGGGATGCAGTATTATCTTTTTCAGTATGGCGAATTCATGTCTTCATTGCAACCATAGCAGAAGATTCCTCATCTTAACTGGGAATCTGTGGAGGTGAGCTAGAACTGGCCAGCTTCTTATAATCTGCTAGCCATGAACTGTAATTTATCATACGAAAGCATCAATATTATGCTGCGGTTGTGATATCCTAGTTATGTCATACGTAGACGCCTTCTGTTTGACATTTCAAAAAAAAAAAGAAGAATTTTGGAAATTTTTTCAGACCAACCGATGCAATTGCTGCTGAAAATCATTTCTCACTTGGTTCTTTTATCACTTTATGGCGAGTTGTTAGCTTTATATATGTCATTTATTTTGGTTTGTTCAAAATTCAAAGTGTATGTCTCTTAGGCTTGTAAATATGGCACGATCAGTAGTTCAGTAATCTACCTCGTGTTGAAAATGGCTGTTAGTTTGAATGCTTGTTTGTCCTGTGCATACTAGTGATAAATAATCTTGCATTATTTTTATTTTATTTTATTTATTTGTATTTCTGAAGTATACAGTGGACAACAATCTGCATTATTGATATGAGTTGCATCCTTGATATTGTGACATCTTTCCCCTCCTTTCCTTGCAGGGAGAGCATGCGTTTCATAACTACACGGTTCGTTCCAAATACAGGCAACAGGATCCAGGAAACAACCACATCATTAAGAGATCAAGGCTGTATCAGAATAAATCAGCCTATGCGATTGTGAGAAGTGACGACGAGGCCACAGCTGGTCAATGTGAAGAACATTCAAGATCTTCTCATAACAATGATCGTGAGCAGCATGAATACCACTCTGAAGGTTCAGATTTGGACGTCCAAGTTAAAGCAAGATGGCTTCATGAGCCTGACAAAATCGATAGAATAAGTGCATCCCACTTCAGAAAAATCATTAAATGTTCTTGTGGAAAGCTTGAGAAGTCATCAGGATTCAACTTTATTGAACTTTACATTCACGGCGAATCCTTCATGCTGCACCAAGTAAGTTTATTCTATTCTATCTTGCATTATTTTCTTATGATTTAAATATTTTACCCATAATATTTTCTACCATATTGCACATGATGTAAGAGAGTGCTTTGCAGCAATATTGATGCGTGTTTGATGCTTCCGTTGAATGCACCATTGTAACTTCTCCATTTGTTGGAGGCAGGTCTTGTACAAATTCGGTAATATGAAAAGTTCCCATTAGTACCTATAGACCATCGATTTTTCATTCTTAGAAGTTTAAAAGTTTGTTTATTAACTGAGCTGCTTGAGGTTATATACAATTCCAGAATCAGTGTGATAACACAATTACAGCCTTCCATCAAGAAAGAGGCACGTGCATTCTAGTTTTCCATTCATGAACTGATTATTGATTACTAACAGCATTTCAGATGGATCAATTAATGTGATATATTCAGAAATATACATTTAGACAAATTACCTAGCCGCCCTAGCTGCACTTAGGAAAATAATATGCACATAGAGTGCACTTTTAGGCTGTTTTCTCTACCGTGGATTCTGTAATTCATTTTTCCTGCTAATGTCATATTCACACATTGAAGGTAAACATTAACAGATCCGGAAAATGGTTGGGACTGCAGTGGCGGTGAAGCGTAGATTGCTGCCACGGGATGTATTAGAGCTCTCCGTTGCAAAGTTTTCTCGCATCGTCCTACCTCTTGCCCCGTCTGAAGTCCTGCTTCTCAGGGGCAACAGCTTCGCAGTCAGAACCCGTCCAGGAGATGCCACTCGCCCCGAAATGAAAAGGATCGTGGAATGCGAAGAAATCCAGAAGGAAGTCAATGATTTCTACTCGTCTGTGGTTTTGCCCCAGGTCTCCAAGTTCTTGGATCCATCCAAATCCCCGTGGAAGGAATGGACGGAGAACTTGGACAGGTACACCAGCATCTCGGAAGCGGAGTTGGATGAAGTCAGATATGCGTGGAAGGCGTGGAAAGCAAAATTAGATCAAACCAAGAGCAATAAAACGAAAAGTTCTTTAATAAGCGAAGATCATTGATGTGCTATTTGACCGATGCTTCTGTTCCTCTTGATGATTTGTGTGTTTTTGATAAATTAATTTATTAAGAAATATTTCTTGTAGTAGAATTTTGATTGGAGAGCTCCTGTCTGATGTACATGAACGGATTTTTTTATAAAAATATTTGTTTCAGTGTATTGATTCAGTAATAAGCGTTACGCTTAATTCTGTTACAAGAAGTGTAAGTTATTTGTATTTTAAATCAAAGTTGAGATATTGTGTTGTGTATAAAATAAAAAAAGATTTTAAAAAGATATTGTTTGGGTGTGTAAAGTGGTCTGTGTAATTAGCAATTAGGTCTGTGCGCATGGTAACTGCACGTACCCAATTTTTTTGGCCCAATTCAACACAACAATGGCCATCCTCTGGTTTCATGAACCAGGATTCAACCTGCCGTTGGTTTTTTATCTTCATCATTAGCCCCCTGATTTATTAAACTTCAATGTCTAAAACCATGGGAATCTCGTACCTGTATATATCTCCAAGCCTTCAAACTCACTTTCTCAAGCAACTCAAACACAATCATCTCCTGCATTTCTCCTATCTGCTGCGCTGCCTTCCTCAATATGGATTCACTGCAGTCTTGGGTCTCTAAGCACAAGCTCACCAGCATCGGTAATCATTTTCATTAGATTCTTAATTGACGAAATCAATGGCTATTTTCACTGCGAGCAACGACGGATTTGTTGTTGTTGTTGTTTTCAGGAACAGTGTGGGCTTCAGCAGCTGCAGCCTCTTTAGCCTACAACAGCAAGAGAAGCCCTCTGAAGCCCAGCCTTCTCTTGATACATGCCAGGTGCTTTCTTGTGTGCACAAGCTCCTACTTTGATTGCAGAAATAGTTTCATTTTTAAATTGGAACATAATTTTTATTTGATGGAATGTGTTTGGTTTCAGGATCCATGCTCAAGCACTGACGCTGGCGGTGCTCTGCGGCGCGGCGATCAAGCATTACTACGACATCGAAAATTGATCTGAATGTTGTGTTTGCATGAACTGAGTCGCGAGTTTGTTCTTTTAAGGCTTTCATTTGCCAAATGTGGCTTATGTTGCAGATAAGAGAACTGAAGGAATAAATCATCGCGTTAGTAAAATCAAGGAATTTCCAAATTTAACAGCATTAGGATTGAATAGGCACAAAATTTTTCATTCAGTCCTACTTGCTTTATAGTTTATAAAGCAACAAAAATGGGCAAAAAAAAAAGAAAAAGAAAAAGAAGCAGCATACGCCATATGCTAGCTTTCGTTATGTTTAGGATATGCTCAGAATTATACTGGCTTTTTGATTTTGGTCTTGGTCTTGGTCTTGTAAATCGTGGGCATCCAATAAACAGACGGAGAAGTTAATTAGAGGCAATGCTAGTGCCAAGGTCTGCACTATGTCCTGCTGTTGTGCGTCAACGGATGATCGTGGAATATCTGGTGGTGAAGAACAAACAACAAACAAATAGCGCTACGAACAACAAACAAATAGAGCGCTATGAAGGTTGTAACTTTAGGCTGTTCGTTGGTCAAGGGAACACCAATGTGCTTTACTACGAAAGGAGAGAACAAATACAAATCTTCTCTCTTTACAACGAAGAAGGAACACTCATGATCTCTCCAAAAACTCTCAACATAATCTCTCAAAGTTGGCTGTCAACAATGGCGGCTCGAAGTTCTCTCAATGTGTTCCTCATCTGAAACCCTCGCCTAAACACCATATATATAGCCCTATGATTCAACATGTGTTCTAATATAAGAGGGATTCACAATTGATTAGAACTCTGACTTTAACGGAATTCTAATCCAATCACAACTCTACTTCGGATAGGACGTCGCGTCCTATGGTAGGCCCCTCCATGCTGCCAAACTTTCTGCTGAAGGCCGAGCAGACAAAGTACTGAGTCGACCTATCCGAAGCTCGAACTGTAGAGTTGTCGACCTATGAGCCGCTGATCATCCAAACTGAGAATCCATGTGTAACGGTCCGGATTTTTTCAATATAACTATTCACGTAATTTCAATTTTTAAACTATTTTATAATGGTTTGTCAGGAGTTTTACGATTTCAAAAATTTCTTATAAAAAATATTTTGAAGTACCAGAGTAGTTATGGAGTATTTTAGTAAGATCGGATTTCATCAAATACTCAAAACAATTCTGATAAAAATTCATTTTCAGTTATTACCGTTTTGGCTTAATGAATTTATTTTCTATTCAAACATCTTCAAAAACGTTTTCAAACTTCTACGGTAACATTCAATGATCATTTAGAGCTCCCCACATTAATTTCGTAATTTTCTGATATCATTTCAATAGAGAACCCGCATACCCGCTTTCTAAACATTTTGGCCTAAAACTAGTATCCCCGTAGCTCAAACCCTGAAACGGTCTTCGTATTCGTGATCCTCGCGACGAAACAAACCCGTAGGTATGTTTTCGTAATTTTTCGGACACGTTTACTAGTAAGGGCAAAATCGTAATTTCGTTTTTGTATTCTACAAAATACTTTCACTAATGGGATTTTACTTTTTAATTAACTTTATCATTTACTAATTACATTTAACCCCTAATTACTTTAACCCTTAAACGAGTAACACGTTTTGGTTTTTTTTCCACCCATAGCCAAAAGCACAAACCTAACCTAATAAATGTTTGACTAAGTATTAATTAGGTTTAATATTTAATTAGATTAATTAACCTATAAATACCCCGAAGCCCTAACCCAGTATCATCCCGTATTTCTTTCTCTCCCTCACAATTCTCGCACCCAGGCCCGACTCACGCTCGTCACCCCGCTCACTCTCTCTACTCTCTCCACTAACCCATGCCCTCACCGTATTTTCTCTCCCCCCGTAACACGCTTTCTCCCGCTCTCTCCTTCCTCAGTGAACCCACGGTGCCCCGCCCTTCGCCTGAGCACCGCCATCGCCTCGCCGTCGAGCCCCTCAGCCACGCTCCGACCACGATCCGCTGCTGTCTCCGCCCCCTAGTCACCGATTCCCTTCCTCCGACTGCACACCCGCCAGCTGCTCCCCTCCGAGGAAGCGTCCATGCTCTCCGGCGAACCCGACTGCAGCCTCGCCCTCCCTCGTTCTCTCACTCACCCCCTCGCCTCCGGCGTAGCACCACGCCACCCACGACGCTCCTCCGCCCTCCGAGCGTCCCAGCGGCCCCCTCCAGCTCGAGCACATCGCCGCCCCCGAGCTGTCGAAGCTCCGCCCGTCACCGTCGCTAGCACCTCCGGGAGCCCGCCATCACTACAGACCGCCAGCCCCGAGCTCCGTTCGTCGCCTTCCGCTCCACCTGAGCCCAGCCGTCTCCGAGCAACGCCTCCCGTCGCTGCTCGAACCCACGCACTCCCACAGCTCCGTCGTGCTCCGAGCAATCCGACGTCATGCTGCCCCCGCTCGCTCGTCGCCACGGTTGACCACCGCCACGAACTGCTCCCCGCCTCGACGCCTCCCTGCTCCCCACCATTCAGACAACGTCGCCGCCGCCGCCCAGAGCTCCGCCCGCCGCCGCCGACCTCTCGACGTCGTCCGCAGGCGCCGCCCGAGCCCCGCCGACGAGCCCCCCTCCGACATCGACCGAACGTCGGAGCATCGAACGGTGATTACGCTGCGTAAGTTTGCTCGATGGCAAACTTGTAAATATTAAGAAAAATTCGAAATTTCGTATTATTAATTAATTATTAAATGGGTATAATGATTTTAAACCCATAACTAATTATACAGGGCCTAGAAAAATGTGCGGATAGCTCCAGAAAATCAGAAATGACATTCTGGACCCAATGGCGCTAGTTTCATCTCAATCAGACGCGTAGTTTTTCCAAAATTAATTTTTAAACCTAAAAGTTAAATAGGTTATTTTCATTCAAAAATCAGTAACGTATTATTTTCACGTAAATTAGTAGGTGATAAAAATATATGTTAAAGTACTCTTCGAGACGGCCATTTTGACAGTTCATTCGCAACTTTCCGATGTAGAGTGCATCCGGAATAAATTGTTAAATAAATACGTTACTTAATTAAAAATTAGTTTTAAATCTATTTTGAGCTTTTAAAAATTATAAAAATTTATATAAACTTCAGAAAAATATTTTATCCTACTATAAAATTATTTTCCTTATAACTAGGCTATAGAAAAATTTAGAACGCTTTTTGACTACGTTTCAATCCGTTTAAAAATCAAAAACGGCCAAATTATTAAATAGGAAATGAGTGTATTCTTTAACCAAATATTTTTGTGTTGCAGGTACAAATTCTTGTGCACCAACGTCCGTAGAAGCCCTAGATCCAGTCCCGGCTTGCTACGACAGTCTCGAAATCTGTAAGTCACGACTAATTCTAATGTTAGAAAATTAGATAAGTGTACCCGTATGAACTTAGGACACCACTATAGCCTCCGAACGGCTACTTGAATTGAACCGAACTAGAAACCTAATCTAATAGGAAAGTAATCAACTATAGGTTACTTTGCCAACTTTCAACTTTGGTGGTTGTTAAACACAACCATCAACTTGGGTAAATTATGTGCTAACAAAACTACCACCCTTAAACCAACAATTTTTGTATTCCATGTTTGTTGGACTTGTCTTTATCCTCAAATTTCTTAGCATCTGCTCTGCTTTACTTTCTGGTTTTAAAACTAGTGGTCCTGGTTAACTATCATCGTGAACAAGGAATTGATAACATCTTGAAACAATACTAGACACCCCGAAATGTTGGACTTGTCTTTATCCTCACTTCGCTTGGCTAGCTTGCTATGAAAAGAATGTCTGGCTTACTGGTTTTCAATAAGAAAGTCAACCAGTTGACTTGGTTTGACTAGCAACATATGGAACAGCTTGTATCTTGTGGAATATCGTGTGAAACATCTTGTGGAACATCATGAAAAGGAAATGTACATAGAACACTTGACACTTCACTGGGGTTTTGGGGTAACTCATAGTTTGAGAGAGTGTGGGAGCTATGACCGGGGGTTCATCTACTTGCATGCTTGTGTCGGTAAAATTACAAGGTCTGCCTGCGTCGGCAAAACTACAAGGTCTGCCTGCGTCGGCAAAACTACAAGGTCTGCCTGTGTCTGCAAAATTACAAGGTCTGCCTGCGTCGGCAAAACTACAAGGTCTGCCTGCGTCGGCAAAACTACAAGGTCTGCCTGCGTCGGCAAAACTACAAGGTCTGCCTGCGTCGGCAAAACTACAAGGTCTGCCTGCGTCGGCAAAACTACAAGGTCTGCCTGCGTCGGCAAAATTACAAGGTCTGCCTGCGTCGGCAAAATGGTCCCTGGCAATAGATGAAGTTTATGGTTGCATATCATACTCTCCGACTTGAGTCACGTAGCGTAGTTACTTTTGCACAGTCACTTTTACCTTACGCAACACAATCACCTTTACTTTACACGATCCATGCACGTTACTTACTACACCTGTACAGTCACCAGTACTTTACTTGTCGTACTTTTAGCTACAGCAGTAGTATGTTTTACTTGCCTAGCCTACTTTACACAGTACATTGGTTCTCTCCTTCAGTTCAGTTTGCCTTTACTTTTCAGTTATGTACAGTTGTTGCTCAGTACTTTACTTTTCACTCTGACCTACTTATACGTAGTTACTTTTGTCATACTTGTGCACTGCTTCTTTTCTATATTTAGAATTGTTGTGACTTACCTACGGTTCCATCTCCATGGCACCGCAGACGACATACAGATGAAGATAGATGCTCCTGAGCTAATAGCGCCAAAGTTCAACTGCAGCTTACAGAGTTATTTTCAGTGTTGTGTACTTTATTCTTTCATGTATATTGTTGGGACATCTTGTACAGTACGGGTTGTAATAATTGGACACTATTTGAGTATTTTTGCACATCTCTGCATCGTGGCTATTTTGTTTTCACTGGTAACCTGCAGGACCTGCGCAAATATCAAATAAGTAACGGGCCCCCGGGAGCGGGTCGTTACAAGTTTGGTGGCCCACGCAGGCCCGCGCTAACTACCTCGTGAACAATATAGCAAGATCAGGGTGTACAATATAAAATACTCAAATTGAACTCTCGAGTACAGTACGTCTCGAGTGTTCACCTGTATTGGATATACGGGTGAAGCGTCCTTATTACCATCTTCATTAGGTCTCCCTTAATCTTCCTTGATCCTCATCACTTCCTTTGAACTCTTAACCCTTGCTTAGGAACTCGTGTTCTATTCTTGATTATACCCTCCCTAGTAACCTCTTTTGCTAACAGTTATAGTGATTTTCCATTGGTTGAACTATATACCCACTTCATCACCTTTCCTTCAGTTGATGATGGCACGCATATAAATGATAATCTTCCTTCAATGGACCATGATATCGGTCAATGTGCTTGGCTAAAGTCTGTTGGATCAACCTAGCTAGACTGGGCATAAGTGATCCTGGCTTAGTCACTTCCCTGGCCGTGTCCGCTGGACCGCAAGGACGTGAATCATGATTATGTGACGTCATCGATCTTATTCACTATCAACCTTCCTTTAAGCTTGATGAACTTTCACCTTCTTAGAATCTTTCTAGTTTGCTTGGACCCTAGCTACGTTTATTTTAAGGAGGGTAGCGTTCAAGTTTTCGATCATCAGAAGTTCGGATTCCTCAACTGAAGCAGATCGAAGGACGTTCAGAAGTATTCGAGGATGATGCTGGATATTTTGAGACGAGCCAAACATTGCGTGCACGTATAGGCTGTTACGTTTTTGAGCTCGTGTTTCTCTTCTAGACCCTACTTTCATCTTGTACCCATTTCTCTATGAGTTAAACCTCCTTTTTCACCTACCATCCCCCCTCATTATAGCCCTTGTCCTCTTCCTCGCCTCGAGCCCCGTTCCCGCCTACCCTACACTACCTACCTGTGACTTTCAGCGCCCCCCTCTTTATTTCCTTTGTCCGCTTCCCCCCTCGAGACCCGTTCCCGCCTAACACCGACGACTTCGGTGCCCCCCTTTTTCTTTTTAACCCATCTTCTTCCTCCCCAAGCCACCCCGTGGTTTCCCTTACGCCGTATCGACTCCTACTCCTCCTCCCGGCCTCTTCTCCAAGCGAACTCTAATCCCTTCGGCCTCACCCAAAGATCCGCCAGCTTCCGCTCCACCCTATCCAGGAGGCCCCCGGCATGGATCGTCAAGCAGTCGCAGCCACCATAGATCAACAACCACCGATGGCCCTCCGACAATATGTTTTGGGATTTTTGGCCTTGGCGACGACCCTCGCCGCCACCTACGCTAACACTGTATGGCTGAGATCTTGGGAAGCCGTGATCCTTGGGCTTCTCTTGAGCTCTCTGCCCTGGGTCTCACCCAGATTGAGATCCCGTTTAGGCTTCCTATTGCGTCTACTCCTGTTGGTTTGTGGGAAAGTGTGCTTTTGGTTGTTCATTTGTTGGGTAATGTTAGGAGTTGCGAATGTCAAATACTGGTCTACAGAAGGAGTGATGGCGATGATTATTGGCATGATATTGGCCTTGGGTGTTGAAGTTGGATGTAGGCCTTGTGCTTGGCTCTGGATGAGAGCTTGGATCTTGCCTTATTGTGGGATAGTATGGAGATTGACGGAAGGAATGCTAGCAGTGAGTACTGACTTAGAGTGTTGGCCTTGTACTTACCTTTGGGCGGTGATTTGGACGTTAGCATGTGGTTGGGCCTTATGGAAATTGATGTTGTTGGTGGATTAGTCGATACATGCTATATTATGAACAACATCTGTGGCTAGACCCCGTTAGTCACCAGTAGCACGAATAAACTTTATGGTCTTCCGTTTTTAATAGCTTGCTACTGGCTTATCACCTCAGGTTCCAAGTTCGAACAGAGGTTGTCATCATAATAGCCCTCATTTTCATGTGATGTTATTATCTCATGTTAATTTTAGGCTACCTGAGAAGTCAGAGTAACTATTGTGATGATACCAGTCTCAGGAATAGTTACGGAAGCCATGGTGATGTCAATAATATGTATTCATATATAACATCTCTTGTTTTCTTGATGTTGTGATATCGCATTATATTTCATGTTATTTACAACCTAATTTGCTATATTACTATCTCTTCTATCATTTATTTGCTTAAGCTTCTTCAAAAGAGATTTTTAAACAAAAGAGATTTTTTTAATTCCGAGGACGGAATTATTTTAAGGGGGGTAGAATGTAACGGTCCGGATTTTTTCAATATAACTATTCACGTAATTTCAATTTTTAAACTATTTTATAATGGGTTGTCAGGAGTTTTACGATTTCAAAAATTTCTTATAAAAAATATTTTGAAGTACCAGAGTAGTTATGGAGTATTTTAGTAAGATCGGATTTCATCAAATACTCAAAACAATTCTGATAAAAATTCATTTTCAGTTATTACCGTTTTGGCTTAATGAATTTATTTTCTATTCAAACATCTTCAAAAACGTTTTCAAACTTCTACGGTAACATTCAATGATCATTTAGGGCTCCCCACATTAATTTCGTAATTTTCTGATATCATTTCAATAGAGAACCCGCATACCCGCTTTCTAAACATTTTGGCCTAAAACTAGTATCCCCGTAGCTCAAACCCTGAAACGGTCTTCGTATTCGTGATCCTCGCGACGAAACGAACCCGTAGGTATGTTTTCGTAATTTTTCGGACACGTTTACTAGTAGGGGCAAAATCGTAATTTCGTTTTTGTATTCTACAAAATACTTTCACTAATGGGATTTTACTTTTTAATTAACTTTATCATTTACTAATTACATTTAACCCCTAATTACTTTAACCCTTAAACGAGTAACACGTTTTGGTTTTTTTTCCACCCTTAGCCAAAAGCACAAACCTAACCTAATAAATGTTTGACTAAGTATTAATTAGGTTTAATATTTAATTAGATTAATTAACCTATAAATACCCCTAAGCCCTAACCCATTATCATCCCTTATTTCTCTCTCCCTCACAATTCTCGCACCCAGGCCCGACTCATGCTCGTCACCCCCGCTCACTCACTCTCTACTCTCTCCACTAACCCATGCCCTCACCGTATTTTCTCTCCCCCCGTAACACGCTTTCTCCCTCTCTCTCCTTCCTCAGTGAACCCACGGTGCCCCGCCCTTCGCCTGAGCACCGCCATCGCCTCGCCGTCGAGCCCCTCAGCCACGCTCCGACCACGATCTGCTGCTGTCTCCGCCCCCTAGTCACAGACTCCCTTCCTCCGACTGCACACCCGCCAGCTGCTCCCCTCCGAGGAAGCGTCCATGCTCTCCGGCGAACCCGACTGCAGCCTCGCCCTCCCTCGTTCTCTCACTCACCCCCTCACCTCCGGCGTAGCACCACGCCACCCACGACGCTCCTCCGCCCTCCGAGCGTCCCAGCGGCCCCCTCCAGCTCGAGCACATCGCCGCCCCCGAGCTGTCGAAGCTCCGCCCGTCACCGTCGCTAGCACCTCCGGGATCCCGCCATCACTACAGACCGCCAGCCCCGAGCTCCGTTCGTCGCCTTCCGCTCCACCTGAGCCCCGCCGTCTCCGAGCAACGCCTCCCGCCGCTGCTCGAACCCACGTACTCCCACAGCTCCGTCGTGCTCCGAGCAATCCGACGTCATGCTGCCCCCGCTCGCTCGCCGCCACGGTTGACCACCGCCACAAACTGCTCCCCGCCTTGACGCCTCCCTGCTCCCCACCATTCAGACAACGTCGCCGCCGCCGCCCAGAGCTCCGCCCGCCCGCCGCCGACCTCTCGACGTCGTCCGCAGGCGCCGCCCAAGCCCCGCCGACGAGCCCCCCTCCGACATCGACCGAACATCGGAGCATCGAACGGTGGGTACGATGCGTAAGTTTGCTCGATGGCAAACTTGTAAATATTAAGAAAAATTCGAAATTTCGTATTATTAATTAATTATTAAATGGGTATAATGATTTTAAACCCATAACTAATTATACAGGGCCTAGAAAAATGTGCGGATAGCTCCAGAAAATCAGAAATGACATTCTGGACCCAATGGCGCTAGTTTCATCTCAATCAGACGCGTAGTTTTTCCAAAATTAATTTTTAAACCTAAAAGTTAAATAGGTTATTTTCATTCAAAAATCAGTAACGTATTATTTTCACGTAAATTAGTAGGTGATAAAAATATATGTTAAAGTACTCTTCGAGACGGCCATTTTGACAGTTCATTCGCAACTTTCCGATGTAGAGTGCATCCGGAATAAATTGTTAAATAAATACGTTACTTAATTAAAAATTAGTTTTAAATCTATTTTGAGCTTTTAAAAATTATAAAAATTTATATAAACTTCAGAAAAATATTTTATCCTACTATAAAATTATTTTCCTTATAACTAGGCTATAGAAAAATTTAGAACGCTTTTTGACTACGTTTCAATCCGTTTAAAAATCAAAAACGGCCAAATTATTAAATAGGAAATGAGTGTATTCTTTAACCAAATATTTTTGTGTTGCAGGTACAAATTCTTGTGCACCAACGTCCGTAGAAGCCCTAAATCCAGTCCCGGCTTGCTACGACAGTCTCGAAATCTGTAAGTCACGACTAATTCTAATGTTAGAAAATTAGATAAGTGTACCCGTATGAACTTAGGACACCACTATAGCCTCCGAACGGCTACTTGAATTGAACCGAACTAGAAACCTAATCTAATAGGAAAGTAATCAACTATAGGTTACTTTGCCAACTTTCAACTTTGGTGGTTGTTAAACACAACCATCAACTTGGGTAAATTGTGTGCTAACAAAACTACCACCCTTAAACCAACAATTTTTGTATTCCATGCTTGTTGGACTTGTCTTTATCCTCAAATTTCTTAGCATCTGCTCTGCTTTACTTTCTGGTTTTAAAACTAGTGGTCCTGGTTAACTATCATCGTGAACAAGGAATTGATAACATCTTGAAACAATACTAGACACCCCGAAATGTTGGACTTGTCTTTATCCTCACTTCGCTTGGCTAGCTTGCTATGAAAAGAATGTCTGGCTTACTGGTTTTCAATAAGAAAGTCAACCAGTTGACTTGGTTTGACTAGCAACATATGGAACGACTTGTATCTTGTGGAATATCGTGTGAAACATCTTGTGGAACATCATGAAAATGAAATGTACATAGAACACTTGACACTTCACTGGGGTTTTGGGGTAACTCATAGTTTGAGAGAGTGTGGGAGCTATGACCGGGGGTTCATCTACTTGCATGCTTGTGTCGGTAAAATTACAAGGTCTGCCTGCGTCGGCAAAACTACAAGGTCTGCCTGCGTCGGCAAAACTACAAGGTCTGCCTGTGTCGGTAAAATTACAAGGTTTGCCTGCGTCGGCAAAACTACAAGGTCTGCCTGTGTCGGCAAAATTACAAGGTCTGCCTGCGTCGGCAAAACTACAAGGTCTGCCTGCTTCGGCAAAATTACAAGGTCTGCATGCGTCGGCAAAATGGTCCCTGGCAATAGATGAACTTTATGGTTGCATATCATACTCTCCTGTAGGATCCTGCCAAAACAGAGTTAGGATCGATAAAATGAAGTTTAGACTTACGCTTGCGTATGCGGCACGGTAGTCTACGAACTTCGCCTTCGGATTCGCCACGACGGATCGAGTCTTCTCATGAACGGAGTAAGGCTACTAAATCCACAATCTAAATCTCTACTTTTAGATTAAGAATTTGGATAAAGGGAGAGGAAGTATTTCGGCAGAGCTTCGCTAGAATGAAAATGCATGCAAGAATGCCATGCAAAAGTGTTAAGGAAAATGGCTAACCCTTGGGTCTTATTTATAGCCCCCAAGGTAGTTATTTTAGGAGCAATTGTTCCTTTGGAACAATTTAACTAAGGTGTACCATCGTACATGGCATATTATAAGCTTAAGTTGTACCATATGCATGGTACAATATAAGCTTAAGATATTACCCCTTTATTAGCCATATGTCGCATGCACTTATGCACATATAATGCGACTTTCCCATCAATCTAGAGATCCTCTCCGCAAGGGAACATATTCCCTTTGCGCACGACTTCATGTACGCGACGTTCGAGGTCCGTATTCCCTCGTACATCCCCTACAAGGGTGTACTAACGTCTTCCATATCCAACATCTCCGACTTGAGTCATGTAGCGTAGTTACTTTTGCACAGTCACTTTTACCTTACGCAACACAATCACCTTTACTTTACACGATCCATGCACGTTACTTACTACACCTGTACAGTCACCAGTACTTTACTTGTCGTACTTTTAGCTACAACAGTAGTATGTTTTACTTGCCTAGCCTACTTTACACAGTACATTGGTTCTCTCCTTCAGTTCAGTTTGCCTTTACTTTTCAGTTATGTACACTTGTTGCTCAGTACTTTACTTTTCACTCTGACCTACTTGTACGTAGTTACTTTTGTCATACTTATGCACTGCTTCTTTTCTATATTTAGAATTGTTGTGACTTACCTACGGTTCCATCTCCGTGGCACCGCAGACGACGTACATATGAAGATAGATGCTCCTGAGCTAATAGCGCCAAAGTTCAACTGCAGCTTACAAAGTTATTTTCAGTGTTGTGTACTTTATTCTTTCATGTATATTGTTGGGACATCTTGTACAGTACGTGTTGTAATAATTGGACACTATTTGAGTATTTTTGCACATCTCTGCATCGTGGCTATTTTGTTTTCACTGGTAACCTGCAGGACCTGCGCAAATATCAAATAAGTAACGGGCCCCCGGGAGCGGGTCGTTACACCATGCATTGTAGAAGTTCATTAGCTCGGCCACCCTGTATCTGACTTGTGTAGAGTCAGCTAGGCAGGATCCGAGCATATGCGAGCTAGCTCTGCACAAGATAGCTCGGATGCACTTCTCCAATACTTCTTTATCGCCTCAATTGAGCCAACTTTCACAAATCTCCACCTTGACGAGATTTAAGCCTCAGTCACACAATCGACCTTTAATGCTCACCTTGGTAGAGTCACACCTGGTGTTCCCCCTCAATTTTGCTCCGAAGAGCCCAATGTCCACACCAGGGCTTAACTGGATCCATCGAGCCTCAATGCATGCAACTAGGCCCGTCATTGACATCATTTTGGAACAACATTGAGCAAGTCCAAGCAGTGCTTAAACTTAGCTCCAGATACAACCTTAATCAACTTGTCTACATGGTTGTCATCCGTTTCGATCTTCAGCAAATTGATGTCATCATATTCTTCTCCCACATAGTCTCGGACAAAGTGGTACCTCACGTCGATTTGCTTGATGTGTGCATGGAAGACCTGATTCTTAGCTAAGTGCATCGTACTTTGGCTATCACAATAGAGATCATACATCTTCTTATAGACTCCCAGATCATCCATCAAGCCCGTCGGCCATATCTGCTCTTTTACAGCTTTAGTCAGTGCCATATGTTCTACCTATGTAGTAGATAGGGCCACCGTAGACTAAAGTATACTCCGTCAACATATTGGATCTGCTGATAGGGTGAAGACATAGCCTGTCATAGATCTCCTTCTGTCACGTCCCGCTCCTCAAAATACTAGGAAGCGAGAGTAGACAAGCCCCGCTCGTAGCTAAGTCAAAAGAGAGCAAGTTTTTTTATATTCCCTTTTGAGTCAGCAACGATAAGCATCTGGTATACACAATATGCAGCTTCTCCAAAATAACAACACAGATAATAAACTAAATTATTACAGCCCAGGTCCAGAGTAGCAGTTTAATTATTACAACCAAATCAAAAGTCTCAAGGAAGCTTGAATATAGAAGGGCCTTATGGCCAGTACAAACCAAAGTACATGCGATTAATAATACAACTACATAGCCAAAAGAAACAAGAACAACAACCTTCTAATCCTTTGTAAAGTCTCGCCCCTCAACGAACTCGTGTGACTCAGGGACATGGTCTGCAAACTCACCCTCAAAATCTGACAGACATTGCATTAAGAAAACACAATACAATGTCTGTCAACGAGGGTTACTCATGTAGCTTCTCAAGCATTAATTTCATTTAAGGCATTTTATAAAAGGAACGTGCAGAGCAAGGTTGTAATCTTCTAGCAGTATATGAAATTTAACAGCATGATATAAAAATGGAAATAATTTCATTTAAACAATTTATTAAAAAAAATTCAGGCAGTGCAAGAATAAAATCTAAGCAAGATATGTAATTTTAATAACTTAATATAATATAAGCTAGCAGGCATGTAAGTGTAAAATAATCACAATGAGGTTGATTATCATGTTTGAACATTTAAAAATGTCATGCTAATGTAAAGTGATGATTCTAAGGCTAATGCATAACTCATTGACTGAGGGTACGGTGTTCAACTGTCGGCGTCCCCAGGTGCGCTACCTGGATAGCCCCTACCCCGTCTCCACGTCTGAAGACGGTGAAATGATGATGTATCCAATCCCCTGAGGTTTAGAGGGTGGTGAATTGACTTTCTTTCATGTACTTAGCAACAACCCCGACTCCACGTCTGGATGACGGTGAAATGCTGAATCCCAACTCCATTGCTGGAAGGTGGAAACTTGATTTATGACAGGGTCGCTTGCGCACCCTCGTGACAATGAGTACCCTATCCCAAATGTCTTACACTAATTATATTTTTAATGCCAATATCAAGTTGTTAAAATTTCGTGAATAATCAAATGTTGTGATGGGCGGTTACATTCTTTTGATATGGTGACGACGTCACCTAACGCTTTCATGTATGTCCACTTAACGACACATTTTCAATTGTTACGTTCATTTTAACCTGCCACTCTTTAATTAGCAGTTTGCAATGTATTTTAATGTTAAAGAAAACGCTAGCATGCCTCTTTATTTTACATTGGGTAAAATGTCGTTTTTATATGCACAATATAATATTTAAAATTTAAATCAATCAATATATCCAGTTCCTTGTAACATGCAAGCCTATTGATTTGCATGCTCAATTCTAGCCTCTAAAATGAAACAAATTTTAAACTTACAGGTTGATGTAAATCCAGAAATAAACAATTTTCTACACCATCAAAGACAACATTCTAGCCTAAAGGCACTTGGGGTCGCAGAGTGATTAAGTAGCATATGTTGAATCATTAGTTTAAACAAAATATATCTCTTGTAATTAGCAACAAACTAATTTATGGGGTTACAGGTTGGTGTCATTTAGCAACAATTAATTACCCAATTTAGTTAGTAATGAACAAAATTAATTAGCCATTTGAATCTAATAAACTAAGGTTGCCAAACTAATCGTTCTGGGAACAAATCACTTTGGCAGCAAGCCAAGTTTAAATAAACACTAAACAAGTTTGATTCACAAAAAAAAACTAAACATGTTGAAATAACAAAACACACACAGAGAACACTATCATTTTGGCAACAAACTCACTATTTTTGCTAATTTTGAATCTAACCAATCTGTTAAATAATTAGCAACAAACTCACATTTTTGTTAATTGCAAACCAATTTCCTAACATGATATAATTATATAAGTCATGAACATATACTGTCAATTAACTAACGTTTAGTTTTTTAGCAGCAAACTGGACTTCTTTTTATCATAATCCATTTGGTTAGCAAACTCACTATATTGCCAAACTAATTAGCCCTTTCCTTTGTTGCCGATTTTGTTCCTAATTGTTATGTCATATGTTTTTGGCTATGTTGTCATTAGGGGCACAATGGTTTCATCTGGTGGATCTCAGCTGGTGTTATGAAGAATGTTGAATAATATTTTGAACATTATGTTGTACATCATGTTCAACATACTGCATCAGGAAGTTGGGTTGAATGTCGAACTTGGGATCATTGAAGATAGGAGGAGCCTCAGATCTCAGTTTATTATCTTCAACGTTATTCTGGTATATTCCGTCGAGACTGAAGAATCGTTGAAGATATTGTTAGTATCTATTATCTCTCGTTTCTATTGTTGAGTGGGTTGGAGAGAGATTTTCGCCTACTTATTGTTATTGCTGTTTTTAGAAGATATGGCGGAACCACTTCCTAGCTTGGTTCCGTTAATTGTGGGTTGCCAATCTTCTTGGATTTGATCGAGCAAACTTCCTTTAACCGCTTCGTGTTTTGAGGGGAGATGGATTGAATAGTAGTGCGAAGATCAGCGGCGAGGGTTTTTACAACTTGAACGATGACTTTTGCAAAAGTCACAAGGAGCTTCGGGAGGAGGCTGACGACTACCGAGGTAGGGGTCAAGGGAGTTGATCTTTGTCAGTTCAGCAAGGGGATCTTGCATGCAAGGGGAGCTTGCACAAATTACTCCATGGGTTTGGTAGAGACCACTCAACACGGTTTTTATTAAGGGGGAGGTTGTTCCTCCTAATTAAACGTGGTATTGGTGATTGTAATCATTAATATTTAGTGGAGTAATTTGATTTTTTAGGCGAGACCTCGCAGATGTAGGTGTGCGCACCGAACTACGTTACCAAGTTCATTGTGTCACCTTGGTTTCTTTGTTTATCATTGAGTTTATTTGGTTGTGAATACGTACTGAATTTCAATTGGTATCAGAGCAGGTCATCCGTGGTGCTTTGTGTTTTCAAAGTGGTCGTGATCCTTATTTTTAGTATGCTAACCATGAATACGAAGGAAGGTGCATCCGTGACACGTCCTCCGCTGCTCACCGGTACAAACTACACCTACTCGGAGTCTCGGATGCATGCATTCATTAAGTCTCTCGATGAGAAGGCTTGGGTGGCTACAATAGAATGATGGACTCCTCCAGTTCATGTTGACGAAGAAGGAAAAGAACACCTCAAACCTGCTAAAGATTGGAGTTCCAAAGAAGATCGAGCGGCTTTGGGAAACTCAAAGGCAGTGAATGCAATTTTTACAGCTGTGGATAAAGAGCAGTTCAAGTTAATCTCCACATGTGAATATGCCAAAGAAGCGTAGGATATCCTTCAGAATGTTCATGAAGGGACTAGTACGGTAAAAGCCTCTAAACTCCTAATGCTTGCATCCCAATTTGAAAATCTCAGGATGAATGATGATGAGAGTTCAATGGAAGACTGCGGGATATAACAAATTAGGCTTTCCAATTGAGGAAGAAGTACTCTCAAAAGAAGTTGGTTGAGAAAACTCTGAGATCCCTACCTGACAAGTTCTATGCAAAGATTGCGGCCATTGAAGAAATGAGGAACACATCTACTATGAGATTGGATGAGCTCATGGGGTCTCTTCAGACATACGAAATGAATCTGAAGCAGAACAAAAGGGACAAAGGGGTGGCTCTTAAGGCAGAAGTTAGTGAAACACCAAACACAGAGAATGAATCGGAACTTGATGATGACATTGCATTATTGACCAAGAACTTCAGCAAAATGATGAGAAAGATCAGTAACAAGGACCAGAATTTCAGATCTGCCAACAAGGAAACACGACCGAATCTCCCCACTGTAGGAAAGGCTACCAGTCGTCCCGCACAGAAGTATGAACCGAAGAACAAAGGCAAAGGAATACAGTGCAGAGAGTGTGAGGGTTTCGGTCACATACAAGCTGAATGTGCAAATACCCTCAAGAAGCAGAAAGGAAAATCATTAGCCAATATATGGAGTGATGAGGATTCTGAAGGAAGTGCTGGAGATGAGGAAATCACCAGCAATTATGTTGCCTTTATAGCTATCCTGAATGATCAATCTGATTGTGACACCCCTAGCTATGTTGGACCTAATGTTGCAACATCAAGTACAACATTGGAGAACAAACTTGGAAATGTCAGAAAGGATGTTGCAACATCTTGTACACCATCCGGCAGTGAATCTGATTCTGAAGCAGGTAGTGATGAGGAGATTGATGAAGAAGACATTCGGTCAGCTTATCAAACCATGTTTAACAAGTGGATGAAGATCTGTGAGGTCAACAAAATCTTAAAGGAAGAAAAAGTCAAATTAAAAAGTGAAAAGGACTAAACCATTGAAGACCGAGCTCAATCTCAGGAATCTTGAGAGCAAACTTAGGATAACTGCCCTCAGAGCTGAGAAGGCAGAAAACACCCTCAATAATTGGAACTCCGGGAAGACAAAGCTCGATGACATTCTGAACATGGGGAAAATCTCAGGAGATCGCACTGGTGTAGGGTACAACAGAGGAGGATATCTTCATGTCCCTAAGGAAAGACGTGTTCTCATGACAAAAGGACTGAAAAAGATGGGACATTTCAAGCAAGGTGAACAGAAGCTGAAGCAGAAGAAAAGTACTACATCTGGGTGTCCCGTGTGTGACTACTGCAAACTTGTAGGGCACACAAACAGGAATTGTTTCAGCCGCATGAAGCATCAGCATGAAGGAAGAAGTGCTAGACATCCCGGCAAAAAGATGACGAAGAAGTGGGTAAGGAAATCTGAATTGTACAGCATGGTGGCTTATTCTTCCTTGATTGCTTTTTCCGAAAACATGTGGTCTTCGACAGTGGAAGCTCCTGGCACATGACTGGTAATCGAAGTCTCCTTACTGAGTATATAACTGGCAACAAAGATCATGTTACTTTTGGTGACGGTCAAAGGAGCAAGATCATTGGAAATGGAGACCTAAAGATGACGGGAGCTATTAATCTGAAAGATGTTATGCATGTGGAAGACTTGAAGGCAAATCTTATTAGCATAAGCCAATTGTGCGATCAAGGCCTTTTCGTTCAGTTTACTAAAAATGAGTGCTTAGTTTTCAATGAAGACGGAGCTTGCATTCTTACAGAGAAAAGATCTGCTGACAACTGTAATTTACTACAAGAAATTAACAAGTGCCTTAATGTTATTGTTGATGTCTCTGAGCAGTGGCATCAAAAGTTAGGGCATCTCAACTTCAAGACCTTGATGAAGATATCTAAAGTGAGAGCTGTTCGTGGGATACCGACATTAAACAAGAAGAGAGAGGGGGTGTGTGGTCCTTGTCAACTAGAAAAACAAAAGAAGACTAGCCACATGCAACTTCAGATGATCATTACATCCAAGAACTTGGAGCTGTTACACATGGATCTGATCGGACCTACGACAAAAGTTAGCATGGGAGGTAAGAAATACATCTATGTTTGTGTTGACAATTTTTCAAGGTTCACATAGGTAGATTTTCTTAAGGAAAAATCAGACACATTTGAAGCCTTCAAGAAACTATGCACTCGTCTTCAGATTGAGAAAGGAGATATCATTGGGAAGATTGTCAGGATTTGAAGTGACCACGGCAAGGAGTTTGAGAATCATTCATTTTCTGAATTTTGTGAAGCTCAAGGAATTGCGCATGAATTTTCAGCCCCTAAGACCCCTCAACAGAATGGAGTGGTTGAAAGGAAAAACCGCACCTTACAAGAAATGACGCGTGTGAGCTGAATGCCAGGGAGGTCAGTGCCAGATGGTGGGCTGAAGCTGTCAACACTGCATGTTACACTATAAATAGAGTTTATCTTCGACCTAGAACTGAGAAAATTCCCTATGAGATCTGGAAAGGAAGAAAACCTAATGTATCTTACTTTCATATCTTCAGAAGCAAATGTTATATTCTACAAGATCGCAATCCAAGGGGAAAGTTTGATGCTAAGAGCGACAAAGGGATATTTCTTGGATACTCCACAACAAGTCGTGCCTTCAGGGTGTTAAACCATCGTACCAATGTTATGATGGAGTCAATTAATGTTGTTATAGACAATTTTGATCAGGTAGAAACTGGCATAAGTGGATGGACAATTCCTCAGGAAGAAGGCACAGATGAGGAAGACCGTGTTGAACAAAATGTTGCAACATGGGATACACCACAAGGTAATGTCGAACAAAATGTTGTAACACATGATTTAACATCGGTAGAGGAACTGCTGTCTGAGGCAGGTGACGCTCATGCCCATAGAGGAATCACTAGAGTCATACGGAACCATCCACTTGAGATGGTTATTGGTGATGTTCAAGACGGTCTCCGTACGAGAGGTATAAGCCAAGTCAACTACCGTGATCTTGCCGGGTACATCTGCTTCCTCTCAGTTGTTGCACCTAAAAATGTGAAGGAAGTGCTCCTTAATGAGTTCTGGGTGTTAACTATGCAAGAAGAGCTGAATCAATTTCAGCGTAATGATGTCTGGTGTCTGGTTGAGAGACCTAAGGGGATAAATGTCATTGGGACAAAATGGATATTTAAGAATAAAACCGATGAGAAAGGCAATGTCACTCACAACAAGGCTCGTCTGGTGGCTCAAGGTTACACTCAAGTTGAGGGCATTGTCTTTGATGAGACATTTGTGCCTGTAGCTCGGCTGGAATCAATTAGACTTCTCCTGGTAGTTGCCTGTAGTTACGATTTCAAGCTCCATCAGATGGATGTGAAGAGCGCTTTCCTGAATGGTATATTGAATGAAGAAGTGTATGTCGAACAACTGATAGGATTTGAAGATCCATTTCTTCTAAATCATGTCTATCGGCTGAAGAATGCCCTCTATGGATTGAAGCAAGTGCCAAGGGCTTGGTACGAGAGGTTGACTAAGTATCTTCTCCAAAAAGGGTATGAACAAGGGGGAGCAGACAAGACATTATTTGTTCAAAGAACCAGGTCTACTGTTATTGTTGCTCAGATCTACGTGGATGATATAGTATTCGGCTCCACTTCACAATAGTTGGTGCGTGAATTCATTGCCCTCATGCAGAAGGAGTTCGAGATGAGCATGGTTGGTGAATCGAACATGTTCCTTGGACTTTAGGTAAAACAATCTAGTGATGGGTTATTCATCTCTCAAAGTAAATATGCTAAAAATATTGTTAAGAGATTTGGTCTGGAAAATGCTCGACAAGTTTGCACTCCTATGTCCACGAGTGAAAAGCTCTCCAAGGATGATGGTGGAAAATCGGTGGAAGTCACTCTATATGAAGTATGATAGGGAGTTTGCTGTATCTGACATCTAGCAGGCCAGATATCAGTTTCAGTGTGGGGGTATGTGCACGTTATCAAGCTTGTTCTAAAGAGTCTCATATTACTGCAGTTAAAAGAATAATAAGATATGTAAGTGGGACAGCCGAATATAGTATATGGTATCTAAGGACACTAATACCTCAATCTCATGCTACAGTGATGCTGATTGGGCAGAAAATGCAGATGACAGAAAAAGCACAACATGTGGATGCTTCTACGTGGGAAATAATCTCGTCTCTTGGTACAACAAGAAGCATAATTCTATCTCTCTATCCATTGTTGAGGCCGAATACATTGCTGTAGGAAGTTGTACACAGCTCCTATGATGGAACGATGCTGACAGACTATGTGGTGGAGCAGAGTATCTTGACTATTTTATGTGACAACCAGAGTGCCATTAATATATCCAAGAATCCTGTCCAACATTCCAGAACCAAGCATATAGACATCAGACATCATTTTATCAGAGAACTGGTTGAGAAGAAAGTTCTAGCCATGGAATATGTTGCAACTTCCAGGCAATTAGCTGACATCTTCACTAAACCCCTGGACTCTAGCAGATTTGAAGAATTGCGACATGCTCTTAGGTTGTGTCGTATCTAATGTTGCACATTATATTGTACATAATGTTCCACGTTATGTTGCAACATAAGGGGATAGTGAGTTGGTATAAGTGGTGGGGCTGTTTAATACTTAGCCCAGTTTTTGTATTTTCCGTCTTGGTGTTTTCTCTCTTGGTGCTCATTTCTTCCCAAATTTCTTTCAAAAGACCCGAAGTGTTTCTAGGGTTATTGATCCCCTTTTTGGAAAAATTCTCTGTCTCCTTTCATCAAATGGTTCGCAATCAAAGCAAGAAGTCATCTCAGAACCCTTGTCGTTCCTCTCGTCAGGCCTCATCATCAAAGAGAACTGCATCATCGTCTTCCTCACCTCAAGTTAAACGAAAGGGGATGGCTCCTCGCTCCACTAGGGTCTCATTTTTTGGTAATTCCCCTCCCACATCATCCATAGTGTCTCTTGATTACATGCATTCTGGTTCTTCATCGGATTCGGCGTTAGTACCTTTCCCCCAATTCTTGATATTCCTCTTCTATCGGTCAAACCCTCATTATCGGATTCTAAAGAAGATGATAAGTTTTCCCATCCTGTCACCATTCAAGATTGGTTTTGGCATCTCCGAAGGACTGGGCGCAAATTGGATCTCTCGTGGTTGGATTTATCTGGAGTTTGCATTGGGCCTTTCGAATTAAACAGATTGCAAGGCAAGTTGGTTAGTGTCGAAGTGCCTGATGATGACGAGATCATCCTTACAACCTGGAGGCCAAGAAGATCATCTGTGAGAATTTCAGAAATTGTTGTAGTGGATATCTCTGACTCTGAGTCCTCCATGTCTGCAGAGAATCCCAACATGGGTGTTGATAGTGGTGCTGAATCATGTTATGTGGATGTTGTTGCTGAAGACCATGATGCCCATGCTGAACCTACTGGTAGTGGAGTTCATGGTGAAGATCTTAATGGAAGTGGTAGTGGTATTTCTCTTGAAGGTGACCAACCTCAAGTGTCACTTGTCGTTGACGATGCCCAGGCTGTAATCGATATGCATATCGAAGCTGGTATGGAGGATGTGGCTAAGTTAGCTGAAATGGATGTTGATCCTAATATCACTATTGTGACTGATGTGCCTGATGTGTCTGGAATGGCAGAAATGCCTGTTGCAACAGGAGTGGGTGTCATGCCTGATGAGGCCGAAGCAGCTGAAGTACCTGATGTAGTGGTATAAGGTATTCATGTTGAAGGAACCCCAGTGGTGGTTGCACCAGTTTTTCCATCTGAGTCTCATGAGCCTCTTGTTCATGAAGAAGCTGTTCAAGTAGATGATCCAGTGGCTATGCAAGAAGATGGTATTGAAGCTATGCCAGATGTGGATTCCTTGGTTGCCCCTAGAGATGAAGAAACTCCTGGAGATGCTACTCATTTTGATGTCACTATTGATGTCAATGTTGCACCCAATGTTGCACCATCTGATGCAGAAGGGAAGGCTGTTGTGCAAGAAGAAGAAGACTCTGTGGCTGGTTCTCCTGCAGTTGATCTGATCCCCCCTCACACTCGCAAGTCAAGGTCTAATTCTAGAAAGCATGCAGCTCCTTCCCGATTGGTTACTACATCTCCATCTAAAAGATCCAAAGTGGCTGGCTCTTCCGGTTCTCCCTTCTCATCTTCTTTTACTGCGTCTGATGCAATGTCCAAACTATTTTTTGACAAATCCTGCAAGGAGAGATGGCCATCATATTCTGAAAGATCCATTCTTGCTGAAAAATCTCTATCTCTACCCTCTTTTGGCAAGACTCAGTTCGTATCTTTTTTTAAAAGGAAATCAATCTCCTTCATGCTGCCAGCTGCTTCAAGACTTTCTATTCTGTTTTGGTTAGGGAATTCTATTGCAATCTTTCTAAATCTGCAGGGAAGCCAATGTCTAGATGGGCTTTCTGGACCTTTATTAGGGGAAAGGCTATCTCTTTCTCACCATCTGTGTTAAACAAAATCTTGAAGTGGCCATGCTCTCAGACCCTGCCTGCCTTTGGGGACTCAGTTGGTGATGACTATGATCTGTTTGTGAAGACAGTCACAGGGTGCAAGTACAAGTGTTGGCCAAAGTCATTTTCTTTTCCACCATCTGCCCTATCGGCAAAATTCTTTTTGCTCTACAGGATTGCTACTAGGGACTGGCTCGCCACCTCAAATGTGTCTGTTGTCACTAAGACCATGTGTAAATTGATCTATTCTGCCGTGACTAGGCAGCCTTTTAATCTTGGACTTATCATCTTTGACTCCATATTATCTCTTTCTGAGTCCTCTGCACCCTCATCATCTCTACCCCATGCTTTCCTTATCTCCATGTTGCTCATCTCCCAGAAGATTGTCCCATCTTCTACTGATCTTTCTTCAGCATGTTGGGTATTAGTTTTACTGCCAAGTCTATGGCAGGGAAAATAGATGACATATCTGGTGTCTCTTCTCCTGCACGTGTGACTGTCCTTTCCTCTCCATTATCTCCTGGATCTGCATCAACTTCTGCTAACAGGGAGCCTCCATCTGCTCCTGGTGTTCCTGATCATCCTTGCTCGGTGGATAGTCTGTCGTCATGGAGGACATTCAAGTGCTTGAAAAGGCCATGTAGAATGTAGACGATTAGCTGCTTCTTCTTCACAATTAAAAGGTTTTGCTTGAAGCTCACAAACTTTTACTTTGGGACAGACTTTCTCAGCTAAAGTCCAAGCTTGCTTCTGTCCCTTCAGAATCTTTGAATCCTGCCTCTGGTAGTGGTACCAAGTGAGGTAAGTCCTTTGTTTTTCAGTGGCATAAAGGGGGAGTAGTATTATTTGACATGGTATGATATGGTTTGTAGTAATGTTTTGAACAATTTGTGCCACTATGATGTGCTGGGCTATTGTTTATGCAGTTGTATGATGTTCACTGTATGTCATCTGTATGGAGCTTCATTATCAACTATGGATATGATATTCTTCTTAAATGTTCTTCATCTTGCCGCCATCTTGTATATTCTTGATTGTGCCACTAAAAGCCAAAGGGAGAGATTGTTAGGTCATACGTTTTTGGCTATGTTGTCATTATGGGCACAAAGGTTTCATCTGGTGGATCTCAGCTGGCGTTATGAAGAACGTTGAATAATATGTTGAACATTATTTTGTACATCATGTTCAACATACTGCATTAGGTAGCTGGGTTGAATGTTGAACTTGGGATCATTGAAGATAGGAGGAGCCTCAGATCTCAGTTTATTATCTTCAACGTTATTCTGGTATATTCCGTCGAGACTTAAGAATCGTTGAAGATATTGTTGATATCTATTATCTCTCGTTTCTATTGTTGAGTCGGTTGGAGAGAGATTTTCCCCTACTTATTGTTATTGCTATTTTTAGAAGATATGGTGAAACCACTTCCTAGATTGGTTCCGTTAATTGTGGGTTGCCAATCTTCTTGGATTTGATCGAGCAAACTTCCTTTAACCGCTCCGTGTTTTGAGGGGAGATGGATTGAATAGTAGTGCGAAGATCGGTGGCGAGGGTTTTTACAACTTGAACGACGAATTTTGCAAAATTCACAAGGAGCTCCGGGAGGAGGCCGACGGCTACCGAGGTAGGGGATCAATGGAGTTGATCTTTGTCAGTTCAGCAAGGGGATCTTGCACGCAAGGGGAGCTGGCGCAAATTACTCCAAGGGTTTGGTAGAGACCACCCAACACGGTTTTTATTAAGGGGGAGGTTGTTCCTCCTAATTAAACGTGGTATTGGTGATTGTAATCATTAATATTTAGTGGAGTAATTTGATTTTCTGGGCGAGACCCCGTAGATGTAGGTGTGCGCACCAAACTGCGTTACCAAGTTCCTTGTGTCACATTGGTTTCTTTGTTTTATCATTGTGTTTATTTGGTTGTGCTTACGTACTGAATTTCACTAATACATATTATTTGCAAGGGAAATTTGCAAAGGAATGATACATTATTATCACAGAAAAATTTCAGTGATAAAGAAACGTACAGATTAAAGCTTAGGAACCTACCTCTTACGCGTTCGACGTCGTCCGACGCCGCGAAGGGAAGAACCCTGAGGGGGAAAGGGATGCCCGCGGTCGGCCTCGTTGGTTGTCGGCCGGAGGGGTCTGGGGGCACCGGTGTCCTTTGGGTTCAAGGAGAAGAGGGGAGAGGATTGAGAAGGAGATGTGAGAAAGTTTGAAATTGAAAGAGGAGTAGAGATTGAAGAGGGAAATTGAGAGAAAGAGAGGGAAGAGATTTTTTTGCTTTGATGCCCTTGTTTTTTTTCCAACGAAGAGAAGGGGGGAGAGATCTAGGCTGCCTTAAGAGAGGGATTCGGGAAGAGAGAGAGGTTAGGGGGGATGTATGTTTTAATTGCTATTAAAGCTTAGGTCAAACCTCATAATGAGGTTTAGTTGGGAGGTTTGAAAATTAAGCACCCACGTGAAAACGTGGGCTTCTTCTTTTGTTTTTTTTGGGATTTTTTAAAATTTTTGTTTTCATTTTTAATTATAATATTATAATATAATATTGTTAACTTATCATTAAATTATCAATCTACATGAATGTTTCCAAAAAATCCAAAAAAATTACCTTACATTTGTGATCATGCGACAATTATGAAAACGAGTTCCGATAAATTTAGAGAAATAACATGAGCATTTTTTAAAAATAGTATTGACGGTCCTAGGCCGTCACACCTTCCAACGAAGTCGACTGCAAAATTAGAAACAATATAGCCGACATCTTGCAGACCATCATTACCTCGACTATATGTCATTCCGACATCACTGGTGCCATTGATGTATTTAAGTATCCATTAAACAGCTCGCCAGTGTACTTTTCTCGGATTGTGCATGTATCTACTCACCATGCTAACTACATGTGATGGGTCATGTCGGGTACATACCATAGCATACATTAAGACTCCAACCACATTGGCATACGGTATGCTCTCTAGAGCATCTTCTCATCTTCATTCTTCGGGCAATCTTGGTACAGAGCTTGAAGTGAAGTGCAAGCAGAGAGTAACTACAGATTTCATCCCTTTATAACCAAATCTCTGTATGACATGTTTCAAATAGCTACTTTGCGAAAGATGAACTATACCTCTACTTCGATCTCTTATGATCTCCATTCCAAGAATCCTCCGTGCTTTGCCTAGGTCCTTCATCTCAAATGCACAACTTAGCTCAGACTTCAATATCTGTATGTCCACTTTATTTGATGAAGTGATGAGTATACCATCAACATAAAGCAACTGGTAGATGAAGGACACATCATCCAACCTTCGAAAGAACACACAATAATCATAGGGGCTGCGAATATACCCTTGATCATTCGTCATAAATCATTTGAAATGCTTATACCATTATCTAGGTGACTACCTCAGTCCATAGAGCGACTTTTTCAGCATACATGCAATCCCATCGCCGCTCTCATAGCCATCCAACTGAGCTATATAGATCTCCTACTCGAGCTCTCCATGCAAGGACGCCGTCTTGACATCTAGTTGCATCAGCTCAAGGTCGTTCTGTGTGACTAATGCCAACATGATCTGAATTGAGCAGTGCTTCACCACCGAAGAAAAGACTTCATTATAGTTGATGCCTTCCCTCTGTGCATAGCCCTTTGCCATAAGACGAACTTTGTAGCGAACTTATCCGACTTCGGCTCCTTCCTTTATGGTGTAGACCCACTTATGCCCCATCGCCTTCTTGCCTTCAGGAAGCTCCACCAGATCCCATGTCTCATTCTTTATCAGTGATACCATATTCTCGTTCATCGCTTTCTACCACTTATCTGGGTCTTCAAAATGTTCTACATCTCTGAAAGAAGTGGGTATGTCAATACTTATAGCAGGAAAAGCGAACAAGATCATCTCAGTATATCATGCATGTCTTCGTATCTCATGCCTTGGTCTTGAAGTTGCAATGGAATTCTTATGCTGTGCAATCTGTGGAGACAAACTATCTCCACAATCTGAGCTTGAATCGACAACATCACCAGCATCTGTCTGGAGTATGTCGTCTGCAGTCTATAGTGTAGGTCGGCTTGAGTTAGTAGCTGAGCTATCTGGAACCTATATACTTCCAAGTAGACCTGATTCCTCTGTGTTTCTTTGGTCTCCACCATTGGTTCATGCTCTTTATTCAACAACGCTGACTCATCAAACGCCAGGCCTCTGCTCACAATCACCTTCTTTTATCTCGGACACCATAACTTGTATCCTTTGACACCATCACTAAAGCACAAGAAGATTTCTTTCTTGGCTATAGCATCGAGCTTGTCCTCCTTTACAGCATAGTAGCTTGGACAGCCCCATATAGGCAGATACTCATAGTCAGGAACTGGCTTTCCCGACCAGACCTCCAAAGGAGGTCTTCCTCCCAATGCAGCAGCAGGTATCCGATTGACCAAATTGATCAAGTATGCCAGGGCTTCCACCCATAACTCCTTTGATAGGTCGGCAATAGATAATATGTATCGGACTTTCTCCAGCAAAGTATGGTTCATCCTTTCAGCCACTCCATTCTACTGTGGCGTACCGCTGACAGTGAAGTGTATTTGAATCCCCTCCGATCTGTTGAACTTCTGAAAGAGGTCGATCTATACTCTCCACCGGTGTCACTTCGGAGTTGCCTGACTTTTCGACCTGTTTAAGTCTCAACCAGATTCTTCCAGTCTATAAACATGTTCAGAACATGGTCTTTTGACTTCAGAGGAAACACCCAAATCATGCGTGAGAAATCATCAATGAAAGACATAAAGTAGTGTTTACCTCCCAATGAGGCCGACCTAGTCGGCCCCAATACGTACGTTGGTGAGTTTGAAGATTTAGAGGCGCAGGTTATACTTGCACTATGTAATATGGAAAATTTATTTCCCCCTTCATTCTTTACAATCATGGTTCATCTTACTGTGTATCTGGCACAAGAGGCCCGCAATGCAGGGCCGGTACAATATCGGTCGATGTACCCTGTTGAAAGGTGAACTCCATGCCATATATTATTCTATTTTGCTATGAACAAAATTAAACGTGAATTTGAACCTTTTTATGATTTTTGAACCGCAAGTATCTAGGGTTCATGAAGCAACTTGTGCACAATCGTGCACGGCAAGAAGGGTCAATTTCCAAGAATTATACGTCAAACGAGGCCTTGATGTTCATATCTCGTTATTTCCGGGGTGTAGACATAGGGGTAAATAGTTCGGCAAGAGTTACTGATGGAGTATTCTATAATGATTGAGACGACACATGCTTTAGTAAAATTGAGCTTGAACAAGCACATTCATATGTTCTAAATAATCTACACATATTTGACTCCTATCGGAAGTAACTAAGCTGAGTTATTCGCTTTTGTAAGTGGTGTAAGTCGTCATATAGAAGTACTCCAATCCAAATCGTGCGTAAAAAATCTTAACCAAAGGGTTGCTGATGCACACGCTAAAGAATTTATGTCATGGCTGAAACTGACGGTACACGCATCGATTTCTCACGATAGTTACACAGTTATCACAAAATCAATTTCGATAACTTGCGTATATGAGTGCGATTCTTATTTATCTTAAAGGTGGCAGAGCAATGTGTTCGCGGTGCACGGCTATCCGAGGATATCCAAAAATATACCCGAGGACCTGACGTCACAGTACATCGATATGAAGGTTATTCTATCAATGGTTTCAGATTTAATACCATTGAAGTCGAGAAGGACCGATGCACCCAAAATAGTGGAATCTCTTATCCTTTACGCAGTTGTCATATGCAAGATCCAGAGATCAACAATCAAAAGAAGGTCAAATATTCTATTATGGCCAGGTTGTAGACGTGATTGAGTTATTTTATGGTTTTAAGAAGGAAGTGAGCCATGTTATGTTTAAGGTACGGTGGTGTGAGCAAGGAAAGAAGAAGGACGACTTGGGCTTCATGGTCGTTAATCTGAAGAAGGAAATCTATCCGGAGGAGAAGTTCATGTTTGCCTTGCAAGCAAAACAATGGTTTTATGTTAAAGATATAATGGTAGACGATGATTGGGTGGTTCTTAGAAATCTGCCTAGAGCATATGGACGGATGAAATGGGTGATGAAGAGGGCAGTGAATATAACGAAGATGTTGTAATCATCGCAGATGATGTCGAGGATGATTTTCGATCGAGACAAATAATGAAACGACTGATGACATCACACCATTGCATGTTGATATACCTGATTTGGCGATCACATGCACGTGTATTGTAGCAATGGAATGCACAAGACGAAGAAACACAATAAACAAAGTCATTTTATCTACCGTTCGGACTAGGTCACAAAGGGCGTCAACATCAACATCAAATTGTTGAACTTTTTTCAGTAATAAGCTAAAAAAATATGTAAATGTATAAAGATGTTCATTACGATGATTTTGCTTGGAATCAATAAAGAATGTGAATTACTCCATGTTTTACATCCCATTTATTTCATGATAATAATGGCTATCATACGCCATATGACAGCCTCTCTCATACGCCCTCTCTCATAAACCACCCAAGTACAACCAAGTATAATGGTGCTTTATGTGAGAGGGCGTATGAGAGAGGCTCTCATATGGCATATGTTAGCCATTATTCTCTTATTTCATATAAATTACGCAAATATTTACAGCACATAAGCATCAATTTTTTATTAATAAATATTATGAAGGGCAGATGAAGAGAGTTTGGAACACGCTATTTACACCTGGTATAGGGATATCTGACCGGCGTCCCGTTTACGGTATGGGCGCGGTGTCGTTTTACCGCAAGTGCACGGTTAGTGTAGGGTGCGGGTTTATCGAACACAGTGAGGTGGATGGCTTAAGTGGCTACTAGCCTCGCCTAGGTCGTTTGCTATCTACGCGGATGATGTGTGTGGAAGTGTAGAAATAAAAGAAATAAATAAAAAGACACGACGTGAATCCCCGCTAACACGGGCTAGAGCACTCATGACACTTGGCATTTGACTTGATCCAGGGTGAGACATTGCCCTGAAAGGTGGTACCTAGCGTCCATGGCCCGATATTCCGGTCGGTGCCAAGTACGCTAGGCCTACCCGGTTCCGGACGGTGGGCATTCCCATGTCCATTAACACCTTCCGCAACCGGGAGCATTAAGGCCACAATGATAACTCCCAACACTTCGTCCAAGCCGTTCCCACGAGCGAGGACTCGATGTCAACACTAGGGGCGTGAGCTATGGCTAGGGAGTCAACCGCCAAGTTTATTCCCCCTTGGCCCGACTGTCAGAGGCGGTCTTTCTCCCGCCAATGACAATGAAACACCCCCGCGTAACCCTAATGGCCAAATAGGTCAAATGTGATTTCTAGCGATACATCGAAGCGGATCTTGACTGGACAAGCACCGGACCCCAACCCCCAACACATCTAGTGTGTTGTCGTACGAATTGGACCCAGATCGCTAGAAATCCCCATTGACACATTTCATCGAACACGTGCCATGCAACCAAGTCTAATGTAAATTTCCAAGCAACAATCCTACCCTAACCCGTATTAGGGTTCATCAAAACTACTCAATGGTGAATAACATAAAAACAAACAACACAAGAGACATATAAACTTTCACCATCAAGCAAAATAAACACAATACAAACAATGGAGAAAAAGAGAGGAAAATACTTATCTTGAGTGAATCGTCAATCCAATACAAGACTTATTGAACAAAATACCTAGTCTAAACTAACCTAGAACTCACAAGAGAAGGGGGGCAAAAAGCCCTAAAAACTCTAGGAGATTCCCCCTCAAGTCGGCCAGCCTCGTGTATTTATAGCCCCACTTCGAAACCCTAATGGTTCGGGTCCAAACCCGCAGGAAAAGCGCCACCCGATCGGTTGACAAGTCAACCAATCGGGTGATCTGTTACAAATAGTAAACAGAAAACGGCAGACTTTCACCTGGTCATATGAACCGGTCAGGTGAGTTCTTGAGTGACCGGTTGGATCTTGGCGCCGTCGGGTGAAGCGATCGGTTTGGTGCCCGTGTCTTCAGCTCCTCATCTTCAGCTACAGATGAACCGATCGGGTGAGAGTCACCCGATCGGTTGGCATTTTGCTCGAAAAGACAGAGAACAGGCCCCCGCTGAACCGGTCTGTGAACCGGTCGGGTGACTTCCATGTGAGCTCCGGCTGAGACCGGGTGGTGCACGCGTGCATCACCCGATCGGTTGGAGATGACCAACCGACCGGGTGAGGGGCTGAAAGATGTATTCTTTGGCGTATGACCCCCTGGATCACGCGTGACTCCTCCCGTTGCTCCGGAGACTTGAGATATCATCGTTAAACGTCCCCTACACGGTCAATCTCCTGCAAACATGGACAAACAAAGAAAAGTGAAAGAAAACGAGAAAACACGAGAAAACGAATAAAAGACGGCGGAAAAATATGGAAAAACACGGAAGAAAACGTGCGTAAATATATGAAATATAAACGCACGTCAAAATCCCCCAAGCTGAACTCTTCCTTGTCCTCGAGGAAGACGAGTGAAGAGTAGGAGCTCGGAGGGGAAAAATAGAGAGAAAGGGAGAAAAAGAAAACTCTATATCCTAGATCACCCGTTAGGGCCAAAAAAATCAAAAATGAAACACCAAGCAAGCAAACGCCAAATCACATCACTAAACCAAGGAATACGAGTCCTGACAAGTGCCGTGGGCCCACGCGGTGAAGCGCGAGTGAGTGTGGTCGTGCGCTAGCAGTCCGTGTCACTATCCATGATGTGCAATAAAGCTCGATATACACAAATCCAAGGAATGAACCAAATATCAATTCAATTTGAAATTGCGGTGAATAGTAGCTCAAGCATGCGTGAGAAGAGTATAAGAATAGAAGCGTATCATGCATCGGGGACTCCACAGCTAGGGGCTAGGAAATCACCACACTATAGCCTAGATAATTGCTAGAAGGTCCCTATGCCAAGTGTTTTCGAAAACGATGGAGGTTGAGATGATGTGGAGAAGAACACTCAGTGCAAATTCTCGCCTTCCCTTTATTCTCGGCAAGTAGGAAAATATTCACACAGGAATTTTTTTTGGGTTTTTGGGTATTTGTATTTTTTTTCTTTTCTTTTCATTTCTCATCCTTTTTGGGTTTTTCTTTTCTTTTCTCCCTTTTTTGGATTTTTGGGTATTGGGAATTTACATGTGTACTCTCCCAAGTGGGAGAACGGTACACGACGAGGGGATTTGCACCAAGTAAAATAAAAATGAAATCGGATTCTAAACACTTGGGCAAAGGAGATATTTCTCGTTAATCAGAGCATAGGCTAAATGAGTTATCCTAGTCCTTGTTTGTGGAATCCTGACACATGCGAATTGAAATATACGATATAAATATAGCATGCATATAGAAGCAGATAGTAGAAGCAAATACCGCATATTCAAATCGAAGCATGATAATCTAGGGGTCAACCAAGGATAGGTATATAAAACATACTCACAAGGTAGAAGCACACCAAATGCTAGTCACGACACACGACTCACAAGAAAGCTAAGTGGACCCATGATGCATGAAATGCAAGAGGACTCGGCTTCCTGAGGTTAGTGAATGTGATTATCGAAGCCGTGCAAGGTGTGCGTGTGATTTTCGTGGCAATTCTTCATAGGGTTCATCTCTGGGAGAAAGAGATAAAAAGAAGAAAAGGAAAAAAAGAAAAAAAGAAAAACACGGAGAAAAACGACTCAAATAATGAAGAAAAAGAGACAAATGACGCATGAAGTGCGACTCCCCCAAGCTGAAACTTGCATTGTCCTCAATGCAATAGTAGTGAATACGGGAGGGCAATGAAAATGTAGGGGAGTTACGCACCGACACAAAAAATGAAAAACACGAAAAATACACGAACGAAACTGGAAAATAAAGAAAAAGAAACATACAGAATAAAAGATATAAAACGCAACGAAGGACTCAAAGACATAAACACACGACAACAACACACGAAAACATGCACACAAAAGTCGATTTCCCCCAAGCTGAACATGACAATGCTAGCAAAATGATATCATCAATGTGATGCAGAAATATGCTAGGGGAAAATCGGAAAAGAAAGAAAGAAATCAAAATGCAGGAGAGACGGTGTGCTCATTCTCCTCGGAAGAGGATGAGGGTGAAATGATAGAAGGGCACGACATGAAGGGTTATTAAGATGCAAAAGCAAACCCTAGATACTCTCCCCTCGCTAATGAGAGGAGACGAGATTATTCAAACCAAAACTAGAAAGCGGTAAATTTTTACACTACTGGATTAGGATACACCTTAGCATAGGCGGATCCAAGATCTGAAGTGGGGCAGGTAGCTGCTCTAACTACTCCTTCTGTGGCTCCGCTAGAAGCGCTGTGCCACGTGTGCCAATGGACCCAAGCAATGCACCTCCAAGCATCCCTCGTAGGTGTCCACCTGTGACCTGCAAAGGACGAGGTGCATTAGTCCATGGCAAGAAATCTTTCCCCAAAATAAAAGTATCCCAGAGATAATCGTCAAAATAAGATGGAAAAATAGTGAAAGTGTGACGAATACTCCCTGAGAATGGGTCGCTATCCTCTGTACTAGAGACGACCAAATCCTCGCTCTCCATAAGAAGTGGCTCTCCAGGTGGTGACACACCGCAGCATACCTCAGGGGAAGTCGATCCTGTGTCCTGTGAGAGATATGGTGTGTCAAATATATATGAGTCTAAAGAAATAGGACGTGAAAAGCGAGACTCAACTGTGGAGTGAGAGTGAGTATGAAAATCTCCCTGAATAGGGGCAATATGCTCAAGTAGATGCTCAGCCGCAGAAGAAGTGGAGCGTGACGGTAGAGGTAGATGTGGCTCGGGCTCCATGAAGTGGATGATCGTATCCAAGCCCTCATGCACATCCTCCTCGACGATATGCTCATGCTCCTCCATCTGCCAGATGTCCTGAATGACATCCTCATGGTTGACCACCGACCAAGGAGGAAGCCGTGACAGAGATGGCTGTGGAGGTGGATGTGGAGCGGACCACTCGTATGTGGTCGTGGTGTCATCGTCCTCACGCACATCCTCCTCGCCGGTATGCATAAGCTCTGTGGTCTCCTCGGTGCTCTCATAGGACTCATATGGGGTATCCAAATAAAAAGGAAAAGTCTCTCCCACAGATCCTAGAGAAATCTCCCCATCCTCACTATCATCATCAAAAAATGCTTCGTCATCCAAGTGGTAGTGTGGGAAAATTGGGGCATCGGCATGAGATGTGTCTATGGTGGCCGATGAGATGGTGGTCTCAACCATGAAAGTGGGTATATCCTCTCCTTCATCCCCTCTCCTCGGTGTCGGCTCGGTGATTGGTACCATCAAGTTTTGTAATATTTGGCCTTGGTTAAACATGGCACTTTCAAGGAGAGACACGAGGCTTGATTCTTCTTGTGTTTGTGGAGGGGTATAAGGTTGAGGAAATGGATGGGAGGTGTGTGGGCTAAGGTTGTGGGAAAATGTTTGGCCTTGGGGTGGGGGGAGGCTCTTAAGCGTAAATGGGCAATCATAATACACGTGCCCCGCCATCCCACAAGCCTCACAAACCACAAATGAATAGGGATCGTAGCCTCCAATCTGAGCATCGAAATCTGATCTCCACATGGCAATATCAAAGATACATGGACAACAAAAATAAGAAAACTAGAGAGGAGCGTCAATAATACAAGAGAATAACAAAAAGATAATATAATGGTGGGGGAAAAATTTCTTGGTTATTGAATATTTTTTTTTAAAAAAATAAAAAAAATGGAAAAGAATTTTTTTTTTTGTTTTTATGCGTAGTCTAACGAACCCAAGCTAAGCTAATATCAAACCGAACGCCTCCCCGGCAACGGCGCCAAAAACTTGACCGGCGCCCCGTTTACGGTATGGGCGCGGTGTCGTTTTACCGCAAGTGCACGGTTAGTGTAGGGTGCGGGTTTATCGAACACATGGAGGTGGATGGCTTGAGTGGCTACTAGCCTCGCCTAGGTCATTTGCTAGCTACGAGGATGATGTGGGTGGAAGTGTAGAAATAAAAGAAATAAATAAAAAGACACGACGTGAATCCCCGCTAACACGGGCTAGAGCACTCATGACACTTGGCATTTGACTTGATCCAGGGTGAGACATTGCCCCGAAAGGTGGTACCTAGCATCCATGGCCCGATATTCCGGTCGGTGCCAAGTACGCTAGGCCTACCCGGTTCCGGACGGTGGGTATTCCCATGTCCATTAACACCTTCCGCAACCGGGAGCATTAAGGCCACAATGATAACTCCCAACACTTTGTCCAAGCCGTTCCCACGAGCGAGGACTCGATGTCAACACTAGGGGCGTGAGCTATGGCTAGGGAGTCAACCGCCAAGTTTATTCCCCCTTGGCCCGACGGTCAGAGACGGTCTTTCTCCCTCCAATGACAATGAAACACCCCCGCGTAACCCTAATGGCCAAATAGGTCAAATGTGATTTCTAGCGATACATCGAAGCGGATCTTGACTGGACAAGCACCGGACCCCAACCCCCAACACATCTAGTGTGTTGTCATACGAATTGGACCCAGATCGCTAGAAATCCCCATTGACACATTTCATCGAACACGTGCCATGCAACCAAGTCTAATGTAAATTTCCAAGCAACAATCCTACCCTAACCCGTATTAGGGTTCATCAAAACTACTCAATGGTGAATAACATAAAAACAAACAACACAAGAGACATATAAACTTTCACCATCAAGCAAAATAAACACAATACAAACAATGGAGAAAAAGAGAGGAAAATACTTATCTTGAGTGAATCGTCAATCCAATACAAGACTTATTGAACAAAATACCTAGTCTAAACTAACCTAGAACTCACAAGAGAAGGGGGGCAAAAAGCCCTAAAAACTCCAGGAGATTCCCCCTCAAGTCGGCCAGCCTCGTGTATTTATAGCCCCACTTCGAAACCCTAATGGTTCGGGTCCAAACCCGCAGGAAAAGCGCCACCCGATCGGTTGACAAGTCAACCGATCGGGTGATCTGTTACAAATAGTAAACAGAAAACGGCAGACTTTCACCCGGTCATATGAACCGGTCGGGTGAGTTCTTGAGTGACCGGTTGGATCTTGGCGCCGTCGGGTGAAGCGATCGGTTTGGTGCCCGTGTCTTCAGCTCCTCATCTTCAGCTACAGATGAACCGATCGGGTGAGAGTCACCCGATCGGTTGGCATTTTGCTCGAAAAGACAGAGAACAGGCCCCCGCTGAACCGGTCTGTGAACCGGTCGGGTGACTTCCATGTGAGCTCCGGCTGAGACCGGGTGGTGCACGCGTGCATCACCCGATCGGTTGGAGATGACCAACCGACCGGGTGAGGGGCTGAAAGATGTATTCTTTGGCGTATGACCCCCTGGATCATGCGTGACTCCTCCCGTTGCTCCGGGGACTTGAGATATCGTCGTTAAACGTCCCCTACACGGTCAATCTCCTGCAAACATGGACAAACAAAGAAAAGTGAAAGAAAACGAGAAAACACGAGAAAACGAATAAAAGACGGCGGAAAAATACGGAAAAACACGGAAGAAAACATGCGTAAATATATGAAATATAAACACACGTCAATATCCCAGACCCCTCGGTCATCTGGGTCAGGTACGCATATTTTGTGGTTTAAGTACGGCTGTATAACGTGCATAATTTAATTTGTTGGAAAACTAAATGGTAAAATGCTTCATACATTTTCAGTCAGTGCAGGTCATGGCTCCCCTTCGGCACATACCACCCCGCCCTTTGGGTCAGGTACGCATATGTTGTAGTACTTCTTTGAAACGTGCACAATTTAAATTTTTGTAAAAAAATTGGTAAAATGCTTCATACATTTTCAGGTGGTGCAGGACATGGCTCACCGATGGCACATACACCCAGCCATCTGGGACATGTACGCTTATTGTAGTTTTTTAAGCTGTCTAAATGTGGACCTTTTAAGTTTTTGTATAACTAATTGCATGACATTCTTTAAATATTTTCAGGCACTGCAGGACATATGCCCTCTTCCCCACATACCGCACCGTCGCCACGTACATGTACACATATTTTTATTTTAAATGTTCAGTCCAATTTGTTAAACTAATTGAATTTGCAATTGTCTTATTGCGTATGGATGCAGGTGGGCTTGAGGATATACATATTGAGACTCCCGACACGACCGGGTCACATGCCGCCTCCAGTTCTCAGATTACCCCTCCACATGACGAACCTGAGCTAGTGGTGTTCATTCCATATGACCCGGGGATAGAGCGTGTCGCCTTACTGATGGCCTATAGGCACGAAGAGGCAAAGAGGAGGCAGCCAGAGGTGGTAAACACCCAGCGGCTTATGCTCGCATAGTTGGCGGACAGAGCAGCAGAGGATGAGGGCGGCCAAATATGAGTGCTTTAGACGACATGGTACGTATAATGTAATCATATTTATTGTAATCTTATACATTCATTAAGTATGTTTGGTTTTTCACAGGCACAAACCCTCCACCGAAGGATGGACGAGGCGGGACGAAAATTTCGACCTTGATACCTGGAAACGGGCAGCAGATTGTTATATGGTGGAGCCACCAATCTCCCATTGGCCTGTGGGCGATAAAAATTTAATAATTTCCTTGCTGCCCAGCCTAAAAGGTCGGACTTATTCAACCTCTGCCTGACGTGGACTGATCAGTAGCACGAGTCCTTGGTCACCTGTTGGCGGAAGATCAACGTAAGTTAGCTACCTTTTATTTTAAGGTTCTTAATAGGTAATTACTGTTATAATGTGTTTGTTATCTGACATAGCGGCATTACGTCATGGACCGCAACCCTAATGCCTGGGGCTACTTCATGGAGAAGGTTAAGTCTGGACTTGTCCAGTGGCAGGCAGAATTGAAAAAGAAATACTGCTAACGGTTCCCCGAGGACTGGGAGCGGTACTGGCGCCTGAAAAACCATGCTGATCCGGTGTAGTTCTTTGGCTATTGTTTCTTGTGGGAGTTTGCTGCTGGGCAGGTATAGTTCATATTTTTTAACCACATATTATATATATGTTTTTTCTGACACACTGTACAAATATATAGAAAATTTCAGAAACGGCCGCCGCCAACTGCGGTGTGCCTCGAGGTTATGAGCATCATGGCGGCTCGAAGAGCTTCAGACAGATTGGGTACGAGTTGGCACATCAGGTAAAAATGTTGTACTTAAATTTTGTAACAAATATTTTTTTTCTGAAAGAGTGTCTAAATTTTTTCTTATTGATTTTAGGGCCGCCAGAGAATCGACTCTTTGGTGGAGCATACACTTACTAAGGCCCACCCAAAGTACAATGATCCCGAGAAGTTGGCAAAGAATCGTGCTCTGGCTATTAGTAAAAGATTAAGTTTACATTAATATGTAGTTTTAATGCATGGAGTATATATAACTCTTTTTCTCTTCTATTCAGGAGGCCGTCCACAATGCTGCCGAGGTGGTGAGGGCACAGTCCCAGGCAGGCTCGAGTTCCATGGGGCCTCTCACTAGGGTTGATGAGGACATGATCATTATGGAGACACAGGGAGGGAGGAGGAAGAATCGGTACCGAAAGCGAGGCGCGGAGAAGCGCGACTACGACGAGGACTCAGCCGATTCTTCTTCACATCATGAGAGTGTCACACAGCCTCCCCAGTCCACCGAGATGCTGGGCATGGCTCAGGTTCACGTGACCTTGACACAAGTCCAAGAGGATATGCAGAATCTGAAGGAGGCGAGTGCATTTTTTGGTCCTGGGTGGGCCTTAATCCAGCAGAGTTGGAGGTTATCAGGAGCTTGAGAGTGGTGCAGGTAATAATTTCCTGTAACAATTCCTTTTATTATATGTGCTATGTGATTATGTGTATGCATCCGCCCTAGTCATTAGGTTTATGATTCGTAACACAAGCATGATAATGAACATTCCTAACAAGTTTTAGGGTTAAAGTGATATTTAGATTTAGATTATAAGTCGCTGAGTATGAATTCGTTTATCTCCCCATATAAGTTCTTAAGAGGGCAATGCAAATGTGGCTTTAAATTAAATTGAAATATACGCAGAGTTTAGACTATATGGTTTACGGTTATAGATATATGTATATATCATATAGATGATATATGTGTGTGGGTGGGGGGATGGGTTGAGCAAAGATAGAAAATGCCATATACCATATATATCTTAATCTTAATTTATCCAAACACCTCAAAGTATGGATATAATTAAGTTGTAAACTGGTATCATACATGAAGTCCATGGGGGAGATAAACGAATTTATACTCAAATATCGACTATCCGTCAGATGCAGAACTGATGTTCTCCGTAGTGCAGTGCTGATCCAACAAGGTAATCACCAAATCTAGAATACAACAAAAATCTATATCTAAATTAGATAGACGTGCATGCATTAAGTAAGCTATATTGGTTAAAGACTACACATGGTTACAAATCAGAACTGGGATTGTTGGGTATGATATTTGTCATGACAGTTGTACGTAGCATAAAGCTACGGCAATAACTACTGCTTGCAACCCCCAATCCCCTCAGTGTAGAGTAGGATTGCGGTTGTAGGTGCAGTAGAAATAGCTTTGGGGTTGAAAAGATCTAGTAGTTGGAGGAGGTGGACGGGGAGTGGCATGGTAGTAGTGTAGTGGTTGTTGAACTACTAGTGGTTCCTCCACCACACTCTCGGATGATGAAGGTGGAGCCTTAGGGTTAAGGTTAGAGTAATCCATGGATAATTTGCCAGCACACGAATGAGTGCGTTATGGGTTTTCATGGCAGATGTAAAACGAGAAAGAACTAGGCAGAACATATGTAGTCTTAGGTCTCGCTTCATCGCATCCGGTACCGTGACTAAGGTTCTAGCCCATCAACACTTCAACACTTGCTTACTCGGCCTTCCTGCGGAGCGACGTCATAGAACTATCTTGATTAACATAACGATATCGCTGATGATACATACAAGAAGGACAAAACCATATCAAATTTGGTAGAATTGGGTTTCCTTGCCGAGGAGGCATCTGCAGCCATTGATATGTTCATCCTTCAATTTTTGTGTAACATACTGCACCTATCAATGGCTGCAGATGCCTCCTCGGCAAGGAAACCCATTTCTACCAACGTTGATATGGTTTTGTCCTTCTCGTATGTATCATCGGCAATATCGTTATGTTAATCAAGATAGTTCCATGAAGTCGCTCTGCAGGAAGGCCGAGGAAGCAAGTGTTGAAGTGTTAATGTGCTAGAACCTTAGTCATGGTATTGGATGCGATGAAGCGGGACCCAAGACTACATACGTTCTTCCTGGTTCTTCCTCGGGCTACATCTACCTTAAAACCCATAACGCACTCATTCTTGTGTCGGCATATTATCCATGGATTACTCTAACCTTAACTCTAAGGCTCCACCTTCATCATTCGAGAGTGTGGTGGAGGAACCACTAGTATTTTAACAATCACTGCACTACTACCATGTCATTCACCGCCCACCACCTCCAACTACTACCTGTTTGTGACCCCAAAGTTATTACTATTGCACCTACAACCGCAATCCAACTTTCTACTGAGGGGGTTGGGATTGGTAGGAGTAGTTGTTGCCGTAGCTTTATGCTATGTACAACTGTCATGCCTAATATCATACCCAACAATCACAGTTTTGATTTGTAACCCTGTGTAGTCTTTAACCAATATATCTTACTTAATGCATGCACGTCTATCTAATTTAGATCTAGATTTTTGTTGTATTCTAGATTTGTTGATTATTTTGTTGGATTAGTACTGCACTACGGAGAACATCAGTTTTGCAACTGAAGGATAGCAGCTCTTTGATTATGATATATATATATATATATATATATATATATATATATATATATATATATATATATATATATATATATATATATATATATATATATATATATATATATGATATGTATGGTTATATGTGATATGCTATATGCTTATATGTGATATGTGATATGCTATATGGTTATATGTATATCACATATAACCATAGAGCATATCACATATAACCATACATATCATATATATACATACATACATACATACATACATGTTTTGCAACTGAAGGATAGCAGCTCTTTGATTATGATATATATCTATATTATAAAAGAGAGATGTTATCAAGAGAAATTGGATAAGAGATATTGGACATGAGAAATTGGATAAGAGATATCTATATTATAAAAGAGGAATGTTATCAAGAGAAATTGGATAAGAGATATTGGAAAAGAGAAATTGGATAAGAGATATCTATATTATAAAAGAGGGATGTTATCAAGAGAAATTGGATTAGAGATATTGGAAAAGAGAAATTGGATAAGAGATATCTATATTATAAAAGAGGGAAGTTATCAAGAGAAATTGGATAAGAGATATTGGACAAGAGAAATTGGATAAGAGATATCTATATTATAAGAGAGGGATGTTATCAAGAGAAATTGGATAAGAGATATCTATATTATAAAAGAGGGATGTTATCAAGAGAAATTGGATAAGAGATATTGGAAAAGAGAAATTGGATAATAGATATCTATATTATAAAAGAGGGATGTTATCAAGAGAAATTGGATTAGAGATATTCGACATGAGAAATTGGATAAGAGATATCTATATTATAAAAGAGGGATGTTATCAAGAGAAATTGGATTAGAGATATTGGACAAGATAAATTGGATAAGAGATATCTATATTATAAAAGAGGGATGTTATCAAGAGAAATTGAATAAGAGATATTGGACAATAGAAATTGGATAAGAGTGATGTTATCAAGAGAAATTGGATAAGAGATATCTATATTACAAACGAGAGATGTTATCAAGAGAAATTGGATAAGAGATATTGGACAAGAGAAATTGGATAAGAGATATCTATTATATAAACGACGGATGTTATCAAGAGAAATTGATAAGAGAATTTGGACATGAGAAATTGGATAAGAGAATTTGGATATCTATTATATAAAACAGGGAAATTGAATAAGAGAAAATATAAGAGATGAGATTTTGAGGGATAAAAGAGGAGGTGGGGAATTTTGCACATACAACCCCGGTTTTTGTATTTTTGCCTATGGACCCTCCCCACACACACACCCACACTTTTTATTCTCACCCCTTCCGGCCATTTTATTTCCAGTTCTATGAAGATTTTGAATCTTATCCTACTAGGACAAAGCTTTGTCCTACGTGGCAAGTTTGTCCTAGGTGGTAATGACAATTTTGGGGGGACTTAAATTTTGGGGGAAAACTTAAATTTGGGGGGAAACTTGAAATTTTGTGGGAAAACTTGAAATTTGGGGGATCTTGAAATTTGTGGGGGAGAAAAACTCAGCCATTAAATAAACCGTGCCCTATGGGCACGGGTAATGACTAGTATATATATATATATATATATATATATATATATATATATATATATATATATATATATAGGAGAATCTGCTTGTACTTTATTGATACGAGAAAAAAATGTACATGGCTGGAGGGAGGAGGAAGGATGATTGCAAGTCGGAGCGAGGCACAGACGCCATCACCCCACCCTTAACAGCCACCTTCTGCTATCCCAGGAGCCAAAAAAGAATACAATATCCACAACCTAAGGGATCAGCCCCCAATTTGAAGGGGGAGAATTCTCACCATCATGAAGCTCCCAGACCACCTGTCTCATGGCAACTCTAATATCCTCAGCAATATCCTCAAAGAGAGCCGTCTGTCTCAGATAACTACCTTCAAAGATTCTCCTGTTACGCTCCCTCCAAATGTGCCAGGTCATAACAGCCAGAACGGTTTTGGCCAATCTACCCAAGTCGCCCTTTGCATGGAAGTGAGAGAGAATCAAACCCCCAATACCAGCTAATGAGGACGGTAGAGGAGCAGAGCACCCCATTTTTAGGAAACTCCTGCAGAGGAGGTAGTTAGAAAAGCTGGACTCAAAGAATATATGATCTATAGTTTCATGGATATTATCAGAACAAAGAATACAGTAAGGTGAAGTAGGCACTCCCCATTTCACGAGCTTATCACGGGTTAGCAGCTTCCCGTGAAAAGCTCGCAATAACGAAATAGCCATCTTGGGGATGTGCCCCTGGAACCAGACAACCTTGTAGAAGGGAAACAATGGCTTTGTAGCTCTAGTCCCAGCCCAGATATCACGCAAGGAGGGGGACTTGGAGACCCAGGTCCAACAGTCATCACCAACCGATAGCGTTATGTTTAGTATCAAGTGACGCACATCAGCAAGAGATCTGGAGTCAACCCAACCCATATCCGTCCAGTAATCCCTAACTATAAACCCCTCTTCCCCAGCAGGGATTATATAAGCGTCATTAAGAGGACCACAAGGAAGCCAATTATCAAGCCAGAAAAGAGTGGAGGCACCATCTTTGACAATACGCTTGGTAAGTTTCTTAGTGAATTCACGACAGTGCAAAATGAATTTCCAAGAGCCAGATTGCATAGGATGTGCTTTAGCAAGAAAAAGGCCAGTGTTACCCAAATAGTGATTCCTCATGTAGGAAGCCCAGATTCCACCATATGTAAGCATACGCCAAGACAACTTGACACCATATGCATTGTTCAACTCAGCAAAACTTCTAAGCCCCACCCCTCCTTCTTGCTTAGGGGAACAAATATCATCCCAAGCCCAGAGGTGATTTTTCCCCCAAATAAATTTCCTACATATAGCTGTAAGAGTGCGCAGAACGGATTTGGGTATGCGAAAAGCCTGCATCCAGAACACCACCATCCCATAGATAACAGTTTTAACTAATTCAATACGGCCAGCAATGGATAATAAAGACGATGACCACCCCTGCAACCTGCTTTTGCACCTGTCAATCAACCGGCTGTACATGGGAGCCTTTGGGTATTTGGCAGAGAGCGGAAGACCCAGATATGTAGAAAGAGATTGCACCCTTTTGATGCCCAAGATTTCCGCAAGATCACTGGCCCCCCTAACACCCTTACTGTATATATATATATATATATATATATATATATGATATATATATATATATATATAATACATTTGACAATCTTTTTTGAATTCTAAGGCTGACTGGGACAAGATAAAGAGTGGATGAGATTTGATCTTGGGAAATCAATGGTTGAGAATTGATTTTGTGAAAATTTTTGGGGGAAAATGCATTGGGAACATAAACTTTGAAATTAGAAGTGCCTTGGGAAAGAGTGTGAAAATTAAATTTGGGGGGAGAAGTGCATTGGAAACCTAAACTTTGAAATTAAAAATGCATTGGGAAAGATTGTGGAGAATCATAATCCATTAAATTAAACAAAATAAAAAATTTAGCGTAAAACAATTTAGCAGAACAACAAATTACCGTAAAAATACCCTGATGTTTGTTGTTCCGGCACCCGCGCTAAAATTTTTTACGCTAATTTGTTGTCCCGCACCGAAGTCGCGGGCGCCAAATTTGTTGTTCGATGTCGAATTTGTTGTTCCGCGCCGAAAGCGCCTGCGCCGAATTTGTTGTTCCGCACCGAAGGTGCCCGTACCGCTACATATTTTTACGATAATTTATTGTTCTGTTAAATTTTGGCTGCGGAAATAATTTTCGGGGAACAAAGATTTCGCGGGGGAAAAAACATGCGCCCGCGCCTAAGGCGCCCGCGCCTAAGGCGCCTGCGCCGAAGTTGCCCGTGCCGCGCTAAATTTTTTTACAAAGATTTGTTGTTCTGCGCCAAAGGCGCGGCTGCCAAATTTGTTGTTCGACGCCGAATTTGTTGTTTCACGCCGAAGACGCCTGCGCCAAAGGTGCCCGTGCCGCTAAATATTTTTACGCTAATATATTGTTTTGTTAAATTTTGGCTGTGTAAATAATTTTTCGGGGAACAAAGATTTCGCGGGGGAAATGTTAAATGAACCGTGCCCGCGGGCACGGGTTATGACTAGTATATATATAAATGGCAGCGGCGACAGATGACTCAGGCGATCAAGGCACCAGCGGCGGATTTGGGAGAAACGCTCATGGCCCTAGTGCGGTAGGGAACATGGCTCATGGCCCTAGCGCTGGCAACGGGGCTCTCGACCAAGCAACGGCTGGTTTGGAGATCTCCAGTGGTTCCGATGGCAAGTGGGTGGTTGTCGATCGACGCAAAAAGAAATACTCTTCTACCAACCGAGTGGGTGGCACAGGAAAGGCTACGTCGCAGTCGCACTTCAGGCATCCTCAGAATCGTGGAGCTGGGGCTTATCAAAACAGGGGGCAAAGGCCTAGTGCACAGCGGGTGTTCGACAGAAAGCCCCAGAGAGCAAAATTGGACTTTAAAATTGATACGACTGCTACTAAACAATCTTGGGTGGATATTTGCTCTAACATCAGGAAGTATGATCTGGACACGGGTATGACGTTTGTGACGTCGCTCTCTCAGCCGGATGGCACGGTTATGGCAATGGTGGAAAAATCTGCCCTTGCAAGAGGTGCAGACCAGTGGAAGTACACCCTGGTTGGGTACGTTCTGGGGGATATTCCTTTTTATGGACAAATATGTGCTTGGGTGGAGCGCCTTTGGAAAATAAAGAAAGGCCTGCGTATTTATAGTCGGGAGAACGGATTCTTTTGCTTCAAATTTGAAGATGAAGGAGACTGTGAGAGGATACTTCATGGTGGCCCCTGGATGTTTGACGGGAGACTTGTTGTGCTGCAGCGCTGGAGTTCTGCGCTCAAGCTTGAACGGGACATGCTATCTTCTGTGCCAGTCTGGATCCAACTCCATGGCGTCCCACTAGGTATGTGGACTCTGGAAATTTTCAATTCGATAGCTTCTGTGCTTGGGAAGCCAATTTGCCTTGACAAATTAACTGCAAAGAAAGAGCGGCTCTCCTATGCGAGATGCCTAGTCGAAATTCATGCAAAGAATGCTATTCCACAGAATGTCTTAGTTGGCACTGAGGATGGGCCAATAATATCTATCGCAGTTAAAATTGAAGGGGAACCCCCAAGGTGTTCTACTTGCATTTGTTTTGGCCACTCCAATTCTCAATGTCCAGGTTCGGGCGAGCCCCCTTCAATCCAACCTGTGTCAGTTGAACCCACAGCCAATGCTACTGGTGAGGTGATTCCTGATACGACAAGGGGTGAAAATGAAATTCATACTGCAAATCTAGCTTGTACGAAGGGGCCTGAGGAGCATGGTGCTTCAGTTAAGGAGAATGTCCATGTTGCACAGCTTGATGACAGTGGGGAAGGGGACGTGGGGAACTCACCTACTGCCTGTGATACTGCGGAGCTTGAAGGTCGGGTTGATAGCACGGAGGAGATACAATTGGAGGGCCTGAACGGGGAGGATTGTCATACTTTAGAAGACTTGGACCCACAAAATATCACACTTGGAGACTATCAACCCTCCTGTCCTGAGCCAGGGAGCTGCTCACGCAGGAAAGATGACACCGGCCTTCCAATCAAGCCACTGCCATCGCTCTTGGAGGATGCATCTGAGGCTGCAGTTGACACACCCCCGGAGCTCCTAGCAGTTGACAATCCGGATTGGGAAGCTGAAATGGCGGAGATTCAATCTGCTCAGACTACAACCATTAAAAAGAAATCTGATCTGATTACCACTGTATCCAGGAAAAGCTCTCGTCTCCAGGAGAATGGACTGGGGCGTAAACCATTAATTAACCAATGACAGTTCTATTTTGGAATACCAGGGGCCTTAACAGCTTAGGTAGGAGGAGGGATTTGAGGTACTTTATTCACAAGCTAAACTCTACGGCTATAGTGCTTGTTGAAACAAAGCTTAGCTCCCCTGTAAAGATTGAAAAATTTATCTTCCCAAAGGACGGGATTTCTTTCAATAACTTTGATTTGGTTTCTGGTGGTCGTATTATTATGGGGTTCGATCCCTTGGTCTGGAATGTGGCCATTATGTCCAGATCGGAACAACATATTTCTGTTGCTTGTGACAACGTTGGTGGATTTCCCTGTGTGGTTACTGGAGTGTATGGGCGAAACACTATCGGGGAGAGGGAAGAGTTGTGGAAAAGTCTCGATGCAGATAGTAGGCTGCTGTGCTCTACCCCTTGGCTTGTAGGGGGGACTTTAACAGTGTTTTATATTGTCGTGATAAGGTTGGGGGAAGGAAGTTGGAAGATAAAATAGTTCGGGATTTTCATGACTGTGTATGCAGATGCTCCCTTCTTGAGCTGAAAAGCACTGGAAATAGATTGAGTTGGTGCAATAATCAGGTGGGTGATAACAGGATTTCTGCTCAGCTTGATCGAGTCTTTGGCAATACAGTGTGGATTGATAAGCTCCCATATTCTTATGTCTCCTATATGGAATCTTCAACAAGTGATCACGCACCCATGGCGGTTCATCTTCACCATCAGGTACCTAACTTTCCCAAGCCTTTCAAATCTTTCAACTACTGGCTAACCTGCCCAGGATACAAGGAGAACATCTCCTCCTGCTGGTCTACCCGGGTAGAGGGAACCCCTATGTTTCGACTGGTGCAAAAATTGTATAAACTAAAGGCGTCCCTCAGAGTTTGGTCTAAGGAATTCCTTGCAGATAAGGTGGTTGTCAAGTCCCGGACTATGCTTGCTGACATTCGCAGTAACCAAAATATCCACTCTGACCCGCAGCTACAAGCGCATGAATCTCGGCTTGTTAAAGATCTGTACAATGCACTGAAGCTTGAGGAAGATATGGTCAGGCAAAAAAGCAGGCAGGACTGGTTAACCCTGGGAGACATGAACACTAAATTCTTCTACAATGCAATGAAAGTGAGAAGAAGTCGCAACAGGTTGGACCATCTAGTGGACATGAATGGGCTCCAACACACTGGGAATTTATACTTGAGAGTTGACGCTCCAGCTTTCTACAAAAACCTTTACAACCCGCCCTCAAATGGTTCTGAGTTTGGCAGGCTTATTCCAAAGCGTATCTTGACTCCAGATGCTGCTTCTTGGCTTATCAGGCAGGTTTCTAGTGAGGAAATAAAATTGGCGGTATTCCAAATCGGGCCATATAAGGCTCCAGGCCCAGACGGCTACAATGGGTTCTTCTACCAGAGAAACTGGGAATTAGTTGGCAATGATGTCATTGCGGCAATTAAATATTTTTTCAAGTCTGGATCCTTACTACGGCAGGTCAACCACACTTTTCTTACTTTGGTGCCCAAGAACTCCAATGCTTCTGGTCTGGGTGACTATAGGCATATTGCCTGTTGTAATGTCCTCTACAAGTTCATTAGCAAAATAATATGCAACAGACTTAAAGCTGTGGTGCACGAGCTGATCTCTCCAAATCAGGCGGCTTTTCTCAAGGGGCGTCTCCTTTCTGATAGTGCGCTATTGGCCCACGAGCAGATTAGAGACTTCAATAATCCAATGGGTAGTAGAGCTTGTTTGAAATTGGATTTACGGAAGGCCTTTGACAGTGTGAATCGGGATTTCCTCTTCTATTTATTGAGTCTTCTGAGGTTTCCTGACGCCTTCATTTCCTGGATCAGAGAATGCATCACCACCCCCACATTTTCTGTTATGGTAAATGGGTCTCCTTGCGGGCATTTTTGTAGCACCAGAGGTCTTCGACAGGGTGACCCACTTTCACCCTACCTATTTGTGATTGTGATGGAGACTTTCTCAATTCTAGTAGACAAAGCTATCTTCTCCAGAAAAATCCTTCCTCTGCGACGGACCGGTACGATTTCACACCTTCTATTTGCAGACGATTTGCTTGTCTTCTGTCGGGCCAATAAACAATCCTTTGTAGGAATTAAAAATTTATTACAAGAATTCCGCAATTTCACGGGGCTTGAGGTTAACCTTGACAAGAGTGCAGGATTGTTTAGCAAAGGGGAAAAATACAAAGACATGCTAGCGGGCTATCTGGGAATCAAATCTGTATCTACAATCACCACATACTTGGGACTTCCCCTTTCTCTAAAGTACCCAACTTCAACGAACTACAATAGATTGGTGGATAAATGCAAAAGGAGGATGTCTGGCTGGTCTTCTTCTATGCTTTCCATTTCGGGGAGAATAGAACTTGTTAAATCCGTAATTCACGGCATGGTCTCATTCTGGATGCAGGTATACCACATCCCAGGTACCGTCTTGAGATCAATCACTATGTTTGCAGGAAATTTATTTTTGGAAATACAAAATCTTGGGCTTGGACCGACTTGTGCAAACCAAAATCCGAAGGGGGAGTGGGCCTCAGACTTCTTGATGAATTGAACAAGGCAGCTGGAATCCGCCAGCTCTGGCGATACCTCTCTTCCGATGGTATATGGGCCGGCCACTTGAGGCGGAAATATTGTCAATCTGGATGTTTTTTCTCAGCAAAGGAGGCTGCGACAAACTCAGGAACCTGGAAACGTCTTCTAACGTGCAGGTCCATCTCTAACAATTTGATCAAACGAGAGGTTTTTGATGGGACGTCCACTCGATTTTGGGAAGACCCTTGGCTTGAGGGTGGGCGCCTGTGTGATCGCTTTCAGGTGCCATCGGATGCGGTTGGGTCCTTGGTTTCGGCATACTGGAGTAATTCGGCATGGAGCAGTGACTCCACTATAGACCCCGTTCGGCACTTGCTACGCAATATCACTTTAAAACCTGGAATTGACAGATGGAAATGGGTTCCGGGGGAAAATTTCAGTTTCAAACAAGCGTGGGAGGGGGTGCGGACCCGAAACTCTCCTTTTCCCCTTCACCGGCTGATTTGGTTCCCCCATCATGTGCCAAAGTTCTCCCTTTCTCTTCTCCGAGCGCTCCGAGGTAAACTGTTAACACGGGACAAGTTTGTCCTATGGGGAACAAACTCATCTCCCTCATCGGCCTGTGTATTGTGTGTTGATAATATTGATGAAAGTGTTGGACACCTATTCTTCGATTGCCACTACACCAAATACTTATTGCACAGGTCGATGCTTAAACTCAAGATTCCCGTGCTTCAAACCCCTTGCCTCTCTAGTGTTGGGCACTTCATCTTGACGAAGGTTGACACTAAGGGAGTGCTGAGTCTGCTAGCTAGAATTTGCCTGTCGGGGCTTGTTTGGCACATCTGGAGAGAAAGAAACAGGCGGATTTTTGAAGGTGGGAGAAAAAGTAATACCGCCCTTTTTGAAGAGTTTGCGTCCGACGTTAGAGTGGCAATGTCCAACCAGGAACCATCAACAGTGGAGGAGACTGAAGCTTTTGAAAGATGGGATTTAATTGAGGCTGGCTAGCTTTTGCTCTGTGTCATTTTGTAATCCCTTTTCGCTATGTCTTTGTTTGGGTTCTATTTGGATGGTGGGTTCTACTAGTAGGGAGTGACGGCGCTTGTGCCCTCTCCTCCCTCTAGTAAGACCCCCACCTAAGTAATCCCAATTGTAATATTTTATTCACCTTTGTATATAAAGCTAACTTTCCAAAAATATATATATATATATATATGATATGTATGGTTATATGTGATATGCTATATGGTTATATGTGATATGTGATATGCTATATGGTTATATGTATATCACATATAACCATAGAGCATATCACATATAACCATACATATCATATATATACATATATACATACATACATACATACATACATACATATATATATATATATACATACATACATATATATATATACATACATATATATACATACATATATATACATATATATATATACATACATATATATACATATATATATATACATACATATATATACATATATATATAGGGCAATCTTCCATTGCGAAAAAATGGTGCGAAAGCCCGTGCGAAAACATTTTTTTTATTTTTTTGAAATTTTTTTTTTCAAAAATTCTTTTTTTGATGTTTAATCCATACAATTATATACCCCAGGGAAAATAATGGGTGAACCCGTTGGGGATTAGAGCACCCATCCACCCGTTACAAATTTAACGGTCTCAAAACGTGCGAATTTGATGAAATGCCTTGATCGAAGGCCAAATGACATTATTTCTCAACCATTATTTTTTGAGGGGGGTATAACAACATATAATGAGGGTGGAAAAAAGAATTTTTGAAAAAAAAAATTTCAAAAAAAAGATAAAAACATTTTCGCACCGTGCGAAATGTTCTCACATGAAGATTTTCCTATATATATATATATATATATCCTTTATATAAAAGAGGGATGTTATCAAGAGAAATTGGATAAGAGAATTTGAACATGAGAAATTGGATAAGAGAAAATATAAGAGATGAGATTTTGAGGGATAAGAGAGGAGGTGGAGAATTTTGCACATACAACCCCGGTTTTTGCATTTTTGCCCCTGGACCCTCCACGCACACACACCCACACCTTTTATTCTCACCCCTTCCGACCATTTTTTTCCAGTCCTTTGAAGATTTTGAATCTTATCCTACTAGGACAAAGCTTTGTCATACGTGGCAAGTTTATCATAGATGGAAATGACAATTTTGGGGGACTTAAATTTTTGGGAAAAACTTAAATTTGGGGGGAAACTTGAAATTTTGTGCGAAACTTGAAATTTGGGGGAACTTGAAATTTGTGGGGGAGGGGGAGAACTCAGCCATTAAATAAATCGTGCCCTATGGGCACGGGTAATGACTAGTATATATATCATAATCAAAGAGCTGTCATGCCCTATTTAGCACTATACGTGTATTCTACTGAACCCACGTGGTATTTCTACCTACGGTGCATACGTAGGCATGAAATAAACGTGGATATCGATGTAGGTAACGTAGTGCAAGAGGGATTGGGCCGTAATGCATGGCTAAGAGACGAGAAAGCGAGATTGAGTGCGGGAGAAGTGTGAAAGACGTCGTGGGTGCAAAACAATAGGAATGTGTTGGACGTGTGTGCGTGGTGCATGTATGCATGTGTAGGCATGCATGGGTATGTATAGGGAAGACATGCAAGTGTGAAAGGGGTTAGGGATCAATGGAAACCCCCGTAAATTTTTAGAAAGGCGAGGGGCAAAACGGTCATTTGGACTAAAACTACTGTGCGTACATACTAAAGTTGTGTGTGCATAAAGTAATGGCAAACTTGTAATTACTTGAAAGTTGAGGGGCATTTAGGCAAGTGCACTTTGGTCATTTTATGTTTGTCATGATGATTTAAGATGAGGATGTGGAGATTTTTCTTAAGAATATTCTAGATATTCTATATTTTACTCATTCTTATCTTTTCCTTCCCTTTCTTTTCATTTTCTTCTACACTCTTCTCATCTTCTTTCCCTCCTTAGCCATGCCTCTCCCCTCCCCCATGACATGGCCGAAATTCTATGGCACAAAAAGAAGAAGAAGAAGAAGAAGAAGAAGAAGAAGAAGAAGAAGAGGAAGAGCAAGAGAAAGAGAAAAGAAGAAGAAAGAGTTCTCTTGAGGTAGGATCCAACTTGGTTTGGAATTTCAATTAGGGTTTATTTATATCATGTTTTCACATCATGTTTACTCAGAATGGATTAGGAGTAATCAAATTAATGTGCCATAATTCAATTTCATGCAAAACCCCCTTGAAAATTCCAAGCAAAACTATCTCTTTGAAATCCTGAAATTCTGATGTAGGTTGTTGCTTTAATTCTGATTACTATAGCTCGAATTAGGTTTCGAAAAAATTATATATGTGTAGATCTTGAAAATCTACCCCAAAATCATATAAAATTTGATATATGTTCAATTCAGAAGGAGCAAAAATTCCAACTTTATATCATGTCTGTTTGATTTTCAGTTTTGACACAGTTTAGCAAAATTGACCTAAACACCTGCACACACAATGGAATTTTATGTTCTTGGTCTTGTTGAAAAGTTAACAAGTTTTTCTAAAAATTCATCATAGTACTTATATATCGAATTTCTGGCTGCAACATGCCCAAAATTGGCTTTCAATACAGACCCTGAAATCTGTCTGAAAAACAGATTTGGCACACTTTACCAAATAATTCACTATAAATCACATACTTAATATTTTTGCATGAAATTTATTTGTGAATCAAGGACTAACATTGTAGGTTGTGCATTGTTATTGCTTGAAGTAGGGGTTCATTGTGATAATTGCTCTTGGATTTACTCATGTTATAATGGCTATGTTAATGACCCCATCATGTATTCGATGAAATACCTCAATGAAGGCAATATCCGGTAATTTGAGTAACATGCATGTGTTAGTGTTGGCCTTGAGCCACATTGATAATTGGTGAAGTTAGAGGCTTGAATGGCATGGATACATTGTAATTATGAATGGATGATGTGTTGTGATAGATGTCATGTCACGTGAGTGCATGACCCTATGTTTAATGATGGACGGCTAAGGTGATATGTCCACCATGCCATCATGACCCCTAACGTGTTACGTATGGTGTTAATTATAAAATTGGATATGTCTCAGTCCTCTTTAAGGAGGGTGATTTAGCAAAACCTGGGTTTTAGGTGGGATTTGAGTAAATTGTGGATATGAGGCCTGGACTGAGAAGCTGGGGGAAATGATTATGTGATGTGTGATATTTATACCCACTCGCCTTTACCGGGAGTGGAGGGGATATACGGAGGTTGTGTTACTGTGGGAGAGCCTCACTCCTGCCAGGGACGGGGGAGCTGAAAGGCCCGGTGTTGTACAGTGTCCGTGTCCACTGTGCCGTGTGCTATATTCACCCCAAATTTGGGGTGATGTCCATGTCCTGGTATTACACAGTTTACCCAAGTTCCAATTAATTCAATTATAAAACAATAAAATAAGAATTTGTGTGTTACTCCTTCTGCTGGCAGCACCTTCCCTTCCCTTTGCCTGTTCTTTGTGACTCTGTGTCATGCCCTAGTCACTTGCACTTATCTTATTGATATTGGTTGCTTGAACACTTGCGTTATTATTATTGTTATTATTATTCGTGCTAACCCTTTTCTTGCAGTACCTCGACATTGGACCGCATGTATGATCCTCTTACTTTGTTAATTACTTTCCGTTATCTTACTTAGTTACATGTCATATTTCTCATGCCTTGCTTTGTGGATTGATAACCTTAAAAACGACATTCCAAATCCAAGTTGGTTCCTACTGGGGCACGCATTGACGTGCTCCTCCATGTTTTTCAGGTAGCAGGGGCAGTATGGTTGGTAGTGACTTGGAGTCGGGTCTCAGGGGTAGAGTTTGGTGAGTGATGTAGCTTACAGAGCGTCTTGGTTGTCTTTGAAGGTGGAGAGTGGCTGTATATATGTATTGGTGTACTTGGACTGTGTATAAAAATGAAGCATGTTATGTATTGAATGTTGTTGTGGTTTTGTGTGACTGTTGGATATTTTAGTGGAGCTTCACTTGTACTATCCCTGCATATGCGCAGTGGCATGCATATTCAGTTTTCTTCTTTCTCTCCCTTTTCCTTTCTCATCACCCTCACTCTTCAGGATACTTGGAAAAAATTTTTATTTAAACGTCGGGTATTCTGGGGAATGAGGCGTGACATCTGCCCAGCCTTCTACAGCCGACTGGAATGCACAGCTCAAGTCAAACTTTTATTGACTGTTACTTGAGCTTCGCATCAGTCGACTGAAGTTCATTTTACAGTCGCCTATCTTCCAATAGGCGCATGTGAATTGTTCTACAGTCATTTGTGCGTAACTTGCATTTTCTGGGCTTCATCCCAATTTGCAAGTCAGCGACTGATGAAGTATTTACAGTCGCCTGTCTATTTACAGTTGCCTATGAAATGGTCATCTATCGTCTAAAGGTGCTAGTGCGAAAGTTGCATCTTCCAGCTCCGTTTCCATCCCATGTGACAATCGCCTGACGAAGGATATTCAGGTGCATGCCCATTGTACATGCGCTTGTGTAAACTTCTACAGTCTCCTGTCCTGGCTCAGATTATAGCCGTTGAAATTTTTATATCCGTTGATTAGTCGACTGTTAGTTGTTCATCAGTCGATTGTCTGTACCGTAAATTGCCAAAATCTAGCCGTTGCAGATCTATTATTTTGGGGGTTTTCTTTGGGTTTAAGGGTTCCTTTGGGCTTCCTATATATAGGAGAGGGCTGAGTTCATTAGAACTTGTTGGAACTATTGCAAATCATTAGAGATTGATTAAAGCCACTCTCAAACTCTCTCATTTCCCTCTTAGAGCTCATTCTCTCCTTCATGCATTGAAGTCAAGCTCAAGGGAAATCATCCAAGTGCATTTCAAGCAAATCTCATCACTTGGAGATCTCTTCTATGCCTTGCATTCATTAATGAGTAAGTTCATAATCAAGGCATAGGTAAGAGTTTATTTGTTTCATTTTGTTTCTTGAAACTCTAATTCTCTTTGTGGGAATTAGATACTCTCTTTGTGGGAGTTACTCTCTTTGTGGGAGTTTGGTGTACTAGTGTAGGACTAACCCTAATTATCTGTGTGGAAATTAGTAATTCTCTGTGTGGGAATTTGACCATTGTGTAGGGTTGGTTGGGTTCTTGTGTAGGACAAAATCCTCTATGTGAGGTATCTCTGTGTGAGATTGTATTCACTTCTCTTTGTGGGAATTATAGTGGATATTGGTGTGGCTGAACGTACACACCAGGGTGACATCTTGTGTTTGCGTTTGGATTTTTGTGGTGTTTAAATTCCTCTTGCATTTATAATTCTGTATTTGCAAGTTTAATTTTTAAATACGCAATTTGTGCCATTACACTATTCACCCCATTTAGTGTGTTGTTGTTAGTATTGCAAGGGTAAGCCGATCCTTACAATTGGTATCAAAGCAAGGTTATAGCATACAACAATGATGGCATTCAACGCTATATCTACGTCTGATGAAGAAGGTCTATCAATCGTTCGACCCCCGCTTTTCAACGGAACCAACTACCCAAGTAGGAAGATCAAGATGATGATCTACTTGGAGGGTCAAGACCTATGTGACATTACAGAGTCGCCATTTAAGAAGCCTACTACACCCGCGGCTTCAAGGAAAATAGCGGAGAAGGACTCGATCAAATTCAATGCGAGGGCTATGAATGCATTCCATTGCGCCCTTACTCACAATGAGTTCAACTGCATCTCCAAGTGCAAAACAACAAATGAAATTTGGCATACTTTGGAAATTTGTCATGAAGGGACTTCGAAGGTAAAGAAATCTAAACAATGCATATTTGATCTAAATATGAGTTGGTTAAGATGCATTAAGGTGAAAATATCTCGGAGATGTTCACAAGGTTAACAGAAATCGTGAATGCTATGGAAGGACTTGGGAAGGTGATTTCCCAAAAGGATATAGTGGAGAAGATCATTGACTCGCTTGCATCTTGTAATGCCCATATGTGTAGATTACTGTTTGCGTGTGTGCATATAGTAAATTTGTTGTGTATATATTAATTTCCTACAAGCATGGCTATCAGGTGACTAAGATATACTTTGGATATATAAGTGAATGCGTGTGGGTGGATAGTAAATTGATATTATTGTTAGCAAGCTATTAGTGTCATTAGCGTGCTTAGTGATTTTAGTTGGTAAGTGTGTATAGTAAATGGTGTGTTCACGATAATTGGCGATGCTGAGATAGTTGTTAATGAATGATGCGATGCTAAGATAGTTGTTAATGAATGATGCGATGCTGAGATAGTTGTTAATGAATGATATTATTATTATTGATGTTTGGTTGTAATTTTTGGTATTGGTATTTTTATTATTGGTGATGTTGATTCATATTATCATTCCTATTGTTAAGGCCATAGTTAATTTTGGTAGCTAGAGTTGGGCTTGATATTGTTAGTTAATGTCGGTTGTGTTTTAATAGTGGGCTTGGGTTATTATGAAGAGAGGAGAGATGTTTAATAGAATGGCGAACTTGTAAATACCCATCCCTTCTACAAACTTCTCCCAATTTCTCTTAACCTTTATTTATTTTTCTTTCTCCCTTCTTCTCCCCAAACCCAGGCCGAATGCCCCTAAACCCCCTGCCGAAGCCCTCCTCCCCCCATGGCCGAGTGTCCCCAGTCCGAGCTTCCCAGGTTCAAGACTTCTCTAAAACAATTTGTATTTTATTTTACCCTTCCACTTAATCTCTCCCAGCCACTGCCGAAATCTATTCCCCCTCTCCCCATTTCTGGCCAAAGCACCCAGGTCCTCTTATGGCCGAAAAATTGCATCAGGCAACAAAAAAATGAAGGAAAGAAAGGAAAGAGAAGAAGAGTAGGGGGGATTTCCAAGAGGAAGGGTAGGGTTTGATGCTTGATGATGGATTCTAGGGGGAATTTCGAAATTAGGGCTGGAGCTTGAGATCAATGGGGGATTTCATCTAATTGGAAGAGGATTTTGCAATTTGGGAGAGGTAGGATTCCAATCCCCTCTCTCATGTTTCATTCATTTTCTTTTGAATTACAAAATTAGCATTTTTAGGGTTTGTATAGAAACCCCTCATCATGATGCAATTGGGTTGATTTTATTTGTTGTAGTTAGTTATTTGATGCCATGATTATAATAGATGATGCTATTGATGCCAATGAATGTTTTGTTTCATTATTCATGGGGAATTGCTCTCATTGTAATGTTGAATGTTTTATTCCCTACTCCCCTTTGCATGAATAGGGATAAATAAATGAGATATGAAATATGGGAACAATGAAATGGTATCTATAGTTTGGCCATGAATATGGGATATTTCTCTCATCTAGCGTGTAGGTTGTTTATTTCCCATTGTAAAATGCAAGTTATGCTAATTCTATGGAAAATGGGAACAAGGAAAATATTGTTTAATTATGCTTTCATGAAACAACATTGCGTTATTAAATGAGGGAAGTAGAAATGAAAATAAAACATGGCCTCATTATTTTCATGAACCATGATATTAGGTTGAGTTGTTGTTTGTTGAAAGGTTGGGAGCTTAACGCTTAATTTCCATGTTGTGTTGAGATTGTATGAAATTACCCTCATCACTTTTATGGCTAATTTTCAATACGAAATAGTTCTCATTTTGTTATATAGGTTAACGAAATAGTTCTTATTTTGTTGGAAGCCATATTGATTTTGTGGAACTTGCTCTCATCTTGTTCTCATAAATTTTGGTGTAAGCTATATAGGTGGCCTTTTTGTGAAATTGCCTTCTTTTCGTGCAAGGAATAATGTGTAACCGAAGTCATGCATATGCTCTCGTTTTTATGAAATATGCAAGCTATAGACATGATGGTGTTGGAAAGGAGAAATTGAAAGGAAACAACATGCAAAGAATGTAAGATACACCCATACCCGTGGGTTGTGATATGATAATATGAATATGACACGGAGGTGGAGTGCACTGGCATGGACAACGTTGCCATGGTAGGAGGCGGGGGAATTCACCGTGGGCAACCTCTTGATCCATTAGGTGGCTCCACGTTGATAAAGGAGTATAATCACTTGCACGTGCACGCCGGCTCATTCATAGGATCCCATTGCATTGCATTGCATCGCATTACTTGTGCATTATATGCATCATGGCATCATTTAGCATTTTTGGGTGATTGTTGTTGTATGTATGTGAAGGTTAACTTTTAAGAATGAATGTTGCCATGGATGTATTTGGTGCTTGAGTGATGGTATGTTGGAGAGTGTGGTTGGTAGTTGTTAGCAAATATTATTATCCTTGTTGTTGTTGTTGTTTGTAGGATCCCATCTTGTGCATTAATTTTCAATTGGGGGCTTGGTGGAATTGTGTAGCAACTTTAAAGTGAAGATGTTAAAATTTTGTTAAGGATTGAATTCATGAAATGAAAGAAAGAAGGATGAGTCATTGCAATCCCCTTCCTTTTCCATATCTAATTTTAGGAATGAATCTTTCATTCTAATGCTTAAGTGACTCTTTCAAGTTATATGTGGCCATTAAAACTTGCATATTTAATCAATCCCCATAAGTAAATTCCTTAAAATTAGCAATTTTATTCAAGTTGCTTGTAATAACTTGTTTGTAGGAATCTCTACTCATTTTAGAAAGTATTAGTTTAGGGGCTATGGCAATACTTGTAGTAGGATCCCCAACGTGTGAAATAAATGTTAAGTTGGATCGTAGGATCATTGCTCGTCAGAGCGTTGGACACCTCTTCAAATGTGATCGATTCCTTACCACAGGTAAGAACTGATCGCCCGTGAACTAACACCTTGAACTCACCAAGCAATGGCACGAATGCCAAGTGCTAAATGTATCTCTAAATGTGAATCCCCAGCACTTTACGCAAGCGTAAGGTGTCAAGTAATAGTATAAAAGATATCGATCCCATAAGGATGGTATGAATGTTATTCTCTTAGGTTATTTTTAAATCTCAGAATATAGGTAGCAGTCAGTTTCGAAAGGTTGTTTGTTTAGATTGTGAACAATTAATAAAGACTAGGGCTTTAGGACTCACCACTAGGATCGTTGAACGTCGATGCTTGGTTAGGACTCTTACGTTGTATTGGTTTTATAGGGATTGTCGCATCCAAGATGTGGAATTCATTGTTCTAAGCACCATGAATCTAACGTATCGCATTAACCCATAGGTGCACACGACACGTGCATTAAGAATCGAAAATATTCACGCCACTCTCGTGGATGGAATGATCTCAGCTCATGCCACTCTCGTGGGTTAGAGCTTCGATGTATTTTAGTGGCTTTTATTGACATAATGGCGGTAGCCATAAATTAGTAATATAGTTCGTCGGTGGATCCCATCAAGACACGAGCCGGGGTATGGTCACGAGTTCCAATTGAATCCACTAACTCCCTAATTAAGCCTATAGGATACTCCTTAAGCCAATCGATTCCACCGACCGTGGGCACGATCTCAGTACGAGTTCTCCTACAAAATTTGCAAGATCAACCAAAATACTTCCCTTTTATTCCAACACAACCTAAAAATCCTAACTTTGCATCTCAATTCTAAAATCCATGGGCTAATCCATTAGCCCTAGATGGAACTACTCACGCATCATAGAAATAACAACAAAATATTCAATAGATGCAATAGAATTCATCACGGCAATGGAAAACATCAAAAAGCAATAGAAAGTGTAGAGAATCATTACCAACGCATCGAGAAGCAATAACAATCTAAAGAGAATTAAGAAGACAAGATTCCTTACTCAAAAAATAATAAAATCCAAGCTTTGTTTTATACAAAATACCGACAGCACAAGTTCTCCAAAAATCTAATTAAAACTAAACTAAGAGTTTCTCTAAAGTTCCACTCTAAAATAAAGCTAAAAAACGTCCTTAAATACATAGGGGGAAGATCCCAAAAAATCTCAGAAAATCTAGGCACTTGGGCCCACAAACTAGGCTGGTTGTGTCGGCTACTCGACCGAGTAAAGGGGCCTGCTCGATCAAGTCAGCTACATGCTCCCCTTGCCACTGCTTCTGCGTTTGGTAGATACGGGCTACTCGGTCGAGTAGCCCCCCTACTCGGCCGAACTCCAAAACGTCGCTCTATTTCTTTTCGACTCGGATCAAGCAGGCGTGCTGCTTGGTCGAGTTGCTTTGCTGCTCGGTTGAGCTGGGATGCCTTGGAGAGAAGCTCGAAATCTTCATCTGTTGGGATCGACTCGGGTCGAGTCAAATGTCTGCTCGGTCGAGTAGGTCAGAGCCGTTTCCGGTGTGATTTCAGCGTGTCAGCTCGGCCTAGTAGCTGATGCTACTCGGTAGAGTCACCTAGGAAACTGATCTGAATCTTGTCATTTCTCGTTCTCTTCTCCTCTTCTCCTCATATCTTCTTCCATTCCGCGACGAACTCTTATGGAGCCTTGCCAATGACGTGTCTGACATGCCAGATGTGTCCATGTCCCCAAATAGCTCCAATTTGCTCTAAAACTCCTGAAAATCCAAAAAGCTATGCAAAACTCGAATATGGCGTTAGAAGCGCGATAATATGTGAAAATATGGAGTTTGAGGTGGAAATGACATGAAATGATGCGGTAAAAACATGTAAAATATGGACACATAAAATTCCCCCAAGCTTACCTCTTACTTGTCCACGAGGAAGACGAATACAAGGCTCACCGGACGATGAAAAAATAAAGAAATAGAAAAGAGAATGGAAGATGGAGGAAGTGTTAGAGTATTTGGTTTGATCTCAAGCCATTGCGACATATCACAATGCTTCGAATAAATCACATGCTAATAAGAATCTCTTGTCTTAGCTAAACATATTGCTGGCAAGCATTTAAGAACACAGGAAGGGTCTCTCTATATTCATGCGATCAATTCATATCCACATCATGCAATTCATAGAGTCTAGTATAAACATGTTGGCGACGCACTTTTCAATCAATAGAAATAATTGAAGCATATAACCAAGCATGCGATAGAGAATAGAATTAAGATCATGGCATTCATGAATTCATTTCAAATCATGAAAAATCTCCGTAGCTAGTATATTTCGCAAAGTCTGAGCATTATCAAATATCCCCAAATATGCACAACTCCACTCTAATGGTGTACTCACTTGTATAATCAAATGGATTCACCCCCAAGCTTAGCTTGAGGCATCACATCTAAGGATAAAGGAATTTTGTGGCTTTTTCCCAAGTATTTGTGTAGCTCCAAATAGTAAGATATAGGAAGTATTTTCTTCTTCTTCTTCTTCTTTTTTTGGAGGAGCAATAGGATGTACATTTATTTTGGCTCCTTTTTGGCTTTTTGGGCTTTTTGAAGCTAACTTTTTCTTTTGGGATTTTTGGAAATAGGATGTAGTATATGTAGCTGCAAAGGGGGTGAGCCCAAGTGACATGTAGAGAATAATAAGATATGTGGAGAAAGAAATAATGTAGCGCGCGGTTCACTCATATGATGTGCACAATGGTTCAATAAGATAATACTCCA